>OY740720.1:27095764-28300655 GCA_963513945.1 Hydrotaea diabolus | reverse complement strand
GATCTCCACAACCATAGTATGATCCTCACAACTATAGTATGTTTCACATACAACCATAGTATGATCCTCACAACCATAGTATGATTCACATTTACGCAACCATGTTATGATCCCTACAACCATAGTATGATCACACACAATTATACTATAATCCCCAATATAATTTATTAGAATTTGTTTAAGTTGTCGACAATAGATTTGAATTATGAAAATTATTCAAAAATACATTAAATTCAAAATACTAGGAGCGATTTTTTTTTACAGTAGAAAAAATAAGTTTAAATAAACGTAAGCGTTTTTATTAAAAATATTTCAGTTAAACAAAGCCAAAGCAGCTTGTTTAAAAAATTTTAATTTCGAAAAAAAATTACTATTATTACATTAGATCCGTAGCAATAACATTTGTTCTTAAAAGCATATTTAAATGAAGAAAAATTACAATCATACAGTATAATTGCCGTAATAATATTATGGTTAACATAAAACGCAAAACTCAATACTTTTGTCGCACCAACCATATTTATATTGTTGCTATAACTTTATTTTCATTTTTAAATTTGGCAATAATACTATTGTTACATTTCAACAATAGTAATATTGCAGCAATTATACTATTGTCAAAACTAAATTCAGTTAACAATTCTATGGTTGCGACGAACATACTTTTATTGTGGATAACATATTATTATTGCCGTGATCATGTAGTAACCGTGTTTTTTCTCAGCGAGTGAATTATGGAAATGAGCGTTCGGTGAGAAACAGTAAGCTCCGCTATTTTCGACCAAAATTTTGTTCAGTGATGAGGCCCTTTTCTGGCTCAACGGCAAAGTCAATAAACAAAATTGCCGCATTTGGGCTGAAGAGCATTATGAAGTGGTTCAAGAGGCGCCATTATACACAGAGAAACCACAGTTTGGTGCGGTTTATAAGCTGGTGGACTCATCGGTGCATATTTTTACAAAAATGATGATGGCCGGAACGTAACCGTGAATGGTGCTTGCTATCGCGCCGTGATATCGATCTTTATGCTACCTGAAATTGAAGCCCGTAATCTTGACGACACTTGGTTTGAACAGGACGGTGCCACTTGCCATACAGTTGCTCAAACAATGGATCTTTTGAGAGGTCATTTCGAAAAGCAGCTAATTTCGCGTTTTGGACAGGTGAGTTGGCCTCCTAGATCGAGTGATATCACACCTTTAGACATTTTTCTTTGGGTTTAAGAAAAGTCCAAAGTCTATGCTGATAAACCTGCTACGATTCAGGTTTTGGAAGCCTACATTACGCGTGCCATTTAAGCCATACCGGTCGAAAGGCTCAAACGAGTCATCCAAAATTGCAGCCTCAGAATGGAAACCCTGAGGCGTAGTTGCGGCCAACATTTGAAGGAAATTATATTCATAAAATAAAGGCCATAAAATGTTCTTTCATATTAGCAATAACGATTCCACACTTGATTTGAATTTTTATTTTTTTGTGTTCTAAAAAAATACCTTTAGATGAATCACCCTATAAATGTAGGTAAAATCGTGTATTTACAAGTATTTATCATTTTTAGTAACGTCATAAAAAACGATAAACCAGAACTATTCATGGGTATTAAGGAATTCTCAGATAGATGCTGCCATAATAGAGATTCTGTAGAAGCGACATAAGGACGGGAGTGTTACCGGCAGTAAAAATAATATGAACGATCCACGTAGTTTTTGCGATTTAATGCCGTTAGATTTTTCTCTTCTGGGGTTTTCCTATGTCACAGAAATGTAATACTAGCATACAATATCAAAGCTATCATGGTCACATAAACCGTGTCATTATTTAAGTTTAGCCTAATCAATGTGCCGGAATCTTTAGCGTCTTGTAACGTATGGGATTTAACGTCTGGGATGCTTAACAATTAGCGAAGCCAAAAAAATTTTTTCACTGACGTTATTTTTACCACTAAAAGTTTCTTCTTATAAAACAAACCAAAAAGTTGATAATTTACATGCAGGTTTAGTTTTTACCTTCCGCCGTAGGGTGAATGGCTTACTAAATTTGTTGTTGTTGTTAAAGCGGCACATAGTGCCATTCTGAAAGCCTTTAGCCGAAAAATTGTTTCTTTCGTTCGATCCGTATAAATTTTGTCAAACGACTTGACCTAGGATTATTTATTTTTGCATGATTTTGATTTCGCAAAATCGGCCCCAGGGGGAAGTTTGTCCTTTAAAGGACTGAAGGTACCTTGGAAAAAAGAAGACTTTTTTTGAGAATTTGGTTTAAATGGCTACTGTAAGTTGAAACACACTTAATACCACAAAAAAGAGCATAGTCGCTCTACGTTTTTGTGGTTTTAAAAGCGGATGTAATGGTCGGGCGAGACAATATTTATATATGGTACTCAAGTTAAGTTAAATTTATTTGAGTCTTTTAAAATAATAATAAATAATAAATATAAAACAATAGACGAAAAATTAAAATTATAATGTATTGTTTTAATAACATAAATGTGAAGAGAATATTACTAATTTAAATAAGAGGAATATCCATAGTTATTATTTACTAATATATTAGTGGATCAGTGCTTGCTCCCGGCACTTACATTGACTAGTACTTAGAGTATGAATGTACTTAAATAAACTTAAATGAAAGGAGTAAAAAAACAATACATAAATATTATACATTTCTACCCCCTATAGACACCAGGAGTTGATCGTAAATAAAAGTTTTGACCAGGAAGATCATCATGCTCCCCCGTTATGCTTACTGCAGACAAATAGTTGGTGCTGGACTATCTAAACGGGCACGCCATGTATAGCATATTCTGAATTATGTTACCCTTGAAATTTTTGGAGATTTCCCACAAAACGTCTCATATTCTGCAGCGCATATTCCGAGAAAGTCAATAATGTTGACTCCCTATAAATAAATTGATTCGAATATATCTTGTTGCACGTTTCAAAATTCTTGTTGCTACACTTTCGCAGTATGCTTCTTTCGAAGCGTTCTATTTCTCTTATCACCGTAGGAGACACAGTTACCATATTGGAAAAGCATATAGGAGAATTGGATGAATGCTCACTTTGTGCAACAACAATTTTGTTTTCTTCGGAAGTGCTTGCTACAGAATAATTTTGAAAAAGTTACTTTCATCCGGCTTGCTTTTTGTAAATTGTAAAATTTAAAGGCATAGTTAAAGCAAATCTTGCTACAAAGTTTTGGCTGAGATAAGGAAGGAACCACGTCCCAGAAATGGTTTCTATGTTTACTAAAGAGACCATAAATCGATAATCAATTTAAATTCGTTATAAAAACCAATTCAAATTTGATTTTTTTTTTTGAAAATTTGGCTAGTATTTTGGTACGATTCATATTTGGGTCCCTCCATTTTAGGATTAGGGGTATAACTATTCATTTTATCATTCCGTTTGCAAAACCTCGAAATACTGGTCGGAGGCCACATAACGTATACGAGGGCGACAGCAAAAGTAACTGGCCTAACATAAAAAGAACCGTTTTTTTTGGATTATTATTATTTATTTTTCAACATAATCTTCTTCCAACTCAATACACTTCATCAAACGTTTTTCAAGTATTTTAATTCCATCCTAAAAATAAGATTTTTCAAGACCTTCAAAATATGCCTCAGTTTCAGCAATAACCTCGCTATTGGACGAAAATTTTTTGCCACCGAGATTTTTTTTTAATTTGGAAACAAGATATAATCAGAAGGAGCTAAATCTGGACTATACGGTGGATGCGGAGCAATTTCAAATCGTAATTTGGCCAGTTTTTGTTGAGTTAAAAATGCAGTGTGTGAAGGAGCATTATCTTGATGAAAAAGAACTTTTTTTTTCTAAATGCGGTCGTTTTATCTTGATTTCTTTACTCAACCGATCCAATAATGCCCAATAATAGTCACTATTTATAGTTTTTCCTTTCTCAAGATAATCAATAAATATTATACCCCTTGCATCCCAAATAACTGTGGCCATTACTTTTCCTGCTGACTTAACAGTTTTCGCCTTCTTGGGACCACTTTCACCCGCTTCTATCCATTGTTTTGACTGTTCTTTGCATTCTGGGATATAGTGATGGATCCATGTTTCATCAACAGTCATGAATCGGCGCAAGAACTCTATTGGATTACGCTGATAAATCGCTAAAAGCTCCTCGGAATTGGTCGAACGGACGATTTTTTGGGGCAAAGTCAACTAACGCGGCACCCATCTTGTGGTTAGCTTTTTCATGTGGAGTTCATCATGTAAAATACTCCAAACTTGTTTTTCGTGTATTTTAACAATATCAGCAAGTTCTCTGATCTTTATTCGTCTATCTTTAGTCACTTCATTAAAGATTTTTCTAATGTTTTCAATAGTAGTTGCCGTTTTCGGTCTTCCAGAGCGTTGTTCATCTTCCGTACTTGAACGACCCATTTTAAATTGTTGAACCCAGAATTTCACGGTGGAGTATGATGGTGCATTATCACCATGAACATAATCCAATTCATCTTTGATTAATTGGGGCGCATAACCTTTCATATAAAAGTGTTTAATTACCGCACGAAACTCTTTATTTTAAATTTTTCAAAAATTATAAAACTTGTTTACTTCAATCACCTGTAACAAAGAAAATAATCATTAAATATTTCGGAAATTTTGACAGATGGCTTATAAAAGATTGCTTTTAAAAAACAAAAAAAAGTTGCTTGTAAAACAGAATATGTGCCAGGCCAGTTAGTTTTGCTGTCGCCCTCGTATACTTGTATATTCTGAATCGTTGTAAAATTCTAAGATGATGTCTGTCTGTCCGTCTAGTTGTGGTAAGCAATCTACAGGTCGCATTATTAAAGTTAGTTGGCTGAAATTTGTAGAAACGGATCAACATCTGAAATAACTAGCAATCTTAAACTTAACAAATAAAAACTTCGTTAAGTTCGGCCAGGTCGAACCTTGTGACCCTCCACCGACCATAAGCTACTAAAGTTACGTTTTTGGGCCATTTCGGCCCAATTGTCCGTCCCTAACCTCGAAAATTCAGAATGACTTTTTATTTTAACTCGTGGCAAAATTTGCTTCATTTTGAGTACTTTTTGTCAACATTGACTCTTTATCGCCCGTTTTGACCATGCGGTACGTTTCTTGGGCCACATGAGCCAACAAATCCAGCAAATATGCCCTTTTTGAGGTACGAGTATTTGACAATAACTATTTGGACCATTGTCTGTCCACAAAAAATTAAAATTTGTTAAGCAAATACAAAAAAAAGAGCTTTTTCCTAAAAAATTGTACTTTTTCTCTTAAAAGGAAACCGTTTATCCCCTGGTCCGATTTCGCCCATTTACAATGGAAAATTTCAGGATCTTAGGTGGACTCGTTTTTGGTTTCGTTCATCAGCGTTTTCACTGGATGGTTAGGTGATTGTGTTGCCTTTTTAGACTGGTGAAAATCATAGTTTTCGAGCTCGTTTTACTATATAAAAAATAGAGCAGCATACCATTTGTACTATTTGAAGGAAATACGGCGTCTAAAAAATACTAGTTTCCTTTGTCTGAAAAGGGCCTAGCAGACAAATTAATGCAATTTTTGAAATATCACATCAAATTTCAAAACTCACAAGCATAACATCTGTCCCTCAAACGGATGAGGAGAACATACATGTACAACAAAGTAGTGGGGTCTCAAATGTTATTTAAAAACTAGGACTGGAACAGTTTTTATTCTGGTTCGAGACCTTTATGTTGTTTCTTTTTCATCATTTAAAAACCGTTTAAATGTTCCGATTGCTAGGATATTGCATGCCGAAATCCAATGACTTTTTTCTTCTTTATGCTACAAATTCGAAATGGCCCAATCGAAAACTAACTTTTATCGATTTTTTTGAACAACTTGATTTTCGCAAATAACTGCCAACAAGTTGTGTTTTCAAAATGAGCAGGACATTTTCAAATCAAATTCCCATTGTCATTTTAGGCCAATTACGAAACAATTGAAGCCACACACCATACGAGGGCGGTTCGGAAACTTCTAAGCCTAGCACAATAAGCGCGGTATAAACAGAAAAAAGTTAAGTGTTTTGGAAACTTCCATCTCTGCTATGAACACATGTTAAATTTTGTTTCGATCTGGCAACTCTTTCATATAGAAACAGGTGTTCACAAAAGATGCAACCGGGATTTTTTTACAATGGAAAAATTAGAAATGCGTGGTGTCATTAAATATTTACAT
Organism: Hydrotaea diabolus; assembly: GCA_963513945.1. Lineage (NCBI taxonomy): Eukaryota > Metazoa > Arthropoda > Insecta > Diptera > Muscidae > Hydrotaea > Hydrotaea diabolus. The sequence continues at coordinate 28,294,449 of OY740720.1, read as the reverse complement.
AAAAATGGTTTATCGGGACAAGAAATTCATAATGATATGGTGAATGGGTTAGGTGAAAGTGCTCCTTCATATGCAACAGTAAAAAATTGGGTTGCTGAATTTAAACTTGGTCGTACAAGCATTGATGATGAACCACGTAGTGGACGTCCAAAAACAGCAACAACAACAGATATTGTAGCCAAAGTGCATGATATGGTATTAAATGATCGACGAATAAAAGTGCGTGAAATAGCTAATATCATGGGCATCTCAAATGATCGAGTCCATTAAATTTTGCCTGAAGAACTACAGATGAAAAAGCTTTCTGCAAGATGGGTGCCGCACCTGTTAACAGTCGATCAAAAACGCATAAGAATGCACATTTCTCAAGCTTGTTTGGATCGTTTTCAGCGAGATAAAATGGATTTTAAGCGTCGTTTCATAACTGTTGATGAGGCATGGATCCACCACTATACTCCAGAGACAAAGGAACAATCCAAACAATTGACTGAAGCTGTAGGAAGTGCCGCAAGGAAGGCAAAAACAATTCAATCGGCTGGTAAGTAAGGTTATGGCAACGGTTTTTTTTGGGACTTCAAAGGTATTTTATTGATTGACTATCTGCAAAAGGATAAAACAATAAATTCAGAGTACTATTGCAACCTTTTAGATCAATTAAATGTACAAATTCGAGAAAAACGTCCTGGCTTACAACACAAAAAAAATAATTTTTCGTCAAGACAACGAACCAGCGCACAAGAGTGTTTTAACAATGGCTAAAATCAACGAATTAAAGTACGAGTTGCTTGACCACCCACCTTATTCTCCTGATTTAGCTCCCAGTGACTTTTACCTGTTCCCAAATCTAAAAAAATTCCTTGCTGGCAAGCGTTTTACCTCAAATGAAGATGCAATTACAGTTGTAAACCACTATTTGGAAGACCTTGAGGAAAACTATTTTAATCAAGGGATAGAATTGCTAGATAAGCGTTGGACTAAGTGTATTGAAGTTTCAGGAGATTATATTGAAAAATAAAAATATTTTTGAAAAACTAACTATTCTCTTTCATTGATAGGCTAAGAACTTTCCGAGCCGCCCTCGTAAGCCACCGCATTTAAAAGGTATTTTTTCTAGACTTTTAAAAACACCTTCGATCCAGGGTTTGCAATAACACCAAAGCGAATTGTTGTGCTTAAGTTAGACTGCCCCCCAAAACCGACCATTGTTGCAACTCCCACCCTCAAGAACTTTATGGTTACAACAAAATAGTTGCAGGCCAACAGAAGTGTACAACAAAACACCCTAAGAGAAATGAGAAACAGCATTCATAGAATGAATGAAAGAATTGCACGAAAACAGTGAAAACTTTAATGAATGCCCGGCATAGAAACAACAACAGTTTCACAAAACTACATTCGCAGCGGAGGAACATAAAAAATGGCTAAGAAAAAAAACCCCAAAAAAAAAAAACAAAATCTCAACAGCACTAAATGCATGACAGCATTCACGCAGCCCTGGTGGCCTGTGCAACTGTGTTGCATACATACAAATTTAGACAGATTCCAAATGGTAACTCACTTTGCCTCACCCTCCTCATATCAGGTTATGGCAGTGGAACAGTAGACGCCCAAGACTAACAACAAAACAATTGCCCCGAATGCAAACATTAAAACAAAAAAAAACAAGAAAAAACGTCGTTAAATTCGGCCAGGACGAAGCTTATATACCCTCCACCATCCCTATGTTACTAAAGCAAAGAAAGAGCAATGATCTAGTTTTTAGGCCCGTGGGTTCGTCCCTTATCTTAGCCAAAACCTTAAATTTACTCTATACGAGTATTTATATTCGTAGCAAAATTTGCTTTAGTTTGAGTAGACATGTTCATATTGACTATTAATCGCCCCTTTTGACTACGCGGTACGTTTTTTGGGCCACATGAGCCAAGAAGTCCAGCAACTATTACTTTGTTTGAGGAATTTAGCTCGCTCTAACTTAATGTACCCATTAAACCAATGTATGTCCACAAAAAATTATTATTTGCTAAGCAAATATTGAAAAAAGTGTACTTTTTACCGAGGTACCTTTAGTCCCTAAAAAGGGAAACTTTTCCCCTGGACCGATTTTCATTCCCCAGCTTATGAGGGCTTATGATTATAAGCTGTTTGGCATTGATTATTAGCTGTTTGGCCGCCGACGCTCTGTTTGAACACCGCATGTCATCAAAGCCGTTAAATCAAGAATTTACAGAAATCCGTTCCGAAAACAGAAAATCATGGCCAGTGAGATGAATATCACGCAAAAGTCCATGAGTAGAATCATTAAAAAAGACTTGGGACTTGGGGCTTTCAACCGGACATTTATTGACTTGCACAAAAAAATTTTGTTCACCGATGAAAACATTTTAATCGGTCAGGAAAAATTGAACAAGCAAAATGATGAGATCATATGCGTGGTCATCTAAGGAAGCATCTGAACTGATCCCAAGGGTGGTAAAGGGTCATCACCCAGCTTCAGTCATGGTTTGGTGGGATGTCTCTTACGATGGGGTCACTGGGCTGCATTTCTGCGAACAAGGAGTCAAAACATCGGCCAACGTTTACCAAGAAACCGTTTTGGAAGCTGTTGTAAAGCCTCTTACCAATTCCCTGTTCCAAAATCTGCCATGGACTTTTCAGCCGGATTCTGCGCCGGCCCATAAGGCTAAAACATCCCAGGCCTGGATTCGGAACAATTTTCCAGCGTTCATTTCTTCTGAAGAATGACCCTTAGGCAGTCTAGATTTGAACCCATTGTATTACAAGTTGTGGGAGGTTTTAGAGGACAAGGTTTATGACAAAAGATACCCCATCATTGGATCTTCTAAGACTGCTTTGGTTCGAGCTGTGGTCAATTTTCCAATGGACGAGGTTCGTGCAGCTATTGACGATTGGCCAGTGCGACTTAAGGCGTGTGTAAAGGCAAAAGGCGGACATTTCGAATAAGTAGATACAAAATAGATTGGATACAATAGACATCAATATTAATATTAAAAAATATTTGGTCCAAAAACATTCAGTACTTTTTATTTTACAGCATAAAACGTGCGTGCATTTATGTCCCTATTAAGTATATACCTTATAGGGTCCCACGCCCTTTAAAGGATATAAAGAACTATCTCTGAGGAAACTTTCTATAAGTCTAGTCAAGTTCTTTGTCTATGATAGCAGATCGACCAATTTGGACAAATTTGGAGTTTTCAGTTCAATATTTCGTAGTGTTGCCAACGGAATGACAAATTTAATATACCACCCAGCCCTCGATGGAGGGTATAAAAGAGAAAAATACTGCAATGATAGAGATTTTAAATAAACATTAAGTTCGTTGGAGTGAAAATGCCGTTGGGTTACTGGGCTATAAGGAGTTGGCGTCGTCGCAGGTAAAGCGGTCGCCGAGTGTAGTGTGTTTCGACTACGGTGCTAGTGGTTGTAAATTTGATAGGAGCGGTATTATTTTTGTAAGTGTGTTTTTTTGCATATGCCACAGCGTCTGGCAGAGTGTAAAGCCTGATTTATGTAGGATATCTTGTAGGATATTCTACTTTAAATATTCGTACACTCTCAATCACAGAATGGGAGGAAATATTAAGTTTGTCAAGCTTTTCCTAAACAAATACCTTGTAAGGTCACCTCACACCTTACAAGGTATTTGTTTGAATTTAACGTAACAACAATAATGTGAGATATCAACTCGAGTATGGCGATATTTTGAAGCACCGGGTAAGAAAGAATTTTCTAAAGGCATTTCAACCAAAAGGTTAGCTTTATCAACCGGATCAGTGAATGCCTGGCCCAACAACAGTTGGTTTAAATGAAGAACTAGCTTTACTCTTCCTATACGAGAACTGCTATATGTGACGCGCAAAATAGAAAGGGACCTAAGGTTAAAAACCAGTTTTGTTCAGGACAGCCATTTGAAAGATTAGGTCCCTTTCTGTTTGCGCTTAAAATCGGCGACTTCACTTTCATAAAATGCACATATCTCTAGGAGGGGCATGAGGTCGGTCTCATTCGATGCTCAGATGTTGACCACATCAAAAAAAGTGAAAGGTGGATGAAAAGTTTTGTTCAGGAGAGCCATTTTAAAGATTAGGTCCCTTTCTATTTGCTTTTAGAATCGTCGACTTCACTTTCATAAATCGCTTATATCTCTTTGAGGGAACACTTTTGAGGCATGGGATCGGTCTCATTCGATGCTTAGATGTTGTCCACATCAAAAAAAGAAAAAAATGAAAATTATTTTTTTTACCCTGAGGTCCCTTTCTCTATGCGCTGTCACATATATATTTTTGGCCTAACAATGAAAATGCGAATATTTATTATCAAAAATAGTTTTATGGTTTTCAAAAGTATTCTCCAGCATGATTTATACACTTTTGCATGCGCTCAAATCAATTGTCGAAGCACTCTTCCACTCCGATTGGTTTTTCAACACTTCAACAGCATCTTCTGGCGACGAAAATCGTTGACCACGCATTTGGTTCTTGATGTGCGGGAATAAAAAGAAGTCATTGGGTGCCAAGTCAGGGCAGTACGTCGGATGACCGATCAATTCGACATTTTGGCCGGTCAAAAAGCCGCTGGTTAGAGCCGATGTGTGAGAGTTCGTATTGTCATGGTGCTCAATGATTCGTCTTCTCTTGTTAATTTTGTCGAATTTCTCCTAAGACTTCAGGCATACAAATTGTGATGTACCACTCAGAATTGCTCAAAAGGAATAGTCGCCACATGACGATTTTTGCCGAAGAAATAGGCGACCATTTGCTTTGAAGTGCTTCTTCCACGAACAACATTCGTTGCATTTGGCTCGTTTTCGAGGACCCACATGCCCGATTGCTGTTTTGTTCCGGGCTCATACGCATAGATCCATGATTCGTCACCTGAGCCGATCTCTTTTGAGGCACCGCGATCGTAATTTTTCAAAATTTCTTTGCCCCAATCGACAGGAGCCTTTTTTGAGCGATTGTCAAATTGTGCGGGATCCAACGAGAACAAACCTTTTTTACGGCCAGGTGTTCATGCAATATCGAATGTATGCTGGTGGAAGAAATGCCCAACACGATCTTGCATTATCAGTTCACGCACGGCATTAATGTTCTCTAGCACAACGGCCGTTTTTTGACGACCTTCGTCTTTGAGCGAGCGTCGGCCACGATTGCATTTATTAAACCAGTTTTTCACAGTGCTTTAGGATGGTGCTTCATCGTCATACAAAGATTTAAGTTCATCGATGCACTCTTGTCGTGATAATCCACGTCGAATGTTGTGAAAAATTATTGCATGAAAATGTTCACGAGTTTATTCCATTTTTTTGCCAAATTGATTTTTTCAAGTCACTGTAAACAACACAAATGATGGTCGTACGTCAAAACGTTCTAAGTACGTTTATGCTAAAAAATGTCAAACTTTCCAATAGAATTTTCAGTTGACACCAGGCAACACTAGACCAAAAATAAATATAGCAACCCGTACCTAATACGAATTCGCCGGTGAGACCTCTTATTGTTTGATTACTTTTTATTATAAAGTACATAACAAAAAAATGCTTTAATAAAGCTGGGTATGTCATGTTAATTTTGTTTTTGGAAAATAAGTAAGGTGCATTTTACACTTTGTTTAGCGACAAATTTTAGTTTAGTACTCGTTAACTGTAAAAAATACTGCAAAATTTTTTTAAAAACACCAACATGCACGACAGGCTTCAAATGTTACACGATAAAATGGCAAACCCTACTGAATATCTTAACTGCTGCATGCCATTCTGATAACAACTTCTAAATTGAACAATCGGCAAAACGATTATTACTATTTGTTTTTTTTTTATTATTTTTTACTTTTTCTTTTTATCTTAAAAAAAAAAATATAAAGGTTTTTGAAAAATCCCTCCTCCCCTTCAAACATTATATAATAAATACTCATTCAATAATTAGTTTCACTATTTAAGCAGAATAAGGAAATAACTTAAACTCTTTGAATTGTATCTAGTATAGATTTTGTACAATTTATAAATAATATGAATCAATAAATGAAATGAATGAGAAATGAATTTACTTTTTCTTAAGAAAAAATAATTCTTCATGTGATAAAGCACACTTTGCAAATAAGACCAACACTTGTGAATTCTAAGCTTCTCAACTACTCCTAACTAAAATAGTTTGGAAAGTTTATGGAAGATCTAAAACAACACTTAGTAATAATACAAATTTTTATCTTGTATGTATCTACGAGTGTTGTCATAAAAAAAGGATTTAGTTTTGCAATTTTTAACCTAATTACTTTTATTTTTTGTTTATTCCAGGTAAGCGCAATTCTGCAGATCTATTGGTTTAATATAAATCCATTTATTGTATGTAAGTAATACAATTTTTAATTTTATTTTAAGTTTACATTTCGTTTGCTAATTTACGCAAGGAAATTGTCAAGAGCACAGATACGTTTGGATTGTGTGCTTTGGAGCGTATGATTAATAATAATAACGATGTAACATCACCAAAACTCCAGTAAATAGAGTAGTTTCAATACTATACATTGCATTAGAGTGCAAAAGGGAAACTCAATATTTATTTGTATGTCTGTATAGAGTTCAAACAAAGGAAATATTTTTACAAATTGAAAAATACCAATGCATTTGGAAGAGGTGTCTGTAGGAGAGGTGCCACATATAGGAAAATAAGTCATAAGCGATGTGCGTATCTACGAAACTAGAGCGAATTTCAAAGTGAAAGTTAAACTTACAAAGTATAGCTTGGCAATTGAAAAGCGTTATTATAATTATAAAGGATCTAGAGAAAGGCTGATTCTTCGCCAGCCGTTTATTTGTTCTTAAACCAAATCATCTTCTATCCATAGTATTTGGCAAATTTTTTGCGAAAAAAAAACAAGGTAAAGCTTAATGGATACTAAAAAAGTGGTTTACTGACTTTCCTTGTGGTCGCGCAAGTACATATGACGCTGAACGTTCTGGACGGCAAATTGAGGTCAATACATCCGCTAAATGACGAAAAAATCCTCGATTTGGTGTTGACCGATCGAGGAGTAAAAGTGCATGAGATTGTTGATGCCATACGCATTTTATAAGAAATATTTTTACAAATTGAAAAATACCAATGCATTTGGAAGAGGTGTCTGTAGGAGAGGTGCCACATATAGGAAAATAAGTCATAAGCGATGTGCGTATCTACGAAACTAGAGCGAATTTCAAAGTGAAAGTTAAACTTACAAAGTATAGCTTGGCAATTGAAAAGCGTTATTATAATTATAAAGGATCTAGAGAAAGGCTGATTCTTCGCCAGCCGTTTATTTGTTCTTAAACCAAATCATCTTCTATCCATAGTATTTGGCAAATTTTTTGCGAAAAAAAAACAAGGTAAAGCTTAATGGATACTAAAAAAGTGGTTTACTGACTTTCCTTGTGGTCGCGCAAGTACATATGACGCTGAACGTTCTGGACGGCAAATTGAGGTCAATACATCCGCTAAATGACGAAAAAATCCTCGATTTGGTGTTGACCGATCGAGGAGTAAAAGTGCATGAGATTGTTGATGCCATACGCATTTTATAAGAAAGCGTGGTTTTGATTTTACATAATCAGTTAGGTTCAAGAAAGCTGTCTCCAAGATGTCTGCTGCGTTTGCTCTCAATTGACCATAAACGTAATCGTGAGACAACTTCAAAGGATTGTTTGGAGTTGTTTAACCGCAATTCGAATGAGTTTCTTCGGAGTTTCCGCAACTCGAATCAGTTTCTGCGGCTTTTTGTATCTGTGGATGAAACATGAATCCATTGCACTCTGGAGACCAAGCAGCAGTCTAAACAATGGGTTTCTCCGAGTGAACCGCATCCAAAGGAGGCCAAGGTGAATTTGTCGGCCAATAAGGTGACGATAAACGTTTTTTGGACAGCACGCGGGAAAATTCACATATAGGGTCGTACAAAAAACGACCGCATTTGGCCAAGAAAAAAAGTTTTTTCAATGGTCTCGATGGCAAAATTGCATGAATTGGGTTACGAGTTGGTACCGCATTCGGCGTATTCTCCGGATTTAGCCCCCAGTGACTATTTCCTATTTCCGAACCTAAAGAAATGGCTCGGTAGAAAGAGATTCTGCTCCAACGTTGAAATCATAGATCAAACAAATGCCTGTTTTATGGACCTCGAAAAATTCAATTCTTTGGAAAGGATACAACAATTGAAAAAAGGTTGGACTTGTATTGAGCTAAAAGGAGATTGTGTAGAAAAATATTTTTATTTTGCAAAAAAAAACTATTATTTTTCGAAAAGTCACGGAATTATTGATATGCTCTCGTAGAACGACTTTTCGTCTAGCTAAATTGAAACGGCAGATACCGCTTTCACTTTCTGGTTGATGTTGGTGGTGTCAAGAAGAAGATATGTGGAAAAGATTGTCGAAGACTACCCCAAGTATCTTTGGACTGTGTACCGCAAGGATACGTCTGCCTTCGATCAAGGATGTTAAACTCCATGTTAACTTCTATAGTTCAGGAAGTAAAGAGGGACACAGTGGACTTTTGGAATTTGCAGTGGACAACTCAAGATTACGTTTGTGATGGCGCCTAACTAGTTGGATGTTTTAGAATTACGTCATCAAAGTAAACGCCTGCGGAGATGGTGGCACAATCATCGGCATACGACACCACCGAAGCATCTGCTGGAGAATCAGGGAGTGTGGCAACATAGATGATGGGTGGCAGAACTTCTCCTTGATCTTGGGGTATTTGGATTTTTGTCTTCGGAATTATACGAAGGCGTGTCTGCCATTAAGGTAATTGGCTATCCATCGCTTTACATTGTTTGGAAGGCTGCAATTAACGATGTCAGAAATCAGAATGGAGTGATCAACCGTAACGAACGCTTGGACAGATTAAGAGCAGCCACAAAAGTTCCCTGGGCTGATTTAGTCGTTTTAATATCTTGGATATTATTTCCTGCGAATCCGCTGTTATGCTATGCGCTTCCCTGAAGCCGATTTAGTAAGCGGCAGGCTGGAAATGCTCTTTCAGGGATGGCTTCAATAGGGATTCTAAAACATTTGCTACTGGTAAATGCAGTGAGTTCGGGCGGTAGGATTCTCCATTGGTAGCGGATTTGTCTGGGTTTAAAATAGGAATTACTCGGGAAACTTTCTAAATGTCCGGTATGACTAGTTGACCAACTGATAGCTCCAAAAAACCTTCTGTCCCAAGCATATTTAGCATCAGCATTGTGATACCGTCTGTACCAAGTGCTATGGATGATTTTGCCTTTAAGATTTTTTCCCCGACTTCTCTTTTGAGATTCTGGCATAGATGGCAGTTAAAGGGATAAGTGTTGATTTTATCTTATACGAGGGACGTTCTTGAAGTATAATTTTTTTATGGTAGACATCTTCCAAATGAGAAACTGGATAATTTTGTTTTTACCATAGGAAGGTTAAAAACTTACGACTAATTTTTAGGTTTTAGGCTATCTACGATAAGTTCGTTAGAATTAAGTTAATAAGGTCAAGCTAAGGATAGCTTATTCCTTTAGATTCTAACTACACAATCATAAGCCCACCTAATAGTCAATCATTCATTTTTTACCAATTTCCATCCTTGTGATTTGGAAAATACGCTTTGAATTATTGGACCATTTTGACTGGCCTGGGTTATGTGTACATCGTCGGTTACCTAGCCGGAGGCCACTTACAAACACATTTTACTTTCTGAAGTGTTATACTTTGCCATGGCAGTCACATTAAGTGAAATATTTAACTAATTATGAAACAATTCAAGCAGCAGGCAGCTCCAAGTAAATCCAACGACTTAAACTGACACTTAAAAGCCGTTTGCAACCGGCTGCAAGAGCTTCAACGCAAAAGGAGATAGGCTAAATCTGCAAACTGAGTAGCAGTAGTTAATTCAGCCTGTGCCGCCACCCGCCTCCGCCTCCACCTCCGCTGATGATGCTTGATGTGAAACTTGCGTTAAGGCTACAGTGCGCCAGAGTGTCGCCCAGCTAAAGTACACTTGGCTGTTGTGGTCTGGAGCATTGGGCTCTGAATGATGGCAGTTGTTGTCTGTACGTGTGTATGTGTGTGTGTGTGTGCATGTCCTTCTTATCTCTTATACAATTTAACACATTATTTGTCAACACAAAGTGATAAATGTGTTTAAAGCTGTGATATCCTGACTGCTGTTGTTCTTGCTTTGGCTTATTCCTTTCGTCTTGACGCTTCTCTTTTTTGTTTTTTTTTTGCTTTGCACTTCTCTTACAGGATGTGAAATGACACATTGGAATATCAACAACTCACAGCAACCGCATCAGAGGAAAAACCAACACTCCAGCTTCCATCTCCACCCTTATGCCCTACCCACTCCACCACCTACAGAAGCCGAGAAGAGATAACGCTTTCCGACATAAATAAATATGCAATGACTCCGCCGGCCACCGTCTCTTTACACTGGGGCGGAATATATTTAATGTCGTTTAACTAACGGAAAAACGATGGCATATTTCCTTAAAAATTAAAATGATAGTCGGCCAGCAATTGATCGGGTGATAAGCCAAAATGTCCGGGTATTATCTGGACATTTGTTATAATGTGGCAAAATGGCGATAACAAATATTGATTTTGGGTTTTCTTCTACTTTTTTTTCTTTGTTGTAGCCAGAGGACACTATGAGGCCAGTTTTTGTTTTCAGCTAAGATTAATAGCAGTCTTTTGACTAGTCCGAAGGGCAAATTGGACAGTAATCAAGAGTATATAGTGGGTTACTTTATACTAATTTTGAGATGATACAATTTGTTTCATAAAGTGGGTTTATTATAATGCAAACGACTAAGGAAAGTCTTAAGTCGGGCGAGACCAATTACATAATACCCCCACACGATTTAGATGCCATACACTAAGACCGATAAGCGATATTTCCGAATTGTTGGCTTTCGCTATAAGAAGAGTCATATATATGTGACCCGGCCTATGAAAAGGTGGCTTATGACTCATCTTTAACTTTGGCTTATGACTCATTTTTAACCTTTGACCTTATCTTTAAAAGCTGTTTTTCGCAATTTCTTTTTTGAGTCATAAGTCACCTTTTCATAGGCCGGGTCACGTATATCGCTCATTTAGAACAATACTCTCGAAAATCACAAATGGCACACACCAAGTGTTATTAAAATCTAGTAAAGTTTTCCGCACTTTGATCGGTTAGAACCAAATCCAAAGCGACGCAATCAGAGGTCTTTTGCCACGCATCAAAAATAATGGGACACATTGGTTGGAGCACAGAACGGAGGCACATTTGAACACTGAGCCGTAAATACAATGATTTTTTTAACCATGTGACTGGTTAACTTTTTCATGGTAAATGTGTGATAACAAAAAAAAAAATAACGTTAAAAAAGGTCAAATGTACATATAAAATAGTTGAGTTAACATTATATAAGGTTGGTTTTTTCAACAGAGAGGCAGAAAATTGTACGAGATAAACCAAAGTTTAAAGATCATTCGGCTTTGTTGTATCGAAGTTTTTGATCTGCTTTATGTTATACGAAGTTCAGAATTAAGTTACACGAAGTTGCAACGATTGCGACTGTCTTATGCCCCCACTCTTTTTCCTTTCTTCCTCTGCTCTGAACGTTTGTAATTGTGAGAAAGATCGTAAGACAATTTATCTCGCTCTCTTAAAAAACCACCACCAAATGCAAATGCGCAATAAGATTGCTTTTCGCACAGTTCGAAGACTATACGCAAAGGGTAATTTTCATTAATCATAATGGGTATAAGTCATTTGATTTGTAACCGAAGTAATCGTTGCCAAAGACTGCCGAAGAAAAACCTCTGCGGGTTTAGATACAGCTGTACAGTCTGCCTGGCAACCGTAGCCAATACATTTTACCAATTTTTTAGTTGATTCTGAAAAGGAAGCAATTAAAAGGTCTCGAACCAGAATAAAAAGTCATAATAATGAAACAAAGACCGAATAAATGTAAACAAAACAAAAACATATTTGGTAGGTTAATTTAATATTAAAAATTGTAACAGTAACTATATTTCCGGTTAAAAGAGGTAACCCATAATTAGTTAACTTAACAATAAAAATGATTTCTATAACAATCCTCATAGTTAATAACATTAACAATTTCATTGTTAAATTGAACATGTATAGTTTCAATAAATTAAGTATGAAATTTTAATATTAATCATTTTCATGGTTAAAAACGATGCATTGTTAAAACAACAATAATACTTTTAATAATAACAATTTTTATGGTTGAAAATTTTAACCATAGAATAGTTAAATTAACTATTATTATTGTTAAATACCAGTCAACCACAAAGTGATCCACCTAGAGGTATTTTTTCAGAACAAAAAAAAAATTTAAAAATTTAAATCAGGTGTGGAATCTTTATTGGTTATTTGAAAGGACATTTTATGGCAATTATTTTTTGAAAACAATTACCTTCATATGTTGGCAACTGTATTATGGAAATGAGCGTTCAGTGAGAAACGGAAAGATCCGCTGTTTTCGACCAAACTTTTGTTCAGTGATGGGCACATTTCAGGTTCAACGACATATTTACTGCATTTTTGAGTCAAAAAACATATATACTCATACATACTCGTCCTGTCGAGGAAAAAGAGGAAAAGATGATGGCAAAAGATGGTAGCCCCAGTTGTGGCAACGAAACACCTTTTCCGCAATTAATTGGTATGAACGATCAATGAGTGTCGCTTACAATCATATTTATCATCTTGTGCTACGTCGAACCAAATATCCATTGGGATTATACCCATTTGGTGATTGCAAGAAAAAATATTTTTTGCAACTGAATTTTAGTAGTTCCAACCGAATTCCGACCAAGTTTTTCTGTGTGTGTGTGTGTTAATAATGTCCACACGTTCGATGGACAAACAGCGATAGAGGGAAAATGGCAAACCTGACGGAATATTTGTAATCTGGGTGGCATTAATTGGACAGTAGCTAAAATATGTCAATTGGAAAAACTTTTTTTGTTATTTCAAAAATTTTAATTTTTTATTTTCTGAAAGAAGACGAAAACTACTTTTTCGTACTAAAGATATTCTGATTCTATTTTAGATGGCCTATACAAAAATAATAATAGTAGTATTTTAGTAGAACATTTGAGTACAACTAAAACTTTCACCAAAAGGACACTTTATTAATTAAAAATTACAATTTTTCGTCTTCGGTGACCTCTACTAACAAGTGGCACCGTCCTGCTGAATCCAAGTGTCGTCAAGATTACGGGCTTCAATTTCAGGTAGCATAAAGATCGATATCATGGCGCGATAAGGAGCACCATTCACTGTTACGTTCCGACCATCATCATTTTTGAAAAAATCTGCACCGATGATTTCACCAGATAATAAACCGCACCAAACCGTGATTTTCTCTGGGTATAATGGCACCTCTTGAACCTCTTCTGGTTGCTCTTCAGCCCAAATGCGGCAATTTCCTTTATTGACTTTGTCGTTGAGCCAGAAATGGGCCTCATCACTGAACAAAATTTGCATATTATGCACCGATGATTCCACCAGCGTATAAACCGTACCAAACCGTGGCTTTCTTTGGGTATAATGGCACCTCCTGAACCTATTCTTGTTGCTCTTCAGCTCAAATGCGGCAATTTTGTAATTGACATTACCGTTGAGCCAAAAATGGGTCTCATCACTGAACAAAATTTTGGTCAAAAGAAGCGGATCTTTCCCTTTCTCGCCGAACGCTCATTTTTAAAATACAGTTGCCAACATTTGAAGGTAATTATTTTCAAAAAATAAATGCCATAAAATGTACTTTCAAATTACCAATAAATATTTCACACTTGATTTGAATTTTTTACTTTTTTATTGTTCTGAAAAAATACCTCTAGATGGATCCTTCTTTATAATTGACTTTTTGTAATATTTCTTTATTACCGGTAGGAAATTAAAGCGTAAAAGAGCTTCAGTGTGCCCGAGCCTTAACAAACTTCAATAATTGTCATTGTTAAATTTAAAAATTTAAATTACAAGGAGAAAAAATATTAAAAATATTAAAATCACAACTCTACCTTTTTATTGCACCATGATAGGAACGAAGAATTAATATCGAGACAGCTGCCAAACAAATTTAAACTTTTTAGGTAAAGGCCTGTTCCCAAGAGCATTTTTCTATCAGGCTCATAAAAATAGCCTGACACCATTTCCGTGGCTTTTATTCAGAATGATTATGTCTAATTAAACAAATTATTGGCCACCATGGCCAACTATACGCAGTTTTCTTTTGCCGGGCATAAACTTTTTGTACGTCCTGCTCACATTGTCTTTTGGGAGATTCTTTCTTTATTGCTGCTCTTTGAAGTTTTTGTACTTCCGACGACGTTCGTCGCAAATTGATTAATTTATCATGTGTCAAAGTATTAAAACTCTTTTCATTCATTTTGTTCGCACTCCTCCATCACTTTCAAACAGTTGCCAACAATTAGGTTTTTTTTCGTTCTTTCATGTTATTTTTGTTTTCCCTTCCTTTCTTTCATTTCGTTTGGTTTGGTTTTTTTCATGTGCTCGTGTTATTTCTTTCATCCTTTTACTGCTGCTGATGGTTGGTGCCGTTGCTGCTGCTGCTGCTTTATGATGTGTTTTCATAATGTGTTGAAGCATGCCCAAGAAAAGCCGCTCAGCTCCCCGCTCGGGTCGTACATCTGTGGTGACAGTTTTAATTAATGTATTAACTGTTTTTTCTCGCTTACTCTCTCGCTGTTTCTCTCTCTCTCTCTTATCACTGTTCACGTTCGTGTCCTTCTTGCATCGTCCTTTGCTGTTATCATTATTATTATAAAGTGTTTTCTTTCGTCATTCACACTAATTACACTTTAAGAAGAGGAAGAACTGACATTAAGAAACAAAGAGCGAGATTACAAAATTATTATGAGAAATCTGAAAATCCTTTAAAGATTTCTTTTCCCTCATTTATGTCAGTGACAGAGGCTCAAGAAAAAAAGGGATCCAAATTGATTGATATCTATTAAGGGATTAATTGCAACCTAATTGATTTTTGATCCGAATTTATCCCAGGGGAAAGTCTATAAATTTTCTCAGAGCTTCCCCTTTAAATTGTTAGGTTTTAACAGAAGAAACTAAAGGCAACTGTGATATTGCCCCGAATGTTGGTACTGCCGTCTCTGAATGGTACAGGTGACGTATGAGTGATATTGGTAATATTCATTATACGTTGGGTAGGACGGACCTTAAGCACAAGCAAGCAAAGCGCCTAGGGAAGTCAGTATTGGACGATTTTAAAGCTTAATACTGGCTTTAATATTGCCTAGCGACGCTAATACTTAAGAAACAAAGAGCGAGATTACAAAATTATTATGAGAAATCTGAAAATCCTTTAAAGATTTCTTTTCCTTCATTTATGTCAGTGACAGAGGCTCAAGAAAAAAGGATCCAGTTTGATTGATATCTATTAAGGGATTAAATGCAAGCTAATTGATTTTTGATCCGAATTTAGTCTTTAAATTTTCTCAGAGCTTTCTGTTCAAACTTAAGCCAACTGAGAGGTTACCCAGAATGTTTGTGCTGCCGTCTCTGAAAGGTACAGGTGACGTATGAGTGATATTGATAATATTCATTATACGTTGGGTTGAACGGACCTTAAGCACAAGCAAGGCAAGCGCCTGGGGAAGCCAGTATTGGATGATTTTAAAGCTTAATACTGACTTTAATATTGCCTAGCGAAGCTAATAAATACTTGAGTCACCATACGAGGGTTGCTATTTGCATTAAGGGTAATGACAATACTAGAGTTCATAGATGCAAACTAGAACTTCCATTGGAAACTTTGACATTTTAGCATAACTTCTCCCAGAACGTTTTGTCATTTGAGGGCGAATTGTTTTGTTTACAGTGTGTCGAAAATTTTATTTCAGTCAAAAAATGGAACTATCCCGTGAACATTTTCGTGTGATGATTTTTAACGATTTTCGGCGTGGATTTTCGAGACAATAGTGTTTAAATCAACTTGTTTCGACTTTAGGCGATGAAGCATCATCAAAAACCACTGTTAATTGCTGGTACCAAGAGTTCAGTCTCGGACGCCGTTCGCTCCAGGATGAATTTCGTGAAGGACGTACAACTTTGGTCACTTTGCCAGAAACCATCGATGCTGTGCGTGAACTAATTAAGCAAGACCGACATGTGACATACCGTGAGATTGAGGCATCCCTGGGCATTAGTATGACAAGCATCAATAAGATATTGCATGTTCATTTGGCCATTAAAAAAAATGTTCTCGTTAGATCCCACATAATTTGACGAATGCTCAAAAAAGGCTCGTATGGATTAGTGCAAAGAGATGTTGAAAAAGTATAACTGCGGTAGCTCAAAGGCAGTGTATAACATTGTCACATGTGACGAATCATGGATCTATGCATATGAACCCGAAACAAAACAGCAATCGACCGTATTGTTCTTTCAAGACGAGCCAAATCCAACAAAAATTGTTCGTAGAAGAAGTACACCGATGCAAATGATTGCGTTTTTTTCGGTATAACCGGCCATGTTGCCACAGTGCCTTAAGTGGAACGTAGGGCGGTCAATACTGAGTGGTATACAACCATCTGTTTGCCAACAGTGTTCGAATAAATAGGAAAAGATAAGAAGAGAAGATAGATTTTGCATTACGACAATGCGAGCTCTTACACATCAGCTGAAACGATGGGCTATTTGACAACTCAAGATGTCGAATTGATGAGCCATCCACCGTACAGCCCTTATTTGGCACCCAATGACTTCTTCTTATTCCCAAGCATCAAGAAAAAATGCGTGGTCAACGTTTTTCATCGCCCGAAGCAGCTGTTGAGGCGTTTAAAAATCATGTTTTGCAGGTGTCTGAATCGGAGTGGAAAAAGTGCTTTGAAAATTGGTTTGTGCGCAAACAAAATTGTATTGATCTTAAAGAAGAATATTTTTAAAAACAATAAAAACCATTTCCAATGATAACATATTGTGTTTTTTTGCCGGGCACGCAATATAAATAGCAACCCTCGTATAAGGCTTACAAAGAAAAATTCCATAGAACAAAAAGTCTTGGAAACATCTTTAAAAAAAAAGTAATTACCATTTTCCAGGTAAAGTATTTAAAATGAACAGAGCAATTTTCCCCCGCCATTGCCCCTGCAACGCCATAAGCAAATCAAAACAAATTACCCATAAATACAACTGTGTATCTACCGCATTTAATAACTCAGATATGCGTACTCGTGTAGCATTTACACTTGCACTAAGTGTAAAACATTTCTGTAATGCCGAGTTTAAAACCACAAATGTCATAACAATAACAACAGCAGAATTGCTAACAAAAGTACCAGCGATTTGATGATATTCACCATGAAAACAACAACGACAAAAAATTGCCGAGAAAAAACGTACCAAGCTGATAGTAACAGAAGGGGGGCGGCGAAACAAAGTGCTAAAGCTGAATGGAATATGTGGGCACTCTATGCCATAGTTATTTTACGCGTCATTGAAATAAAGCAATAATCGTTTGGCGAAATGCAATTAAAACAAAAACAATGCACAAAGTAATGTATGGCCGAAAACGCACAATACTCTGGTTTTCCTATGAACAGGGTGCTATCGTTTTTGGCATGACTATAATTGTAATTCTTCACAAATTTAGTGTATACTAAATCGGTCATTCCGTTGGCAACATCAATCTATATTAATCGAATACCTCTTCACCGTCTAATTCATAGATGTGTTAGCTTTGTCTGTCGGTGCATCTGCTTATTGGTAGAAAGCTGACAAACAAAAAGATTTAGTTTCCTAAATTCTACACGAATAAGGTCTATAGTCAAATAAGCTCCCTGGATTTGTCAACGGGAGAAATCGGCTAAGGACTTTCCGCCTTTCTAACGTCATCATTTCAATGTCAGAACAGCACCCAGTAACAACATGATAAGCAACTTATTCACCCGTTTTAAGGAACATAAATCAGTGTCGGAATCCTATGGTACGAGACTTTAGGCAAACAAATTGTGGTGTACCACTCAGAATTGATCGTCCTACGTTGGTTCAGCGGAACAGTCGCCACATGACCTGTTCAAAGTGCTTCTTTCATGAACAACTTTCGTTGGATTTGGCTCGTCTTCGAAGAACCACACGGTCAATTGCTGTTTTGTTTCGGGCTCATACGCATAGATCCATGATTCGTCACCTGTGACGATCTTATAAACAAACGTCCTTTGAAGCACCGCCATCGTATTTTTTCAAAATTTCTTTGCACCAATCGACACGAGCCTTTTTTTGAGCGATTGTCAAATTGTGCGAGATCCAACGAGAACAAACCCTTTTTACGGCCAGGTGTTCATGCAATATCGAGTGATCATGCTCTATCTCGCAGTATGCCACATCACGATCTTGCACTATCAGTTCACGGCCGGCATCAGTGTTCTCTGGCACAACGACCGTTTTTGGACGACCTTCACGACTTTCGTCTTTGAGCGAGCGTCGGCCACGATTGAATTTATTAAGCCAGTTTTTCACAGTGCTATAGGATGGTGTTTCATCGCCATACAAAGATTTAAGTTCATCGATGCACTCTTGTCGTGATATTCCACGTCGAAAGTTGTGAAAAATGATCGCACGTAAATGTTTACGAATTAATTCCATTTTTTTGTTTTTGCCAAATTGATTTTTAAAGTCACTGTAAACACAAATGATGGTCGTACGTCAAAACGTGCTGAGTACGTTTATGCTAAAAAATGTCAAACTTTCCAAAGGAAATGTCAGATGGCACCTGGCAACACTTAGTGTTGCCTAGGCCCTCGTATTACATCAGCGTCAATTACACCCCATCAGTTGTACTGTTTGGTGCAGTGTAATAGTTGATACAATTTTCGGTCGATATTTGTTTTTTTTTTTAAATGAGGAGGGTCAATCAGAACGAAGTCTAACGATGATTGAAAATTGTTGCGTTGGGAATAATTCTAATATACGGTCATAGCAACATGGAGCCACTGTGCATACAGCATAAGCCATAATGGAACTTCTTCGTTACCTTTTTTTGGTGAACTTGGGCCATCCAGCGGTTCAGCTGAAAATTAGTTATATAAAATACAATTATAATATTCTATTTGACCAAAGAGCCAAAACCATGCCCCTTCTTGTACCTCCCACATTAATTTATCTGGGCTTACATTTAAAAATAAATAACCTATTTCCTAATGCACGAAATTCGCTTACATTTTGCAATATGTTATTGCTTTTTGGAACACAAATATGACATAAAGGGTTCGAATCATCTTATCTTGTCTAGAGTCTCGTTCAATTAATTAACGTCGGCTGTCTACCATAACATGTTCAGTTCTTCTTAGCAGCTGATAAACTCCCATAATATCCTGACGTCCAGGATCATCTTTGCCATCAGTCATCTTTGTCACACCCTGTATATCAGCTCCAACCATCTAAATGCACTTCATGCATTCACTTACATCCACTCGCATACATTGTCGCACTCACAGACAGTTGCATTTTATCATTTGTAATTGTATTAATTTGTAAATGAACAAATGAACAAGCACAGACACATGCAAAGAAAAACGCACACACACGAACATACGTACAGACACACTCACACACATATACAAACTCACTGGCATGCTCTTACGCTGAGAGTCATTTAAAATTAGTACAATTTAAATGTTGTTGTTTTTATTTCAGTGCCCTGCACATGTCGTATCCGCCACCATGAGGGTGTGGCATGTGGCGTGGCTGTCAATCGTGGGGTTTGTATGTGTAAGAGAGCAATGGAATGGCCATAAAGCATTTGTATGCATTTGGGGCGGCAGGCAAATGTGGTAATATTTCAATTTATTAAATCACCATCGCCCTCCTCCCCTTGCTCTTTAAGCCTTTACCCCATTGAATTTCCATAAGTTCACATATTATCACTAAGGCGGGCGGGCGTTTAGGCGGACGGGCGTTCATTCGTCGCTGGTGATAAATGTCATAATGATGTGTTGCCATTTATCGGGTGGACGAACGTTTGCTGCTCCGTGTTGTACGCACTGTCATGTGATGGCCCATGGATGGATGGTTTCTCGATTGGTTTCAAAACTGGCATGCAATTGTAATGAAATGTTTACCGATAAATATTATATACAAGACGATGTACATGCGAGTAGACATACATATGTATAAACATCACTACTCACATATACATACTCATACTACCTATGGTGATGTTGACGTTAATTTATATTTTATAAATAAAGAGCTACGTTTGTAAATATTTGTGTTCAAATGAAAATGTTTATGGGAAATTGAAAATAAAGGCTTACACACAGACACGCACACATGCACACAGACACATTTGGCAAAATTTAAATATTGAAAAAGTTAGGTAAAAATAACAATGAAGAGATGTTTCGGAAATTATAAAATATGCTAGGTAAGCGGAAAATGCAGGCGATGTGGAATTTTTAACACTTTCTAGGTAGATTTTGGATAAAGGATGTGTCCAACAACTGCAAGATAGACTAGGAGTATCATGTAGTCAGATAGACTTTCAAGGAGTCAGACACTTTCGCAAGGCCTCAGTGAAGTTTATAATAAAGAGGATTAAGACACTAGGTTAGTTTTAAACTGACGACCTTATCTACGAGGGCGGTTCGGAAAGTTCTTAGCCTATCAAAGAAAGAGAATAGTTTTTCAAAAATATTTTTATTTTTCAATATAATCTCCTGAAACTTCAATACACTTAGTCCAACGCTTATCTAGCAATTCTATCCCTTGATTAAAATAGTTTTCCTCAAGGTCTTCAAAATAGTGGTTTACAACTGTAATTGCATCTTCATTTGAGGTGAAACGCATGCGAGCAAGGAATTTTTTTAGATTTCGGAACAGGTATAAGTCACTGGGAGCTAAATCAGGAGAATAAGGTGGTGGTCAAGCAACTCGTACTTTAATTGTTAAAACACTCTTGTGCGCTGGTGCGTTGTCTTGATGAAAAATTATTTTTTTGTGTTGTAAGCCAAGACGTTTTTCTCGAATTTGTACAATTAATTGATCTAAAAGGTTACAATAGTACTCTGAATTTATTGTTTTACCCTTTTGCAGATAGTCAATCAATAAAATACCTTTGAAGTCCCAAAAAACCGTTGCCATAACCTTACCAGCCGATTGAATTGTTTTTGCCTTCTTTGGGGCACTTCCTCCAGCTTCAGTCAATTGTTTGGATTGTTCTTTTGTCTCTGGAGTACAGTGGTGGATCCATGTCTCATCAACAGTTATGAAGCGACGCTTAAAATCCATTTTATTTCGTTGAAAACGATCCAAACAAGCTTGAGAAATGTTCATTCTTATGCGTTTTGGTCGACTGTTAACAAGTGCGGCACCCATCTTGCAGAAAGCTTTTTCATCTGTAGTTCTTCATGCAAAATTCAATGGACTGGATCATTTGAGATGCCCATGATATTAGCTATTTCACGCACTTTTATTCGTCGATCATTTAATACCATATCATGCACTTTGGCTACAATTTCTGTTGTTGTTGCTGTTTTTGGACGTCCACTACGTGGTTCATCTTCAATGCTTGTACGACCACGTTTAAATTCAGCAACCCAATTTTTTACTGTTGCATATGAAGGAGCACATTCACCTAACACATTCACCATATAATTATGAATTTCTTGTCCCGATAAACCTTTTTTATGTAAATATTTAATGACACCACGCATTTCTAATTTTTCCATTGTAAAAAAATCGCGGATGCGTCTTTTGTGAAAACCTGTTTCTATATGAAGGAGTTTCCAGATCGAATTTAACATGTGTTCATAGCAGAGATGGAAGTTTCCAAAACACTTAACTTTTTTCCGTTTATACCGCGCTTTTTGTGCTAGGCTAAGAAGTTTCCGAACCGCCCTCGTACATCAGCGGCAAGATAAACGATTATCTTGTTGATTGCTCGACTGATGTTTTTAGGTGTATATACCAGATGCAAGGGGCAAGTTACAATGCTGGCAGCTGCAGCTGGCGACTCTAATGCCTCAAACCAGAACATTCAGATATAACCTAACATATGATCAATCCCACGACAGCCGGTTCTATAGACCGGATGGACTCGAAGAGCAACTCTTCGGCCAAGGGCTGTCACCCCGGCACATAGTTGCCGCTACAAAAACAACATTATCTTGTTGACCTTGTTAAGTTCTTCAAGGCGAGGCATATGGTGATGTCTGCCTCGAGGTCATCGGCCACACTTTTCTTCAACTGGAGGAGAAAAGTGAGTCTTAGTCTAAATGTGCAAGTTGTCGCTGTAACAACTCCCAAGATTCTAGACGACACCATATATAGCGTCCGTGTGTTTTACATGTTTCTCACTATGATGGCTTCAACCATGGTTCGTCATCTCTCCTTAAGACTAATTTCGCTGGTACCAGTTCGAAGCCTGTTATATGTACACAACATACCCCATGGTATCTTACATTTGCTGATCTATGAGTCACAAAACAAGGTTGCAATGTAACTTCCCACTGAGCCAAAAATGCCCCTGCGATGTGAGTTTAAGCCACAGCCATCCCGAAGAGCTGCACCTACTAATAAGGTCAGAACAACCGCGCCTGACTACCCGCGGTACCAGATTTTAGTCTCCGATCTGACATGTAAGCCCAGCTACTACTAGTTTGCAAATTTAAAGCATCGATCGTGCTATAGTATATATTTGACGCGCAAAATAGAAAGGGACCTAAGGTTAAAAACCAGTTTTGTTCAGGAGAGCCATTTTAAAGATTAGGTCCCTTTCTATTTGCGCTTAAAATCGTCGACTTCACTTTCATAAAACGCGCATATCTCTGGGAGGGAACACTTTTGGGGCATGGGATCGGTCTCATTCGATGCTCAGATGTTGTCCACATCAAAAAAAAATGAAAATTGATTTTTTTACCCTAAGGTCCCTTTCTCTATGCGCTGTCACATAGGCAGACACAAGTGCTTAAATATATGTCTTACGGTCTTAAACCATGCTGCAAATGGCCATGATTTCCTCACCGCTCAGAGTGAGGTCTATCTTTTCCGTTCGACGACGGTGAACGGCAACTAATTATTAAGCCTAGGCCCAACCGACTTACCTACAAGACCCGAGGGTCTATAATGATGGGGTGAAGTTTTGAGAAGACTCCATTATTGCCAGTCACCATTGTTGACTGGCGGTGAACGGCAACTAATTATTAAGCCTAGCCCCAACCGACTTACCTACAAGACCCGAGGGTCTATAATTACTGGGTGAAGTCTTGAGAAGACTCCATTATTGCCAGTCACCTGTGGTACCAGATTAACTCCGATCAGGTTTCGTAACCAAATTATTCCTATTTATAGACCCAAGTAAGCAGGAGACTAATAATACACCGCAGCAGCAGCTGTCGAATGTCAAAGGGGATACAGCGGAACAAACAACGCTCATGGCGTCCAGGTCTCGTATGATCTAATACTGAGATCATTCGCACAAGATATGCAGCCAGTTCTCGACTGCCGCCCGACAATATCATGCCTGTCTATCGGTAAGATTGACGAGGCAAACTGAGGAGACGATCCCCACTTTGCTATAACTGGAGATTCAGCGTTACAAGCGGAACCCGCTAGACCAAAAGACCTATCAGACATGTCTGAAAGGCATTTATTTTGGTACTATTGGAGAAACTGTCTACAGTGCTGAGCATGGGTACTGTCCTGCAGAGGAAGCCCAGCAGGAGGAGAGGTTACCCCGACCAATCAGCGTGGTATTGGCTTAGTTAACATCTAAATGATTTCGTCGCCTCTCTTGGTACATGTCCCGAATCATCGTCGGTGTTCCGCATATCAAAAGAGACCACACAACACGCTACACCAGTTACGATGCCTAGCCAAGACCAGTTACCACCGTACTGCAGAGCCAGCAGTACAAGAACGACAAGACGGACCAGCGCACAGACATAAACACTCAGTTAGTTACTAAAAAATAAAACAAGTAAAGGCCGGACCTAATATATCCACCACCGTCTCTCTACGCAACTAAAGCGCGAAAAATATAGTTTGTTTTTTGGGCCCTTTCGGCTCGTGCTTTGGCCGTTATAAAGTGCAAAAAAATAAAGTTCGTTTTTTTGGGCCCTTTCGTCCCAGGCGTTTGTCCCTAATATCAGTCAAAACTTCAAAATTAGTCGTAGCTAAATTAGTTTTACGAGGGTTGCTCTATATATTTCTGGCCTAGGCAACACTAAGTGTTGCCTGGCGCCATTTGACGTTTCCATAGGAAAGTTTGACATTTTTACTTAGAACGTATTGACGTACGACCATTATTTGTGTTGTTTACAGTGACTTGAATAAAATCAAGTTGGCAAAAAATGGAATTAACTCGTGAACATTTTCGAACGATAATTGTTCACAACTTTTAACGTGGATTATCACGACAAAAGTGCATCGATGAACTTAAATCTTTTTATGGCGATAAAGCTCCATCCTATAGCAATATGAAAAACTGGTTCAATAAACTCAGTCGTGGCCGACGCTAGCTCAAAGACGAAGGTCGTAAAGGTCGTCCAAAAACGGCCGTTGTGCCAGAGAACATTGGTGCCGTGCGTGAACTGATAATGCAAGATCGTCATGTGACGTACCGTGAGATAGAGGCATCCTTGGGCTTTTCTTCCACCAGCATACATTCGATATTGCATGAAGACCTGGCCGTAAAAAATGTTATTCTCGTTGAATCCCGCACAATTTGACAATCGCTCAAAAAAAGGCTCGTGTCGATTGGTGCAAAGAAATTTTGAAAAAATACGATCGCGGTGCTTCAAGAGACGTTTATAAGATCGTCATAGGTGACGAATCACGGGTCTATCCGTATGAGCCTGAAAGAAAACAGCAATCGACCGTGTGGGTCTTCGAAGACAAGCCAAATCCAACGAAAGTTGTTCGCGGAAGAAGTACTTCGAAGCAAGTGGTCGCCTGTTTCTTCGGCAAAACTGGTCATGTAGCGACCAGTAGGTAGAACGTAGGACGGTCAATTCTGAGTGGTACACCACAATTTGTTTGCCTGAAGTCTTCGGAGAAATTCGAAAAACGAACAAGAATATTGGAATCATTGTGCACCATGACAATGAGAGCTCTTACACATAGGCTCAAACCAGAGCTTTTGTGACCGGTTTTCGATGAGCTAGGATTGGATCTATTTCCCTATTAGCTTAATTAAGAGCCACCTTTTTGGCAACTACAGTCTCTTGTTTCCGTTCCCAAATGCAATCTATTCTTTTTTATCTGAGTTAAAGCGTTTTGCGAAAACTTTCCTAAGCAGCGTCTACCTACAATTCCCTCCCTTCATTTCAGGGCTTTAGAAACTACTCAATTGTTTTAATTATTTGGAACAGCTTTATGGGACTACAACTCGCTTATAGAATCATTGGCACAAGGATTTGTTTGGAAAAGTCTAAATTCTAACTGAATCTAAAAGAAACGTGTTCACTTGAGACATAATGTCGAATGTCTTTGAATTTTGTAAAAAAAACTAATCCACCATGCCCCCTACCTACCAATTCCACTATATTCATTGTACAACATATATTATGAGAAATTTTAATTTTGCATTAGTACACAACAACACAGTTTGTTGCATTACAAATATTCCATACAAAGTTATGTTCCGCCGCTGCTGCTGCTAAAGTTGTTGCGGCATAAACGGCGACCGACCGACCGACACAAGGAACTTAAAAATGTAAAAATTCTTGTAAAGAAAATCCCTTTATGCTAGCGCTGCTCCTTGTGCTTCCAACAGCCAACGGGACCATTGACATGGCCTAACATTGGACACTGCGGACTGACTCTACTTCTTGGAGAGCCATCCAGTGCCCAGTGTGATGGCATGTGCAGCCATAAAAAATGGCAATAAAAACCTTGTAAAATTATTCAAGCACAAAACTGGAGATAGGAATTAAAAAATATAAATAAATACATCATACAAACGACACAGTGGGGTTTGGGTTCTAAACATTTTTTTTACCCTCTACCGGAGAGTGAATGGTATATTAAGTTTGTCATCTCGTTTGCAACGTCATTACATTTTTAATTCTTTTTGCAACACCAGAAAACACGGTGACCCTATAAAAAATATATAAGTATACAAGTATTATTAAGTCGATCTACACGCAGAGAAAAAATATGGTTACTATATGGTCACGGCAACAATAGTATGTTCTCTGCAATAAAAGTATGGTTGTCGCAACCTTAGTATTGTTTTTTGAATTTAATTTTGACAATAGTATGATATAATAATATCGTTGAAATGTAACAAAAGCATTGTTGCCAAATTAAAAAATGAAAATATGGTTGTAGCAACAATATAAATATGGTTGGTGGGACAAAAGTATTGTTCCATGGGTTTTATGATAACAATAACATGATGACGGCAATCATACATGCAAAATCGTAATTTATTATACCCGCACCACATAGTGGTATGGGGTATAATGGCTTAGTGCTTGCGTTTGTAACACATCGAAGGAATCGAGTTAGAATACCGGGACCAGAGAGAAAGTTGCTCAGAATTACATTTTGAGTCGATCTAGCCATGTCTGTCTGGCTGGCTGGGCGGCTGGCTGGCTGGTCGGCTGGCTGGCTGGATGTAAAGATGTCCATCTATTCTTGTAATCAAAGTACAGGTCTCATTTATGCACCGATCTTGATGAAACTTGGCATGTGGTAATATGTTGGGACAAGGACGGACGCTATTGAATTTGGTCCAAATCGGAGCACTTTCTGATAGACCCCCCATACAAAGGAACTCCCGGATTTGGTCCAAATCCAGTTGATGTCGCGTGTATTGGTCAACAAATTAAAAAAATATGCCATTCGATGTAGAACTGACCACAAAATGTAAAAAGCGTCCAAATCGGAGCACTTTCTGATAGACCCCCCATACAAAGGAACTCCCGGATTTGGTCCAAATCCAGTTGATGTCGCGTGTATTGGTCAACAAATTAAAAAAATATGCCATTCGATGTAGAACTGACCACAAAATGTAAAAAAAATAGTTGGACCCGCCTCTCGGACCTACGGGGCCTTCAGAACCCAAAAAATGGACCCATGATTTTAAATATAAGTGTGACCCCTTAAATGAAAGGAAATTATCTTACAATTTTAAATACAGAAAAAAATTCGACCTGTTTGGGCCCCAGGGTCCATTAGGAGGGTCCAAAAGTTTCGGTTTACCCGGATTTTAGTGTGACCCCTCAAATGACAGGGAATTGCCTCAGGACTTTAAATATGTCAAGCCAAATGATTTATCTCGTCCGTGGGAGGGCACAGGGTCCGAAAACAAGGTATGAAAATGTGGACCAACTATAATTGTTATACCCTCACCACATAGTGGTATGGGGTATAAAGGCTTAGTGCTTGCGTGATAGATACAGATAGAAATAGCGACGAGTGCTTTCGATTAACAGGAGACTTAATCACATTTATAGTGGTGCGGGTATCATAGAGTCGGCCACGCCCGACTATAGCACTTACTTACTTGTTTTTAATTTGACAATGTTATTTTTACGAATCTTACGCAATAATAGTAGTTTCTATATAAATTAAATTTTTTCAAAACAAACTACGGATAAGTATAACTGAAATATTTTTAATAAATAAATTGTTTCTACTGTTAAATAAACCACTCCTTTTATAAAGAGTTTTATGTATTTTTACATAACTCATTTAATAAAAATCTCTATTGTCGAATAACTTATAACTTAACTTAACCCAATCTTTACAAAAAAAAATTTGGGGATCATAGCATGGTTGGGTGTAAGTCTGGTAAGTATGGTTCTAAGGATCATACTATGGTTGTATGTGCAACATACTATGGTTGTGAGGATCATAATATGGTTATGGAGATAATAGTATGTTTGAGTGTGAATCATACTATGGTTGTGGGGATCATAGTATGGTTATGTGTGATAATTCTATTGTTGTGAGGACCATAATATTGTTATGGGGATCATAGTATGGTTGTGTGTGAACCATACTATTGTTGTGATGATCATAATATTGTTGTTACCCCAACCATACTTTTTTTCTGCGTGTAGCTATGTCCGTCCGACCGTTTTTCTGTTGAAAGCACGATTACAGTTAACGAATCAACCTAGGATCCTCGAAGAAACTAAAGGTACTTCGGTAACAAATAATCTTTTTGAGTATTTGTTTAACAAATCAAAAATTTTTTTTAACGAACAATATTTAAAATTTTTACTATTAGTTGGGACCCCAAAAAGGACATAATTGCTTTACTTATGTAGGCCTTCAACCGTATCGCATGATCAAAACGGGAGATTAATAGTCAATATGGACACGTGGATACTCAAGTTATGGCAAAATTTGCTACCAATCCAAATAGAGAGTAATTTTTAAGTTTTACCTAAATTTTACCAAAAATGCCCACAAAACGGGCCGTGTTTTTTGCGCTATATTAGCGTAGGGTCGGTGGGAGATTTATAAGGTTCGGCTTGGACAAGCCTCTAATGTTCGGGCACAAATAAATATCGAGTAACAGATTTGTGTCGATTTTAAGTGGTTATCGCCATAAATGGCCTGAACCACGGTGCTCCTTAGCACTGGGGTAAGCTATAATGCGACTACCAACGCCCCCCTCCAGTAAACTGGAAGAGCCAATTCAAGGATCAGCTGAGCGGGCTTCACCTTCCTCCTGGTAAGAGATTGCGGTCTATCTAACACCTCTGCTACTCTTTGGGTCGTATCACCCGGTTGTTACGCAACTCCGCGCCAAGCATACAGTTAACCTGCCATTTAGGTATAAACCACAGCTACCGCGAAACTCGCCGAAGGGCCGTTCCCAGCAGATCAGGCTAGAGCAACAGTTCTAGGGGCTCCTGATCACCCGCGGCACCAGACTTAAGTCTGCGGTCCGACCTCGTAGCACACGTCTACTTCCAGTTTGAGCTCCGCACACTCTGACTGGTAGCTTCTATGCCACAATCAACCATAGAGGATGAATAAGATTAATTCGAGATGTATTTAAATCTAGCACGGGAGCTCTTGGGTTACCCTAAGGGAATTCAGGTGAACCCACTCATCGCCTGCGGGGGATGTCGAGTAACAGTAAAATTTCTCACAAATCCAAATATCAAACTTTATTAAAATTTAGGCTTATTTAAAACATGTACCGGCACATATATCACAAGGAGCCTAGAAGTTGGTCTCTATTAACAATTCCCATATGCACACAGAGAAATTTGCCACAACCGAATTTTTTGCCAACCGAATGAATGAGGTTGCATGTACTACACGCAGAGAAAAGATATGGTAACACTATGGTCACCGCAACAATAATATGTTCTCTACAATAATAGCATGTTCGCCGCAACCATAGTATTGTTTTTTTGAATTTAATTTTGACAATAGTATGATTGCGACACTATTGCTATTGTTGAAATGTAACAATAGTATTATTGCCAAATTTAGAAATAAAAATATGGTTGTAGCAACCTTATAAACATGGTTGGTGCAGCAAAAGTATTTTTATTTAAAATTTACGTTAACAATAAATTTGATTACGGCAATCATACAGTATGGTTGCGACTATGGACATAACAAAACAGGTTTTATAGAGCATACATGTATGTGTGTGCGTATGTTTTTTTGTATTCAAAAAAACACATACACACCATACAGGGAATGGTTGCTGTCCATTAAAAAAACAACACAATCGGAAGGTAGTTCGAGGGATTTTTATTGTGTTTACTTTGTTCGGTGAAATACTCTAATACCGACTGGTTCTCGTTTATTTGAAGTCTGCCTGCACTTAAGTATATATCCATTGATCATGGTTTAATTAGATTCGTTACTTGGTGTCTACGGATGGTGAATTATCATTCACCCCTGGTGGCAACTAAAAGTATTTTTGACCGTTGGAATATATATGGAATGAATGAAATCTGTAGAAAAAACATGGCCTTAAATCTGGCTAAGTTGTAATGCAATTTAAAATAACATACTTAATAAAAATCTCTATGAATAACAACAATAACCAATCCTAATAAATAATTTTGGGGATCATACTATGGTTGTGGGGATCATAGTATGGTTGTGTGTGAATCATACTATGGGTGTGAGGATCACACTATGGTTGTATAAGAAACATACTATGGTTGTGAGGATCATAATATGGTTGTGGAGATAATAGTATGGTTGAGTGTGAATCATACTATGGTTTTGGGGATCATAGTATGGTTATGTGTGAATCATACTATGGTTGTGGGGATCATAGTATGGTTATGTGTTAATCATACTATTGTTGTGAGGATCATAATATTGTTGTGTCACAACCATATACCCAACAATAGTATAATCCTCTTCGAATATTGTCACCCCAACCATACTTTTTTCTGCGTGTGGCAAGTTTTCATTAGTGCAACAGAATATTAGTAGATGCACTGGAATGTTTAGTAAATGAAATTGAGTGTATCGGTGGAAGTAACAAAGTAGATACCTTTTAATAATGAAATGATATTTGAATTTTAGTTTTAGAATAAACAAGTAAAAAATGTTAAGTTTGGCTGTACCGAACTTTGGATACCCTCCACCAGATTCTTAAATAAAAAACTATTTTTTTAATTTTTCCAATTTATTTATTGTAATTTATTTAAAGCAATATAACTAATATAGATTATTATAACTTAAAATAAACATATTTTCTTTTTTTTTGTCTTTTTTTTATTATTTACACACAATATTTCTTATTAAGAAGCCTAAAAATTATTATAAATAAAAACTAAATTATAGCATCATGTTGACTGTGAGCTGTAGAATACGTTTGAAATTTTACTGAATTATGTTCGGAGTTGGTGAACGCCCAATCGATATGTGTTCCGTGTTTAGTTGTTGGTACAGATTTTTCTAACAATGATGAAAATCCTTTTTGTTCGAGAAGAGTTTCTGTTGAATTTTTTTTGCAAAGTTGCGCGGCAAATACTGACGTCTCCAACAACAACAACCATTTGCTAATTACCAGACATCTTGATCAATTCATCTAGAGCTTGAGATAAAAACATTCTGAAGAGACCTTCAGGGTATGACGCATTTCGATAAAGGGCAAGTACAAATATGCTTTCAATCTAAAATGCAATGTATTGAAATGTGCGGCTTCCAATACTGTAGTCTATTTTGAAGAGATATACCGCAGCTTGGAGCTTATCAGTGTGCTCTATATAGAAATGTTTATGTGTAAAATTTCATTTCGATTTCGGTATATCTCTTTTGAATAGATATACCGCAGCTTGGAGCTTATCATTTCTAGCACAGATTGTTATTCCTCGTTTGTTACGATTGGTGAGTTATTGTCATATTATTTCTCAAGGCCCATAAGACCGTTTGTATGGGAGGTACCAGAAGGGACTTCCTAATCTCAACCAAATTTGGTGCGGTATTCTGTTCTATATAGAAATCTTGATGTGTGAAATTTCATTTCGATAGGTCAAGTCTGTGGTGAGTTATAGTCATATTATTTCTCAAAGCCCATGAGACCGTTTGTGTGGGAGGTACCAGTAGGACTTTTCCGATCTCAAAAGAATTTGGCGCAGAGGTGTGTTGTATATAAAAATCTTTATGTCGAAAATTTCATCTCGATAGATAAAGTTTGTAGTGAGTTATTGTCATATTATTTTTCAAGGCCCATGAGACCGTCTGTGTGGGAGGTACCAGTAGGACCTTTCCGATCTTAGCCAAATTTAGCGCAAATGTCTGTTCTACATATTAATCTTTATGCCGAAAATTTCGTCTCGATAGGTCAAGTGTGTGGTGAGTTATTGTCATATTATTTTTCAAGGCCCATGAGACCGTTAGTGTGGGAGGTACCAGTAGAAATTTTCCGATCTCAACTGAATTCAGCGTAGAAGTGTGCTGTGTATAGAAATCTTGATGTGTAAAATTTCATTTCGATAGGTCAAGTCTGTGGGTGAGTTATAGTCATATTATTTCTCAAGGCCCATAAGGCCGTTTGTATGGGAGGTACAAGAAATGGTGTCGCAATCTAAACCATTTTTACATAGATGATTGCGCCTATATAGAGAGTATTATTTGCAAAATTTCAGTGATTTTGCTCAAGAATCTGGACGGATATTTCCAAATAAAAAACTAATTTTTATGAGTTAGTATCGGTTAAGGGTCTCCAACACCAACTTCCCGTAGAGCTATATAGCACATTTTCAATACCAACCATGCTAGGTTAACTACACATGTTTGTGCCAAATTTCAGCTCCCTAGCAGTTTTCATGCAGGCTATATCTTTTTTTCAACAGACGGACAGCCGGACAACATGGCTAGATCGTCTTAGAATCAAGAATATATACTTTGTTGGGTCTCCGATGATTATTTCAAGGTGTTACAAACAGAATGACAAAACTAATATACCCTCCATTGTATGGTGGAGGGTACAATAAAGTGTTTAAAGTAGATTTGAAGCTTCAATTAAAGACATACAATTCCAATTAAAAACAATAGTCAAGTCAAGATACAAATAATATTGTCCAGTTTTGGGAAACATTGATATACTTTTTCGGGCCCGCTTGACTTTCAAAGGAAGATATATTTTAACTTAAGAATTGTTCTCACTTAATTGACCACAGTCCTTAAGACAAAACTAAATTATTGCCAGACTTATTTTCTTAAAATCTCCCACTGTGCCACAGTCATGTACTAGCCCAGGCGGTTGAGGAAACTGGTGCGGAGTCTGGGAGCTCCAAGAAAATATACATTTGCATGTAAGCAAGGAATGGTACTTCATCGTTAATGCTAGTCTTAAGTTAGATGAGAACTAGAGCCACCAAATATGAAAACATTTTGCCAACATTTTGCTACCAACAAGATTTCGGTTGGCTCTACGGCTGGTTAGAGGAGAGCGGCGGCCACCACCGCTGCTCCTTTGGCTGTTTGCTTAAGTCCTCTGACTATCTGGCATACTGGTGTCCTTGAGCCCCACCTAAGATGAAAAATACAACGACAACAAAAAATACGAAAAAAAGAATACAAACAACACAAGTTTTTGTGACGTAAAATATGGAAATGGGAGGGTATCTTTTTGGCCGTGTATTGTGTTCCACTCTTGAAATATTTCCTTTGCTTGGGTAGTTTTTAGTTGTTGTTGTTGGTGTGGCTCGACAAAGGCCATTTTTCGAGCCGTGCTATTGTTGCTTTTACTTCAAAAGACGAAAGAGATGTTAGTGGGGGTAAAAGGGACCGGGTGGCAGTGATGGATATTGCTTCTTATGCGTAGCAAATATAATTTGTAATGATATTCAGAGTAAGGAGCAATTTTAAAGAGGACTGTATTTCTCGCCCCTCCACCACCACTTGTTTCCTTTGACAGCCTGTTATATGGATGATTTGTCGGTCCAGTAGACTGTCCGTCCATTCGACCCATTCTCCCTCCATGTCGCTCGTTCTTTGTTGCAGGGGGTGGGGAGGTGGGCTGTACTTAATTTATACATTTTATAATGCCATCCCGACCAGTATTAAAATCATCAAATGAATGGCAAAATTTTTCATAGTGCCCCTCGAAAAGACGAGAGAAAACCCAGAGAGGAGGAGACACAGACAGACGGGCACAAGGACAGACAGATAAAAGCCAACTGAATGGAAAAGTAATAATCAAAGAAACAGCCCAGAAAATAATGAACAAATTTTCCATTTATGGTGTTAATAACACCGGCAAGACTACAAAATAAAGATGGAAAAATGAAAAAAAACATTTCCGAATGCCATGTACTCGTGCTTTCTGCCTATCGCTTAGGTATGAATAGCCAGCCGACGGTGGTAGTGGGGCGGGGGGGGGGGGGGGGGGGGGGGGGGGCGCCGGCCGGTTGGTACTTTGGCAACATATTTTATTTTCTGGTTGCCACTCGAGGCTATTGCCGGATATGTTCATTTCTTGATTTTATTGTAATTTTCATTTTGTATTTCGTTGTTGGCTGTCCTTTTTATGTTAACATCGCACAAAACATGCTAATGTAGTTATTAATTTAGTTGGCAACGCCAAAATACATTAGCCCCATTATGGGGCATTAGCATTGTTAGGGGAATTTTTATTGGTCATGGGAGACCATTTTATAATGGTGCAGTTGGTAGTTTTATAGGGCATATCTTAAAGAAAGAGGCAAGATTTGCAAAGGTCTATAAAATTGATAATAATAGCTTATGGGGTTGCTTCTAGCGGCGTTTAAAACAAGTAATTCTCAATCAGCATCAATGGTACCACCTTCCTCTTCAAACGTTATATAGGGTATTTCAAGTACAAGTTTCTTTTTGAAATTCCGAAAAATTAAAAACAAAAATTTGTTTATTTTATCCACCGTAGGATGGAGTAAATAATAAATTGGTCATTCCGCTTGCTATACCACAAAATATATAAAGGCTGGTCCAAGCATAATGCAAGATGTTAATTGTGAGTCACACCTTAACCTCAAGTTTTCTGCTATTTTTTCCGAAGCACTTTTAGTCCCTTTCCCCCTTAACCGATTTCGCCTAAAACATAACCATGATTGCAACATTTTTTAATATTTCTTTATGAAAACTTTACACAAAATACTTTGAATATTCCCTAATGTGGCGGCAATTGCATTTCGCATAAAATTTGAAATTGCGATTTACGATAAAGTTCGCAATCGTCAAAGAACTACCGACTTGATCTCGCAAGCGTATACAGAGGTGAACTGGTGTATTTTCTCCAACAGAGCTGCAAAGAGGCATCCCATTAAAGTACAAATAAAATAAATCAAGTGTGGTCCAACCATAACGCACGATGTTAACTGTGAGTCACACCTTAATGTCAAGTTTTCTGCTCAACTTAAATTGACAGTAGTGTTTGACAAATTCAACCATGGAGAGGTACACAATTAAGCAGCGCGTTAAGACTGTTGAAGCATTTAACGAAATGCACTTTGAGATTTTTTTGGTCAGCATAATCGAACAGTCCGCAGTAGATTCGTTAACAAGCAGAATTGAATTTGGTGGGGTTTACGGGCTGGCGGTATCATCGGGCAGTACTTCTTAGAAAATGAGGCATTTGTGTTCGTTTTCGCGAGATGATAACGTACTTCTTATGACCGGAAGTTAAGGATATGGACCTGGACGATATGTGGTTCCAACAGGATGGTGTCGCATAGCCATAGGCCGTGCTATATCAAGTCGTTGCGTTGGTAATTGGTTACCACGGTCATATTTAACGTCAAAAAGCCAAGAACAATTCAGGATAAGATTATTCGCCTCATTAACGACATTAAACCTCCATTATGTGTCAGAGTCATTTAAAATATGGACCATCGGTTAAAGATATGCTACCGAAGTCGCGGGGAGCACATCCTTCTATCATAACAAAAAATATTAAGATAATTCCCTAAAAACTTTTTGATTTATTTACAATTAACATCGTGCGTTTTAGTTGGACAGCCCTTTATATTAGAGATCGTCATACCATTCTAAGACGATCTAGACATGACTGTCCGTCCGCGTGTCTGTTGAAAGCACGATAGCGGTGAAGCGAATCAACCTAGGATCCAACACTTTTGCTTACCGATGGATCATGGTCATAAGCTATTTGGGATGGTAAATTGGCGAAATCGGGCCAGGGGGAAAAGTTTGTTTTTTAAGGGACTAAAGACAACTCGGTAACAAGCTAATTTTTTTAATATTTGCTTAAAAATTAAAATTTTTTGTAGACGAACGATGATTAAAATGCGTTCTGTTAAATAAGATGCACTAATGCCTCAAAAGAGGGCATACTTGCGGTCGGTTTTAGCTCGTGTGGCCGAAAAAAACGTCCCGCATACTAAAACAAAGCGATCAATAGTCAATATGGATATATCGGTAGTCGATTTTAATCAAATTTTGCTACCAATTTAAAATTTTTGAATTTTTATATGAGATCAGAGATGTACGCATGGTCGGAAAGGCTCCAAAAAAAGAACATTTTTTTGCGCTTTGGTACCATTTAAAAAATATATACCGATAATATTATCAACCATAACACCGCACCAAGTAGTAGTGTAATTGACGCTGATGTCATACCCTAGGATTTTGACACTAATCTCTGCCCTTGAAAACAGGAGACTATATTCCTAATCATATTGTTACTGGGTGCTGTGCTGAGTTTAAAATGTCGATGAGAATTTTGTTGAGTTGAGATAATAGACTTGCAAGACGAATAACAAAATTCAAAAAATTTGACGCTTTGCTGTACATCGGACGTAGTCATCATATATCTCCATAAAAAAACTATATAAGCCGAAAAATAGAAAAAAAAATTATAAACAGAATAGCTATGAATATTGGTAACCCTTCATTAAGGCTTATTTGAGCCTCCCAGTATCAATAAAAAAGTGATACGCAACCCACATTCCGGCGATGATCAAGAAAAAAAAAACCAGGTGGAAATCAAAAATCAGTCGGTTAATCCGACTTACATATTTACGAGTATACCCTCAACCATATGTGATGCGCAAAATAAAAAGGGACCTAAGGTTAAAATTCAGTTTTGTTCAGGAGAGCCATTTTAAAGATTAGGTCCCTTTCTATTTGCGCGTAGAACCGTCGACTTCACTTTCATAAAACGCGCATATCTCTGGGAGGGAACACTTTTGTGCCATGGGATCGGTCTCATTCGATGCTCAGATGTTGTCTACATCAAAAAAGGAAAAAAAAAAGAAGATTTTTTTTACCCTTAGTTCCCTTACACTATGCGCTGTCACATACTCGTATATGGATTCTCAACTTTTCGTCTTACTATCCTCTTTGCCTGAAGCATAACGATTCAAATCAAATCTTCTAAAATATCGCATTTATTGAAGCTACCAAAATGGGTTTGGCATGACCCCTTCGAATACCAAAAGTGGGCGTAATGGTGAATTTAAACTGGAGGTACCAAAATTGGGAGTGGTAGCCAGGCGTGCTCAACCACTAGGATACAAGTAAAATTAATTTGAATCTGCACTACAAAAGGCTACTTTGTGTGGGAGGTATCACAAAGGGCGTGGAAAGCCATCCAAAAACTAAGCGTCAAGTTAACTTTTTAATTTTGTTCTTAAGCATTGATTTTGGGCGTGGTAGTCACCCTTATTTTGCCAGCAATTGTAAACATATTATTGAGTTCGCAGTTTTAGCGGATTTCATGCACTAGGAGTCAGGTTTATGGGTTTTTGTCTGTACTAAAACTGGGTCATTTGTGTCGGAGGTACCAGAAGAGGCGTGGCTAAGAATCCAATTATTTGCCACCAAGTTAACCTTATAACTGTGATCTTAAATTTTGAGTTTGTGCTAGGTCGTATAAATAACATTAAAGATATTATAAAAAAAACCAAAAAGTGGACGGAATAGTAAATTATCTCTGGTTGTACCAGAATTGGGCGTGTCACCCACTCGTTTAATACTCTATTAAACAATTTTAATTGAGTTCGCAATTTTAGCAAATTTCATGCACTAAGAGAGAATTTATATAGGTTCTTATTTACACCAAACTAGGGTCATTTGTGTCGGAGGTACCAAAAGGCGCGTGGCTTGGAATTCAATTATCTGCCACCAAGTTAATCTTATAACTTTGTTCTTAAGTTTATATTTTGCGCTAGGTCGTTTGAATTACATTGAAGATATTAGAAGAACATCAAAAGTGGGCGGAATAGTAAATTTGGAATAGTAAATTTGGTAACAGAATGGGGCGTGGAAGCCACTCTTATTGTACTCTATTAAACAATTTCAATTGAATTCGCAATTTTAGCAAATTTCATGCACTAAGAGAAAACAGTTTAAGGTTCTTAACTACACTAAAATATTATCATTTGTGTCGAAGGTACCAGAAGGGGCGTGGCTTGGAATTCAATTAAGTTAATCTTATAACTCTGTTCTTAAGTTTATATTTTGAGATAGGTCGTTTGAATTACATTGAAGATATAACAAGAACACCAAAAGTGGGCGGAATGGTAAATTTGATCTGGAGGTACCAGAATGGAACGTGTCAGATACTTTTTATGTACGTCATTGCAATAATATGGACTCCGCAATTTAAGCGAATTTCATGCACTAGAAGACAACAGGGCCATTTGCGTGAAGGTACCAGAAGGGGCGTGGCTTGGAATTCAATTATTTGCCAAGTTAATCTTATTACTCTGTTTTTAAGTTTATATTTTGGGCTGAGTCATTTCAATTACATTGAAGATATTACAAAAACACCTAAAGTGGGCGGAATGGTAAATTTGCTCTGGAGGTACCAGAAGGGGCGTGTTTTAAAAATATAACGGTGTTTATAGTTTAATTGAATTTGATGAACTGGCTGTCAAGTTGCGTGGGCTATAATCTACACTGAAACCGGGTCATTTGTGTGGGAGGTATCAAAAGGGGCGTGGCTATTAGTCAAATTCGTTGTCACCACGTTTGCCTCATAACTTAATTCTTAAGTAATGAGTTTTATTTTACAAACTGCGTGATAAATAGCTTGGGTTGTAATCTGCACATAAACAGTCTTTTGTGTGGAAGGTACCAGAAGGGGCGTGGCTAGCAGTCAATTTTTTTGTCACCAATTTTGCCTCACAACTTCATTCTTAAGTATTGATTTTTAGTGAGAATCTTTTTTTTAGGAATACCAAATGTGAGAGTTACAGTAAATATGTGTGTGAGGTACCCGAAGGGGTGTGGCAATTTCAATTCCAGAGGCAGAATTGAAACAATTTAAAAAAAACTATTGGTAGATTCTTCCCAGAGTTATGGTGCGAACAAGCCGTTCGGACTGACAAGGCTTAAGAAGTCATAAAACGGATTTGTCCAAACTTTTGTAGGGTCTTAAATGTTTTCCTCTATGACTTACACTTTTTGGTCGTACAAAATGATATTTACCCAATTACCCAGCAGTGTATGGTACACAAATGCCTTTGATTTCAAACCACAGCGTGTCCGTGACATTTTGAATAGTATTTTTAGATTATTTATCTTTAATTTAAGACAAAATGCCTTCGATTTTCAACCACAGCGTGTCAGTGACATTTTTAATATTATTTTTATATAGTTTAACTTCAATTTAAGACAATTATCCACAACTTGTTTATGAATATCTTTAAAGTTGGCTGGAAATCACGTGCAGCATCCTTAGAAGTTTTCGAAAATTCCCTCCCGGAAGCCGTTTAAACATAATGATAATTTTTGCAAGGAATTCTTATTCCCTCGGCTCCCCTCGCCACAGTGGAAGTATATTTTAAACTCCAAACAATCATAAAAAAAGTGAATATATTTTAACGACTTTTCAAAATTTTCATTTTCAACTTCATCTCATCTCGGTCCCGGTGGGTTTCAAAGTGACAAAAAAACGCACACACACACCTACACACTCAAACAAAAATACACACTTATAATTTGAATAAAATCCCACAACAATCACAAAAAGTACTACTGCATGAAAACTCCCGTAACGGGTGACTGACTGTCAGACCTGCAGGCTGGAAGGGTGTTGAATGACTTGCACAGGAAGATTGTTCAGAGGACAGGGACCACTGCCAGAGATACGCAAGTATGGATGAATGTATGCATGTGTTAAATACAACAAACACACAAAACGAATATGCAAATGATTACCCAGGACAAACAGGAAAAAAAGGTGCAATAGCAGAAAAGGTACGACAATCGTACGTTCGTTCAGTCGGTCGTCCGTTTGTTCGTTCGGTTTACGCAAAAGTGAACATCAAAAGAAAATTAGAAATATTTCAAGTACAACAACAATGACAATAAAAATAAAACAGCAGCACTAACCAACCAAACTGCCAACCGCCTCCAGTGGGAGGCACTCCGGATGACGATGATGATGACGATGCTGTCGGTATGCCACCTGGTTTTATGGCCTGCACAAATTCCCAGCAACATCGTCTCTTCTGTGTGGCTGTGTTTTGTCATTCATACAACATCAAACTTGAATTTATGAATGTATTTATGTATGAGTGAGTGTGTACGAGTATGTATGTGTGTTTACGCATATTGTTGCTGATATCCATCTATGCTCATTACACGCACTGTGTGCCCCCTGGTAGACGCATCATGAGATTGGTCATAAAAATTTCGGGAATTTCGGTTACAGTTTCAGTTTCCCATTTTCCCACAGCCAGGCCGGCTTCATGGCCGGTCGGTGGGCGGTCTTCTGCAGTTGTTTAAGGCGAATGACATTAAAAATGTTTTCCGCTTCTCCGCTTGCAAAAATGGGAAAGCGTATACATGTTTTATATCATTTACGTTCTTGTCATGATGATAAGGAATTTTAGGTTTTTGTCAGCTTTAAGGCAATAAAACCAAAATTTTATTACCTTCACTCCCTCTCTGGCGGTTATTTATGCTGCAATCCGTTCATATTTTAAAATCTGTGGGATATTGCAGCAATATTGTTGTGGGCTAAAGGTGTTATTGGATTTTGAAAGATTGTCGGTCGGTTGTAGATAAATCGTCGGAAATTACTGCTCAGAAATCCTCGTTAAGCAGTTCATTTAATTTGGCCACGACAATTCTGGAAGAATGTAGCGGGAGGAGTTATTGTAGTGAAACAACACTTTCCTCTTAGCCAAATAAGAGCGTATCTCTTACATTTTTTATCGAATTGGTACTACATTTTAAATTTGAAAAAAACAGTGCATAAAATATCGATGGTTGTGGTGGCTGTGTGACATGTGGCCTTATCTTGTTGAAACCAAATGTGGTCCATGTCATTCTCTTGAAGTTTTGTAAATAAAAGTTCGTTGAGCATGGCGCGGTAACGCTCACCCGTTGACGGTAACTGCGGCTCCTTGCTCATTTCCGAAGAAAAATGGCGCCCGCCACAATTCCACACCAAACAGTGACTCGTTGTGGATGCATTGGCTTCTTAAAAGTCATGTGTGGGTTCTCTGAACAACATATGCAGCTATGTTGCTTATTGACATAGCCACCGAGATGAAAAATGAGCTTCCCCAAATACAAAATTTTAAATGAGCTTCCTCTGAAAACACGATGTTTCGGTAAAAATCTTAACCTCCTGCCAACGACAGCCGGTTCTATGCACCGGATTGACCCGAAGAGCAAGGGCTGTCTCCCCGGCACACACTTGCCGCTAAAACAACACCAACATCTCCTGCCAAACAATTTTCAGCCCATCGGGCGAAGCGAAAACGCATCGAATGGTGTTTCATTATTAACTGACCAAGTTTAACCTTTCCGTTAGAAC
Organism: Hydrotaea diabolus; assembly: GCA_963513945.1. Taxonomy (NCBI): domain Eukaryota; kingdom Metazoa; phylum Arthropoda; class Insecta; order Diptera; family Muscidae; genus Hydrotaea; species Hydrotaea diabolus. Next base: position 28,253,205 of record OY740720.1, on the reverse strand, counting down.
CTGAAATTTGAAAAAATTATTAGTACATATTTTTAAAGTCGATTCAAGTATAAAATTTCATGACCCACCCTATATACTTCACTGTAGTACTGCCCCGTGCTCGTACTTCCATTCTTCAAAAAGTCTATTAACATTGTTTTCTTAAGATCCCAGAAAATGTCGGCCATATACTTCCAAGCCGATGGTCCTTTGCCTTCTTTGGAGCAGGTTCCCTCTGAAAAATTAATTGTTTTAAATTCCGTTTGTTCTACAAAAATAAACGATTACATGCAAAAACTCCTGCAAATTTAACCTAAGGAGGTACAAACACTGCTTGGACAGACGTACCTCTTGTTGCCCATCGTAAGCAAACGCGGCACTCATCGGACCAACACCTTACTCATGCATACGAGGAATGCTATATTTATTTCTGGCCTACTAAGTGTTGCCCGGCGCCATCTGACATTTCCATTGGAAATCTTGACATTTTTTAGCATAAACGTACTCAGAACGTTTTGACGTACGACCATCATTTGTGTTGTTTACAGTGACTTGAAAATATCAATTTGGCAAAAAAAAATGGAAATAACTCGTGAACATTTTCGTGCGATCATTTTTCACAACTTTCGACGTGGATTGTCACGACAAGAGTGCATCGATGAACTTAAATCTTTGTATGGCGTTGAAGCACCATCCTATCGCATTGTGAAAAGCTGGTTTAATGAATTCAATCGTGGCCGACGCTCGCTCAAAGACGAAGGTCGTGAAGGTTGTCCAAAAACGGCCGTTGTGCCAGAGAACATTGATACCGTGCGTGAACTGATAATGCAAGATCGTCATGTGACATACCGTGCAATAGAGGCATCCTTGGGCATTTCTTCCACCAGCATACATTCGATATTGCATGAACACCTGGCCGTAAAAAAGGTTTGTTCTCGTTGGATCCCGCACAATTTGACAATCGCTCAAAACAAGGGTCGTGTTGCTTGATTCAAAGAAGTTTTGAAAAAATACGATCGCGGTGCTTGAAAAGATCGTTTATAAGATCGTCACAGGTGACGAATCATGGATCTATGCGTATGAGCCCGAAACAAAACAGCAATCGATGGTGTGGTTCTTCGAAGACGAGCCAAATCCATCGAAAGTTGTAAGTGGAAAAAGCACTTTGAACCAAATGGTCGCCTGTTTCTTCGAGAAAACTGGTCACGTGGCGACTATTCCGCTTGAGCGACGTAGGACGAACAATTTTGAGTGGTACACCCTGAAGTGCCTGAAGTCTTCGGAGAAATTCGAAAAACGAACAAGAGAAGACGAATCATTGTGCACCATGACAATGCGAGCTCTCACACATCTGCTCAAACCAGCGCCTTTTTGACCGGTTAAAACGTCGAATTGATGGGTCATCCGCCGTACAGTCCTGGCTTGCCACTCAATGACTTCGTTTTATTCCCGCACATCAAGAAAAAATTGCGTGGTCAACGATTTTCGTCGCCAGAAGATGCTGTTGAAGTGTTCAAAAACCATGTTTTGGAGGTGTCTCAATCGGAGTGGAAAAAGTGCTTCGACAATTGGCTTGAGCGCATGCAAAATTGTAAAAATCATGCTTGAAAAACCATAAAACCATTTTTGATGATAAACATTCGCATTTTAATTATTAGGCCAGAAATATATATAGCAGCCCTCGTACTTACTGTTTTTCAAACTTACATATTTTTAAAGAAAATGGGCAAAATGATAATGCTTCGAATAACATGACCTCACTTTTACTCTTTTACTCACTAAAAATTCATTGGCTTCTTTATCAAGGAGCACGAGCGTGTTTTAAAATCACCAGACGTTTAAGTGATGCTTGTAAGTATCGCATATCCATATGGTTTTGGAACAAAAATCGTTGTCCAACTTCAGCTGCTTTGAGAGCCAAACTAAAAAGTTATAAACAAATCTTTTTTTAAAAGACAAACGTTTTAGGCTACACCCGCGACTTTGAAAATACGTTTGACTAGAGTGCCCAAAAACGAAATGGAAATCCCGACATTCTAGTTTTTATGTCCAAACCCGACAGTCGGTTTCTAAAAAATAGCTAAAACCTGACATATCGGTTTACCCGGATTTTTGCTGTCGGCTTTTCTGCTTATTCGGTTGTTGCATGTGAGAGCAAAAAAAATTATAATTTTAAAATACGTGACTATCAAAAAATACTAAAGCTTGATCCACCTTTGAGTATAACGATCGACTTAGAATCACCAGTTAATTCGACGTAACTTACCTTCGACCATCGGCTGTCTATCTAAAGTCTGTTTTCTAGCTACAGGACATGTTTTTAGCTCTAGAAGACACATAGTGGAACCAATATTGATGAAATCGATTAATCACTAATCAGCTCAGATAAAAATGGGTCATATCGTTCCACTTTTTAATATATCCAAAGTGCAAAGATCTCCACCGATAAAATATACAACCACTCTAAAACATCCATTTTAATTTTGATCTGAATCCAATTTGGTATCTTATATTTCGACTAGCAAACATCGAATTTTTGGCCGATTTTAGTCAAATAGGATTGTTATATCGAGCCATAAGCGCTAACCTATCGTAAGTGAAAAAATGCAAATTTTACAGGAGACGGTTTTTATTATTTATTTCAAACAACTTTATTAAAAATGCAAATGTTTTAATGCAAAAATTTAAGATTTCTACCTACTCATATAACTGTATCAAAAAACAAAAAAAAAAAATCTGAACACATTTGCGATTGCTGCAGCAATTTGATGTGTGACTTACGATAAAATTGCTACACAATAAAATTTAAACAATCATTTACGATAAAATGCAAAAGCTTTTTTTTTTGATGTTTTACTAACAATTTTGTCATTTTAAAAATACAAAACGATGAGGCTTGTCCTAACGATTATTTTTCAGCAATAAAATTTTTTTTCCAAAAATTTGACTTACGATAGGTTAGCGCTTATGGCTCGATATGATGAAGTCCAAGTACAAATTAAGCCATACATGCTAATATGACTTTAAAATAACTACTTAATAGGGACATAAATACTGGTACACACGTTTTATGCTGTAAAATAAAAAGTACTGAATTTTTTTGGACCAAATATTTTTTAATATATTTATTGGTGTATATTATATCCAAAAAGAATCTACTTATTCGAAATGTCCGCCTTTTGCCTTTACACATGCCTTAAGTGGCACTGGCCAATCGTCAATAGCTGCACGAACCTCGTCCATTGGAAAATTGACCACAGCTCGAACCAAAGCAGTCTTAAGAGATTCAATGTTGGGGTATCTTTTGTGACAAACCTTGTCCTCTAAAACCGTCCACAACTTGCAATCCAATGGGTTCAAATCTGGACTGTCTGAGGGCCAATCTTCAGAGGAAATGAACGCTGGCAAATTGTTTCGAAGCCAGGCCTGGGACGTTTTAAACTTATGCGCCGGTGCAGAATCCTGCTGGAATGTCCATGGCTGGTTTTGGAAACGGGAATTGTTAAGAGGCTTCACAACTGCTTCCAAAACGGTTTCTTGGTAAACTTTGTCCGATGTTTTGACTCCTTGTTCGCAGAAATGCAGGTCAGTGACCCTATCGTAAGAGACATCCCACCAAACAATGACTGAAGCTGGGTGATGACGCTTTTCCACCCTTGGGATCAGTTTAGAAACTTCCTTAGATGACCGCGCATACACTCTATCATATTGCTTGTTGAATCTTTCCTGAACGGTAAAAGTTTTTTCATCGGTGAACAAAATTTTTCTGTGCAAGTTATCAGCGTGCTTCACCAAAAGACGTTTGCATTTTTCAATCCTCTTTTTTTAAAAGCTGCAGTCAATAAATGTCCGGTACGTCGTTTTAAAGCCCCAAGTCCCAAGTCTTTTTTAATGATTCGACTCATGGACTTTTGCGTGATATTCATCTCACGGGCCATGATTTTCTGTTTTCGGAGCGGATTTCTGTGAATTCTTGATTTAACGGCTTTGATGACATGCGGTGTTCGAACAGAGCGGGGGCGGCCCGACCGGTGGTGGTCTTTTACATCTCCAGTCTCCTCAAACAGTTTTATGCATTGGTAGACGAACATGCGGCTAATCACTAGTGGCCGGAACGTTTTGAAAATATCGCTTTTTTTTATTTCACACTTGTAAAGCGCTATTACAGCGATACGGTTCTCGTTATCTGACCACTTCATGATTAAAGTTGAAACAATTTTAAAATCCAGTTACAGGCTTACGCTATTGAGGTTAGCTTCAAAACCCATATGACATTAACGGGGTATGTTCAGTTCTACTATTGAAATGGGTGTGTCCAATGTTGTAACAGTATTTATGTCCATACTAAGTATTAAATTTTATTACGAAGTTAAAAAAAACTTTTGTTTACTTACAGTTTGTCAAATTTGGTTCCGGACCCTGTGACCCATCTAACATAGACATACGAGGCGGTTCGGAAAGTTCTTAGTCTATCAATGAAAGAGAATAGTTAGTTTTTCAAAAATAATTTTATTTTTCAATATAATCTCCTGAAACTTCAATACACTTAGTCCAACGCTTAAATAGCAATTCTATCCCTTGAATAAAATAGTTTCCCCAAGGTCTTCAAAATAGTGGTTTACAACTGTAATTGCATCTTCATTTGAGGTGAAACGCTTGCCAGCAAGGATTTTTTTTAGATTTGGGAACAGGTAAAAGTCACTGGGAGCTCAATCAGGAGAATAAGGTGGGTGGTCAAGCAACTCATACTTTAAATCGTTGAGTTTAGCCATTGTTAAAACACTCTTGTGCGCTGGTGCGTTGTCTTGATGAAAAATTATTTTTTTGTGTTGTAAGCCAGGACGTTTTACTCGAATTTGTACATTTGATTGATCTAAAAGGTTGCAATAGTACTCTGAATTTATTGTTTTACCCTTTTGCAGATAGTCAATCAATAAAATACATTTGAAGTCCCAACAAACCGTTGCCATAACCTTACCAGCCGATTGAATTGATTTTGGCTTCTTTGAGGCACTTCCTCCAGCTTCAGTCCATTGTTTGGATTGTTCTTTTGTTTCTGGAGTATAGTGGTGGATCCATGTCTCATCAACAGTTATGAAACGACGCTTAAAATCCATTTTATTTCGCTGAAAACGATCCAAACAAGCTTGAGAAAAGTTTATTCTTTTGCGTTTTTGGTCGACTGTTAACAAGTGCGGCACCCATCTTGCAGAAAGCTTTTTCATCTGCAAAATTAAATGGACTCGATCATTTGAGATTCCCATGATATTAGCTATTTCACGCACTTTATTCGTCGATCATTTAATACCATATCATGCACTTTGACTACAATTTCTGTTGTTGTTGCTGTTTTTGAACGTCTACTACGTGGTTCATCTGCAATGCTTGTACTACCACGTTTAAATTCAGCAACCCAATTTTTTACTGTTGCATATGAAGGAGCACTTTCACCTAACACATTCACCATATCATTATGAATTTCTTGTCCCGATAAACCTTTTTTATGTAAATATTTAATGACACCACGCATTTCTAATTTTTCCGTTGTAAAAAAATCGCGGATGCGTCTTTTGTGAACACCTGTTTCTATATGAAGGAGTTGCCAGATCGAAACAAAATTTAACATGTGTTCATAGCAGAGATGGAAGTTTCCAAAACACTTGAATTTTTTTTGTTTATACCGCGCTTTTTGTGCTAGGCTAAGAAGTTTCCGAACCGCCCTCTATGTGACGCGCAAAAAAGAAAGGGACCTAAGGTTAAAAACCAGTTTTGTTTAGGAGAGCTTTCACAAAACGCACATATCTCTGGGAGGGAACACTTTTGGGGCATGGGATCGGTCTCATTCGATGCTCAGATGTTGTCCACATCAAAAAAAAAGAAAAAAATGAAAATTGATTTTTTTACCCATAGGTCCCTTTCTCTATGCGCTGTCACAATATGTAGGTACCTAAAACAATGGAATTTTCTCATAAATTCAAAAATGTCTTTATTTCTAAAATCAGGCTTAACATAGAGGGCGCAATTACTTCATTTCTTATTGTGAAAATACGGAAACCGGAAATCTGAAAAGGGTTGTCACGGACCCGAAATCTTGATAAAAGTAGTGTGCAGCCGCGAAAATCAATGTCACTTTGCCATTTTGTTAAAAACTTGTCTTCTATTTAAATATAGAAGCAAGAGGTCTTGAGCCGGTTAATCCCTGTTCAATGTGTAAAAGCAACAGACCGAAATAAAACAAACGAGCTAAACAAACGAAACCGGAAATGTCAATTTTTTACTTTAAAAAAACCAGAAGTTGGTTTTTTCGAAACGAAATTTTGAAAAATTCCCGCAATTAGTGCTTTGGGTCAATCCGGTCCATAGAACCGGTTGTGGTGGGAATGATTAAAACATAGCTTTCAAGTTCGTTTTCCCAATACATAAAAATTTCGAGTTTGGCAATTATTTGTAGGGGGAGAACGCCATTCACGGAAAACTCTAATTATTCCTCAATGTGAATGTCCCCCTAATCTTTAAGTTTAGGTTTCTCCAGTTGTGTTTACATGTTTAAGACCGCATTCAGCATAAACATGCTGCAAGCATTTATATCCAAATAGCTTGGAAGATAAATAAACCCACGTTTACGTTTGTCAATATGCGACATTTTTCCCCCTTGACCTAGTAAAAGGACTACAAAAGTCCTTTTTTAAGAAATCGTCCAGTAGTTCACGTTGTCATGCCACAAAAGTACCATTTTGCCAGGGAAATGATAAAAGTTTCTAAAGCGTTTCTTTCCACATACAAACGTACATATCAAGCAGATTAATATTAACAAATTTTAAAATTTCCCAAACAAAACCGAAAAAAGAAATCAGAAACATATTTGAAATCTTTATCATGCACATGAACTTTTCTATTGACCTCGACAACGAACAACAGATAGGAAATGGAACGCAAACTCAACAAACAAAGGACATGGAAACTTGTTCCAAGTAAGAAATAAAAGAAAATTAGAATTCTCCAAACGTGTCGGTTTGGTTCTCTAAATTGAGCCATCCAAAAAGAAAATCCACCCAAACTGTGGAAAAAGAAAATGAATACGAGGAGTACATGAAAATCATTTAAATGTCTATTAAACTATAATGCTGACAATCCGGATTAAAAAGCTGACAGCACACGGCATCGGAAGACGACGGCTTGGGAAAAGTTCCAAAGTAAAGAAGGCAGCATTTTGTAACGTACGTACGTATTCAAATCATTTTTTGTTTTTCATTTCCGTTTATCCTGCTGCTGTTCTGCTTTTCCGACTTTCGCCAGTAATCCTGCATATGTTTTTTCTATAAACATTTTACACAGGAAATGTACACGAGTATGCCTGTGTTAGTATGAGCATATGTGAGAGTGTTTGTGTGAGTGTAAGAGTATGTGTGTGAGTTTCTATGTCAGAGTGAATGACATTGATGCTGATGCCGTTAAACAGTGGTTGAAAACAAATATTTTGGAACTAGTTCTCTAGTTTCTGTTGTGTTCGTCGTGCATCCCTGATGTTTAACACAGCTATAGGTGAGTTGCATTCGAATTAACTGGAGCACTTTTAAGACCTCTAGCCATAATTGGTGTCGTGTAGCACGGCTTCAAAGCTAGCAATCTCGGCTGTGAATAAACTTGTAGAGCTCGTCAAACCCCAGTTTTTAACCGGATTGGATAACATTTGCAATTTAAGTAGGCTTTAATCTGTACCGGGAGAAACGTGTCCACATATTTTTATAGCATCCATTTCTGTTTGCAACACATCAAATTAATGGTCGGAGACCCCGTAAAGTATATACAGGGTGGAGCGCGGAACTTAGAAAAAATTATTTTATATTTTAATTATATTGAACAGCCAGGGAATTTGTAAATTACATGGTTTTACGTAAATAGTGTGTCTAGGAAAAGTCGACCTTCGCTATCCACACACTGCTACATACGTTTTCTGATTTTTTTAATGAACTCTTACAAGCATATCGACTGGTGTTTTGCCAAAAAGTAAGGGCTAATGATGCCTACTCGTGACATGGCGCAGCGCACAGTGACGCGGTCCGAATAGAGAGGTCTCTGGAGAAGTTCTCTGGGTTTGTTTTTCCAAAAAAAAAAACACGCTGCACTGCAATGATCTAGTGAGCATTTGAAAAATACGCGTCAACACAAAATGACCTCTCCTCACGTGTCAAATGCAAGATGCCAACTGCAAGAACTGATTTCAATGAATACCAATCTCTCGTCAGCCGGTCCGAATAGAGAGGTCTCTGGAGAAGTTCTCTGGGGTTTGTTTTTACTCAAAAAAGCACGCTGCACTGCAATGATCGAGTGCGCATTTGAAAAATACGCGTCAACACAAAATGACCTCTCCTCACGTGTCCAATGCAAGATGCCAACTGCAAGAACTGATTTCAATGAATACCAATCTCTCGTCAGCCACAACTTATAAGCCACGCACGCTCTCCACTCTCTGCGACCAACAGTGCCGCCACAGCTTGCAGTACAAAAAGCAAAATACCGCGCTTCACCCTCTATATTCGAAATTGTCGCAGAACTCTAAGATGATCTATCCATGTCTTTGGAAACTAAAACTACCAGTCATTATTCAAGCAAGGTAGGTGAAATTTTGCAGAAACATGTGCTGATGGACTGAAACGGTAGGTAATGAAAATAGGCCCGATCGGTCAACAGGTACACATTTCCCCCTTGCAACGACTGGGTCAACCTTTGGAAAAATAAACAATCCTGAACTTAAAAACGCCATATTACATGAATTACTACTTAAGATATGAAATTTGATACTTGATATTGGTAAGGATCGAAACACATCCCGGAAAAAACGTGGGCGGGTCACGCCCCTTAAAAAAATTGCATTTATGGCCAAAATAATGGACGGATCCTTATCGCCAGAATAAAATCAATGACTATGAAACTATTATGGACTAAGCGATGGTTAAATTTGACAAGGTGGCGTGGTAGCGCTCACACAACCCTGAACATAAAAAGACTATCATGTCGATTATGCACGCCGACGGATTTGCTTCGGATCGGATTGACTCGAACCGCACTCGACTCACTTTGTTAGGAAAATGGTATTAGGTAATCCGTCGGATGACTACTTTACCAACATGAAGCCGATGTTACATTACAGCTGCGAAATTGACATTTATAAACAAATAAAAAACAAAAGTAATAAAGAAAGTGCGCTGAAATTGTCATAAATTTTAAAAGAAATAAAATATATACAATTATAAAAATTTGCAATGAATTCGTCAATTGGATTTTTTATAAATTGTGAAGAAAAAAGTGGCAATAGAAGACAGGTACGGAACAGGGCCGTAAGTGTTTTTAAGCTAGCTGATGTAATGTAAGTAGATAAATTCCTTAAGTAAAAAGTGAATACATTTTAAACATTTCCATAGGTTTGTGAAGCAATTCCGGTTAAACAAACCGGCGTTTAGATACCTTCTAAGCATGTTAGAAAACAATCTAACAGTTGCTGTGCGGTCAACACATATTTCACCAGAAATTAAATTGGCCACTTTCCTACGGTTTCTGGCAGAAGGCGGCTACCAAACTGGGACCGGGAATGATTACAATGTTGGATTGGCACAGCCTACAGTTTCTGTTGTGTTGTGTGAGGTGCTGAATATATTTGAGCGAGTCCTTTGCCCGGAATGGATATCATTTAATATGTCCGTAGACGAGAAAAGAGATGCGCGAGCGTACTTCTACAACAAAGCCCGCATTCCAGGCATCGTTATGTGCGTAGATGAGACGCATGTAAAATTGATTAAACCAAGCAATGAAGCTCATCATTTTTATAATCGAAAAGGTTTTTACAGCCTCAACGTAATGGTCGTAAGTATTAGTTTTACAAATGTAAAATATTTTGTATTGATTTCCTTTGCTTTATATTTGTGACCATAAACAAAGAATACGGTATATTGACGCAAAGTATCCTGGTGCGGCTCATGATTCCTTTGTTTGGAAAAACAGCATCGCAAACCAATACTGCAAAGAACAGTTCGATATATGTAGGAGATACGAGCATACGCATCTTAGGTAAGAGTCCATAACATTAAACAGATCTAATTCAAACTCTATTGTTCACCCTTTTAATAGGAGACTCAGGCTATCCGCTTTTACCTTGGCTTATTACACCATACAGAAACGCGGGCTATAATACTCCAAAAAGTAGATTTAATAGAGCGCACAGTTCAGGGCGAAATATAGTGGAGAGAACTATAGGCATGTGGAAGAACTGGTGCAGATGCATTTTGTCTGCTCGACAGCTGCACTATTCACCACAAAAAGTCGCCCAGATAGTGAACGTTGCAGCCGCTTTGCACAACATCCGACTGCACTATAATGTGCACGATGATTATGTTCCTGCTGAAACCGAGGAAGATGAAAATGAACAGGAACATCAGGAAACGGAATTTAATGAACGCTACGTCCAGTTAGGAATAGATATAAGAGACCAGATTCTAAGAAATTTTGTTTAATAGAAATACATTTTATTGAAAATATGTACTTGTATATAGTCCATATTAAAAAAAAACCTTCATGGCAACAAAAAACTTAAAACTAACAAATAGAAACTATAATGCAGAATTCATAATTCATGAAATGTAAACAACAACAAAATAAGATATAAAAAAAATTATATTATAAGTCTTCTTGACTAGAAAGGCACGCACATTTGTAATACTTTTCATTTTTTCAACTTCTCTAGTTCATTTAACTTTTCCAATTCAATATCTAATATTTTTTGCTTCATTGTATTTTTTTCTACTGCAACTTTTTGCATAAATGCAAAGTGATTCCTCATATCGGTAATGAACCCGCGAAAAAGTTCATTAGAAGCTTTAGCATCCTCGTGCAGTTTTTCTAAATTTCTCGATGTTTTTTTTTAAGCTGCCGTTTGTTTCTTCGGTGAGTTTGACGAACTTCTGCAGGTGTTTTTCATTTATATTTATTTGTTTTTCCAGAAGCCGAATTTGTTTTGGGTCCCGATTTCTTTTTTGCTGATGACAGGCATCATCGCCTGGGCCTTCCACCTCTTCGGTTGCCTGTTCCACCTCAACATTCATTGATTCCACCGCCCTTGAGGTTGAAGGAATGTCATCGCGAGTTCTTACAGTAACGGCGCCTTCATTTCTCTCACGCCCTGGCAATCCAAAACTCGCCACCTTTGGTATGCCATCGACAATGGCCATACCAATGATGCCATCACATCATGGATGTGATGGCAACCACTTCTTCCTCCAAACTGGACAAAAACATCTGGGTGTTTTGACCACCTCCAGTGCTGTTCTGCTCTCTCTTGTTGTGGGTGAGCTTCTTCTTAATGCCGGACTTGTAGTCTGACCACACCTAAACATAAAGTAACTTTCATCGAATGTTGAACCAGAAGAAACTTTGATATACGTACCTTCTTCCACTCAGCGACGCTCTTACATGGCGGTCCTAAATTATTCAGCTCTGCCGCCAAGGAGTCCCAAAATTGTAAAACAGCATCTGGAGATTGTTTGGTCATGTTGGTGGCAATGTCAGGGTGCTTCTTCATATTCTCTACCATAGTAGTGAACTGAGAGCGGTTTGTCGTACGCTGTCTATAAAAAAACAAATAATTTAACCCGTTTACATACACATTTTATTTTTTCTCATCTTACCTCTTAGCTTCCATTAGAAAATAAATTAAATCAAATTAAATAAAGAAAAACACAACCAAAAACTAACATGTCCGCACCAAATCAGCGATGATTTTCTTTCGGATATTTTTGTGTGCGAAGTGAGTAGCATTCGGAATACATAATTGCCATTTTCCGCAACTGCATTACCATCGGCTTATATAATACCAAAATACGCAACTGCGGAAAAAATCCGATCCGGAGCTATGCTCCTGTTAAAAAATCACATTTGTGGCATAAGTAAAGGACCGATCGTTATAAATTTTTAGCAGTATAAAAGTAATGAGTATGGAATTATAATAAACTATGCTATCGTAAAATTGGACAAGGGGGCGAGGCAACACCCACCCCACTTTTAACTTAAAAAGACAATATTGTTCGAACTTATAGAATTATTAGAATATTGTTCGAACTAAATGAATGATAGTTGGAATAAAAGACACTGGAATGGCTTAAAACACATCCTGAAAAAGAAGAGGGCGGTGCCACACCCACTTCAAAAAAAGTCGCACTAACGGTCAAAGTAATAAACCGATCGGTATAAAATTTTAACAGAATCAAAGACTATGAAATTATTATAAAGGGTGATACATTTAGAAGTATTTTTTCAGAACAAAAAAAATATAAAAATTCAAATAAAGTGTGGAATCTTTATTGGTAGTTTGAACGGACATATTATGGTATTTATTTTTTGAAAATAATTTCCTTTAAATGTTGGTAACTGTATTATGGAAATGAGCGTTCGGTAAGAAACGGGAGATCCACTGTTTTCGACCAAAATTTTGTTGAGTGATGAGGCCCATTTCTGGCTCAAGGGCAAAGTCAATTAGAAAAATTGGCGCATTTGGGCTGAAGAGCTACAAGAAGGGGTTCAAGAGGTGTTATTATACCCAGAGCAAACCACGGTTTGGTGCGGTTTATACTTATAAGCTGTTGGAATCATCGGTGCATATTATTTCAAAAATGATGATGTCCGGAACGTAACCGTGAATGGTGCTCGCTATCGCGCCATGATATCGATTTTTATGCTACCTGAAATTGAAGCCCGATATCTTGACGAAACTTGGTATCAACAGGACGGTGCCACTTGCCATACAGCTGCTCAAACAATGAATATATTGAGACGTCATTTCGAAAAGCAGTTAATTTCACGTTTTGGTCAGGTGAGTTGGCCGCTTAGATCGAGTGATATCACACCATTAGACATTTTTCTTCGGGGCTACGTAAAGTCCAAAGTCTATGCTGACAAACCAGCTACGATTCAAGTTTTCGAAGCCAACATTACGCGTGTCATTAAAGCCATACCGGTCGAAATGCTCGATCGAGTCATCCAAAATTGGACCCTTAGAATGGAAACCCTGTGGCGTAGTTACGGCCAACATTTGAAGGAAATTATATTCAAAAAATAAATGCCATAAAATGTCCTTTCAAATTACCAATAAAGATTCCACACTTGATTTGAATTTTCATATATTTTTTTGTTCTAAAAAAATACCTCTAGATGGATCACCCTATAGTTATAAATGGTTATAAATGGTAAAATTGTACAAATGGGTGTGTTGGATACTTACTTTACTTTACAATAAGTTTTTATTATAACATTTTGTTGCGTTATATCGTTTTGAATATTACATATAATTTAATATATTAGCTGGTCACCCTAATTCGATATTTGCAAATCGATGTAAAAACAACAACAATACCTTTCTATTACTTATTTGCTGTCATCTTTTTGTTTCAAGATCAAGGCCAATCAGTCTGCGGTCATTGATCTTTGCTGTAAATCTCTGATCTTTGTTGTAAGTCTTGTTGTCTCTATGTACTCTGTTTCTGAGCTCTTCTTACTGCAGCTTTGCTTGAAAGCAAAGAAACAGAAGAGAATAGAAACATATTGATTTATTTGCCCTTGCCAAAAATGTAATAGAAAACAGCAAGTCAGTCGTTTAGTAATACTTAATCTAATAAGAATCTCTGCCTTGCTGCAAATGGAAATATTATAACTATTGTCTTATTACGATAATTTGAAATTCAACAATAATATTAAATAAAATAACCGAGCAGTTTAAGTTTTAAATTGAAACCTTTTTGTTCCTGGTGGCTCAACTGAGCCAGTGTTAAAACTCTTACATTTTTATGGTGCCGAAACCCGGGAAATATAATATTATTTCCAAGACTAGAAAATATCAATTAAATAAATTAAACTAAAGGAATACAAGTATAAAAATAATTCTAAAAAGCGAAAAAAAATTATATGCGGCAATTTAGTAGAAAAAAGAAAATAAATAAGTGATACAACAAAAGAAACTAGACGGTGAACAAGTAAACGGGCAACACATAACAACAAACGAATCGAATTCAGAGCCAAGTAAATTGAAATTTCTTTCGTTTATAATTGTTGTTAAATTTTTAAAAAAAACTAAAATGGAAGATGTGTCGAGGGCCATTGAGGACCAACAGGTGTTACACAACCAATTAAAAAGATTTATTGCGGACTTCACTAAACTATCGAATGAGGACAAAACTCGCGGGTTGTGTCAGAGTTATTTGGATGAAATCGATGAAATTAAGCGATCTTTTGAGGTTAATCATGAACAAATTTTCGATCATGTACGCGACAAATCTATTCCGCCGAGTGAGGTCCCCTATCTTAGCAATGATATTCACTATGAGTTTTGTCGGAGCTATTTGGGAGGTAAGGGTAAACTTATCGATCACATTACCGACTTTCGTGACCAAACTTCCCCCATGTTCCACTCAAGTACATTCCACGCTACATCACACAGAAATGATAGTGTTGCTACAGACGCACGTCTTCCCAAGATTGACATTCCAACATTCTCTGGGGATTATTTGGGTTGGATCTCTTATCGAGATATGTTCGTTTCTTTAGTCCATAACAACCACAGTCTATCTCAGGTTCAAAAGTACTACTATCTCAAAAGCTCTTGTAGAGATACGCCCTTGGCTATCGTGAATGAATATCCTGCCTCGGAGACAAGTTACGAACTGGCTTGGTCCGCTCTTACTAAGAGGTACCACAACAAGAGGAAGATTGCTGATACCGTGTTTCGTAAACTATTTGACATTCAAAAGTCGAATGGCTCATGTGAGAGCATTAAGGCTATATTGGATACAACGCGAAATTGTTTAGCCCTTTTGGGTACCATGGATATTAAGAGCGATAATTGGGATCCAATTCTTATCCACATCACCGTCTGTAAACTGGATCTTCAAACCTGTAAGGAATGGGAACAATCGTTGAAAGCCTCGACGGAAATTCCTAAGATAGATGAACTGTTTTCTTTTCTGGAGACTGCCTTTCGTACACTTGAGTCTATAAACGATCACACAGAGTCCTCCCATAAGGCATCGAAAAATTCTTATTCTAAACAATATCAGGTCCGTCGAGTGAATATGGTGTCTGTTGGTGATGAAAACTGTCCCTGCTGTGGCAAGCGTCATCTGCTCTACAAATGTTTCAAATTCGCTGCCTTGCCGTCTGCTGCTAAACGCGATTTAATCTTTTCGAAGAAAATATGTAGGAATTGTCTTATCGTTGGCCATTTTTCGACCGAATGTCGGTTGCAGAGCCGATGTAAGTCGTGTAACATGCCTCATCATACTGTGGTTCACAACGAATTTGCTGTAAGGAACAACACGAATCCTATGGTAAGATCTTTCGAATCAGGTGCCAATAGCGTCCTAGAAAACAAAGCTAATACTACTTCTGCAAATCCTTTGAATATACATACTACGAGTGTCCACTGTAAACGGTCAGTATTGAACGCCAATGTTATGCCCAACGTTTTGCTTGCCACTGTTCGAGTTGTTGTAAAGACTGATATAGGGAGTTATAATCTGCGTGCACTGCTGGACCAGGGCGCTCAGGCCACTTTAATTAGTGAAAACGCAGCTCAACTTCTAAAGCTTCAAAAATACAATACCTTTGCTCAGATCAATGGAATAGGAGGGGGAACAGTTGTGATTCGTAAATATGTCAGTCTTTGCCTAGTCTCACCATATAACATAGATTTCAAATTGGAAAGCAATGCCTATGTCATGCCGTCACTAACCAGCTATTACTCCGGTCCGATACAAAGGAGCAATTTGCCCGATTTGACAAATTTTCAATTGGCCGACCCACAGTTCGATAGAAATGATAGAATTGATTTGTTAATTGGTGGAGACATTTACGGCGATATATTGTTGCCCCAGCAAATGAAATTTCATAAAGGCATTTTTCTGCAACAGTCTCATTTCGGTTGGGTTGTATCTGGTCCAACTACTAAGAGTTCACACCCCTGTGAAATTAATATTAATTTATGCACTCTTGATACGCAGTTAAGAGCCTTTTGGGAACAGGAGGAGTTGATTGAGAAGAGGAAACCTACCACAGAGGAAGTGGCATGTGAGGAATACTTTCATAGGACTTGTACTCGTGGTCCTGACGGACGATATACTGTGGCCCTGCCATTCAGATCCGAGCTAAGCGGTAAGCTTCCACCCGTGTTTAGCCATACTGACTTTAGTGCCCTCAAACGGTTAAAACATATGGAAAGTCGATTCGTACGGGAACCGGATCTTGCTCAGGAATATAGAAAGTTTATGTCTGAATACGAGACATTGGGGCATATGGTTAAGGTGGGCTCCTATCCTCAGGCGTTACACTCACAGGGTTATTTTCTGCCCCATCATGGCGTATTAAGAGAGAGCAGCTCTACTACAAAACTGCGTGTAGTCTTCGACGGCAGCAGTAAAAGGCCGCCCTGTTCCTCTTTGAACGATGAACTGTGCCCCGGACCTGCATTACAAAACGACCTACCAGCAATTATTACCCGATGGCGCCGTTTCAAAGTTGGTTTTCGTTCCGACCTCGAAAAAATGTTTCGTCAGATTCGTATAGTGGACCAACAACATCAGTACCAACAAATCTTGTGGCGAAACACTGACTCAGATATAAACATTTATAGGCTTCAAACAGTGACGTATGGTTCCAGTGCTGCCCCTTACTTATCTATACGCGTCTTACATCAACTGGCCCAGGACGAAAGAGAGTCGTATCCCGACGCTTGTGATGTGTTGAAGACTGATACCTACGTCGATGATGTAATTTCCGGCGCAGATTCTGTTTCTGAGGCGGTATATCTTCAAATACAACTAGTGGAATTGTTGGCTGCTGGTGGATTTAACCTGCGAAAGTGGACATCAAATTCACCGGAGCTTATGGCTCATATCCCCGAAAACTTTCGGGAAAAGTCCGGTGTAATTGATTTCAGTGATCAAAATATAGTAAAGGCATTAGGTCTATCCTGGAACACACTTGAAGATACATTTTCATTCCAAGTAAGTTTTGTTCCTCGAGATGAAGTTACCAAGAGTAGTCTTCTATCGGATGCAGCCAAACTATATGATCCGCTCGGTTGGCTGGCACCGGTTACTATAAATGCTAAAATAACATTCCAAAAGCTTTGGTTGGAAGGTATAAATTGGAAGGATCAAGTGCCACATGCTATAAAGACAAATTGGAATCGTTATCTAACTGACCTGAAAAAATTGGAATTAATCAAAATTCCTCGCTGGATTGGTTGTCACAAAAGTAGTCCAGTGGAACTGCATGGATTCTGCGATGCATCACAATCTGCCTTCGCTGCTGCTGTTTACGTTAGAATATTAGATTCTAACGGTCATTATATAACGCATCTGCTACAGTCAAAAACAAAGGTTGCTCCGTTAAAGGTACTCTCTATCCCTAAGCTGGAATTGTGTGGAGCAACTTTGTTGTCGAGACTGGTCTCCAAAGTTAAAGATCAACTTGAACGTGAAATTACTAACATCTTTTACTGGACTGATAGTATAACAGTCCTATGCTGGCTTAGACGAGAATCTTCTAAATGGAGTGTATACGTTGGAAATCGTGTGGCCGAAGTGCAACGGTATTCTAATGTATCTCAATGGCGATATGTCTCAACTAAAGATAACCCTGCTGACTGCGCTTCCCGTGGTGTATCTTCGTTTGAGCTAGCAAACCATAAACTTTGGTGGTCTGGCCCCGATTGGCTGTCCCTTTCTCCACATCTCTGGCCCAAGCAACCCGATAACACGTATGAAACTGAATTGGAAGCACGCAAATCGAATTATGCTGTTAACACCACTACCATACTTGAATATCCGGAAATACTATCGAAATTCTCATCACTGACAAAATTAGTTCGTGTTATAGCGTATGTTCTACGGTTTGCTCATAACGCTCGAAAAACCCACCACCGATACACTGGTCCCTTGAAAACATCGGAACTAAACACTTCACTACATATACTTGTGACCATGTCACAGAAAGTAGATTTCGAAACCGAACTTGTAGAATTGCAAAAGGAGAAATCGATATGTTCCAGTAGCAAAATCGTTCAGCTTTGTCCTTTCGTAGATGAAAAAGGAATCTTGCGTGTTGGAGGACGTTTAAAAAAGGCTAAGTTTAATTATGAATTCAAACACCCTATTCTTTTGTCGAAACAAAACCCATTGTCTATTTTATTGTTTACAGATGCTCATATAAAGACGCTACATGGTGGCTTGATCCAGATGCAAGCTTATGTTACGAGGAAATTCTGGATACTCTCAGCCCGTAATTTGGCCAAAAGGGTTCAACGCCAATGCGTTACCTGTTTCAAATATAAAGCTAAAGCAGCTCACCAAATAATGGGCGATCTCCCTGCAGTGCGCGTGCAACCTTGTCGTCCATTTAAGCATAGTGGAGTGGACTATGCTGGTCCAATTACAATGAAGCAGTCTACAGCCCGCAACTCGGTTACCACTAAAGGATATATATGCCTCTTCATCTGTATGGTTACAAAGGCTATCCATCTGGAAGCTGTAACAAATTTATCGACTGATTCATTCATCGCAGCTTTCCGGAGGTTTACATCTAGACGTGGAATGTGTTCTGACGTATACTCTGACTGCGGTACCAATTTTATTGGTGCAAACAAAGAGCTTCAAATACTTAATCGAAGATGTCGTGAATCACTGCCAGAAGAACTTTTTAATATGTTGGCTAATAGCGGCACAAACTGGCATTTTATACCTCCAGCTTCCCCGAACTTTGGTGGCTTATGGGAAGCTGGCGTTAAGTCTACTAAACATCACTTAAAGCGGATTATGGAACACAGAATTTTAACCTACGAAGAGCTGTCAACACTGCTTGCACAAATAGAAGGATGTCTAAACTCGAGACCTTTGTGTCCACTATCAACCGATCCGTCCGATTGTGAGGCGCTTACTCCCTCGCATTTTCTGGTGGGAGAGCCGATCTTATGCGTGCCAGACGAGAATATACTGCACTTGCCTGTCGACCGACTCGCTCGATGGAAAGTTGTCGAGTTGCTAAAACAACAATTCTGGAAACGATGGACAAATGAATATGTTAATCGTCTACAAGCCCGTCCTAAGTGGCTCAAGTCTCAAAAGAATATCGAAGTTGGCGATCTTGTGCTCATTTTTGATGAACGTTTGGCCCCAGGGCAATGGCCATTGGCACGAGTTACAGCAGTTTATCCAGGTGCTGATGGTAAAGTCCGTGTTGTCTCTTTAAAATCTAACGGAAAAATCTATAAACGCCCTGTCTCAAAAATTGCCTTGTTACCTATCAAAGATACCCTTGCTTCGCCTGGTGAGGCAACGAGTTGCTGTGAGTCGAGGCATAGCATGGTTGGCTCAGAAACCAAATAAAACACCTCAAATCATCACAAACGGCTTTGTCAAGAACTGTCGTTCTTTGTGCGGGGGAAATGTTGGATACTTACTTTACTTTACAATAAGTTTTTATTATAACATTTTGTTGCGTTATATCGTTTTGAATATTACATATAATTTAATATATTAGCTGGTCACCCTAATTCGATATTTGCAAATCGATGTAAAAACAACAACAATACCTTTCTATTACTTATTTGCTGTCATCTTTTTGTTTCAAGATCAAGGCCAATCAGTCTGCGGTCATTGATCTTTGCTGTAAATCTCTGATCTTTGTTGTAAGTCTTGTTGTCTCTATGTACTCTGTTTCTGAGCTCTTCTTACTGCAGCTTTGCTTGAAAGCAAAGAAACAGAAGAGAATAGAAACATATTGATTTCTTTGCCCTTGCCAAAAATGTAATAGAAAACAGCAAGTCAGTCGTTTAGTAATACTTAATCTAATAAGAATCTCTGCCTTGCTGCAAATGGAAATATTATAACTATTGTCTTATTACGATAATTTGAAATTCAACAATAATATTAAATAAAATAACCGAGCAGTTTAAGTTTTAAATTGAAACCTTTTTGTTCCTGGTGGCTCAACTGAGCCAGTGTTAAAACTCTTACAGGGTGTGACACCGAACACACAACCCTGAACTTGAAAATACTTATCTCATGATCTCAGAGATATGAGTTTGCGGTGCCATACCCCCCCAGATTATAGATGGTAAAATGAAACGAAAAGGCGTGACAACGCCCACACAACCCTGAATTAAAAAAGACTGTATGACAGCCCGAGCCACACTCCCTTCAAAAAAATCGCATTAATGGCTAAAGTAATGGACCGATCGCTGAAAATATTTTAAACCGAATAAAATTAAATATTCGCATTAAAATATAGATTGTTTAATATAGATGTGTTATAGTTGAACAAGAGGGCGTGGTCTCGCCCATACAACCTTAAATGTTGAAAGGCTATATTTCGAGAAATAATACCTATATGTGACGCGCAAAATTGAAAGGGACCTAAGGTAAAAAAAACAGTTTTGTTCAGGAGAGCCATTTTTAAGATTAGGTCCCTTTCTATTTGCGCTCAGAATCTTCGACTTCACTTTCATAAAACGCGCATATCTCTGGAAGGGAACACTTTTGGGGCAAGGGATCGGTCTCATTCGATGCTCAAATGTTGTCCACATCAATAAATAAGTGAAAATTGATTTGTTTACCCTTAGGTCCCTTACTCTATGCGCTGTCACATATAGGGATAGAGTTGGTATAAAAAGAAGCACACCCTGATAGAAAAGAGACCGGTGCCATGCCCCTTGACAAAATTGTAATATTAAACCTAATCCATGATATACGAGGTCAGTTTAAGAAAAAAGTGAAATTTTCTTTTTCTCGAAAATATTTATTTATTCAACAACTTCTATTTTGTTCCCTTCAGAGTAATCCTTCTCAGATATAATATATTTGAGCAAGCGCTTTTTTCCTATCCTCGGAGCAGACCCGATATGCACTTTTTAGTATGTCCTTGAGCTCTCTCGGTTATTATATCCCCAATCGTCACAAAACGCTGTCCTTTCTTGGGTCTCTTCAGTTTTGGGAACAAGAAAATGTCGCAGGGGGCCTGATCTGGTGGAAACGGTTGGTGGGGCATGATTACGATATTCCTTTCGGCCAAAAAATTATGAACAAGCAATGAAGCAGCAATTTGAAGCGAGCATCGCTGCCACACGCTTCATGACTAAAATTTCCGAAAAATTGTATGACATGAGCCAACCGATATGTCGCCAACCTCTGCAGCTTCTCTAATATAGATTCGACGATTCTCCATAACAATTTTCTTCACTTTCTCAACATTTTCATCGTTTTAAGGAAGACGCCATCATTCACAACTTCTCAAGCTTCTTTGAAGTTTATGACACGTCCAAACATTTGTCTGACTCGCAGAACAATCACAATGTGGCACTCTTTTTTGCATACAAGTATGTATTTGTTCATCTCCTTCATTTAAAGAGTTATGCACAATGAAAAAATTGTGGTTTAAATGTCCCAATCTTTAATTTATATTTTCATGTTTTATCTTAGCATTGCATCCAATGATTCTCTACCTGATATGTCGGAGAATTATACATGAAATCGGTTCAAATCTGGTTCAAAAATAATCAATCCAGTGGAAGTTATAACGGTTTAAATTTCAAATTTGAAAAACAGCAATTTTTCCCATTTTTTATTTTTAAAAACTGTCGTAGCACTCGTTGTATTATTTTGCTTATAAAAGTCACATGTATGAAACTCATACGAGGTCTGCTTTATATATTTCTGGCCTAACAATGAATATACGAATATTTATCATCAAAAATGGTTTTATTCATTTTTCAAAGTATTCTCCAGCATGATTTATACACTTTTGCATACGCTCAAACCAATTGTCGATGCACTTTTTCCACTCCGATTGAGACACCTCCAAAACAAGGTTTTTGAACGCTTCAACAGCATCGTCTAGCGACGAAAATCGTTGACCACTCATTTTTTTTCTTGAGGTGCGGGAATAAAAAGAAGTTATTGGGTGCTAAGTCAGGGCTGTACGGCGGATGAACAATCAATTTGACATTTTGGCCGGTCAAAAAGGTGCTGGTTTGAGCCGATGTATGTGAGCTCGCATTGTCATGGTGCACAATGATTCGTCTTCTCTTGTTCGTTTTTCGAAATTCTCCGAATACTTCAGGCAAACAAATTGTGGTGTACCACTCAGAATTGTCCGTCCTACCTTGCTCAAGCGGAACAGTCGCCACATGACCAGTTTTGCCAAAGAAACAGGCGACCATTTGCCTCGAAGTGCTTCTTTCACGATTAACTTTCGTTGGATTTGGGTCGTCTTCGAAGACCCACACGGTCGATTGCTGTTTTGTTTCGGGCTCATACGCATAGATCCATGATTCGTCACCTGTGACGATCTTATAAACGACTTTTGAAGCACCGCGGTCGTATTTTGCAAAATTTCTTTGCACCATTCGACACGAGCTTTGTTTTAAGCGATTGTCAAATTGTGCGGGGTCCTACGAAAACAAACCTGTTTTTCGGCCAGGTGCTCATGCAATATCGAATGTATGCTGGTGGAAGAAACGTCCAAGGATGCTTCTATCTCAAGGTATATCACATGACGATCTTGCATTATCAGTTTACTTATGACATCAATGTTCTCTGGCTCTCTGGCACAACGGCCGTTTTTTGGACGACCTTCGCCGACATTCGTCTTTAAGCGAGCGTCGGCCACGATTGAATTTAAGAAACCAGTTTTTCACAGTGCTACAGGATAGTGCTTCATCGCCACACAAAGATTTAAGTTCATCGATGCACTCTTGCCGTGATAATCCAAGTCGAAAGTTGTGAAAAGTGATCGCACGAAAATGTTCACGAGTTAATTCCATTTTTTTGCCAAATTGTTTTTTCAAGTCACTGTAAACAACACAAATAATGGTCGTACGTCAAAACGTTCTGAGTACGTTTGGGCTAAAAAATGTCAAACTTTCCAATGGAAATGTCAGATGGCGCCAGGCCAAAAATATATATAGCAACCCTCGTACGCTTCCGAAAAAATGTCAAACTTTCCAATTGAAATGTCAGATGGCGCCAGGCCAAAAATATATATAGCAACCCTCGTACGCTTCTGAAAGTGGACTTTATAGAAATTAAGTCAGAAAAAATATATTTTAGACGACTGCAATAATTTGGACGATCGTACACTAGAAAATGGTAATTTTCCATGAAAACAATTTTTTTTTTTAGAAATTCAAATGTGCTCGAAACGCATAGCTGCCAACGCAGCAGCAAAAGTACATTTTTAAGCGCGGATATGACTTTAATGATCTCGAAGCGCTAACTTACAGAATGAAGGTAGTTTTTCAAGAAAATACCTTTTTTAGAATGTTTCCCCCCATTTAAGGAATTGTAGGATTTCCCATAAAATTATCTTCATGAATCTGTAAAAAACAACAGTATTTAAAAACTTATTTTAAAATATTTTTTTTTCGAGTCACTGTGCGCTGTAGGGTTGTGGTAGTAGAGCTGAGCCGAGTGTATGAATGTGTATGTATGCGTGGGGTATGAGTGATGATATGCATATGTTATTAGGCTTAAGTAGAAACATGTGTTTGGGGGTTGATACGAAATAAAAAAAAACACAATAAAAAAAATATTTTCGGTCGTCTTGGTTTTTCTTTTTTTAAAGGTGGGGGCGGAGCCCTCATTACGACTGGTGGCAAGAGCTTGTGTTAATTTCATATAATTCGCTTGTAGGCAACAACAAGGGGAATTAGAAATGAATCAAAGATTTGCCTTGGATCCATTTTGGTTATACCCGCCCACTACCCCTGTTCGTTTGCCCTGTTAAACCTTCATTACACTCCCTCTCTCTCTCAACGACAAAAGGAATATGTAAACTTCTTCATTGGTAAATGTGGCATAATTGATGGGAGTTTCTTTTTACTTTTTGGGGACTTAGACCCGCGTACGGTGGCAAATATCCCCAAGTTAAGTGGTGAATTGGCAAAGCTAGATGTTCGTTTCGTGGCGCAAACGTATGTGATTTTTATAATTGAAGACTCTTTGAACAAATATCATTTGCATTATTTATCGGCTTGCAAAGTTGTAGAAGTGTTCCTGTTTCGCCAATTTAACTAGGGTTGAGTTCAAATTAATGGTTGATTGAATAAATGGCACTTGAAATTGTGGTCCCAACATAATGACATTATCGCTAGGAAAAGAAAAAAGGGAAACTTAACCTATTAGAAAGATTGATTTCATCCCCAGCCTGTTTTTTCCCTAACTTTAACAATTATGGCGGTGTCAAAAATCTAAATACTGTTTAGGATTTGTAAGATATATGCGCAAATATGGAAAAAGTAAAAAAAAATCGAAGAATATCGAAGAAAATTAATAAAAAAATATCTAAAATTTAAAAAAAAATCTGATTTCAATTTTAAATTTGACTAGATAATATACTTATACTCCTAGATTGCAGTATTCTCTTTCATTTCAACCCAATTTCGTCAAAGTTGGTCAATCCGTTGCAGAACATCACGATTTTAAGAAAATCACATACGAGCTTTTTTTTGGCCATTTTAAATTATGGAACTTAATGAATGGCCAACGAAATATTAAGCGCTTTGGTCATGTACTTTACCCCTGGGGTATCCAAGTGCTTCAATATCAGCATTAAGATTTCGTTTGGATCCAGCGCCTTCCATGAACTTTGCGCTGTGGATGACATTGGCAAATTCGCCAACGGCAAATTGTGGTGCCTCTTTGACTAAAGCGCGGATACGACGCATTACTCTCATTTTCGCCTTGTCGCTCTCTAGGAGCCCAATAAAATCGGTTGAAATAACTCGCTGCGTATCTGTCACTGTTCTGTTACCGAATGTGACGGCTGTCCGGTCATCCTTTCTTCCAGGCTTAGAAAGCGATTTCAACGTTTTCCACGATTCACCAAATTTATTTATTTATTTAAGTCTATGGAAGTACAAATTCCTTACAGACTATTTCTTACATCTAAAAGTAAATTAAATCTAAGTTATTAATAAAATTACATTAACGAATCAAACAAATCAATGTTCTGATTGGAGATACTATTAAACTCTTTCATTGCTCTAGTTATAGGTTCATTAAGAGAATAATTCGTTCTATGAACAGGTAAACAAAACAAGTTAAAGCGACGCAAAGTTCTGGTAGGAAAGCTAAAATCGACTAGTGCCAACAAACACGATGAATCTATCGAGCCCGAAACCACTTTATGAAGAAAAACTTGAGATAATAGGGTTTTTCTATTGTCCAGCGTTTTCAAATGAATTAACCTACATTTGTCTACATATAAAGGCTGAGGTTGAGCAAAATTAGTTGAGCGAAGAGCAAACGATATAAATCTCTTTTGAATTTTTTCAAGTCTACAAATGTGAATTGAATAAAAGGGATTCCAGATTAAGGACGCATATTCTAATTTAGCTCTAACTAAAGACGTATAAACTACCTTTACTGTGTATGGATCCACAAAATCTCTACAATTCCTTTTAATAAAAGCTAACAGTGAGTATGCTTTAGGTACAATAGAATTTATGTGATTTACGAATGTAAACTTCGAATCCAATATTACCCCTAAATAAACAATTTCATCAGCATTAACTAGTTTATGATCATTAAGCATGTAGTCATATAAAACCGGATTTCTGCATTTAAAATATGAAACCTTGAAACATTTCTTAACATTAATTTCAAGAAAATTCTCCGAACACCATTTAGCAATACTCTGTACATCATTTTGCAAACGAAATACATCTGCTATGGATTGAATGCACAAAAATAATTTTAAATCATCGGCATAGAGCAAAATCCTTGACCACTTTATACAAGATGAAATATCATTAATAAAAAGAATAAAGAGCAACGGGCCTAGAATACTTCCTTGAGGAACGCCAGAAGACGCAATATAAGCGTATGGGTTCACATACTCCACAGATACAAAACTGATTCTATTAGATAAATATGTAGTTAACCATTTCAGAAAAATTCCGTGAAAACCAATTAACCTCAACTTATGGATAAGTATTGAATGAGAAACTTTATCAAATGCCTTAGATAAATCTGTGTAAATAGTATCTACTTGACAACCTTGTTCAAAACTAGAAATGCAATACTGTGAAAAAACCGCTAGATTTGTAACAGTAGAGCGACCTCTAATAAAACCATGCTGAAATGGTGATAAGATTAGTTTAACAGCAAAATACATCTTATCAAATATAATATATTCAAAAACTTTTGCAATATTACACAGTTTTGAAATGGGTCTGTAATTCGAAACGATATCTTTTGATCCAGATTTATAAACAGGCGTAACTGCTGCAATCTTCCATTTATCAATAAATACTCCCTGTTTAATCGAACTATTAAACAAAAAGATCAAAGGAAGAGCTAATGATAAAGCAAATGTTTTAATGAAAAACCCACAAAGGCCGTCAGAATCAATCCTAATGGTCGATTTTAGTCTACCTATACCGTGCAAAACATCAACTTCCGATAACTCTAACATACCAAAACTGAGAGGAGAATTGGAAAAATGCATACGACTATTTAAGCAAACACCCGGCTCAAAACTAGAACTGAAGAAATCAGCAAATAGATTTACAGTTTCAGAAGTACAGTTTGAAGTTTGATCATTAAAAAACATCCTTGAAGGATATTCAGAGCTAGTTCTTTTAGAATTTACATACTGCCAAAACAGCTTTGGATTACTCTTGATATTAGTTTCAAAATTAAGAATATATTGTTTGTATAAAAACTTATTCAAAAAATTAAACTCACGCAAGGTACGCTCATAACATGCCTTATAATTTAAACAACCAGTGACTTTATAGAGTTTGTATTGCTTATTTCTCTGGTTTTTTAATCTTTTTAAACCTTTAGTGTACCACGACACTCCTTTAAGTGATCCAGCCATTTGTTTCGCTTACATTCGTTGACCAAACTACTGATCTCAGAGTTGAGTTCCCTAATTTAAGGGTCAGTAGGTTTGAGCGACGAAGGTCATCACGCTCGTCTTCGAGTTCCTCTGCTGGGAAATTTAGTCGCATCTCAGGTATTCGACCTGTTGCTGCGTTGATGATGGCCTGGAACTTCGTCTCGACTACCCGAGGGAATGGGTAAATTACAACAGCTGTTGTTGTTGGCTTCCCTGAAGGCATCCCAATCAGCCTGCTGCTGATAAGGATTAGAAAGTCGGATGGTCTGTTGATGGAGAGACACATGGGAAGGAGGTCGTACCCCTAACGATGTGTTGGGTTGCCAGCAAACTTTGTTGATCAGGACAGGCTAAGCCACAGTTAGGTCTGAGTGGGGGCACCCTCATTCACTGTGCAGAAAGTTAAGCCACTTATTTGCTCTGCCAAAGCTATGCCCCTCTGGTCGTTGTCTAGGAAAAATGTCAAAGTTCGTGGTTGGCATTAAAGTCTCCTAGGACCAAGCGGTATTGCCTTGCTAATATCTGGCAAATAAAGCGTGACATAGCTACCAACCGGCGGTATGTATACGTCCCTCACTGGACTGCTACCCCCATACATTACATTATGCTCCATCTGCTCGAAGGATTGCCGCCAAACGTGCGCCTATACTCTCTTTGAACCGAAACTACGGACTCCAGTGCGTGATAGCGGGGGAAAATCCAAATTCTTGTTTCAGTGTCCCGGTTATCCATTTTTGTTAAATCTAAAAATCAATCTACAAAACAAACAAAAATTTACCAGTTTCATTAAATAGAAAAAAGTTATTAAATTTTTATTTTAGTAGCGGCTTTCATCAGCCACCCTGTGCTAGGCCACTCCAGACTTTAGATTTTTTTTGACTTATTTTTAATTCACAAACCTTTAATGATCGCAATTTCGTTTTATCTTCTTCCTTACAGATCAATATTGAGTTCAAACACACTTAACAAGGGTAATGTCAACAGCCAAACGGCTGGTCCTATCATTACGAGGTCGCAAAAATTCTGAATGTAATACAGCGACTTCGTCGACGCGTTTAGTATCGGCCGGTGCATCGCCGGGCCATGAACTCGACGAAATCGCTGTAGTCTCCGGCACCGGAGAATCCAGTCATCATTTCACCTATGGTGGCATCGGCAGCAATATAAATAATGGACCCCGCTATTCAACAGGTAAGCTGATATTTATTTACATCAACACCTATACAAAATGTAAAAACACACACGCACACCACAACAACAATCCACTGTTAATAATACACCCCGAAGACAGTGTGCGTGTGTGTACTTCGTTACTACACAAAAGGGAATGCCATAAAAGATGTAATGAAGAATGTGTAATAATCCCCGATGTTCTGTAGATACCCCCCCCCCCACTCAGCCTCCCTGTAATCTTGTTTTGTATGTAATCTATGATGTAAACATGACATTTTTAGTTATCTTTTGGATCTTGTGGTCTGTACACCCACCCACGCCTCATATGAATTATGTCTAGAAATACCTCTTGTCATTTTGCCATAGCTATTGACTGCCGCGTTCAATGCTTGGTAAACTTTTGTTTTATTTCCTTGCCTCTCTTCCTCTCTTCACCTTGTTCTATTAGTAGTATTGTTCTTGTTATTGTATTACACATACACATACCTTTAGTGCTTAGATGTATAAGTGTCTGTCATAAATTTAGTAGCCGGCCATTGGCTAAGGTGTATTTATGGCTCTACAATAAACTTGACCATCATCCCGGCACCGTCCCTGCCATTCAGGATATATACGAGTATAAGTAATGTGAGAGTGTAATCGTTGCTGTTGTTTGTCGTTTATTATCCTTATCAATTTTTGGAATTCATATTTCATTATGTTGCTGCCGGTCTGCCATGGCCGCTATCGCTGGTATTTATCATTTTCGGCCTATTTGACTTCAACACAAAAGCCATGGACGTGCTAATCATTGGAGGTTAATGAGTATGCGTTTCCTGCTGCCATGGCTGGCTTTTGCTTATTAATGGCCGACTGATGATGTTGACAACCACCACATTATGCAGAAGATTATTGAAATCATTGGATTATGACTAGGCGGGCGGGGCGGGGCGGGCTGGAGATAATTGAGTTCGGATAAGGACAAGGTATATGTTCTTCCGAGAATAAATAGGGCATAAATATTTCACATATATAAGTGTGTGGAAAAATATTGCTTTGGGGATGTTAACCCACTAAGGATTGAATTGTGTAAAAGCTAAACGATGTTGGATGGCGCTCATAACAATTGAGACAAATCATGTTTGAAATTACTATTTTTATCGGATGGTGAAAGCTTAAGCTAATAACTAATTTCGTTAATTTATTAATGAAAGTAAGAAACTTAATATGGACAATAGGGTGGAGTGAAATTCAAAAAAAAAAAGTTAACCTCGGAAAGAGATGTAGTCTGGGGTCCTAAAGAGGGGAAAAATAAAGAAAAAAATTTAAAAAAAATTTTAGGGGTCGAAATTTGGAAATTATCGCTATTTTGGCGTTGATTTTAGAAAAATCCTAAAAAGTTTTATGTCAATAAATGTTTGCAATAGCGTAAACAATGAAATAAGGGCATGAAAAAATTTAAAAAAATTTTTCTCATTGTTCAAAAATTTCAAAAAGTAAAATAAGTCAAATCGTCCCTTCTTCAGAAAATTGACTGAACAATGAAATCGCCACCAAAGCTACAAATATTAGTCGATTATCCTCATATTTGCCTCAAATACTTTTGTTTGGGCACTGAACAAGCTCAAACTTTTAAATTTCGAATAAGTTAAGTCGTTAATTTTTAGGATTTTTCTAAAATCAACGCCAAAATAGCGATAATTTCCAAATTTCTAGGGAGAGGCGCGACCCCTAAAATTTTTTTTAAATTTTTTTCTTTATTTTTCCCCACTTTAGGACCCCAGACTACATCTCTTTCCGAGGTTAACTTTTTCAAATTATAAAAAAAGCATGTTTTCACTCCAATCTAATGGACAATTCGTAAGATAATGGAGGATAATGAAGAAAACCTGGCCAAATGAAAAGAATTGAGTGTTGAATCGTTATTTTTTATATAAGTATTATAGATTTTCGATTTTTTCCAACTTGGACTTAGAAGTTTCTAAAATAGGAAATATATTTTTTTAATTTGGCCGAAAAATTACGTGGTAGCCTACCAACTGCGCTACGATAAGAAGTTCAAATAACGTTTTAAATCAATGTATTTCATTTCGTTTTTTTATTGTATAGAAAATTTAATTTTATGTTTAATGAGACTAATTGTGTTTGAAGATGATACACGCAGAAAAAAAGTATGGTTGTTCGAAGAGGATCATACTATTGTTGGGTAAATGGTTGTGGCACAGCAATATTATGATCCCCCCAACAATGGTATGACTCACACATAACCATGCTATGATCCCCACAACCATAGTATGATTCACACTCAACCATACTTTGATTTCCACAACCATACTATGATCCTCACAACAATCGTATGATTCACACTTAATGATCCTCACAATCATAGCATGTTTCTCATACAACCATAGTATGATCCTCACAACAATAGCATGATTTACACGAAACCATACTACGATCCTCACAACAATAGTATGATTCACACTCAACCATATTATGATCCTCACAACCATAGTATGTTTCTCATACAACCATAGTATAACCTCACAACCATAACTATGATCCCCAAAATTATTTATTAAGATTGGGTAATGTTCTTATTCAAAATAGACATTTTTATCAAATAAGTTATTCTAAATTGCATTACAATTAGTTCATAGCCGCAATTGACGCCGTTTTTATTGAAAATTTCATTCAATAAACAAAAATATAAAGGGTGTCCCAAGAAGAACGCAATTTTTAAATCTGGAAACATTCGAAGTGTCATTGTTTGACATTTGAACTATTGTTATTGTTTGTTAGTAGAAGGTACGAGGTTAGTAAAAATGGAGCGCTACACGAATGAACAACGCATTCTCATTGTGAAATTGTTTTACCAAAATGGTGAAAGTTTTGCGGCTACAGTTCGCAAATTGCGATCAATTTGGGGTCACAATAATGCTCCAAAAGAGTCAACTGTAAAGAGATTAATGGATAAATTTGCCGAAACTGGGTCTGTTAGTGATGTAAAGACAACAACGCGCCATCGACCAGGTCGATCGACCAAAATGTCGCTGCTGTACGTGATGATATCGCTCAAACTCCATCCACCTCAATTCGACACCGAGCTCAGCAAATTGGTGTCTCCAAATCCACTTTGCAGCGAATTTTGACGAAAGATTTGCATCTTCATGCATACAAAATTCAATTGACTCAGGAACTGAAGCCAGCTGACCATGGACAGCGAAGGGAGTTCGTTAATTGGGTATTGGAGAGACAACATGAAAATGCTGATTTTGCCGATAAAATCATCTTCAGTGGCGAGGCCCATTTTCATCTTGATGGCTTCGTCAATAGGCAGAATTGTCGCATTTGGGGTGCGGAAAATCCTCGAGTGATTCACGAGAAGCAAATGCATCCTCAACGTGTCACTGTGTGGTGTGGTTTTTGGGCTGGAGGAATCATTGGACCTTTTTTTATGAAAATGAGGCAGGTCAAGCGCAAACAGTCAATGGTGTTTGGTATCGTGAAATGATAACCAGTTTTTTCTTGCCTAGAATTAAAGAAATGAATGTGGAGGGCATGTGGTTCCAACAAGACGGCGCCACATGTCATACAGCCAGAGAAACAATTCAATTGCTGCATCAGTCATTTCCCGGTCGTGTTATTTCGCGTTTTGGAGATCAGAATTGGCCGTCTAGATCGTGCGATTTAACACCATTAGATTTTTTTCTTTGGAGTTTTTTGAAGTCGATGGTTTACGCGAATAAGCCGACGCCGACTCAAGCCTTAAAAGACGAAATTGGACGCTGCATTAATGAAATACCGCAGCATTCATGCAAAACGGTCATTGAAAATTTCATTAAAAGATCGCGTGCATGCCAGCAAAGCCGCGGCGGCCATCTGCACGATATATTGTTCCATACATAACCTTATTCTGTCTACTTTACGATATAATAAAGTTTCATGATTTTTTCTTAAATATCAGTCTTATTTAAAATTTAAAAATTGCGCTCTTCTTGGAACACCCTTTATATTCACACGGCAGTCGAAAATACTTTTAGTTGCCAGCAGGGGTGAATGCTACTTCACTATCCGTAGACCGCAAGTACCGAATGTGATCAATGGCTGCATACTTAAGTGCAGGAAGATTTTAAATTAACGAGAACCGAACAAAGTAAACACAATAAAAATTCCTCGAACTACCTTCCGGATATTTTTTTTATTATGAACAACAAAAATGCACTGCATCGTGTGTGTGTATGTTTTTTTTTTGGTTTACCAAAAACAACACACACATAGTCATTAAAACCTGTTATGCTTCGTTCATGGTCTCAACCATACATTATGATTGCCGTAATCATATTATTGTTAACGTAAATTTTTAACAACAATACATTTATCGCACCAACAATATTTACATGGTTGCTACAACTATATTTTCATTTCAAAATTTAGCAAAAATAGTATTGTTACATCTCAACAATATTATTATGTAGTAACCATATCTTTTCTCTGCGTGTAGACGGCAAATGACCTCCAATCACACAAGAAACACATTTGTTGTCACAATTTTTGTCAGTCGACTAATAGTGGTTGAATGTTTTTTGTCTATGGACTCCATCGCTACAACCAGATGTTGATTAGGTACACGGTAATTTTTAGGTGCTGACTAACATTGAACTAACTGAACTCACAGTATTGGTTCAAGATACAAAGTATCGGTAACCCATCTAGTTAGGATGATTATTGGAACTTAATTTGACATGTATTGGTTGATGTTATATAAGTAGAACTATTTGAATTTGGTTGTCATTACCGCCCATATTTCTTAACTGAAATGTAATTTGTATTTTGAGTAGGGTTTATTTAAAACTTGGTTTTTACTTACAAATCTACTAAAGTTGGACAAGTGGAAGGATTTTCTGCATCGAATTGGTAAAGTGGATCAAAAAAAAATTATTTTTTTTACAAATGGATGAAAAGGTCTCGTTTTTCTTGAAGGTGTTCTGAATTAATTTTAGTCGATCTTTACTAAAATAATACTAGGAGTAATTTAGTAGAACATTTTACTCCAAAAAGGTGCAAATTTAAAAACTATTATACAATTTCATTAAAAACAGGACACGCACCAATTTTTTGTAGAACATCAAATTTCTCAAACTCTAGCTAACGAATTATTTTTTAAATTTTCCTCACTTTTTCGAAAAAAATGATGAAATTTTATCATCTACGAAAATAAAGGTTGGTTAAATTGAAAGGGCCGCTTGAAAATGTCGCGCAAAAGAGTCCATTGTTTCGTTAACTGTGTGGCAAGTACGAGGGCGACCGCAAAAGTAACTGGCCTAACATAAAAAGAACCGTTTTTTTGGAATTATTTTTTATTTTTCAACATAATCTCCTTCCAACTCAATACACTTCATCAAACGTTTTTCAAGTTTTTTAATTCCATCCGAAAAATAAGATTTTTCAAGACCTTCAAAATATGCCTCAGTTTCAGCAATAACCTCGCTATTGGACGAACATTTTTTACCATCGAGAAATTTTTTTAAATTTGGAAACAAGAAATAATGCGGAGCAATTTCAAATCGTAATTCGGCCAGTTTTTGTTGAGTTAAAAATACAGTGTGTGAAGGAGCATTATCTTGATGAAAAAGAACTTTTTTTTCTAAATGCGGTCGTTTTATCTTGATTTCTTCACTCAACCGATCCAATAACGCACAATAATATTCACTATTTATAGTTTTTCCTTTCTCAAGATAATCAATAAATATTTTACCCCTTGCATCCCAAAATACTGTGGCAATTACTATTCCTGCTGACTTAACAGTTTTCGCCTTCTTGGGACCACTTTTACCGGCTTCTATCCATTGTTTTGACTATTCTTTGCATTCTGGGATGTAGTGATGGATCCATGTTTCATCAACAGTTATGAATCGGCGCAAGAACTCTATTGGGTTACGCTGATAAATCGCTAAAAGCTCCTCGGAATTGGTCCAACGGACGATTTTTTGGGGCAAAGTCAACAAACGCGGCACCCATCTTGCGGATAGCTTTTCATGTGAAGTTCATCATGTAAAATACTCCAAACTTGTTTTTCGTGTATTTTTACAATATCAGCAAGTTGCCTGAGCTTTATTCGTCTATCTTTAGTCACTTCATTAAATATTTTTCTAATGTTTTCAATAGTAGTAGCAGTTTTCCGAATTCCAGAGCGTTGTTTATCTTCCGTACTCAAGTAAGGAGGATTTCACGGTGGAGTATGATGGTGCATTATCACCATGAACAGAATCCAATTCATCTTTGATTAATTGTGGCGTATAACCTTTCATATAAAAGTGTTTAATTACCGCACGAAACTCTTTATTTTCCATTTTTCAAAAATTATAAAACTTGTTTACTTCAATCACCTGTAACAAAGAAAATAATCATTAAATATATCGGAAATTTTCACAGATGGCTTATAAAAGATTGCTTTTAAAAAACAAAACAAAAAAAAGTTGCTAGTAAAACAGAAAATGTACCAGGCCAGTTAGTTTTGCGGTCGCCCTCGTAGCACCGTCCTGTTGAAACCAGATATCGTCCATATCTTCCAATTCGGGCCACAAAAACATCGTTTTTATCTCGCGATAGCGAACACCATTCACCGAAACTGCCTGACCGGCCTCGTTTTGAAAAAAATACCGCCTGATGATGCCGCTAGACCATAAACCGCCCAAGCAGTCACTCTTTGTGGGTGCATTTTTTTCGGCAATCACTCTTGGATTATCAATCGCTTTAATGCGGCAGTTCTGCGTATTGACGAATCCACTGAGGAGAAAATCACTGAATATGATTTTCTTCAAAAATTGATAATCCACTTCATAATAAGCCCGAATAACATTAACGCGTTCCTCGCTTGTATCTTTCCAAATTTAGTGAGTCTGAAATTGAGTAATATCAAAAAAAAACTTGACGTTAAGGTGTGGCTCACATTCAACATCGGCCCTTAAAATTTAACCACCCTATATATGATTTGACTTAAGACTTTGCATCACGAAAATTCGCTTAAATAATGAAATATTTACTACTTCTTAACTTATTTCAACTTTTTTCATGCGTTATAGCGTTGTAGAATGAAAATTTCCTCGGTCCAAAAAAAAATAACTGGGACCTACCTGGGACTTCTGGGAATTCATTTTCAGAACAAATAATACTGAATATTTGTAGTTTGAACCGATTTGTAACTAGTCTTTTTTTCGGGGTGTACTCATCTACGCATATGCGACACCTGATTAGAAAATTATTCATTGCGACCTGAAAGGTTGATGTTGTGATTGCTTAAATTATTGTTTTAATGGACTGCTTTAATTCAGTCAAATTCCTTGCTCTCTTGGCTGACATAACCCCATTAAGAAAATTCTGGTTCTGGGTAAAAAAAAAACTTCTTCAACATCTTTAAATAACGATTCCCATTGACAGTCACCGTTACAAAGTTTTCTTCAAAGAGAACCCCACAATGCAGCTTGATGCAATGCAGTAACTCCTTCTGGGTGCAGTTCTGTCTCATGGAGTATTTGTGAGTTAGATTCACTTCATATACGGCAATTTTGCTTGTTTACATTGCATTCGATTTAAACGGGCCTCATTAGACATAAACACACTGTTTATCAAGATGTTGTCATCTTCGGCAATTTTTTTGGTTAATTCCATTCGAATGGGCAAATCCGCAGGCTTTAACTTGCTTGTAATTTGGACTTTGTACTGAAACAGGTCATCATTTCAACATAAATAGGCATATGGTACAAACATTTTGTGAAATGAGCCTTTTCTTGCAAGTAACGGATGGTTGCAAAAGTTTAAGACTCGAAATGGAATCAGGAAATTTAAAATTTGTGGCGAAAAATTATTATGCAACGATTCTGCTAGAGAGCCGTTTAAGACAAAGTTCTTGAAAACTGTTCAGAAAATGTGGCTTGATGAGTAATACGATAGATATACAATACAAATGAGTCAGCGCTATTTTGGAGAGTTCTTCCAACAAAAACATGGGTTCATAGCGGGGAGAATTAAGCAACAGGTTGAAAAATATCAAAAGATACTAGATTTACTTCCATGCCCTGTGCGTACTCAGCTCGATCTCATAAGTTGCCTCTCCTTATAATAGGCAAGTGTGGAAAGCCAAGAGCGTTTAAAAACATTGAACTTCCTTTTGTCACAAGTCTACCAAAGAGGCTGGATGTCGACATCGGCTTTTGAAGATTGGTTTAAGAAGGTATTTATCAAAAATATCAAGAATTTTCTGACCAATGCTAACACGCCATTGAAAGCACTTTTGGTATTGGATAAGGCACCATCGCACCCAAAAGAAAGGGAAGTTGGATAAAGAAAGAATCTTTTACCCAGCTGTCTTCAAGATAACGATGCATATCACTAGTGTTGCCGGGGGACGATGAAGATTCTGTACCACTGATTCATTAAAAATAGATAGATAAGACCTGTCAGGATATGAATTGAATATGTTCAAGCTTGCCCATTCTTAATACTTTTGCCAATTTTTGCAATGTTGAAGTTAATGCTTGGGCACGAGGCGAAAATGAATTAAATATTATTTATTTTTTATATTTCGATTGTTAAATAACGTATTTCATAATAAAAAAAAAATTAACATAACCAACTTGCGAGTTGAAAAAATGTTGTACTGTAGTCCGGACAAAGCTTGAAACTAAAGGGTGTCCCAAGAAGAGCGCAATTTTTAAATGACTGATGCAGCAATTGAATTGTTTCTCTGGCTGTATGACATCTGGCGCCGTCTTGTTGGAACCACATGCCCTCCACATTCATTTCTTCAATTCTAGGCAAGAAAAAACTGGTTATCATTTCACGATACCAAACACCATTGACTGTTTGCGCTTGACCTGCCTCATTTGTCCAATGATTCCTCCAGCCCAAAAACCACACCACACAGTGACACGTTGAGGATGCATTTGCTTCTCGTGAATCACTCGAGGATTTTCCGCACCCCAAATGCGACAATTCTGCCTATTGACGAAGCCATCAAGATGAAAATGGGCCTCGTCACTGAATATGATTTTATCGGCAAAATTAGCATTTTCATGTTGTCCCTCCAATACCCAATTAACGAACTCCCTTCGCTGTCCATGGTCAGCTGGCTTCAGTTCCTGAGTCAATTGAATTTTGTATGCATGAAGATGCAAATCTTTCGTCAAAATTCGCTGCAAAGTGGATTTGGAGACACCAATTTGCTGAGCTCGGTGTCGAATTGAGGTGGATGGAGTTTGAGCGACATCATCACGTACAGCTGCGACATTTTCGGTCGATCGACCTGGTCGATGGCGCGTTGTTGTCTTTACATCACTAACAGACCCAGTTTCGGCAAATTTATCCATTAATCTCTTTACAGTTGACTCTTTTGGAGCATTATTGTGACCCCAAATTGATCGCAATTTGCGAACTGTAGCCGCAAAACTTTCACCATTTTGGTAAAACAATTTCACAATGAGAATGCGTTGTTCATTCGTGTAGCGCTCCATGTTTACTAACCTCGTACCTTCTACTAACAAACAATAACAATTGTTCAAATGTCAAACAATGACACTTCGAATGTTGCCAGATTTAAAAATTGCGTTCTTCTTGGGACACCCTTTATATCTGCCCTGATTAAAGAGGTTATACTATTCATGGATCGTACGTGCAACCACCAGCATCCGTTTGACAAAAAATTCGGTTGTGGCAATAAATCGGTTCTCTGTGTGTACTTATATACCAAGGTGTTTATAGATTTGAGGTTATATCACTCTAAATTGACTATGGTTAGTTTGACTACAGAAAATTTTCGAAGTCTTTTCCACACAACAGCACAGGAGGACATTGAATAGTCTTTCCAGCAATATGTCCTTGTATATGCCTTTGATCACAATCATAATCACTGACACATGTCAAGGACAATCACAATACGATTAAATTAAGAAATGGGTTACCCAAAGGAAGTGAACAACTTAAAACTAAAGCACAAGACTAGGCAAATCTAAAGCAAACCGACAACATCAAAATATCTCAACAAAAAAAGAGAAAAGTCCTGGGGGACTTAGAATGTTAACTCGGCGGCATGTTTATGATATTTGTCATATTTTTGTGTTCAGGGAATCACATCCCCGTATCACACGGCACTAAGGCAATGTTTGTGCTTTTTGTTGCCTGTTTTTTTTTTTATTTTTTAGAAGGGAGAAGAAAATCCTTACAACGCCAAAAAGTAACAACACCATCGTTGGATATAAAATACCCTTATTTTCACCTCATGAAGATTAAAGTGTAAAGACACGCTTTAAAGACATCCTAATGGCAAAGAGAACATGTGAAAAGAGCTGAAAAAAGGATTGACGTCTGGCATAAAAAAACGGCGGGCGGCGCAGCTCACAGACAAAGCCACACAGACTCCCATCAGTTCTCTGAAATTAAAACAGGTGAAGACAGACCTTTACAACAGTAGACCTAAATGCGGCGGCGGACAGACAGACAGTCAGACAACTGGCGTGGCGTTCTTCTTTTTAAAAAAGCAGCCATCACAATACGAACGTCATAATCCGCTTAATGTTTGATATGACATCTACGGAAATACACACACACACTCATGCTCCCCTATATCCGTAGGATAAAAACAAAGCAACACTAGTGGAGCCTAACCCAGCCAATGGCTAAATAAGCACCCACCCATACACGTTTACTTGTATAGAAACTGGCACACAACTCTCTTATTCACCACACATACACCAGCAGACAGACAAACACTCACACACGCATACAGCCTAAATAAAAGAATGTTAAACATTTGTGTATGACACACTAATAGACTCGGGGGGGCCAACTTGTTACAAAGTGAATGTATGGGTGGGTGGGTGGTTGCGTGTGTGTGTAGCGACTTACTATATCCTGCTTGAGGTATGGGCTTTAGTTTAAAGGGCTATAATAAATTTCAGCTTTCCTCGCAGGACGATTGCGAGAGAGACAGCGCGCGAACTAGAATGACAAAGGGAAAGTTCAAGCTAGACAAAAGGGAGTTGTTCCTTGTAAAATAGACTTACTCGAACGATAAGAGTTGTTATTTATTTAGATAAATGTAGTGCCAATGAAGTGAAATTAAATTCTTTTCGGCAAGTATTTCCTTATTAACTTAGAAAAAGTCTACTCTGGTGGATGTGTGTGGATAATATTCTAAGTTGAGGGTAATTTTAAAGAAGGAAGGGAAAGTTTTTGATGGGAACTAAGCCACACAGAGAGACCGAATTTCTATAAGTATACCCTTTGTTATAGGATAGAGGTTATATTCTCTTTGTCACATAAGATTTAAACACATCCTGGCGGATAAGTGGATGGAGCCACACCCCTTTGAAAAGTCGCACTTATGGCCAAAGTAATAGAACGATCGTTATAAAATTTTAACAGAATGAAATCAAAGACTACGAGGACTGCTATATACATTTCTGGCCCAATAATGAAAATTCGAATATAAATAATCTAAAATGGTTTTATTGTTTTTCAAAGTATTCTCCAGCATGATTTATACACTTTTGCATGCGCTCAAACCAATTGTCGAAGCACTTTTTCCACTCCGATTGAGACACCCCCAAACCATGGTTTTTGAACGCTTCAGCAGCATTATCTGGCTACGAAAATCGTTGACCACGTATTTTTTTCTTGAAGTGCGGGAATAAACAGAAGTCATTGGGTGCCAAGTCAGGGCTGTACGGCGGATGACCCATCAATTCGACGTTTTGGCCGGTCAAAAAGGCTCTGGTTTGAGCCGATGTGTGAGAGCTCGCATTGTCATGGTGCACAATGATTCGTCTTCTCTTGTTCGTTTTTCGAATTTCTCCGAAGACATTAGGCAAACTAATTGTGGTGTACCACTCAGAATTGACCGTCCTACGTTGCTCAAGCGGAACGTTGCTCAAGCCACATGACCAATTTTGCCGAAGTAACAGGCGACAATTTGCTTCGAAGTGCTTCTTCAGGGAACAACTTTCGTTGGATTTGGCTTGTCTTCGAAAGGCCCACACGGTCGATTGTTGTTTTGTTTCGGGCTCATACGCATAGATCCATGATTCGTCACCTGTGACGATCTTATAAACGTATTTCGAAGCTCCGCGATCGTATTTTTCAAAATTTCTTTACACCAATCGATACGAGCCTTTTTTTGAGCAATTGTCAAATTGTGCGGGATCCAACGAGAACAAACTTTTTTTACGGCCCCGTCTTCTTGCAATATCGAAAGTATGCTGGTGGAAGAAATGCCCAAGGATCTCACGGTATGTTACATGACGATCTTGCATTATCAGTTCACGCATGGCATCAATGTTCTCTGGCACAACGGCCGTTTTTGGACGACCTTCGTCTTTGAGCGAGCGTCGGCCACGATTGAATTCATTAAACCAGTTTTTCACAGTACTATAGGATGGTGCTTCATCGCCATACAATGATTTATGTTCGTCGATGCACTTTTGTCGAGTAATTCACGTCGAAAGTTGTAAAAAATGATTGCACGAAAATGTTCACGAGTAAATTCCATTTTTTGCCAAATTGATTTTTTCAAGTCACTGTAAACAACACAAATGATGGTAGTACGTCAAAACGTCCTAAGTACGTTTATGCTAAAAAATGCAAACTTTCGAATGGAAATGTCAGATGGCGCAGGGCACATAGTGTGAAACTATTAAAAAATGTATGATCTAGATGTCACTAGCTGCTTTTTCTTTTTCGCATAGCAAATTTCTGTAAAAGTACGTGTCTCCCCATCTAGGGTTTAAACTGCTCTTTATTAGGAAAATCCACAAGTGACTTTGGCCGCCAGTCTTTTGATGTTTGTTTGCCGAACTCAGTAATGCCGGACTATACGACTATGACTTGGGTATAGAGTGTCAATATTATCTATAGGACAGGCCTATGTCTGTTAGTCGAGGTAAATCAGTTAAATATAGATGACACTGAACCTTTCCAAGAAATTAATAGCTTGTTGGCGAAGGTGGAAAATCAAAAAAAAAATCGCATGTAACTTTTTTGATCACTAGATGGCGTCAAACCTCCAGTATCGTTTAATCTGTTTGCCATCGAGTATCCATGTTTTTTATACATTCGATGAAGCTTTTTTTCATCGGTGTATTAAATACTTAATAAAGTGCAATGGTGCCAAGTCTGACATATGCCAAAAGGTATATGTTGGCACTACTAAAACTAAACTTAAGACAAGAATTACGTCCCAAAAATCTGACCAAAAAGCCGTAAATAGGCCCATAGAAGA
Source organism: Hydrotaea diabolus (assembly GCA_963513945.1). NCBI lineage: Eukaryota > Metazoa > Arthropoda > Insecta > Diptera > Muscidae > Hydrotaea > Hydrotaea diabolus. The sequence continues at coordinate 28,211,864 of OY740720.1, read as the reverse complement.
AAAGACCGCACTTGCGGCCCACTGTACTTGGTAGGGACATAAATACTGTTACACACATTTTATGCTGTAAAAAGTACTGAATGGTTTTGGACCAAATATTTTTTAATATATTTATTGATGAATGTCCGCCTTTTGCCTTTACACACGCCTTATGTCGCACTGGCCAATCGTCAAAAGCTGCACGAACCTCGTCCGTTGAAAAATTGGCCACAGCTCGAACCAAAGCAGTCTTAAGAGATCCAATGTTGGGGTATTTTTTGTGACAAACTTTGTCCTCTAAAACCGTCCACAATTTGTAATCCAATCGGTTCAAATCTGGACTGTCTGAGGGCCATTCTTCAGAGGCAATGAGCGCTGGCAAATTGTTTCGAAGCCAGACCCAGGACGTTTTAAACATATGCGCCGGCGCAGAATCCTGCTGGAAAGTCCATGGCTGGTTTTGGAACAGGAAATTGTTAAGAGGCTTCACAACAGCTTCCAAAACGGTTTCTTGGTAAACTTTGGCCGATGTTTTGACTCCTTGTTCGCAGAAATGCAGGTTAGTGACCCCATCGTAAGACTGGACATAAGCCTGACTTCACCGACAAAAAATTGTAGCGCTAGAGAGAAATTGTAGAAGAAGAAATACTCTCGAAATGCTTAACATTATTGACGTACCTGATGAGAGGAGAATTAATTACAAAACGGACACAGATGGGATCGCAATCATACAGGGTGTCCGCCGGGAAGGTATACTACTTTGTTTTGCCGCCGTGGCCGTGCTCAGGAGCTCAGGAGCTGGGTCGGGAGCTGGGTCTTCAAAGAACAACTTTGGCCACAATTCTGCACAAGGATTTGCATTTGTTTCCATTTAAGATTCAGTTGACAGAAGATCTTCTTTCACAAGAGACCATTTACGCCGCCGTACATATGCCAAGAGGATATTACAGCTCGCCCATGGCAACCCCGAATTTCATGAAACAATCACAATGAGTGACGAGGCACATTTTCATTTGAATGGATATCTGAATAAACAGTATAGTCGGTTCTGGGCAATGGAAACCCCTCAAATTTTTCTTTGGTCACCTTTGCATTCATTTAAAGTGACAGTGTGGTTGGTGTGCAATCAGGGTCAGGAGGAACCACTGGACCTTACTTCTAGGAATACTAAAACGGCGTAACTGTCAACGGGAAGCGATTTTGTTACATTATTGAAAACTTTTTAACGCCAGAACTGCATGCTTTAGGCTTGATGAACATGTGGTATCAACAAGACGGTGCCACATAGCATACAGCCAGGATTACACTGGAATTACTGCCAGACCTCTTTCCACAACAAGTTTTTTCAATGGTGATGTTGTTACGCCTCCACGGTCGTCTTATTTGACTGCTCCGGACTTCTTTTTCTGAAGATATCTGAAAAACAAGGTTTAAGCAAACAAACCAGAAACGCTTATGCAACTCAAACAAAATATTCGTGATGAAATTAATGAAATATCGCGTGAAATGTGTGAAAATGTGGTCAAAAGGGCTCGCATTTGTGAGGCTAACAGAGGCGGTTATTTATCTGATATTGCATTCCATACATAATTGACGACATTAAATAAAACGTGTATCAATATAAGATCCATTCTCTTTCATTTAATCAAAAATTATAAGCAAACAAAGTAGTATATCTTCTCGACGGACACCCGCGCTCAGCTCCGCGCTCAGGAGCTGGGTCTTCAAAGAACAATTTTGCACAAGGATTTACGCCGCCGTACATATGCCAATAGGATGTTACAGCTCGCCCATGACAAAAGCCCGATTTTTATGAAAAAATCATAATGAGCACAGCAGTAAGCTGGGAACAAAAATCAGTTGACAGCGATAATCAGACCGACGACTGTATTTTTTTTAAATATTTTGTTAAAAATTTGTTTATTGAATGTTATCTTTTTCTTTGTTCTATTAGTGACAACCCCTGAAGATGATTGACGAATTCAATCGAAATATTGGGAAAATTAAACCAAAGTATCGAGCTAATTTTCAAGCCGAAAACGAATTTTAAAAGATAACATCAAATCTATTCACTTACAAAGTTTATTAAAATTTGCAATTTATAATTTCGAATCAGGTCAATATCAAATCTACCAGAAACTGGGTATAAGAAACACACTTTGCTACAGAAGTAGGGTCTTTTTAAAATATCCAGAGCTTTTGTCGTTTTTGAACCAAGATTCCCCCACCCTACTAAAACTTCATCACACGTTTTGCTCATCTTTAAATTTTAAATTATTTAAACTATTTCCTCACCCCCTACACTTTTTGGCTACCATTCTGCAGTGTGCATAAGTTTTTAAAACTCTTATCTGCTTGCATTAGGGAATATATATTTTTATTGGAATTTCGTAAACTCTGATGGACATTTGAAAAATTTTCATTGACGCTGACACTCACAAAAATGCCAAAGTCAATCCAAGCCACAAAAGCAACAACAAAAACGACAACAACAAAAACACAGAGTCCTGCAGAAGGGTATAAATGTGTCGGTATTAATATTGAGCCATAAAAATTTGCCACACACAAACTAAGTACATTTCCAAATGCACCCATGGGTAAAACTTTTCAAAATACATATTTAATGTTCGATTGCTCCTCCCTCCCCCCGAATTCACTCAGGAAGTGAGGGCGGCGGAGCAAATGAATCGCATTGGAGGGCCTGAGAGAGAGACAAAGTGGAGAAGCGAATGATGAAAATAAAAACGAAACAGCATTTGTGTTCATCCATAAATTCCAAATACTTTTTGGGCGATAAATATTGTGGCATTAAAGAGGTGTACGTCGAGGAAATGTGATAATAAAATGCCAGAGGTGGCTTATATGGAGGGCCCACGGAGGATAAATTTGCATGTTGGTTTGTGTCAAAGGGAAATGCTTTTTATATATGTGACGCGCAAAATAGAAAGGGACCTAAGGTTAAAAACCAGTTTTGCTCAGGAGAGCCATTTTAAAGATTAGGTCCCTTTCTATTTGCGCATAGAATCGTCGACTTCACTTTCATAAAACGCGCATATCTGTGGGAGGGAACACTTTTGGGGCATGGGATCGGTCTCCTTCGATGCTCAGATGTTGTTCACATTAAAAAAAGAAAAAAAATTAAAATTGATTTTTTTTACACTTAGGTCCCTTTCTCTATGCGCTGTCTTCATTAATTGGGACCAGTACGAAGCATAGTTCACTCGAAGCCATACGTTGGTCCCGGTGTGATAAAGTTAACTCGTCGACCTATGCTACCAGTTCACTGTCTTTATACCCTCACTTTACTTAGTAGGGACATAAATACTGTTACAACATTGAACACACCCATTTCAATAGTAGAACTGAACATACCCCGTTAATGTCTTATGGGTTTTGAAAGCTAACCTCAATAGCGTTAGTCTGTAACGGGATTTTAAAATTGTTTCAACTTTCATCATGGAGTGGTCAGATAATGAGAACCGTATCGCTGTAATAGCGCTTTTCAAGTGTGAAATGAAAAAAAAACGATATTTTCAAAACGCTCCGGCCACAAGGGCCACTTAGCCGCATGTTCGTCTACCGATGCATAAAACTGTTTGAGGAGACTGGAGAAGTAAAAACTGCCACCCGTCGGGCCGCCCTAGCTCTGTTCGAACACCGCATATCATCAAAGCCGTTACATCAAGAATTCACAGAAATCCGCTCCGAAAACAGAAAAATCATGGCCCGTGAGTTGAATATCACGCAAAAGTCCATAAGTCGAATCATTAAAAAAGACTTGGGACTTGGGGCTTTCAAACGACGTACCGGACATTTATTGACCGCGGCTTTAAAAAAAATAGGATTGAAAAATGGAAACGTCTTTTGGTGAAGCACGCTGATAACTTGCACAGAAAAATTTTGTTCACCGATAAAAAAATGTTAACCGTTCAGGAAAAATTTAACAAGCAAAATGATAGAGTGTATGCGCGGTCATCTAAGGAAGCATCTGAACCGATCCCAAGGGTGAAAAAGGGTCATCACCCAGCTTCAGTCATGGTTTGGTGGGGTGTCTCTTACGATGGGTCACTGACCTGCATTTCTGCGAACAAGGAGTCAAAACATCGGTCAAAGTTTACCAAGAAACCGCTGTTGTGAAGCCTCTTAACAATTTCCTGTTCAAAAACCAGCCATGGACATTTCTAGCCATAAGGCTAAAACGTCCCAGGCCTGGCTTCGAAACAATTTGCCAGCGTTCATTTCCTCTGAAGAATGGCCCTCAGGCAGTTCATGTTTGAACCCATTGGATTACGAATTGCAAACGGTTTTAGAGGACAAGGTTTGTCACAAAAGATACCCCTACATTGGATCTCTTAAGATTGCTTTGGTTCGAGCTGTGGCCAATTTTCCAATGGACGAGGTTCGTGCAGCTATTGACGATTGGCCAGTGCGAATTAAGGCATGTGGATAGGCAAAAAGCGAACATTTCGAATAAGTAGATTCTTTTTGGATACAATATACACCAATAAATATATTAAAAAATATTTGGTCCAAAAACATTCAGTACTTTTCATTTTACAGCATAAAACGTGTGTAACAGTTTTTATGTCCCTACTAAGTATAGGGTGGGCGATTTAAAATTTGAATCGACTGTAAAAAATGAAATACTGATAATTATTTCAAATTTCTACCCGTAGCAAATGATATACAGGGTGGGCCATTTAAAACTTAAAAGGTTGAACATTGTCATTTAATAATGGAACATTATCCGATGCGTTTTCGTTTCGCCCAATGGGCTGAAGATTTTTTTGCAGGAGAAGAAGAACTTTACCGAAAAATCGTGTCTTCAGATGAAGCTCATTTTTTTATCTCGGTAGCTATTTCAATAACCAAAATTGTTCAGAGAACCCACACGTAACTATTAAGAAGCCAATCTGTCACTGTTTGGTGTAGATTTTGGGCTGGCGGCATCATCGGACCATTTTTCTTCGAAAATAAGCCAGGACCTTACCGTCACTGGTGAGCGTTACAGAGCCATGCTCAAAGAATTTTTGTTTTAAAAAATTCAAGAGAATGACATGGACGATATTTGGATTCAACAAGACAAGGCCACATGTCACACAGCCAAAGCAACCATTGATATTTTGAGCACTGTTCTTGAAAATCGAATTATCAGCCGATATTGTGATGTCAATTGGCCGCCTCGGAGTTGTGATTTGAGCCCTTTGTATAATTTTCTATGGGGGGCCGTTAAGGTTAAATGTCACGAAAGCATCCAGAGACAATTGAAACGTAGGAACATGAAAGAGAACTAGCTTTTGAAGAGATTCGACCCGAAACAATCGAAAATGTACTGAAACATAAGCTTGATCGGATGAGGTACTGCCGAGTTAGTGATGATATTGTGTTCCATTTTAAAATGACAAAGTTCAACCTTTAAAGTTTTAAATAGCCTACCGTGTATATCATTTGGTGCGAACAAAGCAATGTTAAGGTGATGTTTTGACCAAATCCGTTTCATGACTTTTTAAGTTATTTGAGTCATGCCCGCCTGGCCGGCTGGTTTGCACGATAGCTCTCGAAAGAAGCTAAATTTTTAAATTTTGGATGTTGTAATAATTTCCAAAACTGCCTATGGGATTGAAAATGGGCAATATTGGCACACCCCTTTACCTTCCACACAAATATACCATTTCGCCCTCCAATGGTATTTTTGTAATATCTTCAATACTATTTGTACAATCTCACTTAAGAATGGAAGTGACAGAGAAGTGGACTTCTAGCCACGCCTTTCTGGTACCTCCCATGCAACTGCCCCTTATTCGCTGGAGATTAAAACCCACATAAGTTGTCACCCAGTTTATTAAATTCGTTTAAATTGTAAACACCTTCATACCTCTACAACGGCTTTGCACTCGAACGTGAGACAATTAATTGACACGCCCCATTCTAGTACCTCCCATGCAATGCGCCATTTCTACCATTTTTGGTTTTCGTGAAATATCATATATGATATCCACCCGATCTCACTCAAAATCAATACTTAAGAACAGAGTTTTAAGATTAATTTGGTGACAAATAATTGGTTTCCCAGCCGCGCCCCCTTTTGGTGCCTCCCACACAAATGACCCTGTTTCAGTGTTGATCAGAACCTACATAACAAGAGCTCCCATGCAATGTACCATTCCGCCCACTTTTGGCTTTCGTGCATTATCTAAAATGCCATTTGCCCGCTCTACACTTCTGGCCTAAGCAGCACTCAGTGTTGCCTGGCGCCATCTGACATTTCCATTGAAAATTTTGACATTTGTTAGCTTAAACGTACTCAGAACGTTTTTACGTAAGCCCATCATTTGTGTTGTTTACAGTGACTTGAAAAAATCAGTTTGGCAAAAAAATGGAATTAACTCGTAAAGATTTTCGTGTGATCATTTTTCAGAACTTTCGACGTGCATTACCACGACAAGAGTGCATCGATGAACTTAAATCTTTGTATGGCGATGGAGCACCATCCCATAGCACTGTGAAAAACTGGTTTAATGGATTCAATCGTGGGTCGTGAAGGTCGTCCAAAATCGGCCGTTGTGCCAGAGAACATTGATGCCGTGCGTGAACTGATAATGCAAGATCGTCATGTTACATACCGTGAGATAGTCATCCTTGGGCATTTCTTTCACCAGCATACATTCGATATTGCATGAACACCTGGCCGTAAATACGGTTTGTTCTCGTTGGATCCCGAACAATTTGAAAATCTCTTAAAAAAAGGTTCGTGTCGATTGGTGCAAAGAAATCTTGAAAAAATACGATCGCGGTGCTTTAAAAGGCGTTTATAAGATCGTCACAGGTGACGAATCATGCATCTATGCGTATGAGCCCGAAACAGCAATCCACCGTGCGGGTCTTCGAAAACGAGCCAAATCCAACGAAGGTTGTTTGTGGAAGAAGCACTTCGAGGCAAATGGTCGCCTGTTGCTTCGACAATTGGTTTGAGCGCATGCAAAAGTGTACAAATTATGCTGGAGAATACTTCGAAAAACAATATAACCATTTTTGATGATAAAAATTCGCATTTTCATTATTAGGCCAGAAATATATACAGCAACCCTCGTATCTCAAAATGAGTACTTAAGAACCTAGAAATTCGCTTATATTGAAACTTCATAATATTTTTCTAATGGAGTACGACAGGAGTGGATGCCACACCCCATTCTGGTGTCTCCAGTGCAAATGATCATTCCGCCCACTTTTTGTATATGCAAAATAATCTTAATACTGCTCGTACGATTGTGCTGGAATTTATTAATTAAATGTAATCAGGTGGATTAATAGAGCCTCTGCCACGCCCCTTATTAAACCACCCTCATAAATTGTCCCTAATGCTCAAATTTTTCTTGAATTTTATGTTCTGTAATGTTTATTTCACCTTTGTATGAGCATAAGAAAAAGTAGATGCCACGCCCCATTTTAGACCTAATACCCAAAGTGCCGTAAACGAGATTTCAATAAAATCGGAGCGCTGCAGTCATTGGATAAAGGAACGGATCGCAGGAAAATATAAAAGAGTTTTCCAAAAAACCTGGATTTTTTCAGAAAACCCGCATTTTGTGTTTTTTTTAAACCTTAAATTCGGTGGTCTTTAAATAAAAAACGGACATTAACCGACTTTTTGGTTTTCGCCTTTTGCCTAAGAATAGAAATATTTTCCCAATCAGAAATGAAGTAATTGTGCCCTTAAATGGGCTATACATTTACCCAGATTTTAAAACTAAGATAATATTTGAATTTGGGTGAAGATTTCATTGTACTCTATCAACATTCGCTGGTACTGATTAAATACATGGACGGTATGTGCAACCGTCCACATTTGGTTGCCAAAAAAATTCGGTTGTAGCAAAAATGTACGACCCGTGTTTAAAGTCTGGATAATTTCACACGCCTTCGTTGTATCCATCGAACAACATGTCCTGAATTTGTGGCCACATATTTGGCTCCATTGACCCCAATTGGCCGCGCGTAACGTTAAGCTTCACATGAGGTCAGGCGACCGCAACGAAACCCCCCAGTAACCCATATATGCTCCCACCAGTATATTTTCTCGGTTTTTTTGCAAACATTAGTTTTCATTTGCTGTTAAGTTTGTACCGCCCTGCTGCACGTTTTCCCATTTAACATTTCTTAATGTCCGTGATAATGACACTCTCTGTTCGATGGCAAATCGCATCCTTAAAATCTATGCATTTTAAATAAGTTGAGACAATAAATACGACAAAATAACGACCGTCTTACAGGCGGGGGAGGGCGGAGTACGACAGAAATGCCAGACCACGAAGGAGGAAACAAATAAAAGGGTTTTGTGCCAGCCATGCGCTGGAACAAATGCTGCGAGAAAATTCACAAGAAAGTGGGAAGACGGCTTTCCGGGGTACTGCTGCTGGGCCACCATCATCACCAAGGGACCGACACATTTTAGGGAAATTGCTTTTTATGGCCAAAAAAGACAAAACGAAATACAACAACAAGAACAAAAATGAAACCGAAAACGTCAACGACAAGGAAATAAATGGCAAACGCAAAATGTTTAATGTGAAATAAGAGAACAATAACAACAGCAACAACAAAGCACACTTATTGCCACCTGTATTAGCCATTGAGAAAATGGCATTTGCCTCCCGCCATCCCCTTGAAAAAGTCAAAGAAGCCTCTTTGGCATAGAATCTCAGCCGTACCGGAAATGCGTTGGCAACGGAAGGAAATGGCGGTTTTACGAAAATGAAAGGAAATATTTTACAAATCCATTGTTTCAGCTTTCCTTGCTCGCCTGCGATTGTTTACAATTAGATGATATACTTTCTACGAACAGATTTAAAGATTGTGCTTGGAGACAAATGACTTGGCCTGAATGGTGGGTGCGTTCAATGGTTACCCGATATGGGTTGGGTTTCACACACTTTCTCTTTGTAGTACTGCATATGCGGATGAGTCCTCCCGTTTTATATGGCCTCGGATGATGTTTGTGTTTATTTTATTTAATCTGAACCATAAACCACTTCAGTTAAACAAATTAATGCCACAGCAAAAAACAAAAAAGAAATTGTAAATGAGAGTAAAGAGGAAATAAAAATAATATTCTTTTATAAGTGACAACACCTTGGAGAATACTGAGGCATACAGTTGGTGTCTATAAATACGAGGGTGGATTAAACAATTACTTCACGGTTCAAGCGATGCAAATAAAGAATTGAAGCGCTCCCTGTGCCAATGAAGGCTGATTTAAGATCGCTTTACTTTTGCCTATGCAAACAATTCGCTTGATAGGTTTTCTACAGGTTTCTTGGAATAGACATTGAATTGGTCAACAATGTCATTGATAATAAGTACAAACGACATTCAGGCCTGGCCTTTCGGCTGAAACTGATAGACCCTTCACTTTAGATGCGCCATACACACAGAGACCAGAATTGTTACCACAGATGATTTTTTTCGCCAACCGAATGATTGAGGTATCAGTACAACCGAATGTTTGTTGGAGCTCTGTTATTTTCAGTTATTGAAACTGTGGTATAGGTGCAACGGAGAAGAATTTTAGGAACTAAAAATACTCGTACACACTTGTTCAATAACCACCAGTTTTGATAGCCTTTTTGAGGTTTTATTGGTATGACCACTAAGTCCTAAGCCGACCAAATATATATTTCGATTATAAACATTTGGTGATTGCATAAAAAATTACTCTTTTGCAAGCGAATCATTGAAAATTGAAAATTTCAAACTAATTTTTTTCTCTGTGCAGAAATTTAAAATATATCACGACAATCATATTCGTGGAACCTAAGACTATAACGGCCATTTTTATACCCTCCATCAAAGGACAGATGGTGTATTAACTTTGTCATTCCGTTCGCAACACCTCGAAATACTGGTCGAAGACCCCATTAAGTATATACGAGTGTGTATATTCTGAATCGCCGTAAAACTCCGAGATGATCTAACCATTTCTATCTGTTCGTCTGTCAAAAACAAACTACAGGTCGTTAATTTGAAACTAGATGCAGAAGCATGTGTTGATGAACTGAAACAGTTGGTATTGAAAATTGACCAGATCGGTCAAGAGCTAAAAACTTTTCCCTCAATTTCTGGAAAAATCTAAATTCCTGAACAGAGAATATCTCATGAACTATTAGAGGTACGACGATGATGCTTGAAACGTATGATGTGGGCAAAGATCGAAACTCGACATGAAGGAAAAGGGGTCGGTGCCACGCGCCCTTTAACAATCAAAATATTGGCCAATGTAATGAACAGATCGTTATACAATTTTACTGAATGAAATCAAAGACTAAGAAATTATTCTAGACTGTGTTATGGTAAAATTGGACAAAGGGGTGTGGCACCGCCCAGACAAACCTGAACATAAAAATACTATATATGTGACGCGCAAAATAGAAAGGGACCTAAGGTTAAAAACCAGTTTTGTTCAGGAGAGCCATTTTAAAGATTAGCTCTCTTTCTATTTGCGCTTAGAATCGTCGACATCACTTTCATAAAACGCGCATATCTCTCGGAGGGAACACTTTTGGGGCATGGGATCGGTCTCATTCGATGCTCAGATGAAGAATGCTCAAAAAAAGAAAAAAAAATGAAAATTGATTTTATTTACCCTTAGGTCCCTTTCTCTATGCGTTGCCACATATTATGATCTAGTATAAAAATGAGAGGATGGTGACACGCCCTCTTGAAAAAATCGAATTTTTGGCTAAAATAAGGGACCGATTGTTATACATTTTTAACAGAAAGCAATCAGTGATAGAAATATTATTGTAGATTATATATTGTTAAAAGTAAACAAATGGGCGAAGCCCTTTCCAACAAACCCTGAACTGACGATAGTAGTTGGTAGATAAGATGTTGAAATGGGAAGAAACACATGATGATAGAAAAAATCCCGGCTCCAAGCCCTTGATAAAATGTACACATTAGACCGCAAACCTTGATAAAGTATATATAAGCTTTGGTATGACCGAACTTAGTTTGTCGACCTGTTTGTTTTCCACGGCTTCATGAGACCATGCCCAGTCATAGCTTAATTTTGGATGCATATCCACATATGAAATATGCGTTATCGAGTGTCCATATTGAGAATTGACCACCGTTTTTAAAAATAATAAGCGTTTTTGGGCGCCAAGGGTCCATTAATCTGAGCCCCACTTTCAGTTTTATTAAAAGGAATGAGTCCATAATTGAAATCGTAATGCAATTGGCTTTACTCAAATGTCTAAATTGGCCAGTGGTCGCTTCCTTAAAATATGTGGGTCTTTTTTGGGATCCTTGGATCAATATGTGCCTGCCCAAACTCTGCAAAAACCTCATAATAAATCTATATTTGGATTCACAGTAAAATTGCTTTAGTTTGATTACCCATATTTCCATATTCAAAGTTGATTGTTTTTTTGTCTATTAAGGCCTTTTTTAGGGGCGCAAAGATCCATGAATCCCAGCTCTTTTATTGATTACATTCTAAGGCCGAACCTCAACCTTGGGCCCGACTATTAACTCAGCCAAAACTCAAAAAAGATCTATATTTGGATTCGTAGAAAAAAACTTTAATTTGTCCGTATTGCCTACTGATCGATGGTTTTGACCATTAGGGCGTTTTTTTCAACAACAAAAATTTCAACAAAAACGTCCAGCATCTTTGGAAGTACTTGGTGCGTCTTAACTTACAGTACCTCTTTTAAGAGTTGTTCCTCAACAAAAAAAATATGATTTGTAAAGCAAGTACCCAAAAAGTGTATCTTTTAAAGGCGACTTTAGTCCCATAAAGAAAAACTTTTTCCCCTCAAGCCGATTTCGCAATTTACAATCACAAACAGCATATTGTCATAATCAAGCAAATTTCAGGATCCAAGATTAGTTTGTATGACCACTGTCGCGCTTTCAAGGGACACTAGATCGTCGGACGCACGCACGAACTTACGGACGGACATGGCTAGATCGTCTTGGAATTGTACAATGATCAATAACGTATATATCTACTGTAGACAGTCTCCGATCAATATATCGTGGTGTTGCAAACAGAATAACAAAGACAGCCAGTTTTATGAACCCGATTGAACCGAAGAGCAATTCTTCGACCAAGGGCTATCGCCACTACGCACAGTTGCCGCTACAACAACAACTTGAGCATCCCATCCACCATTCAGTGGAAGATTAAAAATATATCCACATTTATTTATTCCTCGTGAAATTTGATATGTCCATGTGTAAATTTGGTTGCTTGTATTAACAACGGGGCCAATTTTTATTGGAAGCCTTTGTTCAAGTGGCTGCGTCGGCTGGCTTCGCTGTACTTATAGTGTATTCCGTCTCTCTTATTTTCCAAGATCTTTTTGATAGTTTCCGGCTTTAGTTCACATATTACTTGGATGATATTGGTCTTAATTGCTTGAATCGTTTCTGTATTGTTGCCACAAAACCAGTCCTTCACAATTCCCCACAAAAAGAATAGTCCAAACGGGTAAAATCGTAGCTCCGAGACGACAAATTGACTTCGTCAAGACGGCTGATAACACAATTGGGAAAATTGGTGCGCGAAAGATCAATTGTGACATGAGGATGTGTACCATCCTTCATGATCCAGAGGTCATCAAAATCCATGTCTTTAATTTCATTAAAAAAACGTCGGATAACATCGCTCTGTAACGCCCATCGTTGACAGAAACGTTGTTCCTAGCCTCATTTTCGAAAAAATGGCCCGGTAAAGCCAGCACTTCACAATGCATACCAAACTGTAACCCTCTGTGTGCGCATCAGCTTCTCTACAATAACGTTCGGGTTTTGTGTCAGATTTGTTTGTTAAATAGTTTAACAATTGCTGCTGGAAATTTGTTTACCTCGCTACGTTCCAATGTGAAGCATAGGATCATATCTGATACCCTACAAAATATTTTTATTATTAATTATTTGTTTTTAGTGATCGTCGTAAAATTAGAAGATATTCTAGCCATGTCTGTCCGTTTGTGTATCTATTGAAATTCCTCAAAACTCCTGAGCCGGTTCATTTCTTCACCATCCTAATCATGCGTTCAGGTAGAGATGTAACCTTTTTCTATTACAGTAGACGCTCACAAATTAGAGCTCTCAGAAATTAGAACTTCCGGAAACTAAGACCAGCATTTTGATGCATTGACAATAAGGAAATTAGAACCAAAAGTTCTAATTCAATGTTAATCAAAAGCTAACTATGATAAAATACACTGCCACCGCATTCCAGCAGTTGGATAATAACATTTTCCTTCACCCCATTGAATTATTATAAGTTTGAAACATTTATGTGATATAATTGACTTAAATGTTATTTAAGTTTTCGTTTTTCTTTATAAAATACTCAAAATTGGATAAAAATAGTAGTAAAAATAGTTATTTTTGTAAAAATAAAAAAACGTCTAGAAATTAGAACTTTTCGGATATTAGAGCGACCCGAAAAACAAAGTGATTCTAGGTTGTGAGCGTCTACTCTACTGAGTTTCAGTCCCATTTTTATTTTGTTGGTCTTAAGTCAGTGATCGGTAAGGTTGGAATCCCACTCAGATGCTAGGATTGACCTTTCTCCTGTTTTTTTTTTCTAGATGTTGGTTCGTTTCAATGGAGAGCAGCGCTTGAGCTGCAATAGTTTTTAAATGACCTTTCTTTTCTAGAAAAAATGATTTTGTGTCCAAATTCAAGCCCGAACTGCTTTACGATAACGTAGCGAAAATCGACTCATTTCGTTTTGCGGATTTATGATACTGACTTTCTGTTCAGATTTCGAGCGGGAAACAGCTGTCACTGTCAACAAAACCTATTATCTTAAAAGAAACTTGTCTTTGGTCCGACCCGTTTACATACAAACCGCATTTTTAGCGTATCACGTATAATTTATTTACTCGCATTGCGTATACGCCCTGATAACCCTACAAATTGGCTTTGGAAAAAAGGATTATACTCTCACTACCACTTATGCACTTGTATGCACACCTACTTTTAAGCTCTTGTAAAGCCCCTTTCCTCGACTCACAACATTAAAAAAATTTAACCACCTGTCCGTCCGTCTGTCTTTCTGCCTGAATGTGGGCAATTGTGGTAGCAGAATGACAATCATTATGGCCATTTTAACGTTAACACGAATAAAAGTACATTTGCGAAAATAATGCTGGTCACAACGATGATAACGATGATGGTGATGATGATGAAGGCGATAATAATCCTGCAGCATAATATGGATGCTTAATGCTGTTCATGCCACTCATGTTGCTGTTTATGTTTTAAGAGGGTACTTTAACGGCCGGCCACCTTTTGTTAGTGCATTATGGCCCACCGAGGACTTCACCACACGGCCACAACTCCTTGGAAAACTCAAACACACTCACACACACACACAGCCACTTACACGTTTATACATTTATACAAAACGGATTTTTATAGTTTTGTTGTTATTGCTTTATTGTGCAACAAACCGGCAACAATAACAGCCACAATAAAATATGAGACCACACGCACACACACTCTCGCACGCAACGAGACCGACAGTTACATGTACGCCGAGGGACTCCTCCACCCCCGCTGGATTACATGCCATCACAAAGCCGCAGACAACTTGAAAAGGTAGCACAGCCAGTGTCGTCTCCAGCAGGCCACAACTAGCGTTCGCCCCTCATCAACCACCTACTCACTCACTCAATCAGCGACTCACTCATGCATTCATGGTTTCGGGCCAGATATTTTCGGTTTTGACAATTGCCAACACAAGGTGAGTATCCTTGGGGAAGGGCGAGCATGATGGTGGTGTACCAGAAAGCAACAGGACCAGGAATTCCCAGACCGGACTTAAAGAATTTTTCGTTAATTCTGTTATTCGAGTAGGATAACGCAGTTTCTCTGGAAAACCTTAAAGTAGGCTGTAAATATGTTAGAAAATTGTGTAGAGCTCATCTAGGGGAATTGCTGCAGGTGATTATGTTCGTTAGCTTATCGATTTTTCATTTGGGAAAAATAAGATATTATAGGTACACATCTTAGCATGTATTCTATAAGTCTGTGTGTTTTCCTTTGTATGTGGGTGTCCTTGTGTGTGTGTGGGAGAGAGGTTTTGCTAATAACATTTGAAGATTATCCTTGAGTCTGTACATGTCCGTCCATCTGTCGGTTAATGTAGTTTGGTTTCAAGTCCCCAGTTGAGTTAAATATAATTCCGATATAATTTAACTTGTTTAAAATGATGTACAGGGTGTCCGTCGGGAAGCTATACTACTTTGTTTGTTTATATTTTTTGATTAAATGAAAGAGTATGGATCTTATATTGATAAATGTTTTATTTAATGTCGGCAAATTTGTATGAGGGCGACCGCAAAACTAACTGGCCTGGCACATTTTCTGTTTTACTAGCAACTTTTTTTGTTTTTGTTTTTTAAAAGCAATCTTTTATTAGCCATCTGTCAAAATTTCCGAAATATTTAATGATTATTTTCTTTGTTACAGGTGATTGAAGTAAACAAGTTTTATAATTTTTGAAAAATGAAAAATAAATAGTTTCGTGCGGTAATTAAACACTTTTATATGAAAGGTTATACGCCACAATTAATCATTGAATTGGATTCTGTTCATGGTGATAATGCATCATCATACTCCACCGTGAAATCCTGGGTTCAACAATTAAAAATGGGTCGTTCAAGTACGGAAGATAAACAACGCTCTGGAAGACCGAAAACTGCTACTACTATTGAAAACATTAGAAAAATATTAAATGAAGTGACTATAGATGGACGAATAAAGCTCAGAGAACTTGCTGATATTGTTAAAATACACGAAAAACAAGTTTGGAGTATTTTACATGATGAACTTTACATGAAAAGCTATCCGCAAGATGGGTGCCGCGTTTGTTGACTTTGCCTCAAAAAATCGTCCGTTGGACCAATTCCTAGGAGCTTTTAGCGATTTATCAGCGTAATCCAATAGAGTTCTTGCGCCGATTCATAACTGTTGATGAAACATGGATCCATCACTACATCCCAGAATGCAAAGAACAGTCAAAACAATGGATAGAAGCTGGTAAAAGTGGTCCCAAGAAGGCGAAAAGTCAGCAGGAAAAGTAATGGCCACAGTATTTTGGGATGCAAGGGGTATAATACTTATTGATTATCTTGAAAAAAGAAAAAACTATAAATAGTGAATATTATTGTGCGTTATTGGATCGGTTGAGTGAAGAAATCAAGATAAAACGACCGCATTTAGAAAAAAAAGTTTTTTTTTCATCAAGATAATGCTCCTTCACGCACTGCATTTTTAACTCAACAAAAACTGGCCGAATTACGATTTGAAATTGCTCCGCATCCACCATATAGTCCAGATTTACCTCATTCTGATTATTTCTTGTTTCCAAATTTAAAAAAAATTTCTCGGTGGCAAAAAATTTTCGTCCAATAGCGAGGTTATTGCTGAAACCGAGGCATATTTTGAAGGTCTTGAAAAATCTTATTTTTTGGATGGAATTAAAAAAACTTGAAAAACGTTTGATGAAGTGTATTGAGTTAGAAGGAGATTATGTTGAAAACAAAACAAAACGGCTCTTTTTATGTTAGGCCAGTTACTTTTGCGGTCGCCCTCGTATGGAGTACAATATAAGATAAATGTCCGCCTCTGTTAGCCTCACAAATGCGAGCCCTTTTGAGCACATTTTTCATTACATTCTCACACATTTCACGCGATATTTCATTAATTTCATCACGAATATTTTGTTTGAGTTGCTCAAGCGTTTGTGCTTTGTTTGCATAAACCTTGCTTTTTAGATATCCCCCCAAAAAGAAGTCCGGAGCAGTCAAATCAGGCGACCGTGGAGGCCAATCAACATCACAATTTTTTGAAATCAATAACTTGTTGTGGAAAGAAGTCTCGCAGTAATTCCATTGTAATCCTGGCTGCATACGTTGTGACATCGTCTTGTTGATACCACATGTTCATCAAGCCAAAAGCATGCAGATCTGGCGTTAAAAAGGTTTCGACCATGTTACGATCCCCATTGACAGTTACCGTTACGCCCTTTTCATTTTCATAGAAGTAAGGTCCTATGATTCCTCCTGACCAACGTCCACATCAGACTGCCACTTTTAATGGATGCGAAAGTGACCGATGAATAATTTGAGGGGTTTCCATTGCCCCGAACCGACTATTCTGTTTATTCACATATCCATTCAAATGAAAATGTGCCTCGTCACTCATTATGATTGTTTCATGAAAATCGGGGTTGTCATGGGCGAGCTGTAACATCCTCTTGGCATAGGAACGGCGGTGTAAATGGTCTCTTGTGAAAGAAGCTCTAGTGTCAACTGAATCTAAAATAGAAACAAATGCAATTCCTTGTGCAAAATTGTGGCCAAAGTTGTTCTTTGAAGACCAAACTCCTGAGCACGGCCTCGAGTTGAGGTTAATGGATTGTTTTGAACACTTTTTTGAGCAGCAGTAATGTTTTTAGCCGATCTTGCTGTACGTTGTGGTCCATACTTGACCCTATCAGCTACAGACCCTCTCTCTTCGAAATCATTTACTACACGGTAAATAGTGCATTTTATTGGCACGTTGTTTCTCCCAAAAAGTTCACGTACGTAACTTGCTCATCGTCACAGTAATCGATGATTGATTTTGATAAAATGTTTTAACGATTATAACACGTTGGTTTATCGAAAAATTTTCCATAATTATTTTGCCACGACTGCCAAATATAAACTTTCAAGCCTATTGTTTGCCAAAATGAAGGCTGAACAAATAGTATACCTTCACGGCGGACACCCTGTATAAAACATATTCAGGTTTGTGCGTTTAAAAACACAAGTTATAGCTGTAAACAAAAAAAGGATCAAGGAATCACTATGGTCACCAAGCTGCCATTGAAGCCAAATACACTCAATATCCCTTCGATAAAAGGTCATCTTAAATCTTTTGCTCTCCATCTAAACAAACCCAAAATCAAGAAGAAACCAGAACAAAAGTCTATCTATCACAGCATCTGAGTGGCATGCCGAAATGAGCAGAATACCAACTGCACCGATCACTGATATCGAGAAAACCTTTAGTCTCAAGATCAACAAGAAAACAATAAGACCGAAACTCCGTCATAGAAAAAGGTTAGATCTAAACCTTAACGCATGGTTCGAAAGGTGAAGAAATGAAACGGCCCAGGAGTTTTGAGAACATTCAATACAGAATGGCCCATTTTGAATTTAAAATTCAAATCGGCTATAAAAAAAAATAATGCTATTTTTTTAAATTTTTGGTTTTATTGGAAAAGTTGAACTTTGTCATTTAAAAATGGATCACACTATCATTCAGATGACTACCACCCAACAGGCTCGGCAGTACCTCATCCGATCAACCCAATTTTTTAGTCATTTTCGATTGTTTCAGGTCGAATCTCTTCAATTTCAACATTGATTTCATGTTTTAACGCTTCAATTGTCCTTGACTCCCTACAGAAAATAATTCAAAAGAGCTCAAATCACAGCTCCGAGGCGGCTAATTGTCATCACATTTCGACTGATTATTCGATTTTCAAACACAGTGTGTACAATATCGATGGTCGTGTAACATGTGGCCCCTTCTTGTTGAACTCAATTGCTGTCCATGTTATTCTTTTGAATTTTTGAGAAAAAAAATCATTTAGCATGACGCGGCAACGCTCACTGTTGATGGTAACGGCGGCTCCTAGCTCATTTTCGAAGAAAGGTGGCCCTATGATGCCGCCAGCGTAAAATCCACACCAAACAGTGACTCGTTGTGGATGCACTGGGTTCTCACGTATGGGTTCTCCAAACCCCATATGCGGCAATTTTGCCTTTTTACATAGCCACCGAGATGAAAATGAGCTTCATCTGAATACACGATTTTTCGGTCAAATACGGCCAAATCTTCAGCCGATCGGGCGGAGCGAAAACGCGTCGGATGGTGTTACATTTTTAAAAAATTACAAAGTTCAACCTATCCAATAAAACCAGAAATTTAAAAAAAAATTCAGTACTTTTATATGCAGCCAATTCAAATTTAAAATTGTTAATGACCCAACCTTTATATACGATGAGATGAGATGATCTAACGATTCCCATCTGTTGGTCTGCCGAAAACAAACGACAGGTCGCAATCTTGAATTTAGGTGACTGAAATTTTGCAAAAGCATGTGTTGATGGACTGAAATGGTTGGTCTTGAAAATTTACTAGATCGGTCAAGAGATAAAAATGTTCCACTCAATTTTAAAATTATAAACGGGCCACCCTATAGATGCACAAACGGATGGACATGGCAAGACTATCTTCTAATTTAACAACGATCACTAATAACAAAAAATTAGAATATTTTTAAGGGTCTCTGATCTGGCCCTATGCTTTGCAATGGAACGACGCGAGGTGAGCAAATTTCCAGCAGAAGTTGTGAAACAATTGGCTGTTAGAACAGTAATATGGTTTTGTGAAATTATAATAGGATAATATGTTTGCAGACGATCGTAAGAGGTCGCCTGTACTCACAACACGGTTGTGTGGGATCATACCGTGTTTTTGTAAGCGTGATAACTTATATACTTAGTAGGACCATAAATACTGTTACAACATTGAACACACCCATTTCAATAGTAGAACTGAACATACCCCGTTAATGTCATATGGGTTTTGAAAGCAAACCTCAAAAGCGTTAGTCTGTAACGGGATTTTAAAATTGTTTCAACTTTCATCATGGAGTGGTCAGATAATGAGAACCGTATCGCTGTTATAGCGCTTTTCAAGTGTGAAATGAAAAAACGATATTTTCAAAACGCTTCGGCCGCTAGGGAATAGCCGCATTTTCGTCTACCGATGCATGAAACTGTTTGAGGAGACTGGAGATGTAGAGACCGAAACCGGTCGGGCCGCCCACGCTCTGTTCGAACAGCGCATGTCATCAAAGCCGTTAAATCAAGAATTCACAGAAATCCGCACCGAAAACAGAAAATCATGGCCCGTCAGATGAATATCACGCAAAAGTCTAGGAGTCGAATTAAAAAAGACTTGGGACTTGGGGCTTTCAAACGACGTACCGGACATTTATTGACTGCAGATTTACAAAAAAATAGGATTGAAAAATGCAAAGGTCTTTTGGTGAAGCACGCTAATAACTTGCACAGAAAAATGTTGTTCACCGATGAAAAAAATTTTACCGTTCAGGAAAAATTTAACAAGCAAAATGATAGAGTGTATGCGCGTTCATCTAAGGAAGCATCTGAACAGATCCCAAGGGTGGAAAAGGGTCATCACCCAGCTTCAGTCATAGTTTGGTGGGTTGTTCTTATGATGGGATCACTGACCTGCACTTCTGCGAACAAGGAGTCAAAACAGCGGCCAATGTTTACCAAGAAATCGTTTTGGAAGCTGTAGTGAAGCCTCTTAACAATTCCCTGTTCCAAAACTAGCCATGGTCTTTCCAGCAGGATTCTGCGCCGGCCCATAAGGCTAAAACGTCCGAAAACGTCAGGCCTGGCTTCGAAACAATTTGCCAGCATTCATTTCCTCTGAAGAATGGCCCTCAGGCAGTCCAGATTTGAGCCCATTGGATTAAAAATTGTGGACGGGTTTAGAGGACAAGGTTTGTCACAAAAGATACCCCAAAATTGGATCTCTTACGACTGCTTTGGTTCGAGCTGTGGCCAATTTTCCCATGGACGAGGTTCGTGCAGCTATTGACGATTGGCCAGTGTGACTTAAGGCGTGTGTAAAGGCAAAAGGCGGACATTTCGAATAATAATATATTAAAAAATATTTGGTCCAAAAACATTCAGTACTTTTTATTTTACAGCATAAAAAGTGTGTAACAGTATTTATGCCCCTACTAAGTATAAATTATACCGGGTACAGCTCGCTGATGAGAGAAGTTCCCCTTGTTCCCTAATGGGATGTTAATTTAGTAGTCAGATCATTATGTATTTGTGTGGACTATAATGTGGTTGCATACGACATGATGAATGTGTGAAATCATATAGTAATGGTATTATGGTCACTCAGGACCATGCTATGATAACTGAATATTATTAAAATAATCACCCTTATTCTGATTGTCGTAGTCAACGTCGTCGTCAATTTAATATCAATATCACTTCGTTTCAATATAATATCACATCAACGCATTTTTGGTATTCCGTATCATTATTGTCTTGACGTTGACTGTTTAGCGATAACTTCAATAAAAAAAATCACATACCTAACATTTTTGCATCAGATTTTTTATCTATTCATCCAATTGTTGAAAAATGTTTTTTGTTTCTGATTCAAACTCTGATTCAAGTGATGAAGAAAATAAAAAGAAACATATTTTACAGAGAAAGACACTGCGATATAGGTCTGATGTCATGAAACTACCAGACAACAAGTAAGTTTAAGGTTTAACTAATTTCCATTGGCAATCACAAAGTTTTCTTTCATTCAAGATTTCAGAAATACTTTCGTTTAAACAAAAATGCGTTTAATTATGTGTTGGAGGAAATTGCTCCTGAGATGGAAATTGGAGCCAGGTCAAATTGTGTATCCAACAGAATAAAGTTAGCTGCCACCTTATTATTTTTGGAACAAGGATCCTATCAGCTAAGTGTTGGTAACGATTTTAACCTCGGACTATCGCAGCCGGTTGTTTGCAGAATACTGTCGGAAACTCTAAGTGCGTTGGAAAAGGTTATTTGCCCACTTTGTATTAAACTTGAAGTGAGCGATGAAGAAAAATCAGAAGCCAAAGTGAATTTTTTTTGAAAAAAATGGATTTCCTGGTGTGATTGGCTGTGTGGATGGAACCCACATTAAAATTTTGGCTCCGAACAAAGACGACCAGCATATGTACTATAATCGCAAAGGATTTTTTAGTTGGAATGCTATGGTTGGCACTGTTCCTCTTTTGAAACCTTTTGCTAAGGATGTATTTTTCTCCAACTCTTTAACAAGTTTTTGGAACTGTTCATTATTTGTAATTTTCATATTTGCACTTTTACTTTTGCTTTTGGTTTTTTTTTATTTTAACAGCAAACTTCTTAGTCGTTACCAAAAACTGCGACGACAAAAACAGAGTCGTATCAATTCAATAACAACGTCAATATCATTTAGAGAATACCGAGTTGTGTCAATAGTTGTCAATTGTTATCGAAAAACGACTACGCGAATACCAAGTATCAACATTCGTCGCAAGATGTCGTTGTTTTGTCTTGACGACGACAATCAGAATAAGGGTGAATAATTTGATATTTTTCAAATATTTTCACTCCATTCCCAGATTTTCTGCGTGTGGACAAATTGATTTACAAAAGTTAATTATATGTAACCGTTACGCCAAGAATATGGCCTGCCTTTTCTCTTAAGGCCCTGATAATCACCGGCACTACATCATGCTACCCTTTATAACAGTCAATTGGCATAGTAAGTATGGAGTGGACCTCGTTTCCCTTATGATACCCTGTAGTACAGAGTATCATTAAGTGGTAGACCATTTAATTGTTATTATTTTTTTGTCTCTGTAATGTCATTTTACTCTATTGTCAAACAGTCTATTTTTCTCTCAACCAAATTGAGTTTATCCAAGGATGTAATAGAAAATTTTTCTTGAATATTTATAGGCTTTTTAATTTGAAATGGTAAACGTAGAATTGCAATTGCATTCCAAGAACGCACAGTCACAGTCACAGTCATGTATCACATGTATTGTGGCATATCGAATTTAACGTGTATTTTTCTGTCCGTCTGCCACTTACATATTTGCTATCACAAATATCCAATTTGAGATATTCTTTTCCTCTTATGTCATGGATACATCCAAACGGTTTTACAAAAGTCTTCCGGAATGAAAACATTTTGTTACGGAAGGACAACTCATGCTATTTGCTGCTACAAAGATCCAATTTGAGAATTTTCTCTTTTCTCCCATTCTAAAGAAACATTTTTTCTAGTTCCAATTGGTTCTAGGTTTTTTTCCCGCTGCAAAGTGGAAAAAAGGAAAACATTTCATTATTGAAGGAGTAATTTTATTTAAAATCTCGAGTATGCTAAAGTGGAATACATAGGCAAACAGGCCTAGATATACGAGGTGTGGTAGGAAAGTGCTGTCGGTGTAGGCTAGAGAAATGTACTCGGTTTCGATCAAAATTTAATTTTGTGCTACGGCACTGTATACTTAATAAGTCTCATGGAGAAATCCATATGTGACAGCGCATAGAGAAAGGGACCTAAGGGTAAAAAATCAATTTTCATTTTTTTCTTTTTTTTTTTGATGTGGACAACATCTGAGCATCGAATGAGTCCGATCCTATGTCCCAAAAGTGTTCCCTCCCAGAGATATGCGCGTTTTATGAAAGTGAAGTTGACGATTTCACTTAGAAAGATTTCAGATAGAAAGGGACCTAATCTTTAAAATGGCTCTCCTGAACAAAACTTTTCATCAACTGTTCATTTTTTTTTGATGTGGACAACATCTGAGCATCGAATGAGACCGATCCCATGCCCCAAAAGCGTTCCCTCCCAGAGATATGCGCGTTTTATGAAAGTGAAGTCGGCGATTCTAAGCGCAAATAGAAAGGGACCTAATCTTTAAAATGGCTCTCCTGAACAAAACTTTAAAAACGTTTTTAACCTTAGGTCCCTTTCTATTTGCGCGTCACATATACGGAAGGTATACATTCTTATTGCTTTTAGAGACATAGAATAGGTTTTCCAAGATGTTGGGACGGCTGATAAGCACCTTCAGGTAACACCAAAGGAAGAAAAAATCACATGGTGCTATTTCTGGTGAGCGTGCCGGCCAGTTCACATCACCCCACAATGAGATAAGCCGTCCAGGAAACATTTGTCTCAAACAGTTCTTGGTAAACCTCGCTGTGTGTGCTGTGACACCATCCTCTTGAAACCATGTATCCTCTAATTGCTTTGCCTCAAGAGGCGGCAGAAAAAAGTCTGGAAATGCCTAGAGCAAGTGATTGCTTCCGAGCAGAGCGTTTCGGAGATTGCAGTACTGCTGCTGTAGCTCTATCGATGTTTTGTTGGTGTTGTAATCCTTCTCTCAGGTCCCCTTCGTACACATGACACATTCTCCGCTTTTCTCATTGAAGTTACCCAATTTACAATTGATTGCTGTCCAGGAACTCGTTTGAGTGGGGGAACAGCGAATCATAAACGAAAAGCACGCTGCACTGCAATAACCGAGTGCGCCTTTGAAAAATACGCTTCAACGTAAAATGACCTCTCCAAGCGTGTCCAATACAGGATGGCAACTGAAAGGCAGACGAATACAAATCTCCCGTCAGCCACTATAAGCCTCTCACATTGTCCCTTCTGTTCGACCAACAGTGCCGCTACAGTCTGTAGTGCAAAAAAGCAAATTAAAGCGCTCCACCCTGTATTTATAAACGTGGGGTGATGAGAACGTATAAGTATTTCCCTGGAGTCGTTGATTGGTCGCTAGTAAAATTATAATCAAAATTTGAACCGAATCGTATGTAATAAGTGGCGTCAACAGCTGCAGGTTCTAGAATTGAAAAATACTTTTGTATTATATCAAAAAATGGGCCGAAATGGATCAATAAAGATTGGGATTGCCCTTTGCCCACAACGGTGCAGAGTAAAAGTTTTCGCTGAAATCGGTTCATATTTGCAATCTGTACTTTGACAACAACAACTAAAGAACAGACGGATGAACGGATACGGCTTTATCCAATCAAAAAATAATTCCTATTAAAAAGGTATACTTAGGTATCTGTCGCTATTACATTTAGGAGTTCCTACACCACCCTATACTGCTGGATGGTGTAGGATATAAATCGGAAAAAAAAAGGTTCGGAATTGATACCACATGATTTAGTTTCTTGTCTAGGCTGATTACTTTTGAGCATCCCCTCCACTCACTTAAACAAACACATGTTTACAACTTTATGCACTTACAAATACTAAGACAGAAAAACATACACGCACACACACACACACACACTCTTACTCTAGCCCAAAATCAAATACGATCTTTGTGCAACCACAATGAAATTTGTATACACTTTTAACAAACTTATAGAGCCACACATGGAAACCATCTAGTTACACACGTACACATACACACACACACACTTGTATAGATCGATACACACACACACACATACATAGAAGTACTTCTCAAGGATTTAGGACTTGTGTCGGCCGATATATGCAGCATGTGTGGATATTCCCCTGCGTGTGTTGGTGTATGTGTGTGTTTATATGTTGCTTGCCTCCATATTCCCCGACAAGCGGCAGACACAACTACAAGCAAAGGGAGAAGCCTGTGCTTGTGTGTGCCAGTGTTCATGTGTGGCTGTGTGTATTAAGGAGCGCCTGTGTGAGTGTTTAGTTTATTTGAAATAGTTTCTGTTTTTTTTTCTCCACATATTTCCTTTTTTTTTATTGTTATTCTTCCTTTCCTATATCGGCAGGCGGGGCAGCGGTGGCGGCGAGAGGGGAAGCATTGTTTGATTGATAGAGTGACTGATTGGTTGTTTGATGGATGGCTGCTGTGTGGGTTTGAATATTTGATTTGCTTCAGTTGATTTAGGTTCGGAATTTGATTTGCCGTCTTTTTTTGCACTCCAACCATTTGTTGAAGCCAACCAAATCTATGGCAGTGGTAAAAGTAGATGGGAAACACTCACACACACACATGCATTTACAATAAAGTGAGGAAATAGTTAAAATGACTCATTTTACGTATGCAAAAGAAAAGTAAAAAAAAATAATCTCGAATGATATGAAGTTGTAGCCGTACTGGCGTTCAACTGATAAAGGACTTTGATGCGGTCATTTTTCAAGCGTCCGGCCATTGTTTAAACACTGACTGCTGGCATATGGAAGCCAACAGTAGTTAGCCAGCAAGTGGTTACCAAAAACAAAATCCAATAAATCAATGCAATTGTGTGAAGTAGTTCGTGAGTTTTGAATTAGATTTCGATAAGCGTTTTAAGTGTATTTTTCAATTTATGGAATATATTAAATTTTTGGGTTAAGTTGAGTAAATTGTGGTCCAAAGCAAGGCACTTAGTGTCTTCTAGATTGAGCAATGTAAGGTTTTCTTCACTGCGCCCGCCACAAATTTATTGATCACTTTCATATTTACCGCCACAGCTCGAATATTATTGTAAAAATAGTTTTCAAATTGGAAGGAAATCAAAGTTTCAAATTGGAAGGAAATCATCATACCTGTGGGAACCTGTACTTCTACTTATGCCACTACCTCGCGTTTTCAAATGCAATAAATTTTGGAAAACGATATTTAAGCTGACATCGCCAGTGTCTACCGCAGTAGTTCAGCCCCCTTATCGCCTGGCTTTAGCAACTCCAGAAATGCAGTTGTAAGGCTATCTGGGTTCTATCTTGTGGAAGTTGAAGAACCTAAACGTGTTGACCACACCTTCCACTGACTCATCTATGCCAATCAAATCGTATATGGCTTCTTCGTTTGCAGAAAACTTCTGCTCCTTATTGGGTCCTCCGCCAGTTCCACTAGAGAATTTCAGGTTTTGTGCCGTACATACTCCTGTTTATCAGCCCATACCTGAAAAAGTTTTCGCATATTCGTCATTTGTGCATTGAATAAATCAAATTGTGTCATACATACCTTCTTCCTCTCGACAACACTTTTTTAAGGTGGCCCGGCTGCATTGAGTTCCGACTCCAAATTGCGCCATACTCAGTTTAGTGCCTCCTGACTCCCCTCAAACCAACCTAGCACAATATCAGTATGCAATTGCATTGAGTTTAGCAGAACGTCTTAGTGCAACAATGATGTCCTCAAGTTGAAGGATTGTCTAGGGCTTGTTCTCAGATACTCGTTCCTTCAAATAACCCCAACAAAAAAATAGTCGGGTGCTGACAAAACTGGCGATTGCACCGACTTTCTGGAAAATATTCGCTCTCCAATAAGTTAAGATCCTACACCATACTGTACACCTAATGGGGGAACGTTTAATGTTTCTATGCCTTCGACTTCCAAGCGTAGCTAATTTAATAGATAACTTTTTACAAGTTTTATGATTTTTCGATCTGACCTGGACGCCTACAGAGATGGTGTGTTTGGTAAAGGTTAATCCACGGTGCATCATCGCACTGGATAGCGCTGGCCGGCGCCCCCTTAGAGCCAATCTCGCTGGTACCAATTCGAAGCATTGCATATATGGGTCACAGCTTCTGTTTTGGTGAATGGGCGAGGCCTGCCTAACAGCGCTGGTGACCTAAAGATCTCAGGGCCCGATTGCAATACAACCCTACACTCAGACGAAACTCATCTCGCAATTTGGGTTTAAACCACAGTCACCACGTACACACAGTCAAGTATCGCTTAAACAATGGGCGTCTTGCAATATTTCTTTCATACAATATGCGACTGGTCACCCTTAAGCCTGGCCTGTTACTATGCAACAACCACTGCTTCTTCAGGTTCATCCTGCAATGTATGCTGTTTGGGCAAATCGTCCCTCATTATTATGGGTTGAGGATCCTTAAGCCACTCAATGAATCGTAGCAACCGGTGAATAAGAAACCCCACGTCAAGCTAAAACTTTACCTGAGACTTTGATGAAAAGAACCAAAGCTATCGCGAAACTCCCTAAAGGGTCGTTCCCTTCTGGTCAAGCTAGATCAACAGTTTTAGAGAGACATTTTTTCGATATTACCCTAGTCTGGCTCCACGATCTGTTGTTATTCCGGTCCTGCTCATTACATGATTTTTAGGCACTTAAGTATTGGTGGTGCTTCCTTCAGTTTCCAATACCAAGAGTTTTCCACCTCTTGGCCTCTCCAGCGTTGTCTTGTTCCTCCCCGTCTAAGCTTTCTGTATTTATTAACGTCTTACGCCTTTGTGGGTGGAGAACATTAATGTTGTTCTCGATAGTTAGGCAGAAGAGCCGTCAATCTTGACTTGCGAATGTTGTTTGTTATCGCGAGATGGTAATGGACTTCTTGTGGCCAGAAATTGATATGGACCTGGACGATATGTGGTGCCACACAGCCAACTAAACAATGGCTCTTTTGCTAAAGAACTTCAATGGCCGTGTTTTCTCACGTCGTGGCGATGTTAATTGGCTGTGATTTAACACCGTTGAACTTTTTTCTTTGGGGATATTTAAAAGAAAAACTGTACGCCAACAAGCCAAGAACAACTCCAGAGCTAAAGGATGAGATAATTCGGCATATTAAAGACATTGAAACCTCCATTATGACTTAGTATAATCGAAAATATGGTCCATTGGATAGAGACATGCCACCGAAGCCGTGGCGAGCCGATATTTTGTTTTACACATAATTATCATAGATGCTTCTATAATAACGATTATCATAGATGCTTCTATAATAACGAAAAAAATAAAAAAAACATTCTCTGAACAGTTTCTGTTTTATTTACAATTAACATCGTGCGTTTACATTGCATTACATTACTTTACACGCTATCTACGAATTTGAGGACTTAATTTTTACCAAGAATATTCCTGTTAGAAATTCCCAATACAACCTCATTAAATTTTGATCACAACAATGCTTCGGCACCGTATAAAAGCATTATTAAATAAATGTATCTTGTCTTTCGAGAGAGGGCTCTACCTTAAGTTGTTAACCGAGCCCAAAATAGCACCTATTTGACAATCCTTCCTTTTACAATATGCATATAGATAGGGACATTAGAATGCTAATTTAGCATCTACTCATTAAAAAACTTCTTTGTGGTGAACTTACAAAAGCCATACATTTTTGCTAGGGATAAGGTTTTCACCCAGACTTCAATGCCAGAAGTCCACCTCATTTAACCTCTCCCACAAGGCCGCGTTTTGTTAAATCCATGCAATTAAACCTAAAGGTCATAGAAATTTAAGCACCTCCTTTCTTCACCCGTCACACGCCATTTAGAACATTCAGAATGTGAAGAGCGTCAAACGATTTTATCTGCCTGCTAACGTACGAGTACATGTTGCTGTTAACCACAAAATTAAACGCTTGTCTACCCACATGACAAGAATGATTTGTAGCGCGTGTTTTTCTTGTTCGTACGCCGAAGTTCGCCAACCAATGCAGCACGCATGAAATAATCCTCGAGATATTTAATTATGGCGGTTTATCCTCAATCATCGTCATTAGGAATGCAATGTGGTTATGCTCGTCTATACGTATCACATAAAGTTTTTCTGTGTTCTTGTTTTTTCGCTTCTGTTTTCCACTTCAGCCAGCACATGTCCCATTTTCACTTGTAAGCGAAGTGTCCCGTCCGCCCCTCAACTGATACTGTGGGTGGGGTGGTGTCGCTGATGTGGTTCCATAATCCGGCCATAATAAATCAATCGCATTTAAAGAAAATGAAATGTCATCGTCGTCTGTGGAGGATTTTTTTTTCGTTTTTCTCCTTCTACTTATACCCGGAAAACTTGCCACAAGTTTTCCTGTTGTCGGGTTTCTACTTTGTATGCCCTACAACGCAGGATGGAGTGTATACTAAGTTTGTCATTGCATTTGCTACAGTTTGAAATATTGAATGGAGAACCTAAAAAGTAGAAATAATTTTAAAAGTGTTAAAATTATAAGCCGACCTCTTTCGTCCATCCGTGTAGCTGCTGCAAGCACGATTGCGGCCAAACAAATTAAGCTAGGACTCTGATGCTTTGTTACATGATGACCAATGGTCGTAAGCTCATTGGGCTAGAAAATTGGCCAAATCGGCCATGGGGAAAAAAGTAACCCTATAAACGACTAAAGGTACCTCGAAAATATTTAAACTTTTTTGAGTATTTGTCCAAATTTAGACTTTTTTGGCATTTAAAGACGAAAACCGACATTCCGGGTTTTATGTCCAAGCTCGACAGTCGGATTCTCAAAAATATCTATACCCTACATGTCGATTAAACCGGTTTTTTCTGTAGGCTTTTTCTGATTTTTTGTAGTTCAAAACAGTAGAAATATATTTAGAAGTGGTAAAATTATAAGGCGACCTCGTTCGTCCATCCGTGTAGCTGCTGAAAGCACGATTGCGGTCAAAAAAATTAAGCTAGGACTCTGAAGTTTTGTTACATGATGACCAATGGTCGTAAGCTCATTGGGCTAGAAAATTGGCCAAATCGGCCATGGGGGAAAAAAGTAACCCTTTAAGCGACTACTGGTACCTCGGAAATATTTAAACTTTTCTGAGTATTGGTCCAAATTTACACTTTTTGCATTCCGACATTCCAGGTTTTATGTCCAAACCCGACAGTCGGATTCTTGAAAATACCCAAAAGCGACATGTCGATTAACTGGGGTTTCTTCTGTAGGCTTTTTCTGATTTTTGGTAGTTCAAAGAAACGTTATAATTTGCGCGAACTGAATAATATTTGCTATACCCTGAAAGACTCTGTGCTAAACAGATTTATAAGTTAAGTTCATGGCAAATGTTTGCAACTACCATATACGAGTATATATTTGAATTAGGCCCACCTATAAATGTAGCGATCGACTCAAAATTGCCAGCTGATTTGATTTTATCATGTCCGTCTGTCCGCTTTGCATCTAAAACTTGGTGAAATCTTCGTGAAATTTGTCAAATGTATTACACCCAATCTTGTTGAAATTTGGCACTGTTCATATCGTTCAATCAGCTCAGATAAAAATGGGCAATCGGTCCATGTTTTGATACAGCCTCTTTACAAAGGTCTTTCCTGATTTTACATTAACAGTGGTCCAACTTAAACACATAATGTTAATTGTAAAAAAAAAAAAGTTTTTAGCGAAGTACAAAATATCGGCCAAATGATTGTCATGGCTTCGGTGGCATACTTCTATTCGATGGTCCATATTTTCAACGACTCTGAGACATAATGGAGGTTCAATGTAGTTAATGTGTCAAATTATCTCATTATTAAGCTCTTGTAATGTTCTTGGCTTATTAGCGTACCCTTTTTTATTTAAATAGGCCCAAAGAAAAATGTCCAACGATGTCTAATCGCATGATCGAGGCGGTTTACGACGTGAGATAACACGTTGAATTGCTCGGGCAAAAGAGTCATTGTTTCGTTGGCTGTGTGGCACCATTGTGTTGGAACCACATATCGTCCAGGCTACAAGTAGTTCGTTATCATCTCGCGATAGCGAACACCATTCACGATAACTGCTTGGCCGAACTTATTTTCGAAGAAGTGTACGGTCCGATGACAGAACGAACTGCGCGAGCAATCACAGATGTTTTCATATTTCCTACAAACC
Source organism: Hydrotaea diabolus (assembly GCA_963513945.1). Taxonomy (NCBI): domain Eukaryota; kingdom Metazoa; phylum Arthropoda; class Insecta; order Diptera; family Muscidae; genus Hydrotaea; species Hydrotaea diabolus. Next base: position 28,180,649 of record OY740720.1, on the reverse strand, counting down.
CGGTTTGCTAAGATTCGTGCATAATTCTCCCGATTGTGGACACATTTGTTCAATGCTGGCAGAAATAATAACGAAGTGCACGGAATGCATTTTGATTTGAACTCCCATTTTCGTAAAGGCTTCAACAATCTAAACGCGCTGCTCAATTGTGTACTTATACTTATAAGTATACTTCTTCAAGGCTAATTTTGTCAAACACTGAAACAGAGAAATGTCAAATTAAGTTGGGCATTATGGTTGGACCACCCTTTACAACCGCTCTGGAGCACGCATATTAAAGGGCGGTTAAATTTTGAGGGCCGATGTTGAATGTGAACCACACCTAAATGTCAATTTTTTTTCTGCGATTCATTTGATTTTTAATCAATTTCAGACTAACTCAATTTGAACCAGGGAAAGATACACAAGCGAGCAACGCGTTAAAGTTATTCAGGCTTATTATGAAAATGGGCGTTCAAATCAAAATAAAGCTTATCGTGCACTTCGTGATTTTTTTCGGTCAATTTAATCGTCCAAATGTGCGGAAAAATCGTGCACAAATTTGAGCAAATCGGGTCTGTAGGAGATGTGAAAACACCAGTGCATGCTCGTACAGCTCATACTGCAGAAAATATTGCTGCTGTTCGCAATAGTTTGGCTGAAGAGCCGTCCACCTCAACTCCTCATCGGGGCCAACAATTGCACCTCTCACGCTCGTCGTTGATGAACATTATGCATAAAGACTGGCATTTACACGTTTACAAGGTGCATTTGACTAAAGAACTAAAGCCTCTTGACCATTCCAAACGTCATCAATGGTCCGAATGGCAACAGTGGATGATCGGCAATCAAAATTTAAACACCCTTTACTTAGTAGGGACGTAAATGTTGTTACACACGTTTTATGCAGTAAAATAAAAAGTACAGAATGTTTTTGGACCAAATATGTTTTAATATATTTATTGATGTATACAAGGGCGACCGCAAAAGTAACTGGCCTAACATAAAAAGAACCGTTTTTTGGAATTATTATTATTTATTTTCAACATAATCTCCTTCCAACTCAATACACTTCATCAAACGTTTTTCAAGTTTTATAATTCCATTCGAAAAATAAGATTTTTCAATCGTTTCAAAATATGCCTCAGTTTCAGCAATAACCTCGCTATTGGACGACAATTTTTTGCCACCGAGAATTTTTTTAAATTTGGAAACAAGAAATAATCAGAAGGAGCTAAATCTGGACTATATGGTGGATGCGGAGCAATTTCAAATCGTAATTCGGCCAGTTTTTGTTGAGTTAAAAATGCAGTGTGCGAAGGAGCATTATCTTGATGGAAAAGAACTTTTTTTTCTAAATGCGGTCGTTTTATCTTGATTTCTTCACTCAACCGATCCAATAATGCACAATAATATTCACTATTTATAGTTTTTCCTTTCTCAAGATAATCAATAAATATTATACCCCTTGCATCCCAAAATACTGTGGCCATTACTTTTCATGCTGACTTAACAGTTTTCGCCTTCTTGGGACCACTTTTACCAGCTTCTATTCATTGTTTTGACTGTTCTTTGCATTCTGGGATGTTATGGGAGTTATGAATCGGCGCAAGAACTCTATTGGATTACGCTGATAAATCGCTAAAATCTCCTCAGAATTGGTCCGGACGACGGACGATTTTTGCGGATAGCTTTTTCATATGGAGTTCATCATGTAAAATACTCCAAACTTGTTTTTCGTGTATTTTAACAATATCAATATAACAATATCTCTCAGCTTTATTCGTCTATCTCTTCATTAAATATTTTTCTAATGTTTTCAACAGAAGTAGCAGTTTTCGGTCTTCCAGAGCGTTGTTCATCTTCCGTACTTGAACGACCCATTTTAAATTGTTGAACCCAGGATTTCACGGTGGAGTTTGATGGTGCATTATCACCATGAACGGAATCCAATTCATCTTTGATTAATTGTGGCGTATAACCTTTCATATAAAAGTGTTTAGTTACCGCACGAAAGTCTTAATTTTCCATTTTTCAAAAATTATAAAACTTGTTTACTTCAATCACCTGTAACAAAGAAAATAATCTTTCAATATTTTGGAAATTTTGGCAGATGGCTTATAAAAGATTGCTTTTAAAAAACAAAACAAAAAAAGTTGCTAGTAAAACAGAAAATGTGTCAGGCCAGTTAGTTTTGCGGTCGCCCTCGTATTGCATCCAAAAAGAATCTACTTACTCGAAATGTCCGCCTTTTGCCTCTACACACGCCTTAAGTCGCACTGGCCAATCGTCAATAGCTGCACAAACCTAGCCCATTGGAAAATTGGCCACAGCTCGAACCAAAGCAGTCATAAGAGATCCAAGGTATCTTTTGTGACAAACCTTGTCCTCTAAAACCGTTCCCAATTTGAAATCCAATGGGTTCAAATCTGGACTGCCTGAGGGCTATTCTTCAGAGGAAATGAACGCTGGCAAATTGTTTCGAAGCCAGGCCTGGGACGTTTTAGCCTTATGAGACGGCGCAGAATCCTGCTGGAAAGTCCATGGCTGGTTTTGGAACAGGGAATTGTTAAGAGGCTTCACAACGGCTTCCAAAACGGTTTCTTGGTAAACTTCGGTTTTGACTCCTTGTTCGCAGAAACGCAAGTCAGTGACCCCATCGTAAGAGACAACGCACCAAACCATGACTGAAGCTGGGTGATGACCCTTTTCCACCCTTGGGATCCGTTCAGATGCTTCCTTAGAAGACCGCGCATACACTCTATCATTTTGCTTGGTAAATTTTTCCTGAACGGTAAACATTTTTTCATCAGTGAACAAAATTTTACGTGGAAGTTATTAGCGTGCTTCACTAAAAGACGTTTGCATTTTTCAATCCTATTTTTCTAAAAGCTGTAGTCAATAAATGTCCGGTACGTCGTTTGAAAACCCCAAGTCGCAAGTATTTTTGAATGATTCGACTCATGGAATTTTGCGTGATATTCATCTCACGGGCCATCATTTTCTGTTTTCGGAGCGGATTTCTGTGAATTCTTGATTTAACGGCTTTGATGACATGCGGTGTTCGAACAGAGCGTGGGCGGTCCGACCGGTGGCGGTCTTTTACATCTCCAGTCTCCTCAAACAGTTTTATGCATCGGTAGACGAACATGCGGCTAATCCCTAGTGGCCGGAGCGTTTTGAAAATATCGTTTTTTTTTCATTTCACACTTGTAAAGCGCTATTACAGCGATACGGTTCTCGTTATCTGACCACTCCATGATGAAAGTTGAAACAATTTTAAAATCCCGTTACAGACTAACGCTATTGAGGTTAGCTTTCAAAACCCATATGACATTAACGGGGTATGTTCAGTTCTACTATTGAAATGGGTGTGTTCAATGTTGTAACAGTATTTATGTCCCTACTAAGTATATTATATTGGACATAAATACTTATACAAGCTTGGTCCATATTTTCTTACAGATGATCTGGAGGCCTATAAAACGGCTTCTACGAGAACATACGGATATGAAATAACAACAACTCCAAATATAAAATTATGTTTTTCTATTTGGTTAAATTTGAGTGACGAACACAAGGCCAAAAAGCGTCCCATTAAAATATGGACATATGGATACTTAAAACAATGACATTTTCAAACGATTTAAAACGTAAATAATTTTGTGTTCATAACCCTGTTTTTTTAATTACTGACTTTTGCTTGTTTATTTTTATATGAAAAATAATTAAAAAATTCGTCGCAATTGATTCTAAGCATTCTAATAGTTTAAATCACAAAATTTCAGATAGCAAAACTATTTCTTATTCTTTGGAAAAAGGCAGAAACCAGAATGGCGGTTAAAGCCATTTTTTTAGTTAAAATAAAACCCTACAGTTTTTTCAAACACGTTTTAAAAAAAACGGTTTTCTAAAAACCCCGATTTTTTGGACACTCTAGCATTTGCTTAACGTCGAAGGGTATTTCAAATTCAACCCGGCCTAACTTAACGACATTTCTTCTTATTTCTTTTGCCTACGCGTTTTCTTCTTGGGGTTTTCCTGTCTTTTTTTTCTCTTTTTTATCTTACTTTGAGACATAGAGTTTGTAATGCAGAATATTTTCCTCTCCCCCACCCGACCATATTTCTAAGTGTGTCTGAGGATTGAGGAGGGTGGCAAAAGTTGTGATGTTTCTTTTGTGAAATGCGGTTTATCAGTTCTGCGGCTGTTTTTTTTTCTTTTCTCAACTTTTTCCTTCTTCTCATTGCTGTACTGCATTGTGGAATTTCTTATTTTAGGTCTTCTTTTCTAGGACTTCGTTATTTTGAGTTTTTTTCATTTCTGTTTTGCTTAGCTCTTTACGTTATATTTTGTGTAGAGCACTGGACTTTATCGTATTGCGGGAATAGGTTTGTATTGGCAACAGCTGTTATGGGTTTTTGTGTGGTCGAACTTAGATTGATGCCGCATTATGAGAAACATATGTTTTTTTCTATTTGTATCCTTTGCCTTCCCCCCCCCCCCATATACCAATATTAACTTGCAATAGGTCTTATTGACCCGCTTTCTTAGACTCAGACAACGCAGGCTATCGTTGTCACAGTGTTTGTAAACCGTTTTAAATGTTTCAATGCATGAGTAATGGAATAATGTATTTGCTATTTGTTTCGTTCGCCTTCACCACGCCCCTTCCCCCCCCCCACCATGTATACATTGACTGGCAATAGGTCTTATTGACCCGCTTCCTTAGAGTCAATCACCGCTGGCGTGCGGGCAAACGTTGTCACAGTGTTTGGGAACCGGCTTGAATGTGTTAATACATAAATAATTCATTACTTTTCTATTTGGATACTCGTATACTAATTATAATTAGAGTTATTAAAACGAATGCCTGGGATTCTCAAAGGAGGATTTGGGAAATTGCGGAACTCCCTCGAGTAGGCGGAGCATTATGAGGCATGTAAACATGTTTGCCGAATCTGGAAGCATCGCACGAAGACTGTGCCATCAAGATCCATATGTACGGGTTTAAGACACCATCGTCAATTCAGGCAAATACAAGTGTTTCGACTAGAAAATTATCGGTGCATATTGCAGTTAGCAGACGGTCATTCCAAGGGATCATTGGTGATGACTTAAACGTGTTTCCATACAAGCAACTTCTGGATGCTCTGGATTTGCCTATTCGAAAGAAATTTTGCCAAACAAATTATTGAGATGGATTTGCCTATTCGAAAGGAATTTTGCCAAACAAATTATTGAGATGACCGAAGAACAGCAGCGTGATAAATTGCTTGTTTAAGTCCGATGAGGCCCATTTTGTTATTTTCTTTTAAATCAGACCAACCGTTAAGAAATGCCTCAATTATCTAAGCCTGTCTAAATACAAATAACAAGTTTATTAACAAAATTATCGGGAAACTGATAATACTCTCTTATGGAAAGCTGCTGCTTTATTAACGGGTAACCAATCTAGAGGTATTTCTTTCAAAATGAAAAAAAAATACAAAAATTCAAATCAAGTGTGGAATCTTTATTGTTCATGCGAAAGGACATTTTATGTCATTTATTTTTTTGAATATAAATTCCACAATAATCTGTGAACAATTACAAAAATTACCTCTAGATTGATCACCCGTTACTAATGGTTCTCAAGTGTGTAAGGATATAAGCCTATTGTGATTTTCCATTCAACTTAAACTACTCAGTTTGATAAATGCCAGATTTATTCCAAATCGAAACTGTGGTATCGAATGAAGAACACAATATATTAAAAATTCCTACAATTCTCATTTCCTTTTTAAAAGTATTGAAGATGTTCGGAAAATAATTTAAAAAAGTTAACCAATTTTTTATAAAAAAAAACGTGTTTCTAACTCTAGTTTACCAAATCCCCGACAGTGCAGCAAAAAAAAAAGTAACCTATTTTTGAGTTTGAAAAATTAACAGTTTTTATAAAAAAAAGTGTTTCGAACTCCCAACAATTGTTCATGTCAATTCCCCTACTGTGCGACAGTCATCTCAAAATTTACGTGCCAAGAAAATAATTTTAAAAAGTTTGACCTGTTCTTTGTTCTGAACTCCCCAAAATAGTTTTTCAGTTCCCCGACTGTGCGACAGTCATCTCGAAATATTTTACCAAAGAAAGAATTTAAAAAAATGAACCGGTTTTGAGTTTAAAAAAATGTACTGATTTTTTTAAGAACATGTTTTTCAAACTCTTCAAAATATTTTCGAAATAATCCAATGGCATCACAAATTGGGCGTACCAAACGCGTTGGTCAATATTTAAAGTGTTCGCAACAGAATATGAAAATAAATTAACCTTTTGTTAAAATGACCTCAATTTTTGGTTTATTCTGATTGGCTATAAAAGGCGATTCAAATCAAACTGGTTTTAAGAAATTCCAAAAAAGATCGACAAACTTTAATTTCTTTAAAGGCATTAGACAAAGAATTCCTCTCAACGCTTTTGTGCAAATATGTTCAAAGTTGAACATGTTTTATATTGTGTGCTGGGTAATGTGGTATTCTTAAGTGCAGCTCATAAAATTGTTAACTGCATACTTAGGTACTATTTGTACGCTCGCACATGATCATGCGTTTCCACATGGTGATAAGAGCAGCCCGCACACACAAGAAATGTGACACTATTTGTGTATTTAGGATTGTGTACGGTTGTTGAAGGTCAACGGAGAAACCCTTGATTTGTTATCACCAGGAGACCGATAGTTCTAGACTATTTTTAAGATATTCAATTTTCAATGTACATATAATTATTTCTAATAAAAATCAGTATCTTACAAATGCTCAAAACTGAATGACGTGTGTGTCTCAATCATTTTGGTCCATTCGCGCCTTTAAAAACGAAGAGTTTTCCCCTACCAAAGGTAAGAGACTCTATGTTAAAAAATCGGATCTTTAGCGCCAGAGCTAAAGAAATTTTTACCGCCTGAGGTAAAAATTAAAAAAAAAAAAACAAAAAAAAACTTGTAAACCAAGACTTTTGACATTGGTTTAAGAATTTACCGCCTGAGGTAAAATTAAAACAACTGGGAATAACGAACATTCCTTAAAAGAAAACAAAAAGCGTAAACCAAGGCTAGACATTGGTTTGAAAAAAAAACACACAAAACAAAGGGAATTATTAATAAAAATGCTTCCGGTCCCGCTAAGTAAATCGATGCAGGAACTGGCTGCAAAGCAGGAAGCAGGGTACGAAAAAATTAAGAAGCTGCTCAAAGAGGGCCCTAATTCTACGGAATTAGAGACATTATGGAAAGATTTCCAGCAACGTCACAAGAGTATGGTGGCGGCAGAAGCACTAGCAGGCACCAACTATTTCAAGAACAATATTTTTGGGAATCTGTCCAAAAATATTGAAGAGTGTAGAAAGCAGCGAAGTTTACAACAACAAGAGACAATAAAGAAACAAGAGAGCCAAATCCAACAACTACTAAAACAACAACAAGAAGAAAATTTTCTACAACAGCAACGACAACAAGGAGAGAGAGAAGATGAAATTTTACGACAACAACAACAAGACGAAATTATGCAACAAAGTTTTTACTTTGAGTCATCAAAGAAAACGATGGGAAAAAGTCTTTTCAAGGAAGAAAATGACACGTTCCGAGAATGGCTGAAAAGAGCTGGTATTTTATTGACAGAATGCAATCGGCTAATGGTATCAGATGCAAGTCCTTACGATATGGATTTAAAAATGAAAAGCCTACAAAGGATGTGGGATGTAGTAGAAGGCGAAAGACGAAACATTGAAGAAATCAATGATGATGTCGAAAAACGTTATAAACAGATGGCGCAATCTGTTAAGATAATGATACTAGATATGGCGGATACGATTGGGAATAAATCAAAATCGCAAATTACATCCATGCTTGAGCCACAACAACCATCCATACCAAAGTTTTATGGAGCCTTAAGAGATTGGCCTAATTTCTATGACATGTTTAAAGAAATGGTACATGAACGAGCAGAATTCTCCGACACCATAAAATTTAATTATTTAAGAATGTGCTTGGAAGGAGAAGCCAAGTCTGCCGTATCCCATTTAATGGCTGGAGGTCCATCAAACTACGAAGCTGCACTTGCATTATTAAAGAAGCGCTACGAAAACAATAGAAAAATTTTCAACGAGGCCCTTGATATGATATTAGATCTAACGACTTTCAATGAAAATTCTGAAATGTCGGTACAGAAATTTATTGACACTATCAATGAGAGTGTCTTCATCATAAAAAATAAGTTGATGATAGTCGATGACAGTGAGATATCACCAATTTTCGCTCATGTAATACTTCGAAAGTTCGGTCGAGAAGATTTACAGCGGTTCGACCAGCATGTAAAAAAAGGCCACAATAGTTTGCTGCATTATGGAGGAAAAGTACTTTCCAAACCACAACAGAAATTCGTTGCAACTATAACAACCGCTAAACCCAACGTTGATTATTGGAATCGAAATTGTAATCGAAACTTGGTTGGTGGTGGCAGCAACTATAAAACTCCCTTGGCCAAACACGGCAAGAGAGACACAAGCATGATGTCGCCCTGGGAGAACCGGAATTCCGGTGGTATGTTTGGTAGCGGCATTCTTAAGCAGAATACCACTGATTGGCTAAAAAAGAATTCCGCTTCTGGCGATAAGAAACCTGAAATCAAGGACTCTCCCAATGTAAATGAGAGATTAAACACATTTAGGAAACATTATACGATCTGCGCCAAGCAGCATTTTATATACAACAATACTTCTAAATCGAAGCATTACGATTTTAAACACCATGATCCAAAGGCCAACATGATCCGTGTTGTTGGCTGCCGATCATTTCTTCCAGATCATCGAAAGGAACCCCAAGGTCGACGAACGCAAGCGTCAAGCCTTTCCCATTCGCAACAAAGAGGAAGAACTGAAGGATGTCCGAATTCCCAATATGAAGAAAAGGAACACATTCGATAAGCAGCTGGAAGGCGCTGAACTCTTTTGAATCCAGCTCTATGATGCAGTATAACCAATACGTAATAATTATATGTAGTAATTATATCTATAAAACATTGCAAAACACAGCGGCCGCTAGTAGCTAGTATTAACTAAATTTACAGTCCACTCGATTTAAGAATATATTTAACTTGAGAAAAACTATGGCATTCGTTTCCGCAAAATATTTATGAACAAATTGTATACTGTATATCTTAAGAATGTTTTATGTACTTTTTTCCGCTGGCAGAATGTTCAAAGTTGAACATGTTTCATATTGTGTGCTGGGTAATGTGGTATTCTTAAGTGCAGCTCATAAAATTGTTAACTGCATACTTAGGTACTATTTGTACGCTCGCACATGATCATGCGTTTCCACATGGTGATAAGAGCAGCCCGCACACACAAGAAATGTGACACTATTTGTGTATTTAGGATTGTGTACGGTTGTTGAAGGTCAACGGAGAAACCCTTGATTTGTTATCACCAGGAGACCGATAGTTCTAGACTATTTTTAAGATATTCAATTTTCAATGTACATATAATTATTTCTAATAAAAATCAGTATCTTACAAGTACTCACAACTGAATGACGTGTGTGTCTCAGTCAAATATTCTTTTTAAATGGTTTCAAGCCACTGTGTCATAGTTTTTGCTCGCTTTGCTTCAAAAGAAGTTCTCATATTATTTTCATTTCAAGTGGTTTTGTAAAGTGTTGCAGTGATGTGGCATACCGGCCGTACACATTCGTCTTATTGTCCTGCAGCAATGCTTGTCGCAGTGGCAGCAATCTTTGATGGTTCGATAATGGACAATTAAAATGGACCTCGGCATTATTGAATTCCATTGCGCCTCGAACACCTGTGAAGTTTCGAAACAAAATTTATTAAAAGTTGCCATAACTTTTCAAAGCAATTGCAATTCCAGCTGTTGTTGCTTTTTACAAATCATTCGGCAAAATATTGCGCAAATATTCAAATTATTCCATGGTTTTGTACAAAATCGTTGCGGCAATGTTTTGCATTTTTCTCGATTGCCATACAAGTTATGTCGTCATAAGTTTTACGTACGTACGTACATTTTAATCCGATTCATTTTGGCCTTGTTATCCGGCGGGATTTTCCTGTATTTGAAATTATTAAGTATTTCGAATTGAGCATACAATAGCCAAACAATTAATTTGGCTTATAAAGAGATTTGGCTCATTATAAATATTTGATAACAAAATGAGGGGGGTTGGTTCGAGTGGTGCTGGGGGGTTTTGGCCACACAAAACTAGCCTTATTTGTATGACATTGTTGGAAACTATTTATGGACAAATGTGTGGTTTAGTGGAGGTGAGGGCGGAGTGCGGCCAAAAGGTGGACAAAGCCAAAGCACATAAATGCAATTGTGGCTGAAATTTATGGAAACCACAGATACTTTGTGGATTAGAGACACAGTGGCTCAAAAGCTTCGGCGGTGGAAAGTAATACGTAGGTGGAAGTCTATAGAAGAAAAACAAAAACGATATGGTTCAGCTAAGGCAAATTGGCAAATTTATTGGAGATTGGATTTTTTATGTAGACAAAATTAGTTGTACATCGGCTGAAACTACATGGATTTGGCTGCGAAATAGGAATTTCGGTTGCAATCACCAAATGCTTGGAATTGCAATTCATATTCGTTTCGAAACACCACAATATGATAAAAGATGGAATACAACTCCCATATATGGGCAGGTGCTCCAAAATCATCCTTGGAGCAACTTGTTCAAAGGAGAGCGATGGTGCTTATAGGTGACAGTCGGGTATCCAACTCTGTTGTTTCCCTTGAGCATCGACGGAATGTGGGTTGCGTGACGCTGTTCTATCGTTACTTTCATGGTGTGTTTTCATCAGACATCCGTCGTCTTATTCCTGGCGTGCGTATGTTCGGCAGGGATACGCGACCTTCTAGGAATTCACACCCGTTTGTTATCGATTGGCCAGTTGACCGCACTATACACTACAGATCAAATTCGTTTTTCGCTCGTACAGTCCGTATGTAGAATCGACTTCCGGCAAATGTATTTCCTACTAATTGCGACATACAGAAGTTCAAGGCAAGCGTCAATAACCATTGCTCCCTCTTTCCCCCTCCAATTCTTTACTTTCCACTCGCCAAAGCAATGCACCGCATGTATAGGGGGCATCCCCTGAGAGTTGGTTATTTAAAAAAAAAATATAACCATCCTACTGTACTCACAACTTACTGAACGCTAATACCAATGAAACGCAAAAAAGATATTGAGTTGGCACAACTTGCCAATAATTTTGCAAAAATTTGGTTGTTGTAAATAATTATTTCGAGGGTTGCTATTTACATTTCGGGTCCGGCAAAAAAAAACACAATAATTTATCATTGGAAATGTTTTTTTTTGGTTTTTCAAAATATTCTCCCTAAAGATCAATACACTTCTGCATGCGCACAAACGAATTTTCGAAGCCCTTTTTTCCACTCCGATTGAGACATCCCAAAACATGAGCTTTGAACGCTTCAACAGCTGCTTCGGGTGATGAAAAACGTTGACCACGAATTTTTTTCTTGATGCTAAGGAATAAGAAAAAGTCATTGGGTGCCAAATCCGGGCTGTACGGTGTATCATTTTCTTCGTACATCGAAGGAAATGATTGCGTTTTTTTCTGCCATGTTGGGTGCCTTTAGTGGAACGTAGGTCGGTCAATTCTGAGTGGTATACAACCGCCTGTTTGCCAACAGTGTTCGAAGAAATAAGAAAAGACGGATCAAGCTCTCACACTTCAGCTGAAGCGATGAGATATTTGACCACTACAGATGTCGAATTGACGAGCTCATAGTTTCAGCTGATGTGTGAGAGCTTGCATTGTCGTGATGCAAAATGATTTGTCTTTTTTTATTTCTTATTTTTATTTCTAGACAAGAGTGTTTAAATCAACTTGTTTCGACTTTTGGCGATGAAGCACCATCAAAAACCACTGTTAATCGCTGGTACCAAGAGTTCAGTCTCGGACGCCGTTCGCTCCAGTATCAATTTCGTGAAAGACGTCCAACTTCGATCACTTTACCAGAAACCATCGATGCTGTGCGTGAACTGATTAGGCAAGACCAACATGTGGCATACCGTGAGATTAAGGCATCCTTGGGCATTAGTAAGACAATCATCAATAAGATATTGTATTTTCATTTGGCCGTGAAGTATTTGTTCTCGTTAGATCTCACAGAACTTGACGAATGCTCAAAAAAAGTCTCGTATGGATTGATGCAAAGAGATGTTGAAAAAGTATAACTGGGGTAGCTCAAAGGCAGTGTATAACGTTGTCACAGGTGACGAATCATGTATCTATGCATATGAACCCGAAACAAAACAGCAATCGACCGTATGGGTCTTTCAAGACGAGCCAAATCCAACAAAAGTTGTTCGTGGAAGAAGTACATCGAAGCAAATGATTGCGTTTTTTTCGGTACAACCGGCCATGTTGCCACAGTTTAGTGGAACGAAGGAGGTCGATTCTGGGTTGTATACAACCATCGGTTTGCTAACAGTGTTCGAAGAAATGAGGAAAGATAATAAGAGAAGACGGATCATCTTGCATAACGACAATGCGAGCTCTCACACATCGGCTGAAACGATGAGCTATTTGGCCACTCAAGATGTCAAATTGATGGGCCATCCACCGTAAGGGCCGGATTTGGCACCGAATGACTTCTTCTTATTCCGTAGCATCGAGAAAAATGCATGGTCAACGTTTTTCATCGCCCGAAGCAGTTGTGAAGCGTTCAAAAATCATGTTATGGTTGTTAGAAAAGGTGCTTCGAAATATGGTTTGTGCGCATGCACAATTGTATTGATCTTTGAGGAGAATATTTTGAAAAACAATAAAACCATTTCCAATGATAAATTATTGTGTTTTTATTTCCGGACCCTAAATGTAAACAGCAACCCTCGTACAGTTCCTATAACTAAAAATTACAGAGCACCAACTAATATTCAGTTGTACTGATGGAATACTCAAGGTTCATGTAACCTCTATCATTCGGTTGCGAAGAAAATCTGTTGTGGCAAAGAATTTGGTCTCTGCGTGTATGTAACATGTTTCTCTTTTAATAACTGAAGTTCATAAATTCCTTTTAAAATTCAAAAATTCCATTTAACACTCATAACTTTCATTTAAAACTTAGAAATTCCAATTAAAAATACAAAAATTCTATTTAAAATTCAAATCATTCCATTCGAAGTTTATAATATTTAATTTGAAATTCGAAAGACTAAAATTTTAATTCAAAAGTCGCCAATTAATTTTCTATAAGCTCGTATTCAATTTAAAATTTTGAAGATTTAAGATAATAGAAATGGATTCCGTAAAAATTCAGATGAAACGGTATTTAAATTTGAAAATAATTCATAATAAATAACAAAAAAAAGAAAAAACTATTTAAAAGGATTGGTACGCCCTAATGTGCAACGCATGTATGAGTATATGTACGCACAAAAAATATGCACACTTTGATTGTGCTTTTGCATTTGTGGTTTTCAACGAAGACCCATGCAAAACGGAATTGGTGGAAATGATATTGCGCGTTGAAGATTGCTCTACGCACAGTTCGAAGACTATACACAAAGGGTAATTCTCATTAATAAAAATGAGTCTCCCGTATAAGTCATTTGATTTGTGGCCGATGTAATCGTTGCCAAAGACCGCTGAAGAAAAACCTTGGCGGGTTTAGAAACAGCTGTACAGTCTGCCTGGCAACCGTAGCAAATACATTTCACCAATTTCTTCTTTTTAAGTTGATTCTGAAAAAGAAACAACATAAAGGTCTCGAACCAGATTAAAAAACTGCTCAAGTCATAATAATGATAAAAGACCGAATAAATAACAAAAAAAAAAGAATTCATAACTTCAATTGACATCTTTTGATTTTCAATTGGTATTTTTAAAACCAACTGATGAATTTAATAAATTTCAATTGATGATTTTTGAATTTCGTTTGGGGGTTTTCTGAATCCTTTTAATTTTAAATGGAATATTCAGAATTTTAGCTAATGTCTTTTAAATGGAATCTTTTTGAATGTCAAATGGAATATTTTCTGATTTTTAATTGAATCTTTTCTCAATTACAAATGGAATCATGTAAAATTCTAAATTTGAATTGGAATTTCCAGAATTTAATGCGGTTATTTTAAATTTTAATATTTAATTAAGTAGATATTTAAAGTATTTTAAACAGTTTTTCTGTAGTTAATATGTAAATTCTGAATTTCAATTAAAAAAGTTGTAGAGAATCATCACCTAAAAACGAAAGTTAAATTTGCATAGCGTATTACACAAGGTTTAGCCAGCAAAGGGTTAACATGACGTAGCTGCAGTATGAAAGTGCTTACTCTCGATTGCCAAAAGTGTAGGATTTCATTAACGAAAAGTTCAGATTACCCTTTGTCAGGCGAAAGGTTCAGATAACCCTTTGTCAGGCCGTTAATAGACTCGAAAAAGCAAATGTTATATATTCGCAACAGGGAGGTCGGGGTGTTCAGTTTTACAATTCTCAAATCTATAAAGATAACCTCCACATATGCGTCATATATCGATAGTTGTAGCGTTGTTCACGTTGGGATAAAGAGTGATCAAATAAAAACAATAAAAAAAAGAATCTAAGTAGATAACTACAGTATGAGAAAGTTATTTCACTCTGGTTTTATTTTAAACCTGATGGACAACGCTCAGTGTGGTAAGCGTGCACGACTATCAGGTAGCCATTATGGTTGCTTCAATCAAAGACGATAAAATGTATAAGAAATGCTTCTTCTTTGCATTTCCGCAGAAAAAATCAATGAATAACGCACCATTTTTTGTTTTATTTTTCCACTTTCGTTTGATCACAATTACAAGAACTCATAAAAGGCAAAATTGAAACTCAAAAAACAAATAAAACACTAAATTAGCACACTTTAACTTAAAAAAAACAGCACCCCAAAAATGATTGTTGTCTTTCTCAAATTCTCGTAAAATCTCGTTTCAAAAACCAAATAAAACACTAAATTAGCACACTTTAACTTAAAAAAAAAACAGCACCCCAAAAATGATTGTTGTCTTTCTCAAATTCTCGTAAAATCTCATTTCGTCCATTATCTACAATTTGTCGTCTCTGATTCAAATGAGGTTGGGAGACAATAAAAAATTGCAGACTTTTGTTTAAACAAGTTTCCCTGCCTTGTGACTATGGTAAAGCAATAATTTATGGTTCTTAAATGAACACTCAGAATACTCTCAGCTCCCCCAATCAAAAATTACAATTTACTTGGTCTTTTAAATCATACATAGCTTCCTGAATTCTTTACAATACATTAAAGTATCCAAGATCGTGTATGCCATTCCACATTCATATCCGCTTCACACTTGGCGCATGAATACATTCACCACGGAGCTACATTGACTTTTAAGTAATAGACCCTGAGTCCTTGTCCACGGAATAAAATTGCCCGTAACGTAAAGAAAATTTGCGCAACTTAAATGCTCGGCGGACGGTGGCCACATACGCTGGCATTTATTTAAAAGACTTTAATTGTCTCTTTTGTATGTGCAGAATAACGTAAACGTTAATTGAAATCTCGTTACGGGGCATACGAGTTTGTGTGTGTGTGTACGTGTATGTATGTATTTGGCAAACGTGTGGGAGTGTAAGTGTTTAAGTATACCCAATACACATGCAAAATTGCAACATTTGCAGTTGCGATATAAGTTGTGGCACAAAAGGCATCTCAGAGTGCATTCAAGTAAGTACTCATAAGTGTAGAGCTCGAACAGGGTGGTTCTGATAGAGGTAGTTTTTTTTAAGTCCTCAGTTTTGTTGAGGCTGATCGAAATCTGTACTGACAGCAAGTGGAATTATAAAAGCACCGGGGAAATATGACCTAGGCTACTTTTGGTGGTCCATGGTAGAGACTGTGCGATTCAATCTGGAAACATCAACTCAAAATGGATTTTTACAATTGAGTATTTCACGCACCTGTCGTATGAGAGTATTTCTTAATTATTTTCGTTTATTCTATAAAGGGTTTTCCCAATGGGACATAACAATTTTGTATCTTTATGTCAACGCATCCTCAAATATTTGTAATTCATTGTCATTTCATTGTCAAAACGTTTGTCGAAGTCAACATTTCCATCATGGTGAAATTCTCTTATGTACGAGCAACGTTCAGAAATCATAAAAAATTACTACCAAAATTTAGAGTTGATCTTACAGTGTCAAAACGTTTGTTAAAGTCAACATTTTCATCATGGATAAGTTCACTTGCGAGCAAGGTTTGGAAATCATTAAAAATTACTATCGAAATTCTGAGTCTTTTTACGGGGCCATATCAAGTCATTGGCCACAACATCCAACGCGAAATTACCAACGTTCCGGTCGAAGTGTTTGCAAGAATGGTGGAAAATTGAGTCCAAAGAATAGATCGCAGTACAAGGACTCGTGGTGGTCACATGACCGAAATTGAATTTCATTTTTAAAAAGTAACAATTGCACTACACCTGGAATAAATGTGAACTCTATACTTTATAATAAATATTCTGTGTTTTATTGATATGTAAAATTGTTATATCCTTAATGGAAAACCCTGCTATGAAGCTAATTGACAAAGAACTTAAATGTAAACGACCATACTTTATAATATAATCTCAGAGAATTTTGAAATTTAGGAGAGAATCTTACTGACAAAGAACTTAAATGCAAACGACCATACTTTTTAGTCTCACCTCAGTTTGGAGCCTTGTCGGAGCTCCTATGAAATTTTTTCGAGAGAAGATTGTAGTTTCGGATGAATCTTACTGACAAAGCAATTAAATGCAAACGACCATACTTTATAATCTCATTTCAGTAAGGAGCTCTGTCGGAGCTCCTATTGTACAAGCAATTTTTCCGAGAGAAGGTTGTAGTTTCGGAGAGAAGCTTACTGTCAAAGCACTTAAAAGCAAACGACTATACTTTATAATTTCATCTCAGTTTTTTGTCTTGTCGGAGCATCTATTGTACAAGAAATTCTTTGGAGAACTTGTAATTTCGGAGAGCAATCATTAAGCATTTAAATGTAAACGACCATACTTTATAATTTCATCTTAGTTAGGAGCCTTTTAGGGGCTTTACTGTACATGCAATTTTTGGAAAGAAGATTCTGAACAAAATTATTGCGTTTATGGTTGAAAAAACTTGCATGTGATTGTCGAGAAGCCAATGCTTAACCAGAAACTGACTGTGGATTTATTTTCTTCTGAAAATGCAGCTGGAAGCGCGTTTATGTAAACGACGAACGCTGCAGTACCATCGAAGTGCCGACAGTTTGCTGGCTGTTATTAAAGATATGAAAGTGCACCATGCCAACCATGGTCCATCAAACAATCGTTCATTTTAATGATGTTGTCAGCTAATAGTAGGCCACCGTGATATAATGGATAACGTGCACGACTATCAGACAGAGAAACCAGGTTCCACCACAGATACGAAAATATAAAACTGTTTCTTGTAAATGTCAGCGACTTTACAGGTTAGAGATTAATTTCTAAGCCATGTAAAAACTTCTCCCTAAAATACAAAGGTCGTCCGAAACCGGCAGTAAAGAGTTGGTCCCGAACAGATCGCAAAAAATTACGAGGGCGACCGCAAAAGTAACTGGCCTAACATAAAAAGAACCGTTTTTTTTTGAATTATTATTATTTATTTTTCAACATAATCTCCTTCCAACTCAATACACTTCATCAAACGTTTTTCAAGTTTTTTAATTCCATCCGAAAAATAAGATTTTTCAAGGCCTTCAAAATATGCCTCAGTTTCAGCAATAACCTCGCTATTGGACGAAAACTTTTTGCCACCGATATTTTTTTTTAAATTTGGAAACAAGAAATAATCAGAAGGAGCTAAATCTGGACTATATGGTGGATGCGGAGCAATTTAAAATCGTAATTCGGCCAGTTTTTGTTGAGATAAAAATGCAGTGTGTGAAGGAGCATTATCTTGATGAAAAAGAACTTTTTTTTTACTAAATGCGGTCGTTTTATCTTGATTTCTTCACTCAACCGAACCAATAATGCACAATAATATTCACTATTTATAGTTTTTCCTTTCTCAAGATAATCAATAAATATTATACCTCTTGCATCCCAAAATACTGTGGCCATTATTTTTCCTGCTGACTTAACAGTTTTCGCCTTCTTGGTACCACTTTTACCAGCTTCTATCCATTGTTTTGACTGTTCTTTGCATTCTGGGATGTAGTGATGGATCCATGTTTCATCAACAGTAATGAATCGGCGCAAGAACTCTATTGGATTACGCTGATAAATCGCTAAAAGCTCCTCGAAATTGGCCCAACGGACGATTTTTTAGGCAAAGTCAACAAACGCGGCACCCATCTTGCGGATAGCTTTTTCATGTGGAGTTCATCATGTAAAATACTCCAAACTTGTTTTTCGTGTATTTTTTTAATATCAGCAAGTTCTCTGAGCTTTATTCGTCTATCTTTAGTCACTTCATTAGAGATTTTTCTAATGTTTTCAATAGTAGTAGCAGTTTTCGGTCTTCCAGAGCGTTGTTCATCTTCCGTACTTTAACGACCCATTTTAAATTGTTGAACTCAGGATTTCACGGTGGAGTATGATGGTGCATTATCACCATGAACAGAATCCAATTCATCTTTGATTAACTGTGGCGTATAACCTTTCATATAAAAGTGTTTAATTACCACACGAAACTCTTTATTTTCCATTTTTCAAAAATTATAAAACTTGTTTACTTCAATCACCTGTTACAAAGAAAATAATCATTAAATATTTCGGAAATTTTTATAGATTGCTTATAAAAGATTGCTTTTAAAAAACAAAAACAAAAAAGTTGCTAGTAAAACAGAAAATGTGCCAGGCCAGTTAGTTTTGCGGTCGCCCTCGTATATCGTGCACTGATCAGCGGTTTTGAGAGAAGTTCCCCGCGCTTGTTCCTTTGAATGGAATTTAGTGTCGGCCATATATCTAAACGTGTTGTTGGAGGCTACTAAAGTAGTTTAAGTTCTAATATGTTTATGACACTTAACAAATACTTTAACTTTATTTCGGCTTATCCAAGTTTTGTTTCCCAAGGTTTTTTTTCTTTTACTTTAATGAACATTCAAAGGAAAATAAAAAGTCAAATCAGTCCAGCCATTCACTAATGTTGGGCTTTCCAACATTACGCATTTAATATCAAATGACAGGGATAGGGTAGCTAGGAAATATTACCAATCGAAATAAACATCTATTACCACACAAAGTCGGATATTGCTCCTAGGAAAATATATCAGTCGTGCAAAGCTCCGAAACACTTAATAGCACCCTCCAATTGGATCACTCTCACACTCTGACGCACACATACACCTCCGCGAACAAATCACTTCCGTTTATATCAGCATGGAGTGTGTACGAGTATTGCCAAAGGAGAGTGTGAGCGTGTAAGTCAGCGAATGTGTGGTGTACGTGCACTTGCCCCTCCCACGCCACAGCGTGTTGCATGTGCGTTTCGTTAATTGTCTCTACGTTGCCGTTTAATATGCAACATTTGTGAATACAGAAAGGCGGTGGCGGCGGCAACAGCGGGGTTGGTCATAGGGTGCATGTAGGTAGTGTGCAGCGTACAATATGTCATTACAGAGCCATTAACCTTTAAATGACTGAAATGAGCTTTGCCAACAAAGCGAATTATGAACATTTGCAATTTTCGCAATGAGCAAATGGAATTTTGTACTAACTTTGAAATGCAATTATGCAAAGGAGCCAAGGGGGGTAATTAAATAGAACCGCGATATTGACTTTGATTGGAGGATGATGTTTGAAAGTTTTTCAAAAGAGCGAAAAGCCTATTTTGGAAATCATAATGAAGTTGAAAATTATTACTTTCGGGGAAATAATATTCTGCGTAAATGCATTGACGAACTTGGCTATTAAATCAAAGAGTACAGTGGCGGTTATTGCTAATTATTTTACATGAAAGTTTTTCGGTTTAACTTTATCCTTTGTCGCTCAGTTTTAATAAAGGAATTTAAAAACGCTCCCTTATGGGACTGCAATTTTACATGACTGCTTGTAAAAGGTTAAAAATGTTTCGGTACACAAAATGTAAAGCATTTATGGTGTTTTTTTGTTTAACCGACTGATTGTGGTGTAATTAATTATCAATTGACGTTTCAATTATAACCTATAGATTCGGTCGCTCATAGGGAATGTAGAGCGACCAGGTATGCCATTAAAAATTAAATCGGTCTGAGGACAGCATGATCCCGATTCGCGGGATCATGGCATAAATTAAAAAGCATCTTGTTCAAAATTTTTGAAGATATGTCTTTAGAAATACATTTTTTGAGAATTTAAAGTATTTACGTTTTACGGTGTTGGAAAATTTACACCGAGATCCCGGGATATTTGAAAAACTTTTCAAGGTGATTAACTTTAAAAAACCTTAAAATTAACTGAATTGTAAAGGGTGTTTTCTAGACGTGTATTTGATGTTATGGCCAAGAATTTAGCTTTATTATAAAGATAAGGGTTGCCGTTATGTTTTTAAAATGATTTCGGGCAAGAGACCTCCGCGGAGACCTCTCCGAATAAATTCCAGCCGAGAGGCCCAATTTTTGAACACTTTTTGCAGTATTTCGGAGCGTACGAGGACGACCGCAAAACTAACTGGCCTGGCACATTTCCTGTTTTACTAGGAACTTTTTTGTTTTGTTTTTTAAAAGCAATCTTTTATAAGCCATCTGTCAAAATTTCCGAAATATTTAATGATTATTTTCTTTGTTACAGGTGATTGAAGTAAACAAGTTTTATAGTTTTTGAAAAATGGAAAATAAAGAGTTTCGTGCGGTAATTAAACACTTTTATATGAAAGGTTATACGCCACAATTAATCAAAGATGAATTGGATTCTGTTCATGGTGATAATGCACCATCATACTCCACCGTGAAATCCTGGGTTCAACAATTTAAAATGGGTCGTTCAAGTACGGAAGATGAACAACGCTCTGGAAGACCGAAAACTGCTACTACTATTGAAAACATTAGAAAAATATTTAATGAAGTGACTAAAGATAGACGAATAAAGCTCAGAGAACTTGCTGATATTAAAAAAAATACACGAAAAACAAGTTTGGAGTATTTTACATGATGAACTCCACATGAAAAAGCTATCCGCAAGATGTGTGCCGCGTTTGTTGGCTTTGCCCCAAAAAATCGTCCGTTGGACCAATTCCGAGGAGCTTTTAGCGATTTATCAGCGTCATCCAATAGAGTTCTTGCGCCGATTCATAACTGTTGATAAAACATGGATCCATCACTACATCCCAGAATGCCAAGGACAGTCAAAACAATGGATAGAAGCTGGTAAAAGTGGTCCCAAGAAGGCGAAAACTGTTAAGTCAGCAGGAAAAGTAATGGCCATAGTATTTTGTGATGCAAGGGGTATAATATTTATTGATTATCTTGAGAAAGGAAAAACTATAAATAGTGACTATTTTTGGGCATTATTGGATCGGTTGAGTGATAAACCGACCGCATTTAAAAAAAAATTCTTTTTCATCAAGATAATGCTCCTTCACGCACTGCATTTTTAACTCATTTTAAACTGGCCGAATTACGATTTGAAATTGCTCCGCATCCACCATATAGTCCAGATTTAGTTCCTTCTGATTATTTCTTGTTTCCAACTTTAAAAAAATTCTCGGTGGCAAAAAATTGTCGTCCAATAGCGAGGTTATTGCTGAAACTGAGGCATATTTTGAAGGTCTTGAAAAATCTTATTTTTCGGATGGAATTGAAAAACTTGAAAAACGTTTGATGAAGTGTATTGAGCTGGAAGGAGATTATGTTGAAAAATAAATAATAATAATTCCCAAAAAACGGTTCTTTTTATGTTAGGCCAGTTACTTTCGCGGTCGCCCTCGTATGTAAGCAATAACGCGTCGGATATTCACTTCCAAGGCGTCAACCGTGACGGGCTTATCCGCGTAGACAAACGACTTCATACATCGCCACAAAAAATAGTCCAGCGGTGTTAAATCGCACGATCTTGGAGGCCACGCCACAGTCCTACGATGCGAGATGCGGTCGCAAAAAGTTTCCTTCAATAAATTAAGTGTTTCGTTGGCTGTATGGCATGTAGCGCCGTCTTGTTGGAACTAAAGGTCGTCCACATCAACTTCCTCCCATTCAGGCACTAAAAAATCATTAATCATGCCTCTATAGTGTTCCCCATTGACTGTAACATTATGGTCGGCTTCTTTTTTAAAGAAATATGGACCAATGATTCCCTCTGCCCATAGAGCACACCAAGCTGTGACATTTTGACGATGTAACGGTGTCTGAACAATGGCTTGTGGATTTTTATTACCCCAAATACGACAATTTTGGGTTATTAACGTGCTCATTTAACCAAAAGTGAGCTGAACAAAATGTTCTTGTAAAAATCAGTATTAATGCTTAACTCGTTTTGGGGCCATTCAATAAACGTGCGACGCGCTTGATGGTCGTTCGGATTCAATTCTTGCACGAGTTGGTATTTGTAAGCCCGCAAACAAGATCTTTCCGCAAAATCTCCCATAAAGTAAATGGACACAGCTCCAATTGTTGCGCGCAATGGCGGATGGACTCACTCGGGCCTTCTTCGATACTCTGCTCCACAGCAGCAATAGCGCCTTCGGTGCGCACTGTACGACGTCTCTAAGGATACGAATTATCTACTTGATCTTACGTGGTGCGAAACCGATCCATGGTTGCTCGAATTGCCGACTCTGCTGGGCGATTATGTCGACCGAATATTGGAAGCAGCGCGCAATGCGTCGCTCGAACCGAACCATTGTTTTGGTAATAATATAATTATTCGGAGTAAGTCTATAGCTAAAATGAAAGTCAAGCTAATTTCCTTTCATTTGAGATCACTCTTGATCAAATCGGTAAAAGCGTTTGGGAGTTATGGTCCAAAAAGCTGAGACATCTCATTAAAAAAATATTAAAAAAAAATTCCAAAAATTCTATCGTGAATATTAATTAGAGAAAAAAATTTTAAAATTCATTGTCGTGTTTAGGAAAATATATTTAGAACTCTAGACCAAATTGGCTGTAAACTAGTTTAAAAATTAAATTCGACATCAAATTTTTATTCGATAATTTTCTTGACTCCAATGACAAGTTTTCATTGTATTTATGAAAAATTCATTAGTTTTTTTTCTTAAATTCTTTTTTTTAAATATTAATGGAACTTAAATAGAGCTTTATATTTTTTCACTAAATTTCCTTTTAAGCTACTTCGTAACCCATCTTCCCAGTGTATCTGAGGGTATGTATAATCCTGTGTAGGTACAAAACCATTGTATGTTTGTCGCATTTCAACAATGTTTTGCTGCTACTGACTGCAACATAAAAAGGACGAACAAAGTAATTAACGATAAAACATTTAAATAAATTGCAGCGAGGGCATTGATAAAATGAATACATGCTCCTTCCTTCTTCGTTCGCCGTCGTTGATGTTGTCGATGTCTTCCTTTGTCATTACAGTCGTTGTTGCTCTCTTGCCTACTGCCATTTCTTGTTAATCACTCCGCGAAATAGCAAAAAATAGGAATTTAAAAAGGTTGGGTGGAGCGGGGGTAAAATGGGAATATTTTAATTTGCAATTTTCAATTGCGGTTAATATTGAAAAATATCCTCTGTTCCAGATGTTGAATGTGGAATTAAAGTTTGTCCGCTGTGTTCGTTGATCTCCTTACCTATTGCATGTGTATCGAAAAGGACGGCAGGATAATTTCGCTTCTGATAAATTTGAAGAAGCTTAATGAGGAAATGATGGATTGGAGTACGTAAGTACGTACGCAGGTATTTTCTGCAGTCGTCTATTAAGGAACATACGGGGAACTTCACTACAATCGGTGAGCTGAGAGCTGTGACTTGAACTAGATTGAGACTATGGATTAAGCAGTATGGCTAAGCTGTCTCAATTATGTCAATTGGCCACGATTAGACCGAGGAAGATCCAGGTTATGTGAAGAATCCAATAGGATCAGAGTCATATCGCGAATTTCGAAAAAGCCAATCGCAAGATAGAGCTAGAAGTCGGTATTAACTTGACAGGATTGACAGGATGCGTATTCGAGAACGCAGAATTGCCCCATCATGAATCAAATCCTGCCATAAATTATTTCTATCACTATTTTAAATCGGCATAATGGAAAATTTTCTTAAGAATTTGCCCACATTTTTTCGATTTTTGATTATTATACCCTGCAGCAGTCTACGAAACAGCAAGTGTTGTAACCACCAAACGTGGTTAAGTACACCGATCGAAGTATATTCAACTGCTGATTTTGTTTAACGTTACTTGTTATCAAACTATAGACCGCAATTCTCGTCCGATTTTTAGAAATTTGGCCGATGTAGGGTTTTTGGGGCCAAGGACGGACGCTCTTAAAACTGAGAAAAATCGGTTTAGATTAGTGACGTATGAAAACGAATTCTTTATACCCAAAGAAGTATTAAATTCAACATTGGTTCAGATTATTTAATAGGTACCTAAACATTTAGTTTTTTGCTCGAAAAGTCTTTAAAAAACGTCTTTATGCTCGTAGTCGTATTAATGGATGCTATCATTATTTTTCTAGTTAAAATGGCTAGAAAATGCATTTTCGGGCTTTACTAAAATATTTCAATTGGACGACTTGTAAAAAATTTTGGCCATACAAAATATATTTTATGCAATCAAATTATTTTTTTTTAAGTGGTACATATTTTTTCTAAAAAATCAAATTTTTTTAAAGTTCGTAGTCGCCGATTTAATTTAAACTTGTACCAGACTTGAGCAGGGTTACTATATTTGAAGCGCAAAATTGAAAGGGACTTAAGGGTAAAAACCAGTTTTGTTCAGGAGAGCCATGTTAAAAATTTAAAAACGTGTATCTTTGGTGTACCCTCACTTTCATAAAACGCGCATATCTCTGGGAGGGAACACTTTTGGGGCATGGGATCGGTCTCATTCGAGGCTCAGATGTTGTCCACATCAAAAAAAAAGTGAAAATTGATTTTTTTTTTTACCCATAGGTCCCCTTCTCTATGCGCTGTCACATATATTTTTCTGGTCTAGGCAGCACTATGTGTCGCCTGGCGCCATCTGACATTTCCATTGGAAAGTTTGAATTCTTTTTAGCATAAACGTACTCAGAACGTTTTGACGTAAGACCATCATTTGTGTTGTTTACAGTGACTTGAAAAAAATCAATTTGGCAAAAAATGGAATTAACTCGTGAACATTTTCGTGCGATCATTTTTTACAACTTTGGACGTGGATTATCAGGACAAGAGTGCATCGATGAACTAAAAACTTTGTACGGCGATGAAGCACCACCCTATTGCACTGTGAAAAACTGGTTTAATGAATTCAATCGTGGCCGACGCTCGTTCAAAGACGAAGGTCGTCCAAAAACGGCCGTTGTACCAGAGAACATTGATGCCGTACGTGAACTGATAATGCAAGATCGTCGTGTAATATACCGCCAGATAGAGGCATCCTTGGGTATTTTTTCCACCAGCATACATTTGATATTGCATGAACACCTGGCCGTAAAAAAGGTTTGTTCTCATTGGATCCCACACAATTTAATCGCTCAAAAAGAGGATCGTGTTGATTGGTGCAAAGAAATTTTGCAAAAATACGATCGCGATCAAAAAACATTTATAAGATCGTCACAGGTGACGAATCATGGATCTATGCGTATGAGCCCGAAGCAAAACAGCAATCGACCGTGTGGGTCTTCGAAGACGAGCCAAATCCAACGAAAGTTGTTCCTAAAGGAAGAAGCACTTCGAAGCAAATGTTCGGCTGTTTCTTCGGAAAAACTGGTCATGTGGCGACTGTTCCGCTTGAGCAACGTAGGAGGTCAATTCTGAGTGGTACACGACAATTTGTTTGCCTGAGGTCTTCGGAGAACTTCGAAAAATGAACAAGAAATGACGAATCATTTTGCACCATTACAATGCGAGCTGTTACACATCGGCTCAAACCAGCGCCTTTTTGACCGGCCAAAACGTCGAATTGGTGGGTCATCCGCCGTACAGCCCTGAGTTGATACCCAATGACTTCTTTTTATTCACGCACATATAGAAAAAATGCGTGGTCAACGATTTTCGTCGCCAGAAGATGCTGTTGAAGCGTTCAAAAACCATGTTTTGAAGGTGTCTCAATCGGAGTGGAAAAAGTGCTTCGACAATTGGTTTGAGCGCATGCAAAAGTATATAAATCATGCCGGAGAGTACTTTGAAAAACAAAAACGATTTTTGATGATAGATATTCGCATTTTCATGCCGGAGAATACTTTGAAAAACAAAAACGATTTTTGATGATAAATATTCTTTTACAACACACACACGTTGTAACAGAAATCTATTAATGGCTCTCGATGTGGAGGTAGCAAGAGTGAGTTGTATTTTCGTGGGCAATTGTGTGAAGAAAACTTGAAAAGTAAAGTTTACAACAGTAGTTCTCATTCGTTTGGGGAGTGCCTGGCCTTATAGAGTTCGGTTTTACTTTCAACAATTGCAGCAAGGCTTTCTGAAGAGGGTTGTCACGGACCCGAAATCCTGATAAAAGAAGTGTGCAGCCACGAAAATCAATGTCACTTTGCCATTTTGTTAAAAACTTGTCTTCTATATAAATATAGAAGCAAGAGGTCTTGAGCCGGTTTAATCCCTGTTCAATGTGTAAAAGCAATAGACCGAAATAAAACAAACGAGCTAAACAAATATTCGCATTTTCATTAGAAGGCCAGAAAAATATATAAGGATCGGGGTTTTTTTAAAGAAAATTTAATATTTATTTTTAATAATTTTAATATATTTAAGGTTGATACTCAACGTTTTTTTTTTTAATTTAAACCAATTTGCGCGTAAATCTTACAAATTCACAACAGTATTTAGATTATTGGAATCAGTTTAATTGCTGAATTTATAAGCAAAATACTGCTGTAAAAAAATACGTTTAAAAAAAATAATTTTGTTGGTTAAACTCCACTTTTCCATTTAACATTTTCAGCGCCTAATTACAAAAATGTACGCCATTGCCTATAGTCGTACGGGTTTAAGTTTTACTTGAACTTGTTCCTTTGAAAATATATATACCACCAAACCGTGACTCTATTTTCTTTACAATTGAACTGATCGGCTTCGATACAACATTTCTGATTGTTCTTTGCTGCAGGATGCTACATCTGGCACGATTTCTTACTATCGCTCCGTCTAATGTCTAGTTGGTGGCTAAAAGTCCCAAAGAGTTTACACACGATGAAATGGCAAACCTTACTGAAAATGTTGACATTTAGGTAGCAGTGGCAGCCTTGATAGCTATTGTAATATAACAATAGTTAAAATCACCACTACTATTTAATATGCAAGAACTCATTAATTTCTGCAGTTAAACTGGATTGGAGCTCGTACTCGTGCAAACAAGGACCGTTGTAGTCTAAATAATCGAGTTTTAAGATTTAGCTAAGACTGGAGTTGGTCTCGAGAATCCATTGCGTCGAATATACGGCCGTTACTGTCAAAGCAGTCATTTATTAAAGTTATAATTGTTACTTTTCGGATTTCGTTAGCTGTTCCATGGTGCAGGTTATAGTTAAAGGATTCGGCCTCGCAAAACTTTAAGATGTTTTGACTTGTTTGTATTTTAAGGACAAACGCTTGCACTATTTATAGATCATAAATAGTGCGTGCGTAGCTTAGAAATATGAGAAAAAATCCCATTATCCCATATTATCGGCCATTAATAACTTAAATGTACTTCCTTCTAAAAATCTCTTTAGTCTTCGTTATAACCTCACATTACGCCCTTATGCCTTAAAAGGAAATATATTTTTTTGTTGAACAAAAAAAACCCACGTGCCGCAAGCCTTGCCTTTACTAATTAAACAAATATCGTGTTTAATTGCTAAAGATATTGCGGAGCAATATTCCCATGCTCATTCAAAAAAAAAATCTTATATAAAAGCACAAAGCCATTACAAAATAGAAAAACAAAGAATAATGTTGCTGTCCACTAAAATGCTGCAATAGAGTTATTTACGGGTATGTGCACATAATGACCACAAAATTATACCGGCCAATAAACATAAAATACACACTCACACACACACAACATTGACCAATTTTCCAACGTACAACGTCCAATACCCCTAAAGTCCAGTCCGTCTGCCTTTCCGTTCTTCCGCCGGCTGCCACTGAGCAGTAGCATAATTTCCCCAACTAAAGTAGAACGAAACATTAAAAGTTTTTATTTTTTGCCTTTGCATGTGTATGTGTGAGAGAGAGAGAGAGCTTTTTTCATCATCTCCTAGTAGTTATTATTGTTATTAAGTACAATATTATACGGCAAAAGGCAAAATCTCAGTTTAGTATGCAACATGCTGGGCCCGAGATTTCTAAATGTTTGCCAAGTAAGGGAGGGGTGACAAGTAAACATGGTATACTGGTCAAAGGAGTCGAATTGTAAGTACTCTCCGCAGTGCATATATCCAAAGACACACAAAAAATAAAACGAATAAAAAAGTCTACGGACGGACAGGGCCATCAATAAGTTACCCTTTACCACTCTGCTATACCGAAGGCCCATCAGCTATGTATGGTACCTAAGCAAAGTCGAGTTTATGATATGAATTTAAGAGCGATAGTGCCTTAAATCGAGATGGGGCTTTATTACACAGGTAATACTTAAAATAAACTCATAAGGACTATCCCTTACTATTTACATTACTTCAAAATGACCTCTCATTACCCTTTGCATTATTTTTAAGCCAAAAATAAGTAATCACTAGTTAAAGATAAGAAAATATACTTCTCGGTATGAGGTGTGGCTGTAGTGATATTAAATGATAATTTTAAACACATTTTCATTGCTTAGTTCCCTCTCCCTTATTATACTCAGACTTACTCTCTGACACAGACTACTTAGTAGGGACATGAATACTGTTACAACATTGAACACACCCATTTCAATAGTAGAACTGAACATACCCCGTTAATGTCATATGGGTTTTGAAAGCTAACCTCAATAGCGTTAGTATGTAACGGGATTTTAAAATTGGTTCAACTTTCATCATGGAGTGGTCAGGTATTGAGAACCGTATCGCTGTAATGCCGCTTTTCAAGTGTGAAATGAAAAAAACGATATTTTCAAAACGCTCCGGCCACTAGGGATTAGCCGCATGTTCGTCTACCGATGCATAAAACTGTTTGAAGAGACTGGAGATGTAAAAGACCGCCACCGGTCCGGCCGCCCACGCTCTGTTCGAACACCGCATGTCATCAAAGCCGTTAAATCAATAATTCACAGAAATCCGCTCCGAAAACAGAATATAACGCAAAAGTCCATGAGTCGAATCATTAAAAAAGACTTGGGGCTTTCAAACGAAGAACCAGACATTTATTGACTGCAGCTTTTAAAAAATAGGATTGAAAAATGCAAACGTCTTTCGGTGAAGCACGCTGATAACTTGCACAGAAAAATGTTGTTCACCGATGAAAAAAATTTTACCGTTCAGGAAAAATTTAACAAGCAAAATGATAGAGTGTATGCGCGTTCATCTAAGGAAGCATCTGAACAGATCCCAAGGGTGGAAAAGGGTCATCACCCAGCTTCAGTCATAGTTTGGTGGGTTGTTCTTATGATGGGATCACTGACCTGCACTTCTGCGAACAAGGAGTCAAAACATCATCCAAAGTTTACCAAGAAACCGTTGTGGTAGCTGTTGTAAAGCCTCTTAACAATTCCCTGTTCCAAAACCAGCCATGGACTTTCCAGCAGGATTCTGCGCCGGCCAATAAGGCTAAAACGTCCCAGGCCTGGCTTCGAAACAATTTGCCAGCGTTCATTTCCTCTGAAGAATGGCCCTCAGGCAGTCCAGATTTGAACCCATTGGATTAAAAATTGTGGACGGTTTTAGAGGACAAGGTTTGTCACAAAAGATACCCCAACATTGGATCTCTTAAGACTGCTTTGGTTCGAGCTGTGGCCAATTTTCCAATGGACGAGGTTCGTGCCGCTATTGACGATTGGCCAGTGCGACTTAAGGCGTGTGTAAAGGCAAAAGGCGGACATTTCGAATAAGTAGATTCTTTTTGGATACAATATACATCAATAAATATATTAAAAAATATTTAGTCCACAAACATTTAGCACTTTTTATTTTAAAGCATAAAACGTGTGTAACAGTATTTATGTCCCTACTAAGTACTCTCTAACACCCTTCTTCTTAGAGAGCTCCAAGAGATTGTTGCGTTCTTTTCAAATTATTGCAGAACAATGCCTTACACGCTCCCCTCTATTGAAAGGTCTTCTAAGGGTCTCCATAGGAATTTAAACCAACGATCTTCTCTGATATGCTTCTTAAAGGCCTACAACACCAAATTGTGGGTTTAGTTCTAGTGCTTTATATATTTTTCTTTTACTGTCTACCGCTGTGATGAACACTTCACGTTTTGGTTTAACTTACCATGTATCGTATGGTGCCTCATTAAAAAATATTAACCTCTTCTTGTTGGCCTTCTTCAAGAATTCTTTAACGAAAAAATAAAGGATAAAATACAAGCATTCTAGCATACCTTCTTCATGAAGTGAAATTAGAATATGTGAGGAATAATTTGTCATTTGCAAAAAAAAGGAACTTCATATTGTCTAGGTTTGGAGGGTAATGACAAATTTGTGTTGGATCTCATGAAGGCCTACTAGAAGTTCTTTTATGGGAGGCTCTTGCTTTTTCCTCTCCTGGGTGCCATCGCTGTGATGAAGTTCTTCCCGGTTGTATACACTAACCGGGTATGGTAGCATACCTTCCAAAGGAAGGGCGCCAGGTGTGTTTATTAAATCAATCATACTTAAATCTGAAAGCCTACTCAAAGAATGCATTAACAAATGAGTGAGTATAAGACTATCTACAAGGCCTTCCAGTAGACCTTTTGCAGAGCGACATTAGAATGTGTGCAGGATAAATTGGCATGTACCCAGAAGGCCTTCTTTATAAGAGTTATGGAAGGCATTAACGAAGTGTTTAATCTTAAAAGTAGTTTTCCGAGAACATCTTTCATTGGGACTTCTTGCATATTTCGCCACTGGCGTGTTTGACACACTTTGTTCACAAAGGACCATAGTAAAGGCACGGTTTACAGACCTTTAAAGTTAGGACCTTTTTTTTCATAATATTGCCAAACTAAGCCGTTCGCCTTAGACCTCCTTTGATTTAACTCAGAACTCCTTTGATTTAAGTATTTTGTGTGTTCTGAATGCCAGGATAATAATAAATCAATAACAAGCCTTAAAACTTAAAACTTCTTAAACACCGAGCCGGGCACAAGCATATGAGGTGCTCGACACTTTCGTCGTCCTTTCCGTAACGAAAGCTTCGACATTGGACATCTGCTGATTGGTGCGTGACTGCAGTTTTCTACGATATGAAAATATGTACCCTAGGTGTATACTTGGTGGGTGTATACTAATGACCCGTGCTAACGGATATATCGCCCCTAGAGTTAAAGGATTGCGATCGTTTCAGATTTGCCAGGTTATCCGGCATGCCTTAGACCCTAGTCCTACATTTCGATCACTTGTATTACAACTTTTTTGGACCTTGAGCTTGCATGTAGAGGGAAGAGTACTCACATATTCCAGATCGAGTGGAATGTTTCTCATAATTCCCTGTGATACGCCTTTACCCTAGTATCCGGATTAGGTAGATATCGAGCTGTTTGGTCATCTTCTTGAAAAATGCTCGTTGTTGGCGGTTCCAGAATTCAGAAATACCGATAGTAGAGATAAATGCGCAGCCTAGAAAGCAGAGAATATATTGAGACCGAGAGAGTAAATAAGTTTTTGTAGCTATTGCTCGCCAATATTTCTGCCTGGAAACTGTCGCAATGGTCTGGTGGTAGAGAGCATTTTTCCGAGATT
This sequence comes from Hydrotaea diabolus, assembly GCA_963513945.1. Lineage (NCBI taxonomy): Eukaryota > Metazoa > Arthropoda > Insecta > Diptera > Muscidae > Hydrotaea > Hydrotaea diabolus. The sequence goes on along the minus strand of OY740720.1, from coordinate 28,148,708 downwards.
TCTATAACATCATCAATATATCATTCCATACATAATATTCCACTCAGTCGTAATGTGATCATCAAATAATAATATTGTTAAATAATATTCAACGCAATCATAATTTGATATTGTGGAATCATACTTGTACTAGTGAGGATATGATTGTGTGCGTTCCTAGTGATTAATTTCGACCATATTGTCCAATCGTTATGCACATAATGTTATTATAAGACACATAATATGATTTTGAGGAGCATAATATGACTGTAATGGTTAAAATAAACTTTCATTAAACATAAACAATCTCTTATTACCTGATTTCCATATGGTACCTTATCTGTACTATTAAATAATGCCATGATTACCCAGGATATTAATCTTTATGCTTTAAACTGTTCCCTGATTAAAATTTCCTCTTGTTACCAACTGCCGAACGAACTAAATATACTCCCTCTTTCTCCATCCTTCGTCTGGCGAGTATGAAAATAAATGGCAAAATTTGCCGCAATGCAACATGTTATTTTCACTGGCCGCATTCGAAATTTGTTTCCTCTTGGTTGCATTGATTGCAGACGCTGTGATTCATGGGTTCATTGTTTTGGTTTTTGGTTTCTATGCCTGGATTTTCAGCCATTCTCGGTTCGGTGTCGAAAGCCTCAAACGTTTAACAAAAACTGTTAACTTTAGTTTTTGTGTGTTTTTCTTTTCGTTTTTGTTTTTGTTTTTTTTTTTTGGTTCTGTCGAACGTTTGGAAAATAAATTGTACCCGTAGTCATTGGGAAATTGAATTTAAAATGTTGTTCATTTACAGCCATTGGACTATGGCAAGGATGCCGAAGTGGTTAAGTGGTCTGGGGGAAGGAGGGACGGCAATACCATTTAACTATCCACATGAGTGTCTGTATGGTAATTTAAAGCCTAAAACGAAAGGTGGAAAATTCTTGAGGGTTAGCACAGAAGGGACCTTTTAAGATTTTTTCAAACAGAAAAAAGTTTTGTTGCTAACTCCAAATGGTAACAGTTGCATGTCCAATTAGCATAAATAAAGGGCGATCCATCCAGAGGTATTTTTTCAGACCAAAAACAAATATAAAAATTAAAATCAAGTGTGGAATCTTTGTTGGTAATTTAAAAGGACCTTTTATGGCATTTATATTTTGAAAATAATTTCCTTCAAATGTTGGCAACTGTATTATGGACATGAGCGTTCGGTGAGAAACGGGAAGATCCGCTGTTTTCGACCAAAATTTTGTTCAGTTATGAGGCCCATTTCTGGCTCAACGTCAAAGTCAATAAACAAAATTGCCGCATTTGGGCTGAAGAGCAACAAGAAGAGGTTCAAGAGGTGCCATTATACCCAGAGAAAACCTCGGTTGGGTGCGGTTTATAAGCTAATGGATTCATGGGTGCATATTTTTTTCAATAATGATGATGGCCGGAACGTCACCGTGAATGGTGTTCGCTATAGCGCCATGATATCGATATTTATGCTACCAGAAACTTAAGCCCGTAATCTTGACGATACTTGGACGGCACAGGACGGTACCACTTACCATACAGCTGCTTAAACAATGGATCGATTGAGAGGTCATTTCGAAAAGCTGCTAATTTCGCGTTGTTGATAGGTGAGTTGGCCGCCTAGATCGAGTGATATCACACCTTTAGACATTTTTCTTTGGGGCTACGTAAATTCCAAAGTCTATGCTGACAAACCAGCTACGATTCAGTTTTCGAAGCCAACATTACGCGTGCCATATGGGACGAAAAGCTCGAAGTCGAATCATCCAAAATTGGACCCTCAGAACGGAAACATTGAGGCGTAGTTGCGGCCAACATTTGAAGGAAATTATATGCAAAAAATAAATGCCATACAATGTCCTTTCAAATTACTAATAAAGACTACACACTTGATTTGAATTTTTATATTTTTTTTAGTTCTAAAAAAATACCTCTAGATGGATCACCCATTATATATTATCTATCACATGTAGCAAGACTTTTAGACTACTTCTACTTTACTACTAAGTAACAGAAAATATTTGCGTTTGAAATTCTACTTTGCTTTACATAAATAATTTAAAGTCATCATAAAATTTTGTATATCTTTAAAACAAAAATTTGATTCTTTTGACCCACTTAACCAATTTGATGCATACAATCGTTTCACTTATACATTCAAACATTATTAGATTCGAAAGTAAAAAACCAAGTTTAAAAAAAAAACCTGCTCAAAACTAATAAAGAAAATAGAAAAAATATTTTCAAATCGTTATATGTGACAGCGCATAGAGAAAGGGACCTAAGGGTAAAAAAAAATCAATTTTCATTTTTTTTTCTTTTTTTGATGTGATCAACATCTGAGCATCGAATGAGACCGATCCCAAGCCCCAAAAGTGTTCCCTCCCAGAGATATGCGCGTTTTATAAAAGTGAAGTCGACGATTCTAAGCGCAAATAGAAAGGGACCTAATCTTTAAAATGGCTCTCTCCCTCTTGCGCGTAACATATATAATTTTTTTTAAAAAAAAAACCCTAAATTTTTTGATTGATAACCGAATACATAAAATTTAACCAACAGTTGGTCTAGTTAACAAAAGCTTGTGGAATGACAACCGATTTCAAAGAGTAGTTATTGTCAATTAACTATAAAAACAACTTATACACGTACAAATTTAATTCCAATAAACATCCTAATTAGTTAGGTAACCGATACTTTTTCTTTTCAACCGATACTTTCTGTTGCTACAGCCACTGCTGAAAATATCCGTTTGCCCAATAAACATTCAGTTGAAACCATGGAATACCAAGATAGTACGTGCAACCGCCAAGAGACGCACGCAGAAAAAAGACATGGTTACTGTATGGTCACGGCAATAATAATATGTTCTCTACAATAAAAGCATGTTCGTCGCAACCATAGTATTGTTTTCTGCGTTTTATTTTAACGACAGTATGATTGCGGCAATAATATTGTTGAAATGTAACAATACTATTATTGATAAATTTAGAAATGAAACTATGGTTGTAGCAACCATGTAAATATTGTTTGTGCGACAAAAGTATTGTTGTTAAAGATTTATATTAAAATTAATATGATTACGGTATACCAAAAAAACATACATACACACGATACAGTGCATGGTTGTTGTTCATTATAAAAAACAACAACAATCGGAAGGCAGTGTGAGGGATTTTAATGTGTTTACTTTGTTCGGTGGAATACTCTGCCGACTGGTTTCCGATTATTTAAAATCTGCCTGCACTTAGGTATTTAGCCAGTCATCATGGTTTAATCACGTTCATCACTTGGGGTCTACGGATGGTAAAGAAGCATTCATCCCCTGCAGTCACCACTGCTTTCAACTACAAGTCTTCGACTACCTTTTGAATGTATTTTTGTTCTTAAATAGTATGTTCAAAGAAACAAATCTACCTAGGAGCTAATTTTCAAAAAAGCTTAATAAGAATCTCTAATGTTGAATAATAACAAAAACCAATCCTTAAAAAAAATTTGGAGATCATAGTATGGTTGAGTGGAATCATATTATTGTTGTAGGGATCATAATATGGTTGCGTGTGAATCATTCTTTGGTTGTGAGTATCATACTATGGTTGTATGAGAAAGATAATATTGTTGTGAGGATCATAATATGGTATTGGGGATAATAGTATGGTTGAGTATGGCTTATAATATGGTTGTGGGGGTCATAGTATGGTTGTGTGTTAATCATACTATTGTTGTGAGGATCATAATATTGTTGTGCCACAACATATACCCAACATTAGTATGATCCTCTTCGAATATTGTCACCACAACTATATTTTTTTTCTCCGTGCGGTTGGCAAAAAAATCGCCAATTGTGGCAACAATTCTGTTCTCTGTTGTACACAAACATTCGTCCCGATTTGTGACCTTTCTTTGTAAGAAGCCTCATACTAAATCTGACCTGTCGTTTAACGTTATAAGCAACCTTAATTAAATCCGCAACGGTTTAAAGTCCTGTCCCCTTAGAAACCATAACTGAAGACTCTATTGCTCATAGTTCGTCTATTGCCCATAATTTGTTATACGTGACCTCTAACAATCTTTTGTGTACAAACAGAAATCAGATTCGCTGCCACAACCGAATAATTAAAGTAACATCCACCCCAAATAGTCCATCAGTTCAACCTAGATTGCAAGTTACAGTTGTAAGATCTGTACTACCAAGTATCTGAATATTTAGAAGAGAATTTTTCTAAAAATACCTAATCTGCCCATATTTTCCTTTAGCTCCCAAACAAAAAAAAAACTCTGCCGCTTTTAAAGCCACTTACATAACCGGATTAAACTTAAATTTGCTACAGTTCCTTATGAGTGATCTACAACCAACATAGAAAGGGACCAACAAAATAGAAAGGGACCTAAGGGTAAAAACCAGTTTTATTCAGGAGAGCCATTTTAAAGATTTAAATACGTGTATTTTTGTATTTCACTTTCATAAAACGCGCATATCTCTGGGAGGGAACATTTTTGGGGCATGGGATCGGTCTCATTCGATGCTCAGATGTTGTCCACATCAAAAAAAAGTGAAAATTGATTTTTTTTACCCTTAGGTCCCTTTCTCTATGCGCTGTCACATATGTAAATAAGCTGGTCAATTTAGGTCCAGTTCATTTTTGTAGCCCCCATGCAAAGGCTTCTCCTTCTCGTCTCAATCTGAGAACCTGTTCTCCTAGAAGCCTTAAACTAAATCTTGTTTCTTATTAAAGACATGACACTTCTATTGTACACACAGAGAAGAAATTCGTTGAAGATCGCTCGGAACTTCTAAAATTCCGTTGCGTAATGGATATTCGGTTCGACATACCACAAGATGATACGAGGGCGACCGCAAAAGTAACTGGCTGGCCTAACATAAAAAGAACCGTTTTTTTGGAATTATATTATTTATTTTTCAACATAATATCCTTCCAACTCAATACACTTCATCAAACGTTTTTCAAGTTTTTTAATTCCATCCGAAAAATAAGATTTTTCAAGACCTTCAAAATATGCCTCAGTTTCAGCAATAACCTCGCTATTGGACGACAATTTTTTGCCACCGAGAATTTTTTTAAATTTGGAAACAAGAAATAGTCAGAAGGAGCTAAATATGGACTATATGGTGGATGCGGAGCAATTTCAAATCGTAATTCGGCCAGTTTTTGTTGAATTAAAAATGCAGTGTGTGATGGAGCATTATCTTTTTTTCTAAATGCGGTCGTTTTATCTTGATTTCTTCACTCAACCGATCCAATAATGCACAATAATATTCACTATTTACAGTTTTTCCTTTCTCAAGATAGTCAATAAATACTATACCCCTTGCATCCCAAAATACTGTGGCCATTACTTTTCCTGCTGACTTAACAGTTTTCGCCTTCTTGGGACCACTTTTACCAGCTGCTATCCATTGTTTTGACTGTTCTTTGCATTCTGGGATGTAGTGATGGATCCATGTTTCATCAACAGTTATGAATCGGCGCAAGAACTCTATTGGATTACGCTGATAAATCGCTAAAAGCTCCTCGGAATTGGTCCAACAAACGATTTTTTGGGGTAAAGTCAACAAACGCGGCACCCATCTTGCGGATAGCCTTTTCATGTGGAGTTCATCATGTAAAATACTCCAAACTTGTTCTTCGTGTATTTTAATAATATCAGCAAGTTCTCTGAGCTTTATTCGTCTATCTTTAGTCACTTCATTAAAGATTTGTCTAATGTTTTCAATAGTAGTAGCAGTTTTCGGTCTTTCAGCGCGTTGTTTATCTTCCGTGCTTGAACGACCCATTTTAAATTGTTGAACCCAGGATTTCACGGTGGAGTATGATGGTGCATTATCACCACGAACAGAATCCAATTCATCTTTGATTAATTGTGGCGTATAACCTTTCATATAAAAGTGTTTAATTACCGCACGAAACTCTTTATTTTCCATTTTTCAAAAATTATAAAACTTGTTTACTTCAATCACCCGTAACAAAGAAAATAATCATTAAATATTTCGGAAATTTTGACAGATGGCTTATAAAAGCAAAACAAAAAGTTGCTAGTAAAACAGAAAATGTGCCAGGCCAGTTAGTTTTGTGGTCGCCCTCGTAAATATGATCATCGTATTGTAGACGCAACTAATTAATCGGTCATACGTATAAAACGCCTCATATGTAAAGGGTGTTGTTTTTAGACGTGTGGTTTTTAATATGGCCACACTTTTTTCCGAGTTGGTCTTTTTGACAGCTGTCACTTCATTAAGGCTTAGTTTGGTTTGCCCTTTTATAATGAATAGACTTACTCCGGAACAACGTTTGCAATTCATGTAAAGTTATTACCAAAATAATGGTTCGGTTCGAGCGTCCAAAATTCGGTCCACATTATCGCCCAGCAGAGTTGGTAATTCAAGCAACCATGGATCGGTTGCACACCACATAATGCGCCTCATCCACCGTGCGCATTAGAAATGTCGTACAGTGCGCACCAAAGGCGCTATTGCTGATATGGAGCAGAGTTTCCAAGAAGACCCGAATGAGTCCATTCGCTATTGCGCGCAACAATTGGAGCTGTGCCCTTCCACTTTATGGAAGATTTTGTTCAGCTATGAAGCTCTCTTTTGGTTGAATGGGTACGTTAATAACCAAAATTGTCGCATTTGGAGTTATGAAATTCCACAAGCCATTGTTGAGACGCCATTACATCCTCAAAAGGTCACTGTTTGGTGTGCTCTATGGGCAGAGGGAATCATTGGACCATATTTTTTCAAAAATGAAGCCGGTCGTAATGTTACAGTCAATGGGGAACACTTTAGAGCCATGATTAATGATTTTTTAGTGCCTGAATTGGAGGAAGTTCATGTGGACGACCTTTGGTTTTAACAAGATGCGGCAACATGCCGTACAGCCAACGACACAGTCAATTTATTGAAGAAATTTTTGTGTGAGCTGATTATCTCGCGTCGTCGGTCTGTGGCGTGGCCTCCAAGATCGTTCTTTTTTTTGTGGGGTTATGTAAAGTTGCTTATCTACGCAGATAAGACCGACACAATAAACGCCTTGGAAGAGAATATTCGGCGCGTTATTGGTGACATACTGCCCCAAATGCTGCAAAAAGTGGTCAAAAATTGGGCTTCTCGGCTCGAATATATTCGAGTCAGACGCAGCGGCCACTTGCCCGAAATCATTTTAAAAACATAATGGCAAACCCTAATCTTTCTAATAAAGCTAAATTCTTGCCTACAACATTAAATTATATGCGTTTTATTTCTTCTTGAAAAACACACGTCTTTCTTTCTAATAAAGCTAAATTCTTGCCTACGACATTAAATTATATGCGTTTTATTTCTTCTTGAAAACCACACGTCTAAAAAACACCCTTTATTATGTTGCAATAACTGGTGCTTTTGGCAACCAATAGTTTTGCCAACATTACGTTGTTGTAACCGAATATTGTTGATAATATCTAAGCTATCATCATAACCAAAAAAGAAAATGATCCTATTATTACTGCTTTAAGCAAATCGTTTAATCTAATTCAGAAAAAATCTTCCACCATAGTTTCCGCTTTTTTCTCGATACGACCCACCCTATGCTGAAGAGTACTTCAAATATATAAAGAAACAAGCTTTTGCTCTAATGAAAATTTGAATTATTTTATTTAAACCAGTGCGACATGTTTTTTTTTAAAAAATTGTTTCTGGAGAATCGGATACTTCGTATTTTCTACCGATACTTAAGCTTCATTTAATGAGCGTTACAGAGCCCCAAGTAAGATTTGGTTGTACTAATGAAATACTCGGGATGCATGCAACCTCAATCATTCGGTTGGCAAAATAAAAATCAAAGCTATTCTCTGTGCGAGAGCGAACTTTCTAAAAACCAATAACATTTTTATTTTTTGTCCGGCTTATTTGGGTCAACCAGTAAACCTCACCTGACACGGACAGGTGAATCTGACCCAACCATAAATTCAAATACATACCAAATCCCATAGTGTAAAGTGTCCTTAACCAAAGTCAGAAACGGCGATATATATCTATAGAGAGAGAGAGAGAGAGAGAGAGAGAGAGAGAGAGCTAGGAGCAACCAACAAATCAATTAATTCTATGGACAAATAATTGTTTTCACCCCCCCCCCCCTACCCACTAAACACAAAAGGAAATTCCTAACTAACTTGCTCCCTTTTGTTTACACCAAAAAGTAATTTATTCCTCCACTCATTTCAAACCGAAACAAAAAAGAAACCGCTTCTATGGAAATAACACAAAACCAAAATGATAGGGATAAGCGAAGACACTCTGCCTTAAAGCAAAATCTACAAAAAAAAGAACACACAAAATTGTTAACGCTTTTGATGCAGTCTAGTAGTATTAAAATACAATTAGATCTGACAAAGAATACAAATGGCGGTGACTGGGCCAAATTCCAGACCAGAACTTAAACGAATTGAACAGCAGAGAATTGAATGAATGGCAAACGGCGGCGAAAAGCGAACGACTGGACGGTGAACGGGCACGGCGCATAGGGAGCTGCATGTGTGCATTTAATTTCACGCTTGGCTGTAAGGACAATAATGCACGGACACTCTGACACAAACACACACATGGATATGTTCATGTTCAGCTACAGCAGCCATGTGTACGTGTGCACACATTCGTAGAGACATGCATGTATACAAATATTTGGTATGTGGTTGACACACAGACACAGTCATACTCATACCCATACCTACATACATCTGTGTACCTAGCATTTTCCACATATAAGTATGCTGTGTGCTTATGTCTATATACACATATGGAGAGAGATGTACATATGCGTTATATGTATATTCATGTTTATATACCGAAGACATTGTTTGCATGCGTGTGTGTGTGTGCGAAAACTTTAACTTTTATTCAGGGAATCATGTACTGTGTCATGGTGCTAAAGTTATTGCCCGGGTTATTCCACAGTTGATTTTGGTACCCCTTCACCCTTCAGCCAGTAGCAGTGGATTTTTTGTTCGAGTCAATGCTAGTAGTAACGAGCGTCTAATGCGAGGGGTTCTTAAGAGGACTCGCCTTTTTAATGCACCATGGAACTTTTTCGAAAGATAGGTTGTACTATTACAAACATATCTTTATCAGATTTTTAACATGTGGGACCTCAAAAGTAAGTCTTAGAAGATCTGTAAAAACTCCAACTGGTAGGTACGCATGCAAGACCAAAACGGGATGAATTTTACTTTGAACGTTGTCGTGCCATGACTGTTACTAACACCTTTGCGGCAATTGAATGACCGGCAACGACTAGCTCAGCTTGTGCTCAGAATGGGTCTCAACCCTCGATCAGGCCCTGGGTATTGTAACAATAAACAACTTTAACATACACAAAACGTTTACTCTAACACTGCAATGGGAAACACTCTTGATTGGGAGGCAGATGGTATCCCTCCCTTCCTTATTCACGACTTATTTCCACTTACAATCATATATTTCCCAATCCCATAAAGCCATGGCGCGACTACTTTCAAAGTAAAATTTATCCCGTTTTGGTCTAGTATGCGTGTCTACCAGTTGGGGTGTTACAGATCTTCTTGGACTTGATATTTCTACGAAATCTTTATAGTGCCATTGTTCCCTCGAACTCGCTGCCGACGATTCTTGTTATTCTTTGGCACAATATGTCCAACCGAGCGCATTCGTTAAATGTTGGGCTGTGTTAGACCCTTAGCTATTACAATTTTTCTGGTGTCGGAATACGGAATAGTTTAAATACGTGGGTTAAAGCCTGAGCTAAATGTGTGGCACTTATACACTGACCTGAGTATGAGCTTGTGCGTAGTAGTTTTCGTCTATCAAGAAAGGGATTTATTCTTTCGATCTCTCTATATCCTAATGTAACATCCTTTTTCTAACATTATTAATTGATATAATACTTGACTCAAATATTGCTCCGATATCGTAGAACGAGCTCGGCGTCTCTAATGGATCATTGTCTATAGTCAGACAGTGTTCTTTTTTGGGTTCAGAAGAATCCTAGCCTCTGTGAAAAATATGGCTTCTAGAGCGGATTTTTCTGCGGTCTATAAAATCTCAAAGTAAAATCTTAAACTGTGATCCGGCATTTCTTTAAAAGGACAGATGACAAAGATTTGAATGTTATTATTTCTATACTCACCACATAGAAGAGTATAATTACTTTGTCATTCCGTTTGAAACAAATTGAAATACTGATCGGAGTCCTACTAAGGTACGATTAAGAACATATATTCTAAGTCGTAAGTCTTATCAGTATTTTCTTTCTATGAAAATAAAACATCAGGTCGCACTAATAAGGTCTATTGAAAATGGTTCAGATCGGTCAAGAGGAAAAAATTTTCCCCACAAAAGCACTGAGTCAACCTCTGGAAAAATCTCAAAATCGTTAGTATTTTTGGGGTGTTTTGCATATACGAGTACATCACCACTTTCAACTGCGATCATTACGAAATGTTTACATTACGATGTAATTGGTCAGGGGGGCGTGGCACGGCCCACACAACCCTGAACTTAAAAACAGACAATATGTTATGCAGTTTTTGAGATATGACAACGATATTTGAAATCAATGTTGTTGACATGGATCGCAACACATCCGGGAGAAAAAGTGGGCGGTGCATTTCAGCCGAAGTACGTAATGGACTGATCGTTATAAAATTGAAGCAAAATGAAATCAATGACTTAATAGTTATTGAATATGTTATGCTAGAACTGGACACCAGGGCGTGGCAAGGATGTGTTTTTATCCCGGAGAAAAAGTGGGCTGTGCCACGTCCCTTTTAAAATATCGCATTTATGGCCAAAATAATGGCCCGATCTTTATAAAATTTGAACAGAATGAAATCAATGACTAGCATATTATTAATGAATATATATTGCTATAATTGAACAAAAGGGCGTGACAACGGATAATACACAACCCGAAACATTGAAACGCCCAGTCTTCTAAACCAATACCGATATGTTAATAATAATTGGTATATATTTCCACTCCGTAAACGTCGGCAACTTTATGCGCAAGAGATTCGCATAAAATGTAACCATCAGCTGGTCCAGTTAACAAATGTTGGCGGTAATGACAACCAAATTAAAAAAAAAAACACTTAATACTACAATATTAATAATAAAGAACACTTAATGTATATTTCCACTCCCTAAACGCCGGCAACTTTATGTGCAAGAGATTCGCATAAAATGTAACCATCAGCTGGTCCAGTTAACAAACGTTGGTGGTAATGACAACCAAATTCAAAAAAACACTAAATACTACAATATTAATAATAAAAAACTCTTAAAGTATATTTCCACTCCCTAAACGCCGGCAACTTTATGTGCAAGAGATTCGCATAAAATGTAACCATCAGCTGGTCCAGTTAACAAATGTTGGTGGTAATGACAACCAAATTTAAAGAACACTTAATAATACATTAATACAACCAATACATGTTCTTATTTAGGTCCAATAATCATCTTTATTAGTTGGTGTTCCAATACTTTGTCTCTCCAACCGATAGTGTCAGTTGCCTCTACTAAAAATTGCCGTATATACAGTGAACATTCGATTGTAGCAATGGCAAACATGGATAGTACGAGCAACCACCAACATACGGATGACAATAAATTCGGTTGTGGCAACAAATCTTTTCTCTGACGAAATTCCGAAATTCTTGTGGTTAAAATAAGATGACATTATTTTTCTTGGGTAGTTCCGAAAATGCGGAGTACTATCCCAATTAACGACAACCGAGCAGCATAATTTTTCAATTGAAGTCCTATCTATTCGCCAGGGTAATCGATATGTGGACCGTACTGATGTAAGCCAGCCAGCATTACAGCATAAAAATCAGAAATAAAAAATTAGATTACAGCAGAATTTCGAAGGTTTCCATTCCTACTTCCTATTTAAGCGGAAATCATCGTCCTCTACATGTCAGGCGGAACCGAAAATGTAGACCAAATGCTGAAATTGATTAGATATCAATATATATTTATATATATCTTGTTTAATCTCTACTTGATTAAAAATTAATTCGCTTTGCTTTGTTGACCCTTAAGTAAACTCAAAGCTAGTCTAAGAGAATTTATTAAATAACTGACGTTGCATTAACCGAAAATTCTAACGCACGAACTAAAGTTCGGCTGTGCTGATAGAATGCTTGGGGTAGACGCAACCTTAATCACTCGGTTGGCAAGCAAATTCGATTGTTACAACCAATCTGTAATCGGTGTGTGGATAAACCTTTCAATTTAAATAGAAAAAAACGTTTAAAATCAATTTTTTAATTTTTTTAAACCCCTTCCTATTGGCATCCCTTTGTTTAAAGTTTTTTTTTTAAATGCCCCTGCTTCTCTTGTAAACTTGTTATTGCTTTTAACTTTGGCAATTCCCCTCGCGTACTGCACACCAATATTGCACTAAAGCAGATCTGAATGTGAACTTAACCGTTTTGTAAGCACTTGTTCTTTTTTTGTTTGTTTGATTTTTTCTGTTTTTGTCTCGAATGTGGCCCAATAGCGCTTTTATTGTGGCACAGCGGTAAACTTTTGGCCCGGAATTGACTCGAATTTTGTTTGCAACTACCAAAGGAATGCTTGTATGTGCATGCCATGCATCCTACCAACCTACACGATACGGTGTACAAAGTTTTCTTATTAACCTCTCACATGTGCCGGCAGAGTTAAGCGTTTGTTGGAACGCTGCTCAACATCAGAGCCGAGGACAATTGTCGACAACAGTCCATTGACAGCATATGGGTCTTATGCGTGTGTGAGTGTGTATGGGCTCTGGCCAAAATTGCTTTCAACCACAGAAGTAAGGAACATTTTCCAGCCAATATCACCCACACCCCTTTAGTGCATTTTTTTTGGGGATTTTTTGCAATCTTAATTTTAGCTCGTTTTTGCAAATCATGTGCTTTTGAAGGGGTAATTTTCAAAATGACTCAGACTACAATTTTTTGCTAAATGAAACGAGAGAAGAGGAAAAAAGAAATTTAACTATATTTGTCGGTTATTGTCTTTGTTTGGTTGGCAAGTTTAAATGTTGTTTTAACTGTTTGTAAAGTTAATACCAAGAATTTTAAGGGGGTAAATGAAAGTCAAATGGTTTTTTTATATATTTATTTGAAAATTTTTTACTATAATCTTTTTAAAGTGTTTATTGCATTTTGAATACAAGATGTGGACCGAAAAAAATAATGATTAGTAGGTATAGGTTGAGTGGGTTTCTCGGGTAGCATTAGAAGTCTATGAGTAGACCCTTTGTAAAACCTTAGATGGTAGAGAATTAAACTAGGTGGAAAGCCGAGATTTAATGAGTAGGACAAATCGATTAAATTTGATCCTATCGATAACTTTCCTCAAGGATTATGTCACCGAAAGAGACTAATCTTCTATCGTGAGACAGTGGATCATCAGAGGTTTTTTCATTTCAGTGTCACGTCAGCATCTCAGGAGCCATCCTCAAATATGACCTTACGTTTCTATCATTTATATTTGCCGATGTCAAACAATTCAGTAATAAAAAAAACTGTTTGCTCACACACTTGAATACTCTAAAACATGGAGAGGTTCAGTTAGAGGAAAAGTGGATTAGGTAATGAAAGATTATTAATAAAAATATATTTTTTAAAAGTTGATACCATAATCATACCAAAATCAAATTACTTTTGAACAACCTTTCACCAACAATTGGGTACCACAGAAAAATGTTTGCCAACATACTGGTTGCTACAACCACTAGAAGTGGCCGGTCAATTAGTTGCGTGTACAAAACATAGATCATAAATATCATCTTGTGGTACTTCGAACCGAATATTCATAACGATTACACTGTGGAACATTTTTGGGGTTATTGTCTGGGGGGTGAGAAATTCCAAGTCAGGGTGATGGTACAAGGTCAGTATATTAAAACCCTCAAAGGGTTTTGCGTTCGTATGTGCCAGTAGAGTCTTATAACTTTTACGTAAAGTCACTTAACCTATAAACAAAATGCGACATAGATCATAGAAATCGATTAACGCGTTCTGCTTTTATTCAAAATTAAGTAACTTCACTTAATTGTAAATAAAAGCAGAACGCGTTAAAACTGGCACATACGAACGCAAAACCCTTTGAGGGTTTTAATATACTGACCTAGTACCATCACCCTGACTTGGAATTTCTCACCCCCCAGATTGGCTGTTGTACTGTGTTATAAATATTTAGTGATTGCAAGGGAAATTCTTCTTTGAAAAGGATTTTTTGTTATTGCAACCTATTCCCAACAAGGTTTTTCTCTGTGTGCATAAGACATTTGTTGGTATGAAATTTAAAGTATTTCCTGCCTACGAGGGCGACCGCAAAAGTAACTGGCCTAACATAAAAAGAACCGTTTTTTTGGAATTATTATTATTTATTTTTATACATAATCTTCTTGCAACTCAATACACTTCAGCAAACGTTTTTCAAGTTTTTTAATTCCATCCGAAAAATACGATTTTTCAAGACCTTCAAAATATGCCTCAGTTTCAGCCATAACCTCGCTATTGGACGAAAATTTTTTGCCACTGAGAATTTTTTTTAAAGTTGGAAACAAGAAATAATTAGAAGGAGCTAAATCTGGACTATATGGTGGATGCGGAGCAATTTCAAATCGTAATTCGGCCAGTTTTTGTTGAGTTAAAAATTCAGTGTCTGAAGGAGCATTATCTTGATGAAAAAGAATTTTTTTCTAAATGCGCTCGTTTTATCTTGATTTCTTCACTCAACCGATCCATTAATGCACAATAATATTCACTATTTATAGTTGTTCCTTTCTCAAGATAATCAATAAATATTATACCCCTTGCATCCCAAAATACTGTGGCCATTACTTTTCCTGCTGACTTAACAGTTTTCGCCTTCTTGGGAACACTTTTACCAGCTTCTATCCATTGTTTTGACTGTTCTTTGCATTCTGGGATGTAGTGATGGATCCATGTTTCATCAACAGTTATGAATCGGCGCAAGAACTCTATTGGATTACGCTGATATTCATAAAAAATGCAAAGCGGTAGAAAGTGTCAAGTCCTATTAATTTCACGTAAAGTCACATACCCTATGAACAGAATGAGACATAGATCATGAAAATCGATTTACGCATTTCGTTTCACACATATAATTAAGTGAAGGTATGAGATTAAAAACTTTGTTCGAGATATGCACAAAATTCTTTGGAAAAAACATTGATGATATTTTTATTGATTCTTTATTTTGCATGAAAATAACATTCCGATTTATATTACAGCTATTCTTACGCAGAAAATATGAGATTTTTATATGTTATATGGTTCAGGTGTATCGGTATCAGCAGCGCGTTTAACTGGAAGTGTGGCAGTTAAAGCAGCAATGCATACTTTTTATTTTAATTGTTTTCTGTTTAATCCATGACGAGAATTTATGCATGCATATCACGTGGATTCATCATGTGCAGTTAGGTCTTCAACCCAAATTACTGGCTTCATAAAAGAAAACTGTCCACCTTTTTCATGTACGAGTATCTACATCATAAGGGTATTATAACAATTTTTGCACACTGTGTTCGGCGTACAATTTGCACCACCTAAATCTGCTTCATCAAAATAATGACAATACGCTGTTTTGAATTCCTCAGTAATCAAGTTTTTTCAATCCAGTTAGCCTCTTTTTGGGACGATATGACCACAAACGTAACAAAAATTATCCAATTTTGGGCACTTGTTATTTTTCATACTGTTGTTATTCACTTTTAAAAACCGGAGAAAAATTCACTTGTACTTTTCGCGTTCGTCGACTCTTGTTAAATGACACAAATCGATCAATAAGCACCTATAAATACATTATACAAAATGTAAAGTTGCCCAACAGGAGGTTCTGGCAACGAATTATCGGAACTTCAGTCGGTTAAGAGTTTCCAAATTGTACCCTTGTCCTGTACCATACATTTGGCTAAGCATTCATTTCATGGTACGTTCAACCGAATTTCCTTCAAAATTATTAACAGTGGGTAATTTAAACTGAAAGTCTTGTCGTTTGTTCGGTTGTGATTCGGACTGATTTTCAATTGATATTTTGTCTGGGTATACGAGTACTAAGACTATTGAACATTAAGCGTGTGGTAAGCCTAACGACTTTCCATACTAGATTTTTATTTGAAAAGAAGGCCTTTTGGAATACCTAATTTTTGAGGGCACTAACGAATGTACTAACGAATGTACACAAGCAGAAAAAAAGTATGGTTGGAGTAACAATATTCGAAGAGCATCATACTATTGTTAGTTATATGGTTGTGGCACAACAATATTATGGTCTTCAGAACAATAGAATTATTTACACACAACCATACTATGATCTCCACAACCATATAATTATTCACACTCAACCATACTATGATCCCCACTACCATACTATAATCCTCACAACCAAAGAATGTTTCACATACAGATATGATGTGCATGATCCTAACAACCATAGTATGACTTACACACAACCATCTATGATCCCCAAATTTTTTTGTAAAGATTGGGTTAAGTGGTTATTCAACAATAGAGATTTTTATTAAATAAGTTATGTAAAAATACATAAAACTCTTTTTAAAGGGAGTGATTTATTTAACAGTAGAAACAATTCATTTATTAAAAATATTTCAGTTGTAATAATCCGTAGTTTGCTTTGAAAAATTTTTAATTTATATACAGAAACTACTATTATTGCGTAAGATTCGTAAAAATAACATTGTCAAATTAAAAATAAATTACGATTTTGCCTGTATGATTGCCGTAATCATGTTATTGTTAACATAAAACCCATGAAACAATACTTTTGTCCCACCAACCATATTAATATTGTTGCTACAACCATATTTTCATTTTTTAATTTGGCAACAATGTTTTTGTTACATTTCAACAATATTAATATTGCCGCAATCATACTATTGTCAAAATTAAATTCAAAAAACAATACTAAGGTTGCGACAACCATACTTTTATTGCAGAGAACATTTTTGCCATTGTTGCCGTGACCATATAGTAACCATATTTTTTCTCTGCGTGCAGGTAATTTGCTTAGTTGCACTGCAGGCTGTGGCGGCACTGTTGGTTGAAGAGAGTGGAGAGTTTGCGTGGCTTTTAGTGGCTGACGGGAGATTTGTAGTCGACTACCTTTTAGTTGTCATCATGCATTGGACACGTGAGGAGAGCTCATTTTGTGCTGAAGCGTATTTTTCAAATGTGCACTCGATCCTTGAAGTGCAGCGTGCTTTTCGTTTACGATTCGCTGTTCCCCCACGCGGACGTGTCCAGGTCGGCAATCAATTGTAAATTGGGTAACTTCATTTAGAACAGCAGGGTATGTGTATGTAGGGGACCTGAGAGAAAGAAGGATTACAACACCACAAAAGATCGAAAGAGTTAGAGCAGCAGTACTGCAATTTCCAAAACGCTCTGCTCTGAAGCAATCACTTGCTCTTGACATTTCTCGACTTTTTTTCAGCCGTCTCTTGAGGCAATGCAATTAGTGGATACATGGTTCCAACAGGATGGGAACACTGCACATACAGCGAGGGCTACCATGAATTGTTTGAGGCAAATGTTTCCTGGACGGCTTATCTCTTTGAGGGTGTGGTGAACTAGACTTAGCCCTATGAGATTTTCCTTTGGGGTTATCTGAAGTCGAAGGTGTACATCAACCGTCCCCACACCTTGGAAGACCTACGGGCGACCGCAAAAATAACTGGCCTGGCACATTTTCTGTTTTAGCAGCAACTTTTTTTTGTTTTTTTTAAAGCAATCTTTTATAAGCCATCTGTCAAAATTTCCGAAATATTTAATGATTATTTTCTTTGTTGAAAATAAAGAGTTTCGTGCGGTAATTAAACACTTTAATATGAAAGGTTATACGCCACAATTAATCAAAGATGAATTGGATTCTGTTCATGGTGATAATGCACCATCATACTCCACCGTGAAATCCTGGGTTCAACAATTTAAAATGGGTCGTTCAAGTACGGAAGATGAACAACGCTCTGGAAGATCGAAAACTGCTACTACTATTGAAAACATTAGAAAAATATTTAATGAAGTGACTAAAGATAGACGAATAAAGCTCAGAGAACTTGCTGATATTGTTAAAATACACGAAAAACAAGTTTGGAGTATTTTACATGATGAACTCCACATGAAAAAGCTAACCGCAAGATGGGTGCCGCGTTTGTTGACTTTGCCCCAAAAAATCGTACGTTGGACCAATTCCGAGGAGCTTTTAGCGATTTATCAGCGTAAGCCAATAGAGTTCTTGCGCCGATTCATAACTGTTGATGAAACATGGATCCATCACTACATCCCAGAATGCAAATAACAGTCTAAACAATGGATAGAAGCTGGTAAAAGTGGTCCCAAGAAGGCGAAAACTGTTAAGTCAGCAGGAAAAGTAATGGCCACAGTATTTTGGGATGCAAGGGCTATAATATTTATTAATTATCTTGAGAAAGGAAAAACTATAAATAGTGAATATTATTGTGCATTATTGGATCGGTTGAGTGAAGAATCAAGATAAAACGACCGCATTTAGAAAAAAAAGTTCTTTTTCATCAAGATAATGCTCCTTCAGACACTGAATTTTTAACTCAACAAAAACTGGCCGAATTACGATTTGAAATTGCTCCGCATCCACCATATAGTTCAGATTTAGCTCCTTCTGATTATTTCTTGTTTCCAAATTTGAAAAAATTTCTCGGTGGCAAAAAATTTTCGTCCAATAGCGAGGTTATTGCTGAAACTGAGGCATATTTTGAAGGTCTTGAAAAATCTTATTTTTCGGATGGAATTAAAAAACTTGAAAAACGTTTGATGAAGTGTATTGAGTTGAAAGGAGATTATGTTGAAAAATAAATAATAATAATTCCAAAAAAAGCGGTTCTTTTTATGTTAGGCCAGTTACTTTTTCAATATAATTAAAATATAAAAAAGAAAATTTTCTAAGGTTCATAATTTTTTTATTTCATTTCCAAATAAGCAAATATCCACTTTCCACTTAATGAAAATGAGAACCATCCAGACGGTCTTTAGTTAAACGCCCTTTACATTTTCCCGAAAGCCTAATTCCTTAACTTATTTTTGTTCCTTAAATCTTTAACGTTTTTAAGGTGTCGTATTTTCTGCTTGGCCATTCGTTGGTTACCCCACAAAAACACTATATGGCGACATTGCTGTGGTTGAGAACCTTAAGCGTCTAGTTGGCCCCTGTGCTATATTGGCCGTATTGAATGGCATTTAAGTTGGGGTCGTCCCAATTTTAGGTGTAAAAAACGTTACGAAATTCAATTGGCCATTGTCCCATTTAATTTTATTATCAATTATACCGCTTACACACACAGACACACACGCACGCACGCCATAACGCCAAGTAATTAGTTGTTTTTGTTGTAGCTTTGTTGCCTTTGTTTCGGCATCATCTTCTTAACATTTATACGGTAAATTACCATGTTATTAAAGCAATTTTTGTATATAATAGAAATTTTTATTACAATTTTTCCAACGTCCTTCGTCATATGCCCTCTCACTTACTCATTCGTTTGTGTGTGATACGCTTTATTACACAAAATTCAATTTGAAAGATACCAACGAAAAAAAGCTTGTTTCACACACACACACACACAAATACTCAAACACACAGATTAGTTTAACGGAAGCGAAAGAGATTCGGAGTGAAGCGGTTTGAGAGGAGCCAAGAAAAAGTTGTTACTTTTTGTACATTTATTTGTACCCGCCGTACCCGTACAAATGTTATTTTTTGGCATTAAGTCAATAAACTTATATACATTCAGTCGTATGTAAGTAGGTATGTGTGTGTGTGTGTGTAAAACACCACAAATTCCCACATTCCCAAGTGCGTCTGTATACGCGCGCGTGTGTATGCACATGGATATTTGCTTAAAGGAGAGCAGCATTTTTTTCTCAATCCAAATGTGTGCGTGTGTAGCGTGTGTGTAAGAGAGCATACACACAGATGCGAGCAACTTTTCTGGCTTTGGGTATGTGCGAAAAAGTGTTGTTATTACTACTCAGAGGGATAATTGGCAAGGCCTTTTCAGAAGAATAAATTCTAGAAGGCCTTCGTCTTTAGATCTAATACACTCTCTTTAGATCTAATACACATTCGTTTATGCCTTGCAAAATTTGACATTTCAGAAGGCCTTTTTTGCAAATGAAAAATGATCTCCCACACGTTATGTCGCTTCTCTAAGAAGGCCTGCTAAAGGCTGGTCCAACCATAATGCACGATGTTAACTGTGAGCCACACCTTAAAGTCAAGTTTTTTGCGCAACTTAATCTGGCATTTCTTAGTTTCAGTGATTGTCCAATTAAACCTGGGAGAGGTAAAAAAAAAAGAGCAGCGCTCGATAAATCAAAATACCTAAAAACAAGAAATATATTCAGTGTCACAACCGAATGATTAAAGTTGCATCCACAATAAAGTGTTTTGAGCACTGCAATTGTCCGTAAATAATCAATTTTTTCTGGATCACACATCACACTTGTTATTTAAAATCAAAAAATACTATTTTCTTATACAAAGGGTGGTCCAACCATAATGCACGATGTAAGTTTTTTGCCCCACTTAATTTGACACTTCTTTGTTTCAGGGTTTGACAAAATAAACTTTAGCTCATTCCTGCCTAATGGGTATTTAAATACCCAAGAAAGTGTATAATATATATAATATAATATAAGTATAATATAAGTATATATATAATATAAGTATAATTTTAGCCAGGTAAGCGATATGGCGGTAATTTTTTTTATAGAAAAGAAAAAAGTTTGGGCTAAATTACAAAAATTCAAAATAAGGTTTTTCCTATTTTTCCTTGAAGTGTTCAAATACTCCATAAAATGTTACAAATTAATAACTGATCTCATTTGTTGTAATATCCTATATAATATCTCAAACAATGTAAATATGTATATAAAATAAATGTGAATAAAGATGTTTTTATAAATTGAAATTGAAATTTTATTTTTTTTATCTTTTGTTTATTACAGGCAAAAATCGAAGATTTTTTTTTTGGGAAAATGCTACGGAAAAAAGCTGTCAAACATAGGAAAATGGTACAAATGAAAAATTAAAAAACCAATTTTACCGAACAGCTTAAGTTGTCTACTTAGAAGGGACATAAATACTGTTACAACATTGAACACACCCATTTCAATAGTAGAACTGAACATACCCCGTTAATGTCATATGGGTTTTGAAAACTAACCTCAATAGCGTTAGTCTGTAACCGGATTTTAAAATTGTTTCAACTTTCATCGTGGAATGGTCACATATTGAGAACCGTATCGCTGTAATGTCGCTTTTCAAGTGTGAAATGAAAAAAAAACGATATTTTGAAAACGCTTCGGCCACTAGGGATTAGCCGCATGTTCGTCTGCCGATGCATAAAACTGTTTGAGGACACTGGAGATGTAAAAGGCCGCCATCGGTCGGGCCGCCCACGCTCGGTTCGAACACCGCATGTCATCAAAGCCGTTAAATCAAGAATTCACAGAAATCCGCTCCGAAAACAGAAAATCATGGCCCGTGAGATGAATATCAAGCAAAAGTCCATGAGTCGAATCATTAGGAAAGACTTGGGACTTGGGGCTTTTAAACGACGTACCGGACACTTATTGACTGCAGCTTTAAAAAAAAATAGGATTGAAAAATGCAAACGTCTTTTGGCGAAGCACGCTAATAACTTGCACAGAAAAATTTTGTTCTCCGATGAAAAAATTTTTACCGTTCCGGAAAAATTTAACAAGCAAAATGATAGAGTGTATGCGCGGTAATCTAAGGAAGTATCTGAACTGATTCAAAGGCTGGAAAAGGGTCATCACGCAGCTTCAGTCATGGTTTAATGGGGTGTCTCTTACGATGGGATCACTGACCTGCATTTCTGCGAACAAGGAGTCTAAACATCGGCCAAAGTTAACCAAGAAACCGTTTTTGAAGCTGTTGTGAAGCCTCTTAACAATTCCCTGTTCCAAAAACAGCCATGGACTTTCCAGCAGGATTCTGCACCGGCCCATAGGGCTTAAACGTCCCAGGCCTGGCTTCGAAACAATTTGCCAGCGTTCATTTCCTCTGAAGAATGGCCCTCAGACAGTCCAGATTTGAACCCATTGTATTAAAAATTGTGGACGGTTTTAGAGGACAAGGTTTGTCACAAAAGTTACCCCAACATTGGATCTCTTAAGACTGCTTTGGTTCGAGCTGTGGCCAATTTTCCAATGGACGATGTTCGTGTAGCTATTGACGATTGGCCAGTGCGACTTAAGGTGTGTGTGTAAAGGCAAAAGGCGGACATTTCGAATTTGTAGATTCTTTTTGGATACAATATACATCAATAAATATATTTAAAAATAGTTGGTCCAAAAACATTCAGTACTTTTTATTTTACGGCATAAAACGTGTGTAACAGTATTAATGTCCCTACTAAGTACTATGTAAGTACTATGTCTTTTGGACATAAATTTCATAAAAATCGTACGAACCGGTCTATGGGCAGGCAGTAACGGGTTAAAGGGGTTCGAAATTAAGCAGGGCGTTAAGATTGTTAAAGCCTTTTACAAAAATAGGCGTTCAAATCAAAATGCATTTCGTGCAATTCGTGATTTTTTTGGCCAGCATAATCGACCAAATGTCCACAAAGCAGAATTTGGCCAAATGAGAATCCACGACAGTTGTTGAAAATGCCGATGCATTGACAAAAAGTGACCGTTTGGTGAGGTTTATGTGCTGGCGGCGTCATTGGGCCGTACTTCTTGGAAAAGAAGGTCGGCCATGTAGTTACCGATAATGGTGATCGCTGAGATGATAACAGACTTCTTGTGGCCAGAAATTGAAAATATGGACCTGGGCGGTATATGGTTCCAACAGAATGGTGCCACCTGCCACACAGCCAACGCAACAATGGCTCTTTTACGCGAGAAATTAAATGGCCCTGCATCTCACGTCGTGGTGATGTTAATTGGCCGACACGATCATGAAATTTGAACTTCTTTCCTTGGGGATATTTAAAAGAAATAGTAAGCAATAAGCCAAAAACAACTCAAGAGCTAATAGATGAGATAAGTCGGCACATTAACGACATTAAAACTCCGTGTCAGAGTCATTGAAAATATGAACTACCGGATATAGGTTGGCCACCGAAGCCGTGGTGGGCACTCGGCAGATATTTTGTTTGTCTTGGATCTAACTATCATAATAAAGAAATTTTGAAATAATTCTCTGAAAACTTTTTGTTTTCTTTACAATTAACATCGTGCGTTTTAGTTTGGCCACCCTTTGACAGGCATTGTAAAAAATCTACTCATTCGATAAAAAAAGACTGCTAAAAGGCCTTCCTATTTTCAATGACAGAAACTCAATAAACATTCCTGGATCCCTTCTTTTGAAAGGCATGCTACTATGCCTCGTGAGTGAAGACTGCACAGAAGGTGTTCGCCACAGCCATTGACCGTGAGGGTCCATTTGTGTAACCCTTCTGGAAGACCATTTTCTACAGACCTTCTAGAAGGCCTTACAAGAGAAAGGAGCTTGGAAGGCCTTACCTTGGATATATGCGTATGAGCCGGAAACAAAAGAGCAATTGACCGTTTGGGTCATCGAAGACGAGCCAAATCCAACGAAAGTTGTTCGTGGAAGAAGCACTTCGAAGCAAATGCTCGCCTATTTCTTCGGCAAAACTTCGGTAGGACGGCCAATTCTGAGTGGTACACCACAATTTGTATGCCTGAAGTCTTCGGAGAAATTCGAAAAACGAACAAGAGAACGAATCATTGTGCACCCTGATAATGCGAGCTCTCACACATCGGCTCAAACCAGCGACTTTTTGGCCGGCCAAAACGTCGAATTAATGGGTCATTCGCCGTACAGCCCTGAATAGGCACCCAGTGACTTCTTTTTATTCCCGCACATCAAGAAAAAAATGCGTGGTCAGCGATTCTCGTTGCCAAAAGATGCTGTTGAAGCGTTCAAAAACCATGTTTAGGAGGATTCTCAATCGAAGTGGAAAAAGTGCTTCCACAATTGGTTTGAGCGCATGCAAAAGTGTATAAATCATGCTGGAGAATACTTTGAAGAACAATAAAACCATTTTTGATGATAAATATTCGCATTTTCATTATGAGGCCAGAAAGATATAAAGCATTCATTCTACCAAGGATTACTAGAAGGCCCTACTGGGCCTTTACTTTTCCCCCTAGATGCTGTTACTTAACACATATACACACTGAGAGATGCTTGCATGCCTGCTGGTTTCACGAAAATTTTCGTTTAAAAGTTCTTGCACAGGGCAATAGAGCAGCAAGAGCTTGATAGAGCTGCAGTGGGAATAGTTTTTACAAGATAGGTAATGAAATCGAGGGGTGCGTCGAATGTAAGTAGTTAGGAGATGTGAACAGAGTGGGGGGTTTCGTAAAAACGCCTGAATATATGAAATAATTGCATTATTTTAAGTGTCACAATATGCTTTAATGCATTCAAGTACTCATGCACTTGCCACAAACACGTATACCGTGTAGAACAAAGCTATTCAGAGGGAGCATTTGAAAGGCCTTCTTAGAGAGGAATTTCCATTTCAGATCCCAAGCACCTTAATTAAAAGTCCTTATACGTAAAATTCCTACTTTCGTGTTGGGCATTCAGTAGATTAAAATTATTGGAAGTATTCAATATATGACAATAGTTTCTGCAGACATTAGAGAAACAGACAAACAAAAATACAGTCAAAAATTTGAAATATATTTTGTTTTCCTAAAAGAAGGCCTCCCTAAAGATGGGGTTAATGCGCCGGGATATTACTTCGAGAAGTGCTTCGACATCGTCATGTTGTGTTCTCGTACCGAGAGTATCTTAGGCTCCTCAAGTAGAGGATTCTAATCTGTTAACAGAAGGCGTGCCGTGGCTGTCCTAAGAACGACATTTTGACAGCTCTGCAACATTCTCCATTACGTGGCCACTAATGTTCATTGGCCACACTGGCGCACTTTGATTCACCATCGACCGGACGACGGCCTTACTTCGCAATTTAGTTGCAGGTAGCAGTGGGAGACTATCTAAATTTACCCCTGGTACCTTGGGATGAATCACTAAAGAATCTAGTCAATCCGTTCAACAGATTCGGCTGTCGTGGAAATGGTAATTTACTCTGTGATAATTTACAACTGAGTCTTACTTTCCTACATTTAGCCTGAGCCTTAATTCCCTCGTCCAGTCCAGGTATAAAAACAAACATTTGTCGATTTAGTCGAAGAGAGCGAAGCCCTTATCACCATCAGATTCCTCGGGTTCTTGACCGAGGACTTTGTGTCGGATATCGCCATATGCCTTGCCTAGAAGAAATTGACATGTTCACTGGGAAAATCTTTTATCATGAAGAATCGACCACTCACTGAAGAATCTAGTCAATCCGTTCAATAGATTCGGCTGTCGTAGGAATGATAATTTACTCTGTGAATAGTTTTACCGTCGCAAAAAAAAAATCGACTGAGTCTTACTTCCCTACATTTAGCCTGAGTCTTAATTCCCTCGTCCAGTTTGTGAAAAAATTGACCGAGGACTTTGTGTCGGATATTGCCATATGCCTTGCCTTGAAGAAATTGACAAGATTACTGGGAAAATCTTTTATCATACCGCAGATGTTTTCAACTCCGTGGCCCGCCGCATAGCCTGTGCTGTCGTTCGCTTATGGCTAGTGGTTATGGAATTTAGGAAAGATACAATTTTCGGCGAGAAGACCTCTCCCTGAGGAACTCTCTGTTTAATTCTACGAGGTTTTTTTCACGGGCAATATCACATGTAGTTCACGACCTCTCCCTATGGAACTCTCTGTTTAATTCTACGAGGTTTATTTTTTCACATACGAAGGGCAATTTCACATGTAGTTAACGACCGAAAATTTCGGATGTTTCGGGAGAGATGCCTGGGCTACACACAGCGAACAGATTCGTTGCTACAAACTAATATTTAGTTAAACGAATGATTGTGGTTACACGCACTTCGAGAACAACCAAATATTACAGCGAACAGATTTGTTGCTACAAACGAATTTTTAGTTAAACGAATGATTGTGGTTAAACGCACTTTGAGTATTCCATCAGAACAACCAAATATTAGTTAGTGCTCTGTAATTTTCAGTTATGGGCACAGTAATTTATAGTTTCGGGGCAACATTCAGAAGATCTAAAAATTCACATACCACACTTGTGTAGCGAAAAAACCAAATTTTTAGTCACAGGCAAAAAACTGTTTGCTTACACAATTAAAGTACTCGTACTTAAAGAACTCGTACGAAGAATCATGTCAAGGAAAAAGAGGAAATGGTGATGACTTAAAGTCAGTAATAATAAAATGCCATTAAACAACTTGTTTCGATGATGATGAAGTTGGTTATGATGAAGTTTTAGTTAATAATTGGTTTCAACAACAAAATGTTGGCAAAACTATTGGTTGCACAAATACCAGTTGTGATAACTAAATACCTTTTACGCCTTTCATTGGAATGACCGGTAAATAAGTTGTAAGTACGAGGGTTGCTATATATATTTCTGGCCTAGTCGAAACTAAGTGTTGCCTGGCGCCATCTGACATTTCCATTGGAAAGTTTGACATTTTTTCTACCATAAACGTACTCAGAACGTTTAGACGTATTTGGCAAAACAATTTGGCAAAGAAATAAAATTAACTCGTGATCATTTTCGTGCGATAATTTTTCACAACTTTCGTCGTGGATTATCACGACACGAGTGCATCGATGAACTTAAATCTTTGTATGCCGATGAAGCATTATCCCATAGCACTGTGAAAACTGGTTTCCTGAATTCAATCGTGGCCGACGCTCGCTCAAAGGCAAAGGTCGTGAAGGTCGTCCAAAAACGGCCGTTGTGCCAGAGAACATTGATTCCGTACGTAAACGGATAATGCATGTCATGTGACATACACTGAGATAGAGGCATCCCTAGGCATTTCTTTCACCAGCATGCCGTAAAAAAGGTTTGTTCTCGTTGGATGATCCCGCACAATTTGACAATCGCTCAAACAAAAGGCTAGTGTTGATTGGTGTAAAGAAATTTTGAAAAAATACGATCGCGGTACTTCAACGCGGTACTTCATACGTTTGTAAGATCATCAAAGGTGACGAATCATGGACCTATGCGTATGAGCCCGAAACAAAACAGCAATCGACCGTATGGGTCTTCAAAGGCGAGACAAATCCAACGAAAGTTGTTAGTGGAACAAACACTTCGAAGCAAATGGTTGCCTGTTTCACATCAAGAAAAAAATGCGTGGTCAATGATTTTCGTCGCCAGAAGATGCTGTTGAAGCGTTCAAACCCATGTTTTGGAGGTGTCTCAATTGGAGTGGAAAAAGTGCTTCGACAATTGGTTTGAGCGCATGCAAAATTATATAAATCATGCCGAAGAATAATTTGAAAAACAATAAAACCATTTTTGATGATTAATATTCGCATTTTCATTATTAGGCCAGAAATATATATAGCAGCCCTCGTACAGTACGATGAGTATAGTTAAAATCTAGTGGTTTTTCCAAATCTGGTAGTTTTTCCAAATGATTATGTTCATCTGGCGATGGCCAAAGAAATTTTTCTTTTGCAACCGAATCATTGTAGTTCCAATCGATTTCCAACTAGTTTTATCGCTGTGTAGGCCTTCACAAATAAAGAGAGTTTTCTTACACAGTATATCCTGGTTGAGTCCTTGACTTCTCAGTGTGTTTGTGACATAGAGAGCTTCATATGAAATCCATGCTAGAGTTCAGCAGTCTGTTATTGTTAGTTCGGTTTTGCGAGGAGTAAGACCTCAAGTATTTTTGCTAACGGTAACAAAAAGGAAGACCGGATTCCCAGAATTTCCCTAGACTTGCGTCATTCTTGCGAGGAGTAAGGCCTGTAGTATCTTTGCTAACGCTGATAAAGGGAAGTCGGCTTGCAGTATTACCCTAGACTTGTGTCTTTCCTTGGTTGCAGTAGCTGTACAATCCTGTTCATCTTCCAGACTTCACAGATTAAGGAGCATTGTCAGGTACTCAACTCCGCCTCTTCTAGCTGCTAAAGCATGACCGTCCATGGCTATTGTTCGTTCGATCTTGCGAGGAGTAAGCCCCCAAGTATCTTTGCAAACGCTGACGAAGGGAAGTCGGTCTCTAAGATTACCCCAGACTTGCGTCTTTCCTTGTTTGCAGTAGCAGCACAACCCTGTCCATCTTCAAGGCTTCACAGATTGAGGAGCTTTGTCAGGCAAACAACAACGCCTCTCCCAGCTGCTTCAACATGACCGTCCATGGCTATTGCTAGTTCAGTCTTGGGAGGAGTAAGGCTTAAGTGTGCTTGCTACCGTGACAAATGGGAAGTCGGTCTCCAAGATTACTCCAGACTTGCGTCTTTCCTTGGTGGCAATAGCAGGACAACCCTGTCAATCTTCCAGGCTTCACAGATTAAGGAACATTGTCAGCTGCTTCATTATGAACGCCCGGTCTCAATGATTTTGTTGGCTTAAAATTTCAGGTATCATCTTTAACCTCGCCAATATTAGCAAGCAACGTCGTTGTCGGAATCGAAATATTGTCAATAATATTATGGTTACGATAAGTATTCCTTGTTACTCGTAATTTAAAACAGTTTTTATATGGCTGCCAGAACAAATAGCATGATTATTTTTTTAACCATATTTGGTACATATTTGCCACTTTTAGGTCAGTAAAACCCAAATCCGAGAGTACTTAGTAGGGACATAAATACTGTTACACACGTTTTATGCTGTAAAATAAAAAGTGCTGAATGTTTTTGGATCAAATATTTTTTTAATATATTTATTGATGTATATTGTATCCAAAAAGAATCTACTTTTTCGAAATGTCCGCCTTTTGCCTTTATACACGCCTTAAGTCGCACTGGCCAATCGTCAATAGCTGCACGAACCTCGTCCATTGAAAAAGTGGCCACAGCTCGAAACAAAGCATGCTTAAAAGATCCAATGTTGGGGTATCTTTTGTGATAAACCTTGTCCTCTAAAACCGTCCACAATTTGTAATCATGGGTTCAAATCTGGACTGCCTGAGGGCCATTCTTCAGAGAAAATGAACGCTGGCAAATTGTTTCGAAGCCAGGCCTGGGACGTTTAAGCCTTATGGGCCGGTGCAGAATCCTGCTGGAAAGTCCATGGCTGGTTTTGGAACAGGGAATTGTTAAGAGGCTTTACAACAACTTCCAAAACGGTTTATTGGTAAACTTTGGCCGATGTTTTGACTCCTTGTTCGCAGAAATGCAGGTCAGTGACCCCATCGTAAGAGACACCCCACCAAACCATGACTGAAGCTGGGTGATGACCCTTTTCCACCCTTGGGATCAGTTCAGATGCTTTCTTAGATGACACTATCATTTTGCTTGTTAAATTTTCCTGAACGGTAAACATTTTTTCATCGGTGAATAAAATTTTTCTGTGCAAGTTATCAGCGTGCTTCACCAAAAGACGTTTGCATTTTTCAATCCTATTTTTTTTTAAGCTGAAGTCAATAAATGTCCGGTACGTCGTTTGAAAGCCCCAAGTTCCAAGTCTTTTTAATGATTCGACTCATGGACTTTTGCGTGATATTCATCTCACGGGCCATGATTTTCTGTTTTCGGAGCGGATTTCTGTGAATTCTTGATGTAACGACTTTGATGATATGCGGTGTTCGAACCGAGCGTGGGCGGTCTTTTACATCTCCAGTGTCCTCAAACAGTTTTATCCATCGGCAGACGTACATGCGGCTAATCCCTAGTGGCCGAAGCGTTTTCAAAATATCGTTTTTTTTTCATTTCACACTTGAAAAGCAGCATTACAGCGATACGGTTGTCATTATCTGACCACTCAATGATGAGAGTTGAAACAATTTTAAAATCCGGTTACAGACTAACGCTATTGAGGTTAGCTTTCAAAACCCATATGACATTAACGGGGTATGTTCAGTTCTACTATTAAAATGGGTGTGTTCAATGTTGTAACAGTATGTATGTCCCTAAGTATTTGCCACTTTTAGGTCAGTAAAACCCAAGAACACAACACGCAGAGAAAAGATATGGTTACTATATGGTCATCGCAACAATAATATGTTTTCTACAATAAAAGCATGTTCATCGCATCCATAGTATTGTTTCTCGAAATTCGTTTTGACAACAGTATGATTGCGGCAATATTATTATTGTTGAAATGTAACAATAGTATTATAGGATCATACTTTGGTTGTATGAGAAAAATACTATGGTTGTGAGGATCATAATATGGTTGTGGAGATATTAGTATGGTTGAGTGTGATTCATGCTATTGTTGTAAAGATCATAGTATGGTTATGTGTTTGTTGTGAGGATCTTAATATTCTTGTGCCACAACCATATACCCAATAAAAGTATGATCCTCTTCGAATATTGTCACCCCAACCATACTTTTTTTCTGCGTGAAGCCGAGATCGTCCAACAATCAAATGTCTGTCCATCTAGTTTTACGACTGCAAAGTTTTCTTAATTCTTTTGGCGCCAGGCAACACTTAGTGTTAATTAATGTACTTAAAGCTAATTTTGTTAATCCAAAATATTCAGAGGTTTTGATTAGGGCCGAAAGGGCACAAAAAAAAACTGACCATTAGTTTTGTGACGGTGGAGTTTTTTTTATGACTGCAAAGTTTTCTTAATTATTTTTATAGATATTATTTCCACAAGGTCTATTAATTAATTTGATAGGGCCTTGTACAGTTCTTATAGCCTTTTCGTAGAAACTTCTTTGACTTTTTGGACAGCAACGATATAGCGGCCCTGACAACCCACATACGAACAATTAAAGAAAACAATAGGTTGAACTCTGTGTGCCGCTGTAATAAAAAAAAAAACTCCGCAGTTGGTGGCTTAGCATACATTCGTTTGCAGCTACTTTAACAGCAGTTGCAGTTATATAAATAAAACTACAGTGACAGACAAAAGTGCTCAGAATGTTCGAAGTTTTTGAAAAAACTAAATTTAGATCTTACATCATTCCAAAGCCAATCTACGAAAGGTAATCGACCCTAAGAGCCAACAATTTTCACAAAAAATGTTGCCAGTTGAAGCCTTATACTTACTTTCGTTTTCAAACGAAGAATTCAGAAAACATTTGTCCAGCATTGCACAAAAGTAGAAAGCTGCTACAAGCAGACTCTAAGTAAAGCGCAGAAGAACCCAAATTTAATGTTGTGTACAATAAAATGAAATATTTATGAGGATATTTAAAACCTTAGAAAGCATTAGGCGACGATAAGACTAGAATTATATGTGACAGCGCATAGAAAAAGGGACCTAAGGGTAAAAAATAAATTTGCACTTTTTTTTTGATGTGGACAACATCTGAGCACCGAATGAGACCGATCCAATGCCCCAAAAGTGTTCCCTCCCAGAGATATACGCGTTTTATGAAAGTGATGGTACACCAAAGATACACGTATTTAAATCTTTAAAGTGGCTCTCCTGAACAAAACTGTTTTTTACCTTAGGTCCCTTTCTATTTTGCACGTCACATATGCGCATCGACTGAATACAAGATTCCTTCGATCTGTTGACTAATCAGAATAATTTTATATTCAATGTTCCAAGGTGAAACCACATCATCAATTTAAAACCCCACTTCTAATTAAATCGCTTTAAAATTTCGCTACTGAAATGTCTGGTTTTTCCTTGTTTCAAACTACACAGCGTATTTCGAGAGTTTGTGTCGAGTTTTAAGCTATTTGGCATTTTAGCCTACGGCATGTATGCTGCTGTTCTTTGCAGTTTCTTTTCTTTTCATTTATTTGTATTGTATTATATTATTTTGTATCTAAGTAGAGGGCCTGTTTAAGACACTAAATGACATATTTTTTTGCTCTCGCTTATAAAAACGACTCTTTATGCTTTTGTTAAAGGCATGGCATTTAATTTCTATGCCAGCAACTAACGCACAAAAAGGTTGTCAACGTTTTTGCTTTTTCATTTTTTTTTGTGTTAAATAATTTGAAAGAGAAACTATTTGTGCTCCTGAAATTTAATTACATTTTTTTTCATAGTTTTTTAGTTTCTGTTGAGCGAACATTTTTTAAATTGGATTGTGAGATTTCGTGTTCAAAAGCATATCAGCACATGAAAACTGTCTTCAAAAAAGGGGTTGCGTTTGAATTATTTTCAGGATGCAGTGCGTGAGAAAGGAAAATTAAAATGTTTTTGGTTTTTTTTGTTGACCTTTGTTTTTTTGTTGAACTTTGACACAGGGTGTGATTTGTTTTGAAATCTTCACAAGAATCAGTTGTCGAGTGGTTAAACTAATTGTAAGTCTTTGGAAATTCAGGATCATTTCAGATGTCACTCAAGAGGCATGGCCGGCAGGGGTATGCCAGGTAATGGCTATGACTATCATTTAAGTAAACCAAGTTAAAATTTCTTCCTACGATAATACTGGGGAATTTTCGAATAAATATTAAACATTTGAATTTAGATAAAATTGTTTATATAACCAACGGCCTTCTTCTGTGATCGAGCGTCGGCCACGATTGCATTCATTAAACCACATTTTCACTGTGCTATAGAATGATGCTTCATCGCCATACAAAGATTTAAGTTCAGCGATGCACTCTTGTCGTGAAAATTCACGTCGAAAGTTGTGAACAATGATAGCACAAAAATGTTCACGAGTTAATTCCATTTTTTGCGAAATTGATTTTTTCCAGTCACTGTAAACAACACAAATAATAGTCGTACTTCAAAACGTTCTGAGTACGTTTTATGTTAAAAAATGTCAAACTTTGCAATGGAAATGTTAGATGGCGCCAGGCAACACTTAGTGTTAATTAATGTACTTAAAGCTAATTTTGTTACTCCAAAATATTCAGACATTAGGGCCGAAAGGGCACAACAAAAACTGACCATTAGTCTTGTGACGGTGGAGGGTATATAAAGTTCGGCCTGTCCGAACTTAACTACGTTTTTACTTGTTTTAAATAATATTGGAAAATATTTGAAATTGAAATTCAAACGGTTTAGCTTTAGAAAGAACTAATACTTAGTAGGGACATAAATACTGTTACAACATTGAACACACCCATTTCAATAGTAGAACTGAACATACCCCGTTAATGTCATAAGGGTTTTGAAAGCTAACCTCAATAGCGTTAGTCTGTAACGGGATTTTAAAATTGTTTCAACTTTCATCATGGAGTGGTCAGATAAGTAGAACCGTATCGCTGTAATAGCGCTTTTCAAGTCTGAAATGAAAAAAAAACGATATTTTCAAAACGCTCCGGCCACTAGGGATTAGCCGCATGTTCGTCTACCGATGCGTAAAACTGTTTGAGCACACTGGAGATGTCGGGCCGCCCACGCTCTGTTCGAACACCGCATGTCATCAAAGCCGTTAAATCAAGAATTCACAGAAATCCGCTCCGAGAACAGAAAATCATGGCCCTTCAGATGAATATCACGCAAAAGTCCATGAGTCGAATCATTAAAAAAGACTTGGAACTTTTGACTGCAGCTTAAAAAAAATAGGATTGAAAAATGGAAACGTCTTTTGGTGAAGCACGCTGATAACTTGCACAGAAAAATTTTGTTTACCGATGAAAAAATTTTTACCGTTCAGGAAAAATTTACCAAGCAAAATGAAAGAGTGTATGCGCGGTCATCTAAGGAAGCATCTGAACTGATCCCATGGGTGGAAAAGGGTATCGCCCAGCTTCAGTCACGGCTTAGTGGGGGTCTTTTACGATGGGGTCACTGAATGCATTTCTGCGAACAAGGAGTCCAAACATCGGCCAAAGTTTACCAAGAAACCGTTTTGGAAGCTTTTGTGAAGCCTCTTAACAATTCCCTGTTCCAAAATTAGCCATGGACTTTCCAGCAGGATTCTGCGCCGGCCCATAAGGCTAAAACGTGCCAGGCCTGGCTTCGAAACAATTTGTCGGCGTTCATTTCCTCTGAAGAATGGACCTCAGGCAGTCCAGATTTGAACCCATTGTATTACAAATTGTGGACGGTTTTAGAGGACAAGGTTTGTCACAAAAGATACCCCAACATTGGATCTCTTAATACTGCTTTGGTTCGAGCTGTGGCCAATTTTCCAATGGACGAGGTTAGTGCAGCTATTGACAATTGGCCAGTGCAACTTAAGGCGTCTGTAAAGGCAAAAGGCGGACATTTCGAATATTTTGATTCTTTTAGGATACATTTTATGTCCCTACTAAGTATATGTACGGAAAATTTAAACCTATAGCATGTAGGGTGTTCCACATATCTAGTGATATGAAGTGGAGAATTGTTGGCTATTCGTACTGCCAAGGCGTTACATGAAAAATGTTAATTAAAGAACGGGCGAAAATAGAAAAAACTAATTTTGATGGTGGATAACTCTTTAACTATGGGAGATGTTAAAATATTTATCAAAACTTTTTCTATAGGTTGTGGCTTGTGCTTTTCAAATTGGAAAAAAAACTGTGTGGTGTAGCGATTATTGTAAATTTTAAATAGTGATGTAACAAAAGTGGGTTTGGCGAAAGCGAATATTAAAAAATATTTGTTGCGAAAGCGAATACAGAAATAAACATTTTTGCTAAAGCGAATATTCCATATTTGGTTTTTGCAAATGCAAAATCGAATAATTATTTTTTACTTTGTAGTACAAAACAGTCTAAATTTTAATTGGGATAGCCTTCGATGCTAGTGCCCTTAGTTTATTGTAATTTTAATTGAAATAAATATGTGAATAAATAAAAAATAATTATTTTTTGATTTTGAAGATTTTTCATATGAAATAATAGAAATGAATATTATTTTCTAAAGGAATTAAATAAATAACTTTGGTGTTTCAGACTCATTTTTATATAAAAACGGGATTTAAAACAAGGCTTAAATAAAATTAACAATTTTAAAAAATAATTTAAAAAAAACATTTGAGCTTTGTATATCCTTAACTGAAATATTTTTTGCGAATACGAATATTTCAAAACTGTTTTTGCAATTATCCGAATATTCCAGAAGTGGTTTTTTCGAATGTTCAATATGATGGGAACTTTCATTACAACACTTGTTTTGAACACCCCAGGTTACAAAATTCTTAGCCGTGCTACATGGCACATATTCTGAGGTCCACTACTCATGAAATATTTTCGTTAACTCGAATACACCCTGCCTACAAGTTTCAGGGATCTACGACAAACACAACCTTAGAGACTTATTTTAAAAAATATTTTTCCAAACACTGCGCGTGTCGACTATTTTCATAACAGCTTCAAACTCCGATTCGGAACCGGGTTGTAAAGCTAGTCTTTCCCTATTAATGAGCATTCGAATTATATTGTGCTCTGCTCGCTGTTTTGCGAAAAGTTTTCCCTTTTTTCCGTATAGGAATACTCGTAGAATGCTGATGGGAATGTTTATGTCTCGTCCCACTTTACGAGGGCGACTGCAAAACTAACTGGCCTGGCACATTTTCTGTTTTACTAGCAACTTTTTTTTTTGTTTTTTTAAAAGCAATCTTTTATAAGCCATCTGTCAAAATTTCCGAAATATTTAATGATTATTTCCTTTGTTACAGGTGATTGAAGTAAACAAGTTTTATAATTTTTGAAAAATAGAAAATAAAGAGTTTCGTGCGGTAATTAAACACTTTTATATGAAAGGTTATACGCCACAATTAATCAAAGATGAATTGGATTATGTTCATGGTGATAATGCACCATCATACTCCAACGTGAAATCCTGGGTTAAAAAATTTAAAATGGGTCGTTCAAGTACGGAAGATAAACAACGCTCTGGAAGACATAAAACTGCTACTACTATTGAAAACATTAGAAAAATATTTAATTAAGTGACTAAAGATAGACGAATAAAGCTCAGAGAACTTGCTGATATTGTTAAAATACACGAAAAACAAGTTTGGAGTAGTTTACATGATGAACTCCACATGAAAAAGCTATCCGCAAGGTGGGTGCCGCGTTTGTTGACTTTTCCCCAAAAAATCGTCCGTTGGACCAATTCCTAGGAGCTTTTAGCGATTTATCAGCGTAATCCAATAGAGTTCTTGCGCCGATTCATAACTGTTGATGAAACATGGATCCATCACTACATCCCAGAATGCAAAGAACAGTCAAAACAATGGATAGAAGCCGGTAAAAGTGGTCCCAAGAAGGCGAAAACTGTTAAGTCAGCAGGAAAAGTAATGGCCACAGTATTTTGGGATGCAAGGGGTATAATATTTATTGATTATCTTGAGAAAGGAAAAACTATAAATAGTGAATATATTTAGAAAAAAAAAGTTCTTTTTCATCAAGATAATGCTCACACTGCATTTTTAACTCAACAAAAACTGACCGAATTACGATTTGAAATTGCTCTGCATCCACCATATAGTCCAGATTTAGCTCCTTCTAATTATTTCTTGTTTCCAAATTTAAAAAAAATTCTCGGTGGCAAAAAATTTTCGTCCAATAGCGAGGTTATTGCTGAAACTGAGGCATATTTTGAAGGTCTTGCAAAATCTTATTTTTCGGATGGAATTAAAAAACTTGAAAAACGTTTGATGAAGTGTATTGAGTTGGAAGGAGATTATGTTGAAAAACAAATAATAATAATTCAAAAAAAGCGGTTCTCGTAGTTGCCTAACTCG
The DNA here is from genome assembly GCA_963513945.1 of Hydrotaea diabolus. Classification (NCBI taxonomy): domain Eukaryota; kingdom Metazoa; phylum Arthropoda; class Insecta; order Diptera; family Muscidae; genus Hydrotaea; species Hydrotaea diabolus. Next base: position 28,112,006 of record OY740720.1, on the reverse strand, counting down.
GCCATCCTATCAAATTCTGCTGTTAGATCTTTATGACCCCTCAAAATGGCAAAAAAACTCCAAGTTTCAGTATGATGCAACCTGACGGCCATAATACACTCAAGAAGGTAGCATCATGCAATAAGCAGATTATAATTTTTTCACATATCAATCTAGATTGTGAATGTGGCAGACAATTTTTAAAGTTTGTAAAGTTTCAAGTTTGTAAATCAAACATTCATAATAACCATCAACCATTCATCAGAATTTAGTTTTGCATTCTCTTTCAAGTGACTTTGACAGTAATGCGAACTATTTCTGTTGTTGTTGGGCTAGGGTCCCTACTTTGTTTATTGTATCATACCCCTGGCAAAACATTGAAGTAGAGTGACTCCAAACAGTTTGAAAATTATTTATATTTATGAAATTTGCCTGCATATCCTGTTTGTTTAAATTTTATACTAAAGTTATATTTCCATCATCCCTTAACAAACTACGAGGGAGGTCCTACAATTTAGGGACCCAGCAAGGAACATATGGGTATAAACAAGTTGGGAGGAAAAAATGACAGCTGCCATGTGCATCATGAAAAGATTCACGCTAAGATAGCATTAAACATGACGGCAATCAAACTGGAGCCACTTACCATACAATGGCCCTTTCTGCCTGACCTGGATCTATTCAATACCACCTGGTTCCATTTCACCGGATTGTCATACGCCCATGATATTGCTTTTGGTAAGCAGTCAACGCCTTACTAATACGTCTGCTTATCTCAGCACCCGGTTGAGATGCAACTGTTTCAGTAACAACAGTTGTTAATAAGAACTTCGTGTGCCAGTTGTACTGTCCTCGAACTACATGTGATACCACCCACGCAGAGAAACGATATGGTTACGGCAACAATAATAGGTCTCTGCAGTAAAAGTATGTTCGTTGCAATTATAGTATTGTTTTTGAATTTTATTTTGACAAAAGTATGATTAATTTTGTTGAAATGTAACATTAGTATTTTTGGCAAATTGAAAAATGAAAATATGGTTGTAGCAACAATATAAATATGGCTGGTGTGACAACCGTATTGCTTTTTATTTGTTGTTTTAATAGTATGATTACGAATGATTGGAATTTTTATAAATTTTAATACAGGTTTTGCAACGAATCTTACCCAAATATAGTTTTTTATCTGTGAATTAAAATTTTTCATAGAAAACTGCTTTGGATTTGTAAAACTAAAACATTGGTTGGTTTAACCAATGTTCAGCTATTGGCGTTTAAACAAAAACTCCAATACTGAACAGCTGCGTAAACAGGCAAGAACTTCGTGTGCCAGAGTGCTAAAGCGTGAAAAGTTTCTTTACAAGCAACGTCTACGTACAATCACTCATAATTTTCCTAGAGGAAGTAAGAGCTTTTGATCGTTTGTAAGAATACTAAAGAATAGTTTTTCATCGATCCCAACTCTTGTTAAAGGCGGCCAGCCATTCAGTGATCCGTTTTATAAAGTTAACCTATTGGCGGAAATGTTTGCAGGAAATTCTTGCTTGCCGAAAAGCAATCAACCACTCCCCGAGATCGAAACCCTACCTAGTTTTACGCCTAAGATATTTTTTCGAAATCATTTAGTTAAAAGGGTTCTTGCAAATCTCGAAGTTAGTAATTCTCCGGGTCCGAATGGTATTTCGGCACTTGTCCTATGTAAGTGCTCCTCGACGCTAGCCCGTCCATTACGCAACCTCTTAACTGATCGGGAGTCATCCCAGCGTGTTGGAAGGTTGCGAAAGTCCAGCCGATCCCTAAAAAGGGTGAAGATAATAATGCTGCGAATTCTGGCCAATTGCGATTTGCTCTGCGCTCTCCAAGGTAATAAAGAGCATGGGTAACCACGTTCTCTTGAGGTATCTTGAGTCCACCGACCTGCTTAGCGATGGACAGTGTGGCTTCCGTAGAAATCGCTCTTCGGGAGACCTGATGTCTTTCTTATCGGAGCGTTGGAGTCGGTGAGAGTAAGGTCGTGGCTCTGGATCTCTCCAAGGCCTTTGAAGGAGTCTGGCACGGTGCACTCATGTCAAAGCTGAACGCGTTTGGTATCAATAATACATTTGCTCGATTAATATCGAGCTTCCTCAGAGATCGCACTATAGGAGTTTTTTAAAGAGTTCTCATCCAACAAACTTAGGCTGACCACAGGTGTACCACAAGGCTATGTCATTTCTCCCTTTTTATTTTTTATTTTCATTGACGATCTTTTGGGTCAAACCGCGAATAAAATTTACTTTTTCGCGGTAGACAGCAACCTATGTCATTCATTCGACCGAGGGCCGAGTCTTGAAAATATTAAAGGCAAAAGGGGAATTACGGATGGGACACTTGGCAAGAATTTACTGGCAATTTCCGAATAGGGTCGAGTGAATAGAGTAGATTTTAATGCGCGTAAGACACAGTGCTTTTTGTTTTCTCCCAAGCGATTCATTGACCCAACAGTGTCGTCATTATCTTTCGATGGTATGGATATCGAACAATGGGATGCTCTTGATATTCTGGGCATGGAAATACAATGTGACGCTCACTGGCCGAGGCATATATTATACGTTTCACCAAAAGCACTCAAAGGCTTCCTAAAGCGGTGCAAGAAATATTTCAGTCCTTCTTTTCGATATCTATACAACCTACATAAGGCTAAAGGTGGAATATAATTCCCATATATGGACATGTGCTTCAAAATCATCCTTGGAGCTACTGGATCGTGTTCAAAGGAGTGCGATGGTGCGATAGGTGACAGTAGGGTACGCAACTCTATTGTCTCCCTGGAGCATCGTGAGTGTTCTCCAGACATTCGTGGTCTTATTCCTGACGTGAGAATGTTCGGCAGGGATACACGACTTTCCTGGAATTCACACCCGTTTGTTATCGACTGTCCGGTTGGCTGTACTATACACTACAGATCGAATTCGTTTTTCGCCCTTACTGCCAGTATGTGGAATCGACTTCCGGCAAATGTATTTCGCAGCAATTACGACATTCAGAAATTCACGACAAAAGTGAATTAACCCTACACCCTCTTTCCTCCCTTCGTTACATTGCTTTCAACCCACCAACGCAATGCCCTGAGTGTTTGTTAATTTAAAAAACAAGTAAAAAATCAGTTCAATTATTTCGAATTTAATGTATTTTTAAATAATTTATTTAATAAAAATCTCTAACCCAATCTTAATAAAAAAAATTTGGGGATCATTGTAGGGTGGAGTGGGATCATCCATAATAACATGGTTGCGTGTGAAACATACTATGGTTGTATGTGAAACATACAATTGTTGTATGTGAAACATACAATTCTTGTTACGATCATAATATGGTTGTGCGGATCATAGAATGGTCACCCATATCATAATACGATTGTGAAGATTATAGTATGGCTGTGTAGGAATCATAATATAGTGGAGGTTGATGATATAGCGGCAACTATCTGGCCATGTATGAAGGTTGCGGCTGTGTTGGCCCTTTTGTGCTGCTTGCTCTGCACGGTTGGTTTCCATAATCAGCGAGCAGGCGAATTGGATTAAGGGTGCCTACATGGACCTGGCAACCAGAAGGGAGTTAGCTACTATCTGGTGTTTGGTTCCTGCTGACATACGGGGCAAGTTGTTGTTACACTGTTGTATACTTAGGCCGGAACATCAATGAGCCAATACCACTCAAGTTGTTCGGGAAAGCCTCTACTCCTCCTAAGCTACCTCTGGCGTATAATCTCCAAAAACGCTAATTTCTCTCAAGCTGTACCAAGTTGTATCTGCCGTTGAGACGGAGTTAATGTCGGCCAGATCTAACTAATGGACAGTTGAATCTAGAAGTTCTTGCTTGTGCGGTTCGACCTGTTTATCCTGGTTATGAAAATCACTGACCTGACAAGGTAAGAGATGCTATTAGAGTGGGTCGATTTAGCAATTAAATTGTGTCATCGATTTTTCTAAAGCTTTTGGCATGTGGAAAAAAAGTTCGACATTAAAAAAAAATTGGGATAAATAAAAATTAAACAACACATAGAACAAAGAGTTTAAATAAATGACCTCCAGCCGAAAAATAATTTTATCAAAATTTAAAAAAAAAAAAAATTTCGAGGCGCCCAAATTTCATTTTTTTTTACTTTTTCCCAACTCTTATTTTAAGGTTTTTTAGAAGCTAATAAAAAAATATATGTTTATAATATTACCTTTCCAAGCTAGCATACGAGGGCTGCTATATACATTTATGGCCTAATAATGAATAAGCGAATATTTATCATCATTTTCTTGTTTCTGTTTTTCAAAGTTGTTTTATTGTTTTTCAAAGTATTCTCCAGCATGATTTATACACTTTTGCATGCCCTCAAACCAATTGTCGAAGCACATTTTCCACTCCGATTGAGCACCACCAAAACATGGCTTTTGAACGTTTCAACAGCATCTTCTGGCGACGAAAATCGTTGACCACGCATTTTTTCTTAATGTCCGGTTATAAAACGAAGTCATTGGGTGGCAAGTCAGAGTTTTACGGCGGATGACCCATCAACTCGACGTTTTGGCCGGTCAAAAAGGCACTGGTTTGAGCCGATGTGTGGGAGCTCGCATTGCCATTGTGCACAATGATTCGTCTTCTCTTGTTCGTTTTTCGAATTTCTCCGAAGATTTCAGGCAAACAAATTGAATCTGAATTGGCAGTCCTACGTTGCCCAAGCGGAACAGTCGCCACATGACCAGTTTGTCCAAAGAAACAGGCGACCATTGGCTTCGAAGTGCTTCTTCATCCAACGAAAGTTGTTCGTGACAACTTTCGTTGGATTTGGCTTGTCTTCAAAGACCCACACGGTCGATTGCTGTTTTGTTTCGGGCTCATTTGCATAGATCCATGATTCGTCACCTGTGACGATCTTATAAACGTCTTTTGAAGGACCGCGATTGTATTTTTTTAAAATTTCTTTGAACCAATCGACACGAGCCTTTTTTTTAAGCGATTGTCAAATTGTGCGGGATCCAACCACAACAAATTTTTTTTACGGCCAGGTGTTCATGCAATATCGAATTTATGCTGGTGAAAGAAATGCCCAAGGTATGTCACATGACGATCTTGCATTATCAGTTTACGCACGGCATCAATGTTCTCTGGCACAACGGCCGTTTTTGGCCGACCTTCGTCTTTGAGCGAGCGTCGGCCATGATTGAATTCCAGTTAAACCAGTTTTTTACAGAGCACCATCCCATAGGCGCTTCATCGCCATAAAAAGATTTAAGTTCATCGTTGCACTCTTGTCGTGATAATCCACGTCGAAAGTTGTAAAAAATGATCGCAAGAAAATGTTCACGAGTTAATTCCATTTTTTTTTGCCAAATTGATTTTTTCAAGTAACTGTAATCAACCCAAATGATGGTCGTAGGTCAAAACGTTCTAGGTACGTTTATGCTTAAATATGTCAAACTTTCCAATGGAAGTGTCAGATGGCGCCAGACAACACTTAGTGTTGCCTAGACCAGAACTATATATAGCAACCCTCGTACAGTACACGCAAAATACATTGCCACATACAATACAAGAAAACATATGAGCGCGTAATAATAGAAATGCGACTGAGATTCGTTGAGAATCGAATCAGCTATCGAAAATTGATGGCACATTCTCAACAATTTGTTGTCCTCATAAATCGGTTTACCCTTATAACTATCCAGTAGATGGTGATTCAGATGGTCCCTTTTGCAACATCACAGCAGGTACTGGGTTTTAGAATCGTTGGGAATCGAATCAGTAGTGTAAAGATATCGACACATCGATGGCAAAATCTCAACAAATAGTGTTCCTTACAAATCGGTTTACCCTCATGTCTATCCATTAGATGGTGATTCGGATGATCCCTTTTGCAATAGCCCAGCGGGTACTGGGTCTTACAACATTAAGGTCGGCGCGAGGGCAATATCTTCATCTCCTCATGTCGGCGGTCTTTTAAGGTCCTATAAAGACAACGTGTCGCAGTTCTCATGACAGCATTCTTGCAAGCTTGAAGTTTGTGTCGCTAGCGTCACGCTAACATTTAGTGTTCATAGTGGGGCTGGATAGTTGTGACGGGTTCGGATCCTGAAGTAGGACCCATTTATTTGCCTTTAATTAGTGGCAGCAGTTACTGTCTGTTGCATACCAAGAAAAGCGAACTTAATGATGAAGCATGAAGACACCACACGACTTAAAGATCGATAGAGCGGAACATGTTGCCGGTCGGGAAGTTCCTGAAGCCCACCCTCGTATGCGAACTAAAAGTGTTTGCATACTTTTGATGCAGTTAAAAATTAAAATAAAAAATGTGTATAAAACTCACTCTAGGAACACATTCTAAACTAGTAAAACTATTTAAAGTCACAACAATTTGCGAGCAATATCCCTGTCATCAGCATTAGCATAGCTGCCTGCAGATGCTTTTATTTGCGTTTTAAAAACCGACAGAGAGAGAGAGACAGAGACAGTGGGAGAGAGAACTGAACGTAGTATTTCAATTTCCATGGAATTAATTTTGAAAACTTTTCATCAACAATTCCCGCTCGCCCCCCAAAGAATGCACTTTATGTTCACCCAGAACCAGAAGTGAAAGAACAGCCATAATCAAATACATGGAGGTCGGTGGGCCGGTCTGTCTGGCACTTTTTTTATGTAAAAAAAACTTTGAGCATATTAATGTGTGTATGTGTGTGTGCAGCTGTAGGTGTGTGAATAGGCTGATTTTGTACATGTGCGTATGTTCATAAGCGTGTGAGTTTTTGTTCTATGTTTTTCCCACAAATCCCCGAACAGAGTTAATTTCATTTTGAAAAGAGCTCTGCTTTCGCTCGTTGGTTTTTTGTTTTGTTTTTAAAAGTGGTCTACTGTGTTTTTTGTCGTTTCTTTTTATTTTGTTTTTCTCTTCTCAAAAAGGACTTTAATTCATACTTAATTCAGTATTCAGCCCGGTAGTGCTTTGTTTTTATTTTCTTTTTGACAGGCTTAGAGAAGGAAATGTTTTTGAACCAAAATAAAGGGAGGGGCCAAACTGAAAAAGAGCGAGCAACTTTGCATAAAGTATTTAATTTGGAAATTCCCTCTTTGACATGGCCACCCACCATGGGGTACAACCGGCGTCATGAAAAATGGGCACCAAAAGAACGTAAAACATTTTCAAATAGCTCGGTCTCTCTCACATTTTGGAATTTCCTAGTGAATTATGTCAGTTTTCAAATATTTTTATATATAAAGTTTGGCCTTGGCATGATTAACATGTGCCGAGAAGGAGAATAAATTTATGAGCCTTCAGGTCATAATTAAGTTAAGGGCAGTCTGATGATCTACTTAGCTAAAGTATCTCCAACATGGTTGATGGTTTAACTCGCCTCATAAGTAAGGAAGTTTAGTCCCAAAGAATTTTGAACAGTGGTCTAAGCCCATTGATATCAAAACCTTCCTTAGAATTTCTTTAAAAATCTCAAACTTTTTCATGCATTTTCATTCAATTTATACTGACGTTTAATCGAATGGAAACAAAGAAATTGAAAAAATAAAGTTCAGAAAAAACTAGTTTAGAAAAATGAAAACCCATTGCTGGAAAAAAAGCATTTGAATCGACCAAGGCTGGGAGAATGCACAGTATATGTGGCCATGCCAGTCACTCCTGTTGGTCTTTGGACGCCGCAACTAGTGGCGTACGAATGAGGTGCAACCATTCAATGACGTGCCTTAAACGAAGTGAAAGAAAATAAAAACAGTTATTGAGTAGAGTTTTTCCTGTTTTCTTCCTTTCCGTCAAACCTTTGCCTCCGTCTCATCCATGCCCTGCATTTTCTTTCTTTTAGCGATTTTTTCCCCCTTTTCCCTGCCTGCCAGCCAGCGATGTGATGGGGTCGGTGTGAACCGACGGTGTTCTTGTATTGTGTTTTTAATGGAGTTTGCAAAAAGTTGAGACGTGTAAAGTATTAAAAATTAACGTCGTTCAAAGGAGAGCGAGTCTGCAGTGCATGTGTGTGTGAGTTGAGTGCGTGTATTTAAGTATGTGGGTGTGTGTGTAAAATTTGTAATGCCTTCTAATGGAGCAATCGAACAGGTATTAATGGCTGGTCGGGTTAAAAGGCGTAATAATTTAATCGAAAACAATGGGTTATTTGCTGGCAAACTTTCTCCAACGGTTTTGCAAATCCTTGCAAACGTTAACCAGAATAGGGGCAAATGCATTAAAAAGTTGAAGTATTTTTTTTTGTTAAATACTTCTTTGGAATTGACTGCATCATATGAATACTTTATTTTGACCTCCCAGGGAGGAATAGAGAATTTGTAAAGAAGAACGATTGTAAGCTGTGCTCCTGTAGTAGGATCAGACGCTAAAGTATGCACTTAAGTCAATTTAAAATTCTCAACATAGAAAAAAAGACATTAGAAGAGTTTTATTCAATAAGCGTTAAAATCAAAATCTATAACTATAGCAAATCTATAACAAACGAGTAAAGAATGTTTTTAGTCTGGCGAGTCCTACTACATGATTCCCTTACTAGACAATTTAGCCTCAATTTTTGTCCTTCGTGCGGTCAAGTTGCACACATTAATTCACATGCGATCAAGTTTTCAGGTTTTATATCGGTTTGGCCACAACGAGGGTACGAGGGCTGCTATATATATTTCGGGCTCAATAAAGAAAATGCGAAATGGTTTTTTTGTTTTTCAAAGTATTCTCCAGCATGATTTATACACTTTTCAATGCGCTGTTCTGTTTCGGGCTCCATGATTCGTCATTTGTTACGATCTTATAATCGTCTTTGAAGCACCGCGATCGTATTTTTCAAAATTTCTTTGCACCAATCGAGCGACACGAGCCTTTTTTTTGAGCGATTGTCAAATTGTGCGAGATCTTTTTACGGCCAGGTGTTCATGCAATATCGAAAGTATGCGGGTGGAAGAAATGCCCTAGGATGCCTCTATCTCACGGTCTGTCACATGACGATCTTCACGCACGGCATCAAGTTTCTCTGGCACAGGGTAAGCACTTTTCTCTGGCACAGGGGAAACACTTTTGAATGCGCACTTTTTCCACTCCGATTGAGACAACCCCAAAACATGGTTTTTGAACGCTTCAACAGCATCTGCTGGCGACGTGCGGGAATAAAAACAAGTCATTGGGTGCCAAGTCAGGGCTGTAAGGCGGATGACCCATCAATTCGACGTTTTGGCCGGTCAAATAGGCGCTGGTTTGGCCGATGTGTGAGAGCTCGCATTGTCATGGAGCACAATGATTCGTCTACTCTTGTTTGTTTTTCGAATTTCTCCGAAGACTTCAGGCAAACAAATTGTGGAGTACCACTCAGAATGGACCGTCCGTCCTACGTTGCTCCAGCGGAACAGTCGCAACATGACCAGTTTTGCCGAAGAAACAGGTGACCATTTGCTTCAAAGTGCTTTTTCCACGAAAAACTCTCTTGGATTTGGCTCGTCTTCGAAGACCCACGCGGTCGATTGCTGTTCTGTTTCGGACTCCATGATTCGTCATCTGTGACGATCTTATAAACGTCTTTTGAAGCACCGCGATCGTATTTTTCAAAATTTCTTTGCAACAATAGAGCGACACGAGCCTGTTTTTGAGCGATTGTCAAATTGTGCGAGATCCAACGGGAACAAATCTTTTTACGGCCAGGTGTTCATGTAATATCGAAAGTATGCGGGTGGAAGAATTGCCCAAGGATGCCTCTATCTCACGGTGTCACATGACGATCTTCACGCACGGCATCAAGTTTCTCTGGCACAACGGCCGTTTTTGGACGACCTTCGTCTTTAAGCTAGCGTCGGCCACGACGCCAGTTTTTCACAGTGCTATAGGATGGCGCTTCATCGTCATTCAAAGATTTAAGTTCATCGATGCACTCCACGTCGAAAGTTGTGAAAAATGATCGCACGAAAATGTTCACGAGTTAATTCCATTTGTTTGCTAAATTGATTTTTTCAAGTCACTGTAAACAACACAAATGATGGTCGTACGTCAAAACGTTCTGAGTACGTTTATGCTTAAAAATGTCGAACTTTCCAATAGAAATGTCAGATGGCCCCAGGCAAGACTTAGTGTGCCATCTGACATTTCCATTATATAGCAACGCTCGTACGTACATTCTATATAGCAACCCTCGTACGTACATTCTATAAAGGATATATAAAAACCTGGAGCAATCTCGTCGATTTTCAATGTTTTTTCTGTGTGCAAAACAACGCTAGCAACCGAATTGCATTGAAATTTGATGTTAATTGCTATTGTTACGTTAATTAGACCAAAATCGGAGGTAAAGGAAGGGCAATTTAATACTTTAATCTAGAATGGTTTGTAAAAAAATTAGCTTATTGGGTAAAGCGAAAACGCATTGGCTGGCTTTCCATTATTAAATGACAAAGTTTAACCATTCCAATAAAATCAGAAATTTAACACAGATTTCAATACATTTTTTTCAGCCGATTCAATTTTAAAATTTTAAATGGCCTACCCTTTGCATTTGTATGGGGGCCGATGTGGTGTATTTTCAGCAATTTGTAACCTGTGCCAAATAATGCCACAAACCAAATTTCGTGGAGATCTGATAAAATTCTTCGCTCTGAAGTCAGATCTTACCAATGATTTTCAACTCATTGGGTAAAGCGACAAACGCATTGGCTGATTTTCCATTATTAAATGACAAAGTTCAACCATTCCATTAAATTAGAAATTTAATACAAATTTCAATAATTTTTTCAGACGATTTAAATTTTAAATGGCCCACCCTTTACATTTGTATGGGGGCCGATGTGGTGTATTTTCAGCAATTTTTAACCTGTGCCAAATAATGCCACAAACCAAATTTCGTTGAGACCTGATAAAATTCTCCGCTCTGAAGTCAGATAGAACCAAAATCCAAAGAAGATCATATGTTTGGGAGATTAGACCCCGATCATGTCTATTTTAGGCAAGGTTTTTCCTGTATTCATAATAATGTGATGCCGCTGTTAGATCGAAAATCGAAAGAATGTTCGTTTGGGAGCTTTATTAGAACTTGGACCGATTTCTTCCAATCTCATAGCTAACATCATTACCCAAAAACAATATTATGTGGAAGTTGCTATCGAGATCGGGTATATTTCTATTTTATTTACCAAAAAGCTTTGAAAGTGTCAACGCAATCGGTTCATATTTATATTTTATTTACTAAAAAGCTTTTGGGTTTACCAGTCAAACCGACGCCAAAAGAAGCTGTAAGTCGGCATCGAACCGGGCACTTTCAGGGAAAAGAACAAGTTGAGGCACCCTCGGGTATGTAACCATACGTGGGCACAAGATCGAATCATGTAGTTCACGGCTAATCAAGGGATGCTTGTTTTTAAAATATTCAGATGAGTCATGCACTAAACAGAGCTCGACATACGTTTGGACTGTGTTGTAGCAACCGAGGCATATATTGATGAAATTTGTCTAAATACAATACACATTATGATTAAAGCGGTATTGCCAATTTTTAAAGGTTCAGGCTTACTAAAGCATTTTTTCCCTAAGCTGCGAGCTTTTCAGCTTCTGACAGCCTAAAAACCATTTAAATAAACGTTTAAAGCTTACAAAATTGCCTGACAGGCATTTTCAATGCCGACACTACAATATCATTCACATTTTAAACGTTTTCAGCATATATTTTAATAGTTTTCAGATTACCCGCAGTTAGGAAAACGCAGCTTAAGAAAAAATGCTTCAGTCCGACCGGGTCTTTAATCAAACTTTATATTTTCCATAAGTTGGAACCTCTCTTACCATGAATATGGATTTGTATAAAATGTTTTTACTCGTTTTACGGCAATTACTTTGCGGTCAATATTTTAGGTTCGTAGCTAGGCCGTACATAGAGCTATGGCTGTATTCAAAAATTTTTAACTTTTTTCACATGGTTTTGCTTTGCAAAATGAAACTGACTCGGCACATAAAAAACCACTGAGATCTAACAGGAACCAGTAATTTGGGGGAATTAGTATGCTCTCCAAAGACTTTAATTTCTCTAAAGAATCACCCACCCACCCCTCAGAGAATGTCGGATATTTTTTACAAAGTGTTCTAAGATACTAAAGCCATGTTTTCCATCCGTCTATCGGTGAGTCTGTTTCAGGCTTGATATATCTCAAACAAATTAAGCTAGAATCCGGAAGTTTTGCACAATGATGGCTTAAAGACATACGCTGTTTGGGATTAAAAAGGGGCGAATTTGGCCCAGAGGTTTAAAACTACCCTTAAAGGGACTAAATATAACTCGGAAAATAACATTTTTTTGGGTATTTGTTTAACGATGGGGCTATATGAAATTGGGCCTAAAAAAACTTGTTTCTTCATCAATGCCAGAAAAAGGTCATAAACAAAACTTCTTTGTCATTTCCTATATGCATTGCACGCTAATAACGATAGCCAATGATGAATGGCTTCATTAAAATCAACCAAGGCTGGCTTTAAGTTGGTCATCGTTTAAAAGTAGCCATCATCAGGAAGGCACTTTAAAAGAAAAACCCCACTGAAATTGAAAAATAATGAAATGACCTTTTGGGGTTAGGGGAGGAAAGAGAAGCGTGATAAGAAAAGCATGACATGGCCAACAATTCGTTTTAAGCCAAACAATACAAATTTCGTAGATGCTGTTGTTGCCGATGCCGATGCTGCTGCTGTTATTGTTGGCGTTGTGGCAGCAACAAATTCTGAGCACGTAAAATGCTGTTATCAGTTAATGCAAATTTCCAAATGAAGAAATGAAAACTGCATAAACAAAAATGTTCTCTTCTCATCTTCGAGAGACAACATAATACAAATTTCATTTTTGAGAAACGGCACGGCACAGAGGGTGGTCTGGCGCCCATTACCACTGCCAGCGCTTGAATTTCCTTTTTCATTTCCCGGCTGTTGTTGTTTTGAATGGGTTTCATTTCTTCAATTTTTTTCGGCAATGGCTGGTGCTTGATTTAAATTTCAACAACGCCAGCAATAACTACAGAAAACCCCTGACTTTGGGCAAAAACATAAAGAAAAAGAAGAACTTTTCTTTTCTTTTTTTTCTGCATTTCAGATCTTTTTCATTGTTTTATTTCAATCTTCCACAACTTGTCGTGCTATGAGGTTTCCCCAACCCTCGTTTCGGCAGTCGTTGCTCTCGACTTTTGCTCTTTTTGCCTTCAGATTTAGGAATGTGACGAACGCGAAGTTACTTTGTTTTAGCTGATGTTTGCTTTCCTTTTTTTAGTATTTTTTCATTTTTGTTTTACTTTTATTTCTTTTGTATTTTTAGGGAGAACGCAGAAAGTTACATTTTGGGGTAACGTCGATTGGCGTATATTCGCCTGTCGTTTTTTTCTCATTCGTTCTCTAATTGAAAAATTTCCACTCAATTATTTATGCCACCAGAAAATTTTCACAAACGAAAGTATTTTTGTTGTTGTTAGAGACAAGGAAGAAAGTAAAATCATACTTTATTGGCGATGGGTGTGGGAGGGGTAGTTTTTTCATTTCATGTTCTCAGCGAAAGTTAAGATGAAAATGGAAAAAGTTTATGAAATTTCCTTGGAAAGAAGTCGAAATGAAAACATCAGCAGCAACATAATTTTAATATGTTAATTAGTTAACAAACAAGAAGAGTTAATGGGAATTATGTCAAGTAAAAGTTGTTGGCAATGGCAATTCGTCGAAGCAGAGAAAGTCGGAAGTTTGGAGTTTTTTTTTTCGAAACCTATGAAAGCTAAGATAATAACGCAAACACAAAGTTGGCAGTAAATTTGGGATTTAGTTTGGAACATTTTCGAAATAGATCCCCTAAAGTAGGCAATACTTATACAATTACTTAGCAGCCTGAAAGTATGGAAACTTAAGGGGGCAAAACATAAACTACATGCCTACATTTAATATTTAATTAACCCATTACAGATAAAAATTTAATTAGGCTAAGAGGTTAACAACGCGAAGTTTTGATAAAGCTAAGATGAAGATTACATTCTGCCTTGGGAAATGCACTCACTTAATTTTTATTATATTTTCTAATGTATTTTCTAATAGAGTATATACTAAATTTGTCATTCAGTTTGCAACAACGTAAAATAATCATATTGTTCAGAAAGCCTATAAAATATATATTTATGATCGAGGAAAAATTCTCAGACGATCTCATCCTTCAGTGAGACTTTAAAAAAAAACACGAAATGGCACATAACGCTAGGGCGGCCTGAAATTTTGCAAACTGTTGTCCTTTGGTCATACGCTGTTTGGGTTAGTAAATAAGCAAAATCGACCAAGGAGGAACAAAGTTTCCCTTTAAGAAGGGACTAAAGGTATGTCCGAGAAAAACACTTCTTTGGATATTAGCTAAAATGTAGAGGGTATATAGGATATAGCCTGGCCGTAACTAATGACATTTTAAATTAGTCTCTCCTATCTCACTTTTTTGGTTATCCTTAAAATATGCACTTCAGTTTGTATTAAATGTTCTTTCCTTCTATCGGTCCATGTAACCATGCATAAAGCACTATAGTGGTCAAATAAAGTAAGGGAGGACCCTGAAAATTAAAGTCCTATCTTATTAGGATTGTAAAAAAGCTAAATTGACCTTGAGGAAAAAAGTTTCCCTTCAAGGGGCTAAAGGTATTTCGGAAAAAAAAGTAAACTATTTTGAGTTTTGCTTAAGGGTGAAGTATACGAGTATAGAATATCAACAACGTGCTTACTAGGTTTGTTCATACTACTTACTTAAGTCCCACAACATCCCATTAAGGAAAAGGAACTTACCTCAAATCAGTAAGCTGTGTACGATTCAATTCTTCTCAACGCCGGCTTCGAACGGCTGAAGAAATGTGTTTTATAGAAGTTTCTATATGGCTTAAAGATAAACCTCTGACTCGTTAAGTCGCCGGTATTTGCGAGGTGGAAACCCGCCGCTGAAAAATTGTTAGATATTTTTACCTGTGGTTAAGCCTGGGGTTACTGACATGATAGTCCTGGGCAATTCATATTTTTATTCCATCCTAAAAATATGCACTAAATTTTGATTTCATATTGATTTCCGTCCGTGTGCCTGTTGAAAGTATAAATGAGATTAAACTAATTAAGCTAGGACTGATGGAGAAATGGTACTTTGAAATAGAAACATTTTCTGGGTATTGGTTCAACGAAGGAGACTTAATAAGACTTCGCCTGCAATATCTTAATGATTTTGTTACTTGTTTTAACATAACCCTACAGGGTAAGAGGATATATATACTTAGTAGGGGCATGCATAATGTTACTACATTGAACACACCCATTTCAATAGTAAAACTGAACATACCCCAATAATGGCATATGGGTTTTAAAAGCTAACCTCAATAGCGTTGGTCTGTAACGGGATTTTAAAATTGTTTCAACTTTTATAATGGAGTGGCCAGATAATGAGAACCGTATCACTGTAATAGCGCTTTTCAAGTGTGAAATGAAAAAAAACGATATTTTCAAAACGCTCCGGCCACTAGGGATTAGCCGCATGTTCGTCTACCGATGCATAAAACTGTTTCTTTTATACTTTTTGCACAATCTTACTAAAACTCAATACTTAAGGATGGAGGAAATCTTGGTGATAGAGAATCGGACTTATAGCCACGCCTCTTCTGGTACCTCACACATACACAGATCTAATCAATGGTTACTACATGCAACGATAATATTTTCTCTGCAATAAAATTATATTTGTCGCAACCATGGTATTGTTTTTTTTAATTTTATTTTGACAATACTATAATTGCGACAATATTAAAATTGTTAAAATGAAACAATAGTATTAATACCATCTTTAAAGAGGAACATATGGTTGTAGCAACAATATAAATATGGTGGGTGCGACATGCAAACCTCCTACACAAATGTAACATTACACCTACTTTTTGGTTTTCTTGAAATATCTTTAATCCAATTCATACGATCTTACCCAAAACAATACTTAATATAAGGGTTATAAGGGCTAACTTACCACGTTCCTTATGGTACCGCCCACACACATGGCTTTGGTTCAGTGCAGGTTCGAACCCATACAACTTGTCATTTAGTGTGTGAAATTGGCTTATTTATATTATTGTGAACACCGTGATATTTTTACACCGGCTTTCTAGATATTGTTTGGCACGCCCCATTGTGGTATCTCCCATATAAATGCATCATTCGGCCCACTTTTTTATTCTTGAAGTATCTTGGTACTCATACTATCCAACCCAAATTCAATATTAAAGACCACAATCATAAGGTTAACTTAGTGACAAATTATACGATTTTTAGACACGCCCCTTCTGGTACCTTCGACACAGATGGCACTGTTTTAGGGCAGATTAGAACCCACTCCCACTTTAAACACATTGCATAAAATTCGCTTAAATTGTGAAATTCTTTATATTTTTATAGCGGCTTTATATACGTGTATATATATATAAAAGAGTGGATAACACGCCCTATTCTGGTACATCCAAAGCAAATGCACTATTCCGCCCACTTTTGATATTCGCATAATAGTTTTAGTGCTATTCATATGATTCTGCTGAAAAAGAGTAATGAGCAAAAAGAATTTAAATTAAACTAGCAGACGAAAATTTGAAGCCTTAGCCACGTCCCTTCCTGCACCTTCCACACACGCGGTACTATCTGAGCGTAGATTAAAACCCGCATAACTTTTTTCCCGATGCTTCAATTTCTCTTGAGTTTTGTTTCCTGCAATATACTTATTTCATCTTTGTATGCGCATAAAAAAACGTGGAAAACGACTCATTCAAGCACCTTCCACTCAATCGACCCTTTGCGAGATTTCGATAAAATCGGTACTCTTCAATGGCAATGGAGGACGGAAGAAAGAAAACATTAAATTTCATAAATGGTTTAGGGTAAATCTAAGTCTAATAAACCGACTGAAACTTTTTTACTTGTTTTATCCTAAAAATATGCACTGCACTGAATCTTACTTCATTTTTATTTTAACCTAAAAATATGCACCACACTTTACCTCCAGGATTTCCTTCGTCCGTCTATGTATCTGATAGAAGTCATACGAATTAAGCAAGCACCCTGAAATTTTGCAAGATGGTGGCCTATAATTACAAGCTGATTTGACCTTAAATGGACGAAATTGGGCTAGGGGGAAATAGATTGCCTTTAAGGAACTCAAGGACTCAACTCTTATGGTGCACATTTTTATCCTAAAAGTATGCTCTATACTTGTCCTGACTTCATTATTTTGACAACCTAAAAATATGCACTCTGCAGGCACTCACTTCATTTTTTTATATCATCCTAAAAATTTGCACTGCACTTTGTCTCCAACTTTACTGTAGTCATTTTTGGAATGGCCCAAATCTATGCATCTCCTACCCTTAGCAGTTTCAACTTTTAGTTGACTTTCACTTTATGCCTGCCCACTAAAAGTTTCATTTGTCTTACCCCACTCTAGGCGTGCAATTCACATATTGAAGACAGCGCGCACCGCTCTTTTCGGAGGGGGCGGAGGGTCATAATATCTACGAATATTATAAGAAACTAAAGTAGATTTTTATGAGCATCTAAAGAACTTAATGTCTATGAAACGACTGAAATGCCTTTTGGCCTCAAAAGACATTAAGCTGCATTAAACTTGGGCTAGACAATAACAAAAACGTAAAAAAAACAAAATGGTAATAAAAGCAGAGCATAGTTTAAGGCGCAATATTGGCAAGCCTCTGGAGAGAAGAAATTAAGCAGACGGCCAAAGGATTAAACTAAATATTAATGTCCCTAGAGAGTGTTGAAGAAAAGCGGTAAAACTTTGAATTGGAATATTAGGAAACGTATGCCAACTATTGATGGTAATTACGAGTGTATTAAGGCTCATTCTATAAGTAGGCAAATGATATTAGTCGTATTCAAATAATGGGTTGTTTAGTAGCTACATATACCGTCGATCGAAGTTGTAAAAAATGTATTAAAAAATAACATTTGCTCAATTAGTGGAAAGAATGCATGTCGACTTGTCGATGCAATCAAGTCGAGTTTCGGAAACTTTTTTAGGGACCTACGGCTAGACACAGCTCGGAGGCTAGCTGGTCACTGTTCTTAGTATCGATCGGTCTGAAGCTTTGGGTATTAAAAAATTAGCTAAATAGCTAAGTCCTCACCACAGTGGGTTCAAAAATATTCTCTGACAGTCGGGTTACAAACAGTGGTTTCAAATATGTTCTCTGACAGTCAGGCTACAATCTATTGTCTGCATTTCGTTTTCCTTAACTCAATATCCGTTCTAAATGTCCACAAACCACTTAAAGAGGCTCAGCATTTCAACCTGCACCTTATTTTATTGCCAGACATAGCGGCAATGCAGATAAATGTACAGGTGAAAAGTTAGCGAGACTCGAAACTCTTTTACGGATAAAATTAATCTTAATCAAGTAGAATCCGCGGCAGTCAGAAACTACACGTTAAAAATATATATAGTTGCGGTGACAATATTCGAGCACAACAATATTATGGTTGTGGGTATCATTATATTGCTGTGCCACAACCATATAGCCCACAATACTATGATGCTTTTCGAATTTGTTCTCCCCAATCATAGTTCTTTCTGTTTGTAAAGATAGGTGGGCCTCTGTCAGAAGTTGCATTCCAGGCAGGTATGGCCCCGACTGGCGCCGAAATGCTTTAATACACCGTTGTCGCTATCTAGACCTAATGCCTCATTGGATGAATATGTCTTTAAGTTCCACAGTCTACTTAGAGTTGGAAGTTATAGATTCGTTAAATTTCCCATAAATAGGCGAGGTCATTGGACACTGGAGTCTAAACCCCGTCTCTTAATGTATCCAGAAACGGTGAAATCTTCTCACAAATTAAAATATGTACCTATATTTAAGCTTTGGACCAATTTGAGATTCAGACCATATAAGCCTTATAGGAGCAAGGGACCCTTAAATCGGACTCCTTAAACTATGGGTTTTAAATAAAAAATAATTAGTGATAAAATTTCTTTTCGGTCCTCTTTCTTGAGAACTTGACTCATGGGAGTAAGGTCCCTAGGGCGCAAAAAATATGTTAAATATGTACTTAGAAACAGTTGAATTTTCTGACAAATCTGAATATGACATAAATTTTACAATTTGGCTAAAATGAAGGCCTTGACCAATGGGCTTGGTATATGGGTCCTGCGGCCCAAAACCCGTCAGATAATGTTTGGAGACATATATTTAACCAGATACTGTTAAATTTCCATACATAAGAACTCGTACCGGCAAATATGGGAGCAAGGGGCCTTAAACTACGGACATATGGGTACGAGTATTAAAAAACATACAAATTGCGTATAGAATCATAGGAATTTTACAATTCTATTAATTTTAAGTCCTTGACTCATAGGTCCAAAGTCTCTAGGTGCCAAAAATTATGTCCTTTTTAACACATACTCAGATACAGAAACGGTGGCATTTTATGAAGAATCTGAATATAACATTCATTTTACGATTGGTAAAATTTAAACCCCGAATCAACGGGCTTCCTAGGGCCCTCTCAACAATGGTTTCATAGGTCTTTAAAAAAGAAATGCATAGACCCCCACTTACGACAAAAATATTACTATCTTTTTAAAAAAAAAATGGAAAAACTGGAGTTTTTTGCAAAATGGTTATATAAGGGTTTTCCAATAGGCACATAACAATTTTGTATCATTATTTCAACGCACCCTCAAACATTTTTGATGAACTTTCAGTCTGAAAACGTTAGTCCACGTCAACATTTTCATCATGGTAAAGTTCACATATGAGCAACGTTTGGAAATCATTAAAAATTACTACCGAAATTCAGAGTCGATGGTCGATGGTCTTTGAGAGCGCTTACTCCAATTTGCTGCCGTAATAATCGTCTCTCCCGACAGTCTGTGCGTGCTAAACGGGTTAAATTTGTCCTAAAATTGGTTCTGCAACCCTAATACATTGTCAATAGCTGTGTGAAATTTCAAGGATAAACACAACATATTTTCGAGAATATTTTCAAAAATATTTTTCAACTGTACTTAGGCGATCAGATTACTATGAACACCTGGCCGTAAAAAGGTTTGTTCTCGTTGGATCCCGCACAATTTGACAATCGCTCAAAAAAAAGGCTTGTGTCGAGTGGTGCAAAGAAATTTTGAAAAAATACGATCGCGGTGCTTCAAAAGACGTTTATAAGATCGTCACAGGTGACGAATCGTGGATCTATGCCTATGAGCCCGAAACAAAACAGCAACCGACCGTGTGGGTCTTCGAAGACGAGCCAAATCTAACGAAAGTTGTTCGTGAACGAAGCACTTCGAAGCAAATGGTCGCCTGTTTCTTCGGCAAAACTGCTCATGTGGCGACTGTTCCGCTGGAGCAACGTAGGAAGTTAATTCTGAGTGGTACACCACAATTTGTTTGCCCGAAGTCTTCGGAAAAATTCGAGAAATGAACAAGAGAAGATGAATCATTGTGCACCATGACAATGCGAGCTCTCATACATCGGCCTAAACTAGCGGTTTTTTGACCGGCCAAAACGTCGAATTGATGGGTCATCCGCCGTACAGCCCTGACTTGACACCCAATGACTTCTTTTTATTCCCGCACATCACGATTTTCGTCGCCAGGAGATGCTGTTAAAGCGTTTAAAAACCATGTTTTGGAGGTGTCTCAATCGGAGTGGAAAAAGTGTTTCGACAATTGCTTTGAGCGCATGCAAAAGTGTAGAAATCATGCTGAAGAATACTTTGAAGAACAATAAAACCATTTTTGAAGGTAAATATTCGCATTTTCATTATTAGGCCTGAAATATATATAGCAGCCCTCGTAAATGTACTTGAGAGCCCGATCTGGGGACAGAGTATATCAGAAATGTGTTTCTATTTTGCTTTTGTTTATTATGGAATAAGCTTATAATTATTTAAATTTAATAAACAATCAAAAAAAGAAAGGATCTAGCCGATCTGTCTGATAAGGATATTCGCCAACTAAGGAGCTTTTAGGAACTCCAGCGGGAGGGACTTAGGATTCGTTTGGCCCGTTAGACCCAAATCGGGTGATACATTTTTTAAGACCTGTATCAATCTTCAAAATCGACCAGGACAATTTTAAACAATGTAAGTCGTTTGTGAAAGTCAACAGTACAAACCACCCTTAGGTCGGCTAAATTCTAAATCGGAACGCTATTTCAAAACATTTTGAAAACAAGGGCCCATTTCGCCCACCGGCAATGCGTCGGTACTCGCGTTTTGCATCATACGCACAAAGGGACTTGTCTTACTGCAAACAGAAAGTGATTTTGAGACGATCGGTATAATTTTAAGGCCTATACCAGTTCTAACACACCAATGAAAAGAATAATAATACCCCAGTAACTCAGTGCGGTGATAAAAATCCTTTAATTTTATGAATTTAAATTCATATGCGAATAGAATGTTTTGAACTAAATACTCAGTATTTCAATAATACAGAAAAGCAATTTATGAACTGATATGTTCTGTACATTCAACTTAGATTCTCTTGTTTCTCTCCCACTCCCACTTAATCATCTCTAAAAGATAAAGGTTCGCAGAATATCTTCAATAATTCTATTGCATTGTGTATTCCTTTGATGTTCACAAGGAGTTTTGATACAAGAATCTTCAAAGGCCTTGTGAATCATTGACCTGTAATATAATTTTCACCATCTAAATCGACCTCAACCAAAACGTCTACGACTTTTTGTAATTTCTAACAACAACGAGCAAAAAAAACAGAATAAATAAAATAAAAACCAAAACCGTAAATCCATAAAATCTCATTAGGTTTTATGGCGAAAATCCTTGCGTAAAATGCCAGGCCACACACGTACGAACGGTAATTGTTTGCAACTCGTCGTTGGGTGAGATGGATACGAGTTGACGCCAGCCAACACTGCAAATGATGATACATTTGCAATATGTGCTAAACACTGGCCGACGAAATTGTGATTTATTAATA
Organism: Hydrotaea diabolus; assembly: GCA_963513945.1. Lineage (NCBI taxonomy): Eukaryota > Metazoa > Arthropoda > Insecta > Diptera > Muscidae > Hydrotaea > Hydrotaea diabolus. Next base: position 28,090,040 of record OY740720.1, on the reverse strand, counting down.
TTGTGAATAATGGATTTATTGTCAGCGAGTGTACTGCTGCTTGAATATATGATTTTTAAATTCTGATATGCTGGCAATTGTTAAAGACACGTCTCGATAAAATTATAGCGGGCAGTTTCAGCATCGACGTGGTTGACGAATTTATCTGTCTGCAGACCACCATTAATGCATCGCAATTAAGAAAAGGATCGTACTGGAAAATAGATGCTACTTTGGGCTAAGCAAATATCCAAAGAACAGAGCCCTCTCTCGACAACCGAAAAAACGCTCATCAGTACACTTATTCTACCTTTAACGTCATAAAGTTGAAATATGGCTGGGTGTGTTGAAAAGAAGGTCGTGGGTCTTCGAAGCCCATATTTGCTATCGGACAGTATACGACTCGAGAAAATGATTAAGAAAAGGATCGTACTGGAAAATAGATGCTACTTTGGGCTAAGCAAATACCCAAAGAACAGAGCCCTCTCCCGACAACCGAAAAAAACGCTCATCAGTACACTTATTCTACCTTTAACGTCATAAAGTTGAAATATGGCTGGGTGTGTTGAAAAGAAGGTCGTGGGTCTTCGAAGCCCATATTTGCTATCGGACAGTATACGACTCGAGAAAAGGATTAAGAAAAGGATCGTACTGGAAAATAGATGCTACTTTGGGCTAAGCAAATATCCAGAGAACAGAGCCCTCTTCCGACAACCGAAAAACGCTCATCAGTACACTTATTCTTTCTCTAACGTCATAAAACTGAAATATGGCTGGATGCGTTCAAGAGAAGTTCGTGGGTCTTCGAAGCCCATCTTTGCTATCGGACAGTATACGACTCGAATAAACCGTGTCATGTTGCATGACATAAATTTGGGCACAGTGGGTGGAAATAGCATATTTTGGAAAGAAGTCGAAGAATTATCCAACAAATCAAATTAGATCAAGTGATGAACTTTTATATGTATCGCTAAGACTATGTACTTCAAATCGGAAAAAATAATTGTTTAATTGTCTTAAACTAGAGAAAATACTAAAAGATAGGTAGATAGGTAGTTTTTGAGCGATTGTCAAATTGTGCGGGATCCAACGAGAACAAACCACTTTTACGGCCAGGTGTTTATGCAATATCGAATGTATGCTGGTGGATGAAATGCCCAAGGATTCCTCTATCTCATGGTATGTCATATGACGATTTGGCATTATCAGTTCACGCACGGCATCAATGTTCTCTGGCACAACCGTCCTTGAGCGAGCGTCGGCCACGATTGAATTCATTAAACTAGGTTTTCACTGTGCTATAGGATGGTGCTTCATCGCCATACAAAGATTTAAGTTCATCGATGCACTCTTGTCGTGATAGTCCACATCGAAAGTTGTGAAAAATAATCGCACGAAAATGTTCACGAGTTAAATCCAATTTTTTGCCAAATTGATTTTTTCAAGTCACTGTAAACAACACAAATGATAGTCGTACATCAAAACTATCTGAGTATGCTAAAAGATGTCAAACTTTCCAATGGAAATGTCAGATGGCGCGAGGCAGCACTTAGTGTTGCCTTGGCCAGAAATATATATAGCAACCCTCGTACTCGGAGCGTGTAATTTCTCAATAACGTAAATATGCACTAACTTTTAAGATTTGTCTAACTTTCGTGTTCGGATCTGAGGGCCCTAAAGACCCAAAAATAGGCAACCTACTTTTGATACTCAAAAACAATGAAATTTTTTCACGAATCCAAAAATTACATTAGTTTTACGATTTCGCTGAATTGAAGTGTTCGATCGATGGGTCTATGATACCCCGCAAATTAGGTCCAGCCAAACACCATCAACAACCATATTTGCAAGTAGCGTCTAAAGCAATCGATCCATTAGGAATTGTCCTCTTGCTATATGATGATCTTGTGATATGATGGGATTCATACACTTTGTTCACTCTGTGTGCAAAACATCGAAATACTGGTCGGAGAAGTATATAAAGTATATAGAATTTTCGGAAGCGCCGTAAAAAAGTATTGGCATGTATCGAAAAACATCGTGGAGGAAAAATGGACAGTACCACTTCCTCCTCTCCTATTTGTAAAGTAATGGACTGATCATTCTAAAATGTGAGGAGGAAAAATCACTGAAAAGGTAATTATTATAGTGGCACAGCCGCCCACACAACCCTAAAGGTAAAAAAACAATATCCCATGACTACTAGAGATATGACGATGATATATGGAACATATAATGTTGGAAAAGTGGGCGGTGGAACGCCTTTAAAAAACGCTTATATGGTCAATGTAACGGACCAATTGTTCTTGTAACAGAATAAAGTCAATGACTAGGCACTTATTAAAGGCTATATTATGAAAAAATTGGACATGAAGCCGTGCACGCCCCGTATACAAAATCGCATATATTGCCAAAGTAATGGACCGATTGTTGTAAAATTTCACCTGAACAAAAAAATACAAGACTTTTTTAAAAGACTTTTTTATGAAAAAAATAGGACAAGGAGGCGTGGCACCGTCCACAAAACATTAAACTTTAAAAGGCTATATTATATTGTAAACTAATACTGCTATGACAATAGTAATTGGTATATATGATGTTGGTATTACAGGAAACACACCCAGGTAGAAATGAGGCCGGTGTCCCGTCCCTAGACAACAGTTTTATATTGGACCGTAATCTAAGATGATGGGTATATAAGCTTCGACACGGCCGAACTTTATTTGTCCACTTAGTTTAACTGAAATCGACGAACAGCCATTTTTGTTAAAGGGACGAAAGTGGGATGATGTACAGCCAAAAATAAGCCAACAAGTTGTAAACCTCTACTAGGCTTGGCAAAACGAAACATAGAATTCTAATGGGAACCATCACAGGACCCTGTGCCATGTAAGCTGGCTAATCGTTTGAAAATGTGGGACTGTCATATGTCTACAGAAACGACAACTCGCAAGCTATGGGAACGGTTATTTTAAAGACCTCCAATAGGCGACCGGCACTCTGACACGAATGACCTCAAAGAACTATGCAATAGGCAAGCTAGCAAATTGTACGAGTAGAGGTAGGAATGACCTCCTAAGCTGCAATGCCATTGAATAGAATGAATTAGTAAAATATCTTACTATATGCGACTGTAAATGTCAACTGGAACCACGAATTGCACATAATGGGAGCTTTTTCCTTGATGACTTTAAAAAGGCTATCAGTCTGCCGCTGACATCATGAGAGATATTTATTAATAGCATCAAATGATTATATATCTTAATAAATGCTCACTCGTTCGTCTATCTTTTTTGTTTTCAAAATCACTGTTCTCTATATCCTGACACTTCCTTTTATGAACAAAATTTAACAAAATGGGCCAACTCGAGGCCGTTGAGAATATCCCGCCTTTAAAGACAGGCAACGTTTAAAATCTACCTACAGCACATAGTTTAAAATCGGCTTTCAACTGTCAATGTATTAAAAAGTAAAGAGTTTGGATATTATTATCATTAAAAACTTTCATCACTTACCATGTAGCTATCCTTTTCATTCATTTTTATGCGGGGAAGTTATTTAAGGTAAGCACTTTCTGCGATGTGTTTGTTAGAGAGATGGATCGAGCTCGTAAAAATGCTGGTCAAAAGACACAAAGTCTATACGCGAACTCCGACACAAACGACCAGCAAATCATTTCTCTAAGTATAGTCTCTCTCTCTCTCTCTCTCTCTTGATAAAGCCTGAAACAAAATTAGAAAGGGTTATTATTAAGTTTCAGAAATAAAAGTAGGTCGCTGTAGTAACCTGAAGTAACCTACCAGTAACTGCTTACCAATGACACTACCATTTACTTACTAAATTTCCTCAGCATCCCATTAAATAACAAACGTGGAAGATCTCTTAAACCAGTGAGCTGTTAATTCTTATACCCGCTGCCCAGGACCCCGAGACGTCTGTTTTACACCAGCTACGAATGGCTATAGGATTTTATAGATAAGTTTTTTGCATGGCTTAGGCATTAATCTCTTCGCCGTTATTTCAGGATTAGATGTTCTACGCGGACTTTAACAAGGGTTTACTTGTTTCCTTGTAAGTCATTATTTTTTGCTTCGAATTGTTGGCGGCAATGAGATGCCATTACTTGGCATGAATGGTAATGAGTTGTACTTAAGGAGTTCTGACAAAAGGTTGTACTTATTATGCTTTTAGTAATGAGTTGTACTTACAAAATGATCTACCCAGTTTTTACATCGCTAGAAAGACAAGGAGAGAATTGCATCAAACATTATTTGAGGCTACTAATGGCACAACTAAAGTATTACAACGGGAGCAAAGTTTCCATTTTTCATTCATTCTTTTCGACTATGAGGGAGAGTAAACGAGAGAGAGAACGAGAGTTAAGTGCATGTCAAATATTTGTACTCTGCGCAGTTAACATATGTTACCCTTCGTACAACAACAATGGCGATGGAGGGAAAAACAACAACATCATTTAAGGTGACACACTAACAATAGAAATTGGACAGATCAGTGATGCCAAAGAGAAGAGGGACAAAAGAAATTGTTTCAAAGCAAGAAGTTCGATTACACATATCGTACATACGCCCGTAAACACAAGTGTTGGAATGACAATAAAAGAGGTGGGTTGAAGAAAAGACATACAATATAGAACACACTCACACATATACGATTATAAACATGCATGTTTTCTCACTAGTGTGTTTAAGGTATTTGTCTAAGGGTACCGAGCGGGAAAATGAAGAGACTAGCAAGGCCTTCTTAAAAGTTTGGAGGCATGCTCGATGCATTATTCTCTGATTTCAAATTAACACAGGGTTTGATAGCAGAGCAAGGACCTCCACACTCCCTTGTATTTTAAGGTCTTCCAGAAGGCCTGTAGCAAATTCCACAATTCATATAAAACAAATTCCAACTGAGCAATGTATTTTACAACGGGTTTTCCAATAGGGTCATAACAATTTCGTATCTTTATGTCAACGCACCCTCGAACATTTTTTACGATCTTTGAGTGCCAAAACGTTAGTCGAGTCAACACATTCATTATAGTAAAGTTCACTTACAAGCAACGTTTGAAAATCATTAAACATGACTACCGAAGTCCTGAGTCGGTGGCCCTGGCAAAGATTCACGAAAATCCAGAATTTCATCGAAATAGCATCTTTAGCGATTAAGAGTGGCTGAGTGGTTTTGTCTGTGTTTTGTTATTTGTTATTGAATAGCAACAAACAAGAGAAACACTTGCATCGGCAAAAAATTACTGTGAAGTGTTGTTTTCATGCCGGAGGTGTGATTGGAAAGTATTTATTCCCGAATGAAAACAATCGTCATGTTACCGTCCATAGAGAGCGCAATCGAGCCATGTCAGAAAATTATTTTTGCCCAGAATTGAATGGGCTTGACATCGCCGATATGTGGTTTTAACAAGACGGTGCGTGGCACTAGCCACACAGCACGCGTTACAATTAATTTATTTAAAGGCAAATTCGTTGAAAGTGTCATCTTGAGAAATGATCCGGTCGAACGGCCACCTCGTTCATGCGATATAACGACATTGAATTTATTTGTATGGGGCCACATCAACTCATTGGTCTATCTCAACAAGCGAACATCTCCAACGCGAAATTGCTAACGTTTCGGTCAAAATGTGTGCAAGAGTGGTGGAAAATTGGGTAAAAGGAATAGATCGCTATACACGGGTTCGAATTTCATTTTTAAAATGTAACATTTCCACTACACTGGAATATATTTGAAATCAATATCTTAAATATTCATTGTTTTATTAATGTATAAAATTGTTATGTCCTCAACGGAAAAATCTGTATTACACAATTTTCAGCTTTATTTTTCTTCTGACTTGCCTTCACTAGAATTCGAATCTAGGAATTTCTGGTAACTACTTCGATATGCTAAGAACTGGCCCACCAAACCAAATTATTCGTTAACGTCAACGGCTTATATATCTTCAACACCTATCGCTGTGACGAACAGCTACCGTGATGCCTTCACTGACTAAGCATGACAGCATGCCAAGCTAGGAATGTTTATGGGATCTCTAACATTGAAAACGTGAAGGACCTCTTGCAGGCCTATGTAGACCTTGTAGTTAAAGATAAAAACACATTTAATTATCCAAAAAAAAGAGTAGAAGTTTTAAATCTTTTTTTAAATTATTTAAGAATTTGGATTTTTCCCAATTTGAATTTAGAAGTTTTTAAAATAAAAATAACTTTTTTGGAATTTTGGCCCAAAATCTGTTACAAATTGTATCGAAACTTATAGATGGACCAAATACATATAACTTAAAAATCAATTGGTTAACCTTCGTGGTAATGACAGACAAATTCAAAGAGAACTTAAAACCAACAAATTATCTATTTCTAGTTCCAATTATCGCCCTTAGTGCTTTGGGTTACCGATACGTTGTCTCTTCAACTGATAGTGTCAGCTCAATTGACGTGTACACAATCAACATTTGGTTGTTGCGATTATATACTTGGACAGTACGAGCAACAACCAATATTCGGTTAACGAAAAATTCGGTTGTGCAGAGTGTATCAAATCATGTGCAGAAGTTTCCAAAGAAGTACTCCTAGTAGGCCATCCCGTGAGGCCTTCCTTTGTTTACCACTGTTTAGTTCAATTAGACAAAGTGTCGGTGAATGAGTGTTTCTTTCCAAGAATTCCTAGATGGTTGCACTTTCAAAACCCAGGAGTCCAACAAAGAACATTTTGTACGTAGCTGGGGAATTTGGAGGCAAACATCTATGATCCCATTTAAGTCAACCCTTTTTATGCTGCTATCCTTTTCATCTTTCCCCTTACAACGTTTTGCCTTTTTTATACCTTCTTACAGCCGCTGTTATAGTTTGAACAATTTTCGGTAATCCCCCTTCTCCGTAAATGGAAAATGCTTCCTTTTTTAAGTGAAACTTAATCGATTTTATGAGTGTGTGTGTGTGTGATTTTTCGTTTTCCTTTTACACTTATTTAGCAATTGCTGTTGTGGCAACAACAGCATCAAAACTAGCGACAGAAATTGCTGGTTTGATAAGGGTACAATATGCAATAAATATTTAGAAAAATAAGTAAAAGGATAGGATCTTAAACTTTCTTCTTCTAAACGTACCGTGTTATACGATGGGAATTGTAAGAGCTGTACATCATACATATGTACTCTCTTTCAATCTCTCTTTCTTTATTTCTCACTTAAATGCTATCAAATTCGCGAATACTAAGAACGAATGTGAGAATGAAAACGTTCACAGTTAAAAGATTTGTACGCACCTTTAATTAATTTTAGTACATAACGCTCCTAGCAAAAAGTTGCTAATTAAAAATTATTATAAGTGCCCGACCGAAGGTAGGGTTTTAAGGACAAAGCCGAACCAAACTTCTGCAAACTTTTTAATATTCGTCCGATGCCAAATGTAATACAATTGTTTTTTTTATTATAATAAGAATAAAAACCAATTTATTTAATGAATTTATCATTGAAAAAATCGTAAAAAAAATTAAAAACAGTCTTCAGACTTTTGAATGGACTTGTATTTCAATAATTAAAAATTTTAATTGATCTTGGATGCATTATTACGACGGTTGCAATTTATTTTTCGGGTCCTGACAAAACAAGTGTTACCAGATGCAAAGTGGAACTTCTATTGGAAACTTTAACATTTTTGGCATAACTTAACTCAAACCGTTTTGTCATTTAAGGGCGAATTGTTTTGTTTTCTGTGTGTTGAAAAATGCATCTCAGTCAAAAACTGGAATTATCCCGTGAACATTTTCGTGCGAAATTTTTTTACGATTGTAGGCGTGGGTTATCGAGACAAGAGTGTTCAACTTGTTTCGACTTTTGGCACTATTAAAAACCACTGTTAATCGCTGTTACTAAGAGTTCAGTTTTGGACGCCGTTCGCTCCAGGTAAATTTCGTGAAGGACGTCCAACTTAAGTCACTTTGCCAGAAACCATCGATGCTGTGCGTAAACTGATTAAGCAAGACCGACATGTGACATACCGTAAGATTGAGGCACCCTTGGGCATTAGTATGACAAGCATCAATAAGATATTGCACTTTCATTTAGGCGCGAAAAAAATTGGTTCTCGTTGAATCCCATATAATTTGACGAATGCTCAAAAAAGGCTCGTATGGATTGGTGCAAAGAGATGTTGAAAAAGTATAACTGCGGTAGCTCAAAGGCAGTGTGTAGCATTGTCACAGGTGACGAATCATGGATCTATGCATATGAACCCGAAACAAAACAGCAATCGATCGTATGGGTCTTTCAAGACGAGCCAAATCCAACAAAAGTTTTTCGTGGAAGATGTACATCGAAGCAAATGATTGCATTTTTTTCGGTATAAGCGGCCATGTTGCCACAAGGCCTTTAGTGGAACGTAGGACGGTCAATTCTCGGTGGTATACAACCATCTGTTTTCCAACAGTGTTCGAAGTAATGAGGAAAGATAATAAGAGAATATGGATCATTTTGCCTCACGACAATGCGAGCTCTCACACATCAGCTGAAACGAGGAGCTATTTGACCACTCAAGATGTCGAATTGAAGGGCCATTCACCGTACAGCCCTGATTTGGCACCCAATGACTTCTTCTTATTCCCTAGCATTAAGAACAAAATGCGTGCTCAACGTTTTTCATCGCCCGAAGCAGCTGTTGAAGCATTCAAAATCATGTTTTGGAGGTGTCTCAATCAGAGTGGAAGAAGTGCTTTGAAAATTGGTTTGTGCGCATGCAAAAGTGTATTGATCATAAAGGAGAATATTTTGAAAAACAATAAAAACATTTCTTACTTTCCCCCCGAAGACCGTTTTCGCCATTTATGATCACAAATAGCTTATGATAAACCGTCACCATGCAAAATGGCAGGATCCTAGGTTAATTCGTTTGATCGCTATCGTGCTTATGGACGGACATGGTTAGATCCTCTTAGAATTTTACGACAATCAATAATATATAATGGGCGATCCAAGTAGAGATACTTTTTTCAATAGGCTTTTTTTGACAGATCACGTGTGAGTCGTATCATGTTATTTTTGTTTAGTATTGTTTAGCATTTCATCATGGAAAGACTTACGCCTGAACAACGTTTACAAATCGTTCAACTTTATTACGAAAATTCACGTTCCGCGAGGAAGGTGTTTCGTGCACTTCGCTCAAGAGATCGGAAAAGTCCTACTGGTACCTCCCACACTAACGGTCTCATGGGCCTTGAAAAAAATATCGAGATGAAATTTTCTACATAAAGATTTTTATATAGAACACACCTCTTCGCCAAATTCTGTTGAGATCGGAAAAGTCCTACTGGTACCTCCTACACTAACGGTCTCATGGGCTTTGAGAAAAATTATGACGATAACACACCACAAGCTTGACCTATCGAAATAAAATTTTGCACATAAAGATTTCTACATAGAACACACTTCCGCACCAAATTTGGTTTTATTTGGGAATCTGGTGGAGGGTATCCAATGTTCGGCACAGCCAAACATAACGTTTTTTACTTGTTTAACTTCTCTATCTCTCATCCTCACACACACACTTTATTATTGAACTACATACAAGCTTGTCGATAAGTACAATTTTTGTTTTCACAGCTTCTTGTATGCCGGCATAGAAGTACTGTTCTCCACTGACATCTGCGCTTAAAATTAATTGGAAACGCTTCCGAATTATAAGTAGGAAATACTCTGCATTATGACGTAGTAGTGTTACAGCAACATTACTTGGCAGTGAGGGAGTCGAGTCGAGACCCAAGATGATTGATTTTTCATACGAATGACATATAACATTGCCCCACGATGTCGCCCCCTTCTCCAATTTCTATAAATATTTTTCTTCAATTTCACATGATGGGTCGCGTGTGCCGTGGAAACACGTGTCTTCTGAACGTCATTCAACGTACGAATGTAGTTGTGTAAGTGTCCATGGGCATGTAAGTGTGTGTGTTTTTGTAAGGAAATACTTATAGCCCGGCATAATAAGAAAGTATTTATTTTATTCCGAACAATGTGGGGTCCATTAACGTCGAGAAACCAACTTGACCTAAATATGTTTTATTTCTTTGTTTCCTTCAACCCCGCGCCGCTTTGGGCTTTTATCTCCGACTCGTTTTATTTCTCATTTGCTGTTTAAAGAATTCCGTTTTCCATCTTTACGGGATTTTCAGATGGTTCGTTCGTTCTTTTCATTTATTTCATTTGTACTATTATTTGTATTATTATTATTTCTTCGTCTTCTACGTCTTCTTCGTCATGTTCTTCATTTCAAAAAATATTTCTTTGATATGAAATAAAATTAAATGGAGAAATATATAAAAAGAAAAGAATGTTAACGTACAGAGAGCAAGAGAAAGAGACGGTGAAGTAAAAAACCGAGCAACAAGATGGAACAAAATCATTATGATGGAATTAAAGACACAATCAAGCAACCGCACACAAACACATACATGCATACATACCAACACATCGACATCAATAGCTTTAATATCACTACTAGCCACAAGTCACAGTGGCTACAACAGATTCAAAATGGTTCGAAGCACTTGTCTTCGAAACTTTTGCAGTGCTGGGAACATAAATAAACATCCCTACAATTACAATTCCCTCCCAAATTAAAGGCAGTTAGATTTAGCCAACGAGGTTGCAAAACGAAATGTGAATTTGTATACCATTTTGTTTGCAACTCCACGAAATATTGAACGAACCCTATGAAGAATATACGAGGGCATATCAATAATTCTGTTACTTTTCGAAAGAAAAACCCAGTTTTTTGCAAAAAATATTTTCCAACCTAATCTCCTTTTAGTCCAACGTTTCTCCAATTTTTGTAGCCCTTCCAAAAAGTAGGATTTTTCGAGTTCCCTAAAATAGGCATTTATTTAATCAATAATTTCAGCGTTGGGGCTGAATCTCTTTCCACCGAGCCATTTCTTTAGGTTTGGAAGTAGGAAATAGTCAATGGGGTCTATGGGGGGTCGAATTCGTTACATAATTCAAGCAACTTAACTATCATGATGAAAAAAAAACTTTTTTCTTGGCCATATGTAATCGTTTTTTTTTTTAAATCCTCGTTAAATCGGTCCAATAAGTTGGAATAATATTCGCCGTTTATTGTCTTTCCCTTTTAAAGGTAATCGATGTGGATTAAACCGCGTGCATTCCAAAAAACTATTGCCATCACCTTATTGGCCGACAAAGTCACCTTGGCCTTCTTTGGAGCCGGTTCACCCAGGGAAACCCATTGTTCTAACTGCTGCTTGGTCTCCGAAGTGTTTTAATGGATCCATGTTTCATCTACAGCTTCGGAAACCGCCGCAAAACTCATTCGAATTGCGGTTAAACAACTTCAAACAATCCTAAGAAGTTGTCACACGCTTACGTTGATGGTCAATTGTGAGCAAACGCGGCACGTACCTTGCAGACAACTTTCTTAAACACAACTGATCATATAAAATAAAAACCACTCAGCCATATGAAATGCGTATGACATCAACAATATCATGCACTTTTACTCTTCGATCGGCCAACACCATATCGTGGATTTTTTTTGACATTTTTGGATTTTTTGAAATTTTTAGATTTTTTGACATTTTCGGGCGTACGAGTATTGACCTCAATTGGCGTCCAGAACGTTCAGCATCATTTGTACTTGTGCAACCACAACGAAAGTCAGTAAACTCCATTAGTTTCATTGAAATCGATGGCGCAGAGTCCCCATAGTATTTATCAAGCTTTTCATTGGTTTGATTGACGGTTTTTTTCCAAAAAATAATTTTGAATGAGCACTCGATTTTTTTTTTATTTTTAACAAAAATCATGTTCTATGTTTTGAACAGCTGTTGAACACAAACTTAATGACGGAACTCTCTCTCAGAAGTCTATTAACAGATACTTGGTGGGAGCAGATGGTATGCCCTCGTATTGATCTTATTGATATGCCCTCGTATCTAGTCTTGATCGTCGAAAAATCTAAGAAGAAATAGCCACGTCCGTATGTCCGGTTAAAGCACGATAGCGGTCAAACGAATCAACCCAGGATCTTAAAATTTTCCATGATGATGGCTTATGATCATAAGCTGTTTGGCATTGTAAATGGGCAAAATCCGCTCAGGAAGAAAAATATTGTCCGTTAAGGGACTAAAGGTAGTCGGGTAATAAGAACACTTTTTTGAGTATTTTTTTAGCTAATAACAAATTTTTGAGAACTGACAATGATTAAAAAGGATACTGTAAGTTGGGACGCACTAAAGACCTCAAAAAGGGTATACCTGGGCTTTTTGGCTCATGTGGTTCGAACAAACGTCCGGCATAGTCAAAATGGGCGATTAATAGTCAATAAGGACATTTGTACTCAAATAAAAGTGAATTTTGCTACGAATCCAAAAATAGAGTAATTTTAGCTGAGAGTCGAAACGGACGCATGAGCCAAAAGCGCAATTTTTTGCGCTTTAGTAACTTAGGGAGGGTGAAAAATACATTAGGTTCGGCCTAGCCGGCCTTGCTTGTTGAGTTTAAGCTTTAAATATTGATTTTTTTTGTAGACGAACAATGATTTTAATGAGTACTGTTAGTTAGGACGCACTTAATAACTTAAAAAAGGACATAATTGTAGAAAGTTTTGGTTCATGTGGCCTAAAAAGCGTGCGATATGGAAAAATTTTGCCTAGAATCTAAATATAGTGATTTGAAGATTTGGCTGAGATTAGAGACGGACACGTGAGCCAAAAGCGCAATTTTTTGCGCTTTAGTAGCGTAGCGACAGTGGAAGGTACATTAGGTTCGGCCTTGCCGACTTAAACGACATTTTTACTTGTTGAGTTTAAGCTTAAATATCGCAATTTTTTGTGGACGGACAATGGTTTTACTATGTAATGTTGCTTAGGAGGCACTAAACACATTAAAAAAGAACAGTTTTTGGACGTTTGTGTCCATGTGGACTAAGAGCGGCCGACATGGTCAAACGGGCGATTAATTGTCAATATGAACATTTGTGTATTTAAATTAATGCAAATTTTGCTAAGAATCCAAATATAGAGTTTTGACCCAGATTTGGAACGGATAAATGGGCCAAAAGGACTCAAAAAAATGAAATTTTTGGTCTTTTGCGCTTTTATGGTGTATGGACGGCGAAGGCTATATAAGGTTTAGACTGGCAGAACTAAAAGACGTTTTCACCTGTTGAGTGTTAGCTTCACAAATCGTAATCTTTTGTGGACGGACAATGGTTATACTAGGTAATGTTACTAAGGAGGCACCTGATATCTTAATAAAAACACTTCGTTTTTGGACGTTTGGGTTCATGTGCCCTAAAAAGCGGCCGGCATTGTCAAACGGACGATTAATAGTCAATATGTACTTATGGGTATTTAAATTAAAGTAAATTTTGCTACGAATCTAAAGTTTTGGCTGAGGTAAGGGACGGACACATGACCTAGAATACCACTTTTTGCGCTTTACTGGCGTATGGACGGTGAAGGATATATAAGGTTTGGTCTGGCAGAACTTAAGGACGTTTTTACTAATTGAGTTTTAGCTTTAAAAATCGTCGATAATGGACATACAATGGATATAATAAGGACTGTTACTTAGGATGCACTACATGCTCGTACCTCATCAAAGGACATAGTTTTTAAACGTTTTGGTTGATGTGGCCCAAAAAGCGGCCCGCATGGTCAAACGGGCGACTAATATTCAATATGGATATATTGGTTATCAACTAAAACAACGTTTTGGAACGAATTCAAATGTGCATTTTTTGAAGTTTTAGCTGAGATTATAGAAGGACACATGGGCCAAAAAGACCCAGTAAACGGACAAATTTTGTTTGCGCTTTAGTAGCGTAGCGACGGTGGAGGATAAATAAGGTTCGGCCTGGTCGAACTTAACGACGTTTATTTATTATGGAGTTTAAGCTTTAAAAAACGTAATTTTTTAATAATGGTTATAATGGGACTGTTACTTAGGACGCACTTAATACTCGTACCACAAAAAATGACATAGTTTTTGAACGTTTTTGATCATGTGGCCCAAAAAGCGGGCCGCATGGTTAAATGGGCGATTAATATGGATGGATCTTTTTGATGTTTGGGCTAAGATTAGGATTGGACGCATAGGCCCAAAAGCGGCGCATTTTTTGAGCTTTATTAATGTTGAAAGGCATAAAAGGTTCCAAACGGACAAACTTACCCACGTATTTGCTTGGTAAAACTGGTGTTGTTTGTTGGGGGTCTTCGCATTTAGTAAAGGTACATCTTAAGATCCTACTTTAAAATAATCAGCAATGTTGTTTTGGGTATACCCAATTCGTCGGAACGGGTAAGAGTTGAGGCAAAAGGATCAGTTGCAATACTTTACCGCAAAGATTATCTTCAGTGAAAATATTTCGATGAGCACCTTTGCCAATAGTCTGCCGCAGAGCTTGTCTTCAGTGTAAATATTTGGAGCAGCATATCTTCCAGGATGTTTGGCAACTTAAACCTGTTCCCTCAAAACGTCGGACTTATAAAATGACCATGGATGATGTGGGCGCTGATCCTGAGTTAAAATAACGGCGACAATTTATTTCATTGCGTCAGATAATTTAATGCTTGTGAAGTATTCATTCGTTGTTCGTAGTTTTTTACGTATTAATTTTAATTAATTTAAAGCTTCAGAGTTTTGTCTGCAAAAAACAAGAAATAAATTATGTTAGAAATTGAAATACAGGATGCAGCCCGGGAATATGCTTATTTGGGAATGAAATACAAAAATTATGAGCCTTAGAAAAATTTATTTTATATTTTAATTATATTGAACAGTAAGAGGATTTTTTTAAATTACCTGGTTTTAAATAGTGTATCTGGCAAATGTCGACCTTCGCTATCCACATATTGATGCATACGATTTCTGAAGTTTTCATAGAGAAGTTTTAAAAGAAATCTATTGATGGCTCTCGATGTGGAGTCTCTTTAGAGGTGGCAAGGGTGAGTTGTATTTTCATGGGCAATTGTGTAAAGAAAACATGAAAAGTAAGGTTTACAACAGTAGTTCTCATTCAGCTCAGAGCCTGGCCTTATAGAGTTCGGTTTTACTTTCAACATTTGAGCAAGGCTTTCTGAAGAGGGTTGTCACGGACCCGAAATCATGATAAAAGAAGTGTGCAGCCACGAAAATCAATGTCACTTTACCATTTTGTTAAAAACTTGTCTTCTATTTAAATTTAGAAGCAAGAGGTCTTGAGCCGGCTTAATCCCTGTTCAATGTGTAAAAGCAACAGACCGAAATAAAACAAACGAGCTAAACATACGTACATGCACGGCACGGCACACAAGTTGACATAGTCAACTAAACTCTTTTTACAACACACAAACACACGTTCTAAAAGAAATCTATTGATGGCTCTCGATGTGGAGTCTCTTTAGAGGTGGCAAGAGTGAGTTGTAATTTCGTGGGCAACTGTGTGAAGAAAACTTGAAAAGTAAGGTTTACAACAGTAGTTCTCATTCGTTTGGGGAGAGCCTGGCCTTATAGAGTTCGGTTTTACTTTCAACAATTGCAGCAAGGCTTTCTGAAGAGGGTTGCCACGGACTCGAAATCAGGATAAAAGTAGTGTGCTGCCACGAAAATCAATGTCACTTTGCCATTTTGTTAAAAACTTGTCTTCTATTTAAATTTCGCGATGTTTTGTGCTGTTGTAATCCTTCTCACAGGTCCCATTCGTACACATCCCTGCTGTTCTCAATGAAATTACCCAAGTTGATTGCCGTACAGGAACACGTCCGCGTTGGGGAACAGCGAATCGTAAACGTAAAGCACGCTGCAATGCATTTGAAAAATAGTGCGCATT
Organism: Hydrotaea diabolus; assembly: GCA_963513945.1. NCBI lineage: Eukaryota > Metazoa > Arthropoda > Insecta > Diptera > Muscidae > Hydrotaea > Hydrotaea diabolus. The sequence continues at coordinate 28,074,213 of OY740720.1, read as the reverse complement.
TGAAAAATACGCTTCAACGCAAAATGACCTCTCCTCACATGTCCCATGCTGGATGGCAGACGAATACAAATCTCCCGTCGGCTGCTATAAGCCACGCATACTTTCTACTCTCATAAACCAACAGTGCCTCTACAGCCTGCAGTGCAAAAAAGCAATTTACCGCGCTCCACCCTTTATTTATAAACGTGGGGTGATGAGAACTTATTTCCCTGGAGTTATTGAGTGGTAGCTAGTAAAATTATAATCAAAATTTGAACGGCATCATATGCAATAGAGGCGTCAAGAGCTGCAGGTTCTAGAATTGGAACATACTTTTGTATTATACGAGTATTAAAATGTGGGCCGATATAGATCAATTAAGGTTGGTATTGTCCTTAGCCCAAAACTGAGCAATTTAAAAGGTTTCGCTGAGATCGGTTCATATATGCTATGTGTACTTTGATTACACCGATTGATGGATGGACAGATGGATACGTCTTAATCCAATTAAATAATGATTCCAAATTAATAATGATTGATGTAGTTCTCGTTTCATATCATTTGGTCTCCTTTGGACCACCACCCAGCATATGTGGCGAGCCCACTGTGCGTGCACCACTACAAACAATCATCAGCTACCGAGCCAATGCCACTAAATATTATTTGAAACAGACCCCACAAAGATCAAGAGCAACCGCATGCCACAACACAACCACCACAACAACACCATGTGTATGTCAATAAGAACACACACACACATAGACACGCCAGTCCACATGTATTTGTGTGTGGCAATAATGCTCTGCGACGAATTATAGTGTCGGTGTACGTGGGTGTGGGTCTGTGTGTGCGGTTGTGCAAGTACTTCATTTATTCAGCTCAATATCGAAAATTGTTAAAAAAAGAAGAGAAATACTTTGAGAATAATTTCTAGTAGATTTCACCCATTCGTAGTCGTCGTTCTTCTACTGGTTATTATTATTATTGTTATTGTTATTTGTGTTATTACTATTATGTACATACACACATACATACAGACGTACCTCCCTATTATATCAGTTGAATATGACGGCTTGTTGTGTTGATGTTTGATTGAGTGACTCTGGATTCTGCTAGTGAGCGAGAGTGCTTGTGTATGAGTGAGGATGGAACAATGAATATAGCAAACGTATACTGCTCTTGTTTAACAAAAAAGTATTATCTCAAAATTGTTAAATTTAACTTTTTGTCGGAATACGATGCACTGAATGCCTCGCAACGTACTATTAAAAAAACCGTCTCTAGCTCTGCTCTTTCTTCTTGGAAATTTCATGACCATCTCAATGTATAAGTATTAGAGTACTTCAAAGGGTTACACAAGCAGTGGTCCTCGCTTCCATGTCATAATCTGCTACGATCCTTCCAATATATCAGAATACTGATATATTGGCTTCAGTAAGCAGTTTTTTTGTCGCTTCAGAAAAGTTTTTGTTTGTTTTTTAAATTTAAAATTTTTGACTTAATAACCTTTTGTAAGCAAGTGCTTTATAAGGAGAATCGTTTTTACTCTATATCGGTTAAGAAATAAAATGTATTTCATTTCGACTGTTGAACATCATGTAGTCGTAGATCTGTCGTAGTTCATTTTGCGAATTGCTATCAATTTTTCATCATCTTAGCTATGATTTTGTATGTTCACACACTCCAGTCGGCAGTGTCCTTTTGCTGTTCCCATGTATATTCATTTGTTAACACTCCTACATACACATCCATGAAAAGGATAAAAAATATATTTTTATTAACACAACAGAAATAGCATCAGTTCAGTACGAATAATTGTAGTTGAGTTAGTAAAGGGGGTTTGTTTTTTAGCTTCATTTGACAGCAAGTGAAGAAAGTCTTCGGTCTAAACTAAATCACTATACCAAACCATCTGCAGCTGGTTTGCGATTATTTTCGACTACATGGTTTGTTATGATCCTGATTGTGACTGCTGTAATTTTTTAAGAAACCAGCGCTAATTTTTCTAAAAGCGAATTAAAAGTAGTCTTCGGCTACAATAAGCGTGTTGGTGTTTGGTGATCGGTTACTAAACGAGTAAGCTATAACGTACTAACATTATTTAATGACTTTATATGCGTGTTTGATTGGTGATCGGTTATTAAAAGAGTAAGGAACTTCAAAACGTTATTAAATGACTTCATAATCCGTGCGTCTAAAATTTTTAGAACAAAAGTTATTCAAGAAATACTATAAGCGGATATCCATCGAGTTCGTTAAAACTCGCTAAAGGTCTTTCTTGAATAAATGTTTTCCCAAAAACTTTAACTATATATTTGGGGCTAAACATTGGCAAACTTTTCACACCTCTTATGGCACCTCCCACACAAATGTACCATTTCGCCCACTTTTAGCATTCTTGTAATATCTTTAATAATATTTGTACGCTCACACTTAAAGTCAATACTATAAGCTTAAATTGCTGACAAATAATTGGACTTCCCGCTACGCCGCTTTTGGTACCTCTACACAAATGAGCCTTGTCACCTAGTGTACGAAATTCGCTTATATAGCGGCATTGTACACGCATGTGAGAAACATGGTTGGCACTCCCCATTCTGGTACCTCCCATGCAATGCACTATTCCGCCCACTTTTTTTTGTAAGTTTTTGTGTAATATCTAGAATGTTATTAGTCATAGGCTCTAGCTAAAAATCAATACTTAAGAACAAAGTTATAAAGTTAACTTAGTGACAAATAATTGGATAATTGCTAGCCACGCCCCTTTTGGTACCTACTACACAAATTATCCTGTTTAGATTAGTACCCCCATAACTTGATTACTAGTGGATGAAATTCGCTTATTATTGTGAAGTTTATAATATTTATCTAAAGGCGTACGAAATGAGTGAAAGACATGCCCCATTTCGGTACCATCATGGGTAAATGACCACTCCGCCCTCTGTATGTAGTTGCATAATAATCTTATTAATACGATTGTGCTGAAATTAAGTAGTTAGATGGATATGGACGGAGTTATTAGATGGCTTAATCGAGCCTCCGTCACACCCAATTTGTGTAGCTCCCACACAATCTACACGCAGAAAAAAAGTATGGTTGTGGTGACAATATTCGAAGAGGATAATACTATTGTTGGGTATATGGTTGTGGTACAACAATAATATGATCCTCACAACAATATTATGATTCAAATACAACCATACTATGATCCTCACAACAATAGTATGATTCACACATAACCATACAATGATCCCCACAATCATAGTATGATTCACACTCAATCATACTATAATCTGCACAACCATAGTTTGTTCACATACAACCATAGTATGATCCTCACAGCCCTAGTATGGTTCACACGCAACCATGTTATGATCCCTACAACCATAGTATGATCACACACAATTATACTATGATCCCCAATATAATTTATTAGAATTGGTTAGAATTCAACAATTGATTTGAATTCTGAAAATTATACAAAAATACATTAAATTTAAAATAATAGGAGTGATTTATTTCAAAGTAGAAAAAATAAATTTAAATAAACGTAAGCGTTTTTGTTAAAAATATTTTAGTTAAACAAAGCCAAAACAGCTTGTTTTTCGATAAAAAAAAATACTATTATTGCATTACAAAGCATATTTAAATGAAGAAAAATTACAATCATACAGTATGATTACCGCAATCATATCATTGTTAACAAAAAACGCAAAACACAATACTTTTGTCGCACCAACCATATTTATATTGTTGCTATAACCATATTTTAATTTTTAAATTTGGCAATAATACTATTGTTACATTTCAACAATATTAATATTGCAGCAATTATACTATTGTCAAAACTAAATTCAGTTAACAATGGTATAGTTGCGACGAACATACTTTTATTGCGGAGAACATATTATTATTGCTGTTACCATGTAGTAACCATGTTTTTTCTCTGCGTGTACCCCCTCAATTTTTCCCTTATGCATAGATTTCGCTTGAATTTCGTATTCTGCAATATGTTTATTTAATTTTTGTACACGCATAATAGAATAGGGGATGCTACGACCCATTCTAGTACCTCCCATGCAAAAGACTGTTTACCAGATTTGAAAAAAATCCGTACAGGCACTGGTGGACGAAACGTAGAATCCTTATATGGTTGAGGGTATATGATAACTTATTAACGCCAGAACTGCATGCTTTGGTCTGAATTAACATGTGGTATTTACAAGACTGCCACATCGCATACAGCCAGTATTACAATGGAATTACAGCGAGACCTCTTTCCACAACAAAGTTATTTCAAGAAATGGTGATGTTGTTGTAACAGCAATATATTTATTTTGAAGTCTTGTTCTTCTATGGGGGATCTGCTTCGATATCCAGGTGAAGGAAACGCGACATTTGAACTGGATGCGTCCACAGAGACCTGGGGGTCAGCTGACTGGGCTTGGCCGGACAATTGAAGAGGTGAAGTACATAATGTGGTCCCTGATGGCAGGCGGGACAGATGTCCGGAACGTTAGCATCAAATCGTGCCCAGTAAGAATTGAGGCGGCTGCACCATCCAGATCTCAGCTGCTCCAGAACAACGCGCGTCTGCCGAGGTAGTACCACTACATTCACATGGTAGATGGATACTACTGCTGCGACATCATCGGCGTGAATGTTATTCAAACCTGCCTGATAGTTTCGATGATCTAAAGGTTCTCTCTTATACCGCTGGACCTCTCTCTCTCTAGATCATGAAGATCGTACCTGATCTGCCTGGGTGGAGGCATCCTTTTCAAGAGATGGTGGTTAGGATGACTGCTGCGAAAACACCCTAGCAGGTATTGCTTAGACAACAGGTAATTGGGTCTGCGCACGGTAAGGACCTTCGTCTCCTCATGTAGATGGTCCTCAGCAGACATAAGAAGACACCCTGTTGATGTTCTAAGGACGGCATTCTGGCAAGTCTGAATTTTCTTCCACTGCGTCGTACTCACGTTCGCCGACCATACAGGTGCTGCGTAGTTTGCTACAGACCGACCTATCGCTTTGTAAGAGGTCAACAAGATTCTTTGTCGGCTCCCCAAGTACTGCCGGCAAGTGACTTGAGGACCTTGTTCCTACTTTTGAGTTTATCGCAGATAGCTGTAGCATGTGCAGAGGATCCAAAAAGGCTGTCCAATGTGACCCCAAGGATTTTGGGGTAGTTGGTGGTCGGGATGTTGACGTCATCGACTTTCACATTGAGTGACAACCGCACCTCTGCGGTCCAAGCAGTAAACAGTGTGGCTGGAGGCGGATATTTCATATTCATATTCCTCGCAGTGAAGAAACGTGCTAAGTCAGTGAGGTAATAGTTGATTTTCTCGCAAATGTCATCCACTTTAGGTCCTGACGCCAGAATTGTGCAATCGTCAGCGTACGACACAATTTCAACGCCGTCTGGTGGTGCAGGAATTTTAGAGAGGTAGAGGTTAAACAGAGCCGGGGATAAAACTAAACCCTGGGGAACTCCTTGTTTAACTGTACGGGGCTTCGACTTCCTGTCTCTAAATTCTACATATGACTGGCGCCCACACATATAGTTTACGACCCAACGTTTCAAACTGGGCGGAAGGGACGTTTCTTCAATGTCCTCGAACAGAGTGGCATGATTGACCGTGTCGAAGGCTTTTGTGAGGTCAAGAGCCACGAGGACCGTCCTATCGTTAGGCTTGTTCTGGTTAAGGCCGCGACTTATACGTGTGGTGATGGCGTGTAAAGCAGTTGTTGTGCTGTGCTGCTTGCGGAATCCATGCTGATGACCAGCACTAGGAAAGTGTTCGATCAGGCTAAGGGAGGAGCAGTGCTTCAAGCGTCTTTGCTACTGGAGAAAGCAAGGAGATCGGCCTGTACGAATCTCCTTTACTTGCGTCTTTGCCTGGCTTCAGTAGCGGGACCACTCTGCCCATTTTCCAGGCATCGGGAACCTCGTGAGTGGCTAGCGACAGATTGAGCACTTTGGTCATGTACTCTACTCCCGGGGTATCCAAGTGCTTTAACATCAGCATTGAGATTCCGTCCGGACCCAGCGCCTTTGATGACTTTGCTCTGCGGAAGACATGGGCAACTTCGCCAACGGTAGATTGTGGTGGTGCCTCTTCGACTCGCAGAGCGCGGATACGACGCAATACTCTCCTTTTCGCCTTATCACTCTCTGGGTGCTCAATAAAAAGCCGGTTAAAATAACACGCGCACCGCTTCGGATCTGTCACTGTTCTATCACCGAACGTGACAGCTGTCCGATCATCCTTCCTTACAGGGTTAGAGAGTGATTTGACCGTTGTCCACAACTTACCAATTCCGGAACTCAAGTTGCACTGCTTTAAGTGGTCTAGCCATTTGCTCCGCTTATATTCGTTGACCAACTTACTGATCTCGGGGTTGAGATCCCTAATTCTAGGGTCAGTAGGGTTGGAGCGACGAATGTCATCACGCTCGTCTGCGAGTCCCGTTGCCTCTGCTTGGAAGTTTGGTCGTACTTCGGGTATTCAACTAGCAGGTATATGGCGAGCGGCTGCTGCGTTAATGATGGCCCGGAACTTTTTCTCGGCTACCCGAACGTCCGACGGAAAAGCTAGATTATTAAAGCTGCGGTTGGAGGCTTCTCTGAAGGCCTCCCAATCAGCCTTTTTTTGATTGAGAAACGTACGGCGTTCAGAGGTTATGAAATCGGGTGGTCTATTTATGGAAATGGTGATGTTGATTGGCCTCCATGGTAAGGTCCATTGTCTTTGTTTTAATCAAAAATTATAAACAAAGTATTATACCTTCCCGACGGACACCCTGTATTTGGAGAACGTTGAAGTTATGCAATTATCTCCTTAGCGACCACTTACTCGTGTTGTAAGCAATTACCAATTGAACACGCCTTATATCTCATAGAATGCCAGACACAACTTTATCATTTCTATTTTTTTCAATTTTATTTAAAATCAAGCCTTTTCTACCATTGCAAGAAGATTACATTTATTTCAAATGCCGCAACACGCTTTACTAGGTGATGTTTAACTACATACGCTGCCAATTTTTTGTGTACAGTCAATAAGTACTAGTATGTCTGTGGACAGAGGGCACATAGCAATTTCCTACAAGGATGTGAGAATCTAAAACTCAAGTGAAATGTTTGGGCATTTTTTAGCTTTTGATACGACCGTTCCGAGATTAATTTAACGCGCTTTATTCAGACTTCGCCTGTTCTATTCGTATATCGGTCCTCATAAGGACAAGGTTAATTCCAAGAATTTTCAAAAGGATTAGGATGGCTTTCTGACAAATTTGGTATACCCACTACAAAACTTCGCCTGTCAGCGATTCAAGCCTAACATTAGACGCTTGACTGTATTCGAACATCGGTCCACATTAGGACTAGGTCAAGGCCAAGAATTTTCAAAAGGATTAGCATTCATATTGCCAGGAGGATGATGTTTTGAAGAATTTGGTATATCCACTACAAACCTTTAATGTCTGCGATTCTAGCTTAACAATAGATGCCGGACCAAATTATAAACCAAGGTGAGACTATAAGAAATAAACGGAGACCTAGTGTGTCTTGTTTCGAAGATTTCATGGGCGTTAACTTAGATACCCCATAATGGGCACATTGGTCAAGGCACTCAACTCATTATGCGGTATATGTTAATCACAGACCGGTGCTTATTACAGCGGGGGCCGAATTGCATCGACATCAACAACACGATTAGCTAAAATTATAACAGAGAGGGAGAGAGAGAGAGAGAGAGAGAGAGAGAGAGAGTGAGAGAAAGAGAGTTTTCAATACGCTTGAGGGGGGAAAATAATTATATTTAATGTCAAGTGAAGACCAACAGTAATTGTTATACATACCTTTACTTTATGTCTTCTCGCTGCTATCTGCTATCCAACGGCTAACAAAGATGAAAACTGTCTTGAGTATGAGCATGCCAATATTACTTGCCATCCGGCGGCTCTTTTCGTGACAACCACTAACGTAGATAAGGAAACATAACGACTACGCTTAGACTTCCGAATAAGACAATACACTGTCATCATCAAGTGGCCTCTTTCAGCCAACCGCTAATATAGATGCAGCCATAGTAGTTATCTGCCAGCCAACGACTTAGTTAGATGCAGATCTTACTACGTGTAAATGACGTTGAGCCCTTACCGCGAAAAAGACGTAAACGCCATTCGATTTTTTATGAAATTTGTCAGAAAATTGTACAACGGTCTTAAGTTTTTTTAGTAAAATTAAAAAGCAATATTTACAAAGATATAGCGAATTGAAGTTTATCGGAATATTACAGATGAATTAGGCAAAAACCTTAAAAAATACTCTCCGGTAAAATTTTCCTTTTTGGCTTATGTCTTTTTCGCGGATAGGGCTCGTTGTGATCTTTAGAAGTTATCCATACGCTCCGAGCACATCAAAATATTTTTGGTGGCGGCCAGGTTTCTCCAGCCATCTTCGAACTAACTAATTAAAATAAATGTAGGGATTATTTTACATGAGCTAATATATAGTTTGTAAATTACTCACAAGCACTCAATGGCCGTATGAGTAATTATGATCGTTTAAATTTACTCATTTGCTCGTTAGTTCGAGCACATCAATTCCGTCAATTCCAATATTCCGTCTTCTGATTGCTTTTTTGCCAACCACTATCTCAGAGGCATACACAAGCGAGGTGGTATTCTAAAATTACTTATACGCCCCATAGACCGAACGCGTCAATTCGTTTTGTGTCTTGACTACTCTCATTGTGCCCACTACTGACGTCAGTCAAAAGACACTGTAGCGTATAAGTGATGTTATCTCATAAAATTACTCATACGCTTCATCAGTCCCCGTTAACAAGACTTACAAATTCTAAAAATAAACAAGCAAAAAAGGACAATTTTAAAAACTCTTCTCGATGATTGCAATAAAGAGATTAACGTGTAAGCCTAAATAATGCGATTTGTTAGCTAAGTTGGTCGAATATTAATAGTGTTCCCACTAGTAATGATGTGACCTTTAAAAATAATGCATACGCTCCTTGGTAAGAGCACACCAATATATTTTTTCTTGTTGCCACTCTCTCGAACTAGCTAAAGTACTAACAAAGATGAGCTATTATTTTACAAGAGAGAAGCGTTCATTGCAAGCATATGAGTAGCTATGATTGTCCAAATCTACTCATTCGCTCGTCCGCCTTCTGATTGTTCTCTTTTTGCCAACCACTTTTGCAGAGGCATGCTTTATAGTGTACAAGAGATGTGGTCTTCTCAAATTAATCATACGCCTTATAGACCTAACACGTCGATACGTTTCAAGCCTTGGCTGCTCTCCTTGTGTCCACAACCGACTTCGATGGAAACACTGTAGCGTATGAGTGATGTGAGTTCATAAAATAACTCATACGCTCCATCAGTCCTCCTTAAGAAGGCTTATAAATTCTAAAAATAAAAAAGACAATTTGAAAAACTCTTCTCGATGATTGCAATAAAGAGATCAACATGTAAGCCTAAATAATGCGATTTGTTAGCTGAGTAGGCCGAATATTAATGGTGTCCCCACTGCTAACCTTATAGCACACTCTATTAATTCCGCAAGATAAGGCCAATACGTTTTGACAACAACAAAAAAACCAAAACGAACAACATCAGCTGATACAACACATTTTGTTTGGGCTTCAAAATTGCCAGTTCAATCATTTGCATGCCCATTCAAACTTACAGATTCTACGTATGTAGAAGCATGGGCTACTCCCGATGATTTGTTTTCGTCTCTGGCCAAACAAATGACATCTTCATTAAGTCAAAACCCATTTGGGATTCCACATGAGCATTGAGTACGTCTACATGTGTAGGCTCTAAATTTGTTCGTATGGAAATGTAACCAAAGCGAATGGGAAGCAGAAATTTCCAAGAACCAAGAAATTCCCACTCTGCAACTGATGTAAACTCACGTCTCATATGTTTGTTGGCTGTTTTGCCTTCTTGATCCGAGTTTTTTTTCTGGTTGTTAGGCTCTTTGTGCAATTCCATCGATTTGCCTCTCGGCTTAGGCATTGTCACAATTATACTTTTTCGTTCCTTTTGTTTGTTTCTTGCGCTCTTCACTGATGTATTCCCTTTTACTAGCGGGTCCATTCTGTTCTTCGTATGGTCCACTTAACGCCTTTGATTCGTCTTTGGCATTTGTTGGCCATTTCCTGGTCATCCATTAGAAGCATATCCGTGCTATGAATTTGTTTTTTTTTTTGAGTTTTTGTCTCTTTTGCTTTGACGTTGTTTGCTTTCCGGTGACTTACTCAGCGGAAGCAACAGAATTGAATATGTGTGGCTTGAATTGTACACGTCGTGAGTCGGTATTGGGTAAAATTTGAAAGCATCAACCTACGATTTTTTTGAGTGCTGGGGACCTTTGAGAAGGAACAGTGGTTAGAACAATAATTTTCACCAACTTTGAGTAAGGTAATTTTTTGAGGATTGTTTAATAAACCACAGAAGTTTAATTGTATATAATTTTAGCTTCTTGTGGACACAAGTCGGTTAAGTACAGGGAACGGGGATTGAAGTGTTACCATTCTCAACTTGACATATCTGCCAAGCGATCAGTGCAATCACGCTTTTTTGTACCCTTTTACTTTGATACATTGTTTACAAGATAACCAAAGCACACCTGATTAAATAAATTGTATATGACATGGATTTCAAGCGAAACAGTATAAAACGAGGGCTGCTATTTATATTTCGGGTCCGCCAATAAAAACACAATAATTAATCATTGCAAATGGTTTTAATGTTTTTGAAAATATTCTCCTTTAAGATCAATACACTTTTGCATGCGCACAAATCAATTTTCGAAGCACTTTTTCCACTCTGATTGAGACACCTCCAAAAAAAATTTTTTTGAACGCTTCAACAGCTGCTTCGGGCGAAGAAAAACATTGACCATGCATTTTTTTCTTGATGCTAGGGAATAAGAAGAAGTCATAGGGTGCCATATCAGAGCTGAACAGTGGATGGCCCATCAATTTGATATCTTGAGTGGTCAAATAGTTCATCGTTTCAGCTGATATGTGAGAGCTCGCATTGTCGTAATGCAAATGATCCGTCTTCTCTTAATATCTTTCCTCATTTCTTCGAGCACTGTTCGAACAGATGGTTGGTTCTATAACACTTAAAATGGACCGTCCTACGTTCCGCTAAAGGCGCTGTGGCAACATGGCCGGTTAGACCGAAGAAAAAACGCAATCATTTGCTTCGATGTTTTTCTTCCACGAACAACTTTTGTTGGATTTGGCTCGTCCCATCGACCATACGGTCGATTCTTGTTTTGCTTCGGGTTCATATACATAGATCCATGATTCGTCACCTGTGACAATGTTATACACTGCCTTTGAGCTACCTCAGTTATACTTTTTCAACATCTCTTTGCACCAATCCATACGAGACTTTTTTTGAGCATTCGTAAAATTATGTGGGTTGCTTAATCAGTTCACTCACAGCATCGATGGTTTCTGGCAAAGTGACCGAAGTTGGACGTTCTTCACGAAATTCATCCTAAAGCGAACGGCGTCCGAGGCTGAACTTTTGATACCAGCGATTAACAGTGGCTTTTGATGGTGCTTATCGCCAAAAATCGAAACAAGTTGATTTAAACACTCTTGTGTCGATAATCCACGCCGAATATCGTAAAAAATCATCGCACGAAAATGTTCACGGGATAATTCCATTTTTTGACTGAGATGAATTTTTCAACACACAGAAAACAAAACAATTCGCCCTCAAACTTCAAAACGTTCTGAGTGAAGTTATGCTAAAAAATGATAAGGTTTCCAATGAAAGTTCCACTTTGCATCTGGGAACACTAGTATTGTCAGGACCCGAAATGAAAATTGCAACCCTCGTATAGCGATCTATTCGTTGGAGCCAATTTTCCACCGCTCTTGCACACATTTCGACCGGAACGTTGGTTTTTTTCGCGTTGAGTGTTGCCTTTGAGTTCGTCTTAAGTTGTTTGCTTGTTGGCTAAGATCAGTGACATGATGTGGCCTCAAAAAAATAAGTCCAAAGGCGTTAAATCGCATAAACGAGGTGACCATTCGACCGGACCATTTCTGAAGATAACACGTTCACTGAGTTTTCCCGTCAGTAAATCGATTGTAACGCGTGCTGTGTGGCTAGTGGCACCGTCTTGTTGAAACCACATATCAGCGATGTCAAGCTCATCCAATTCTGACCAAAAATAATTTTCTAACATTGCACGATAGCGCTCTCCATTGACGTTAACATGACGATAGCTCTCCCCATTGACGTTAACATAACGATTGTTTTCATCGATGAAAAAATCCGGCCCAATTACACCTCCGACATGAAAACCACACCGTATTTTTTGCGGATGCAATAGTTCCTCTTGAAGCACATTTGGGTTTGATGCTTTCAAATAACGCATATTTTGTTTATTGACAAAACCACTGTCGGGTGGGACGATTATTACTGTCGAAAATTGGAGTAAACGCTCTTAAAGTTGCGACCACAGACTCAGAACTTCGGTAGTAATTTTTAATGATTTCCAAATGTTGCTCGTAAGTGAACTTTACCATAATGAAAATGTTGATAAATATGCGAAATTGTTATGTCCCTATTGGAAAACCCTTCATCATTTCGGCTAAACAGTGGCTTTCAAATTCACCTGATGCTTACCCCCTGGATTTCTGTATTTGGGGTCTTTTGGACTCCAAAGTTCTAAAAAAAATACACAAGTATTAGAGCATTAAAGACGGATCTTAAACGAGAACAGACGCAGCTTTCTCCAAATCACATTCGTGCATCCTGCAATTTTTGCTTTGAAAGGATCGATCGAATTATCCAAGCTTATATTAAAATTTGAAATCAATTTTCTATATATATATACTATATACTATTTAAAATATTAATAAAAAAAATTCAATAAAAAGTACAAATAAAAATACTGTTTATAACCCAACTGGTAACACTTCAGCCTATAGTGTGCTCAGTTGATACACAAGAGAAAATTCCGTCTTATGACATCCTAAATCACGTATCACCTTGTGTGTTTTTGTTAACATAAAACCCATGAAAACAGTACTTTTGTTCCACCAACCATATTTATATTGCTGCTACAACCATATTTTCATTTTTAAATTTGGCAACAGTACTATATTTACATTTTAACAATATTAATATTGCCCCAATCATACTATTGTCAAATTGAAATTCAAAAAACCATATTATGGTTTCAACGACCATACTTTTATTGCAGAGAAAATACTATTGTTGCCGTAACCATATAGTAACCATATCTTTTCTCTGCGTGTACCAATCGCCTTAGAAATTAACAATACATTCTGACTTCTCTCTTTGTACTGACTTCTACAAAAGATGCTGATATCCTGCCAAGCTTAGTTAGCAGCAGAAACGCCATAGCTAGGACAAGATATGAAAACCACAGATTTTGGTCTTTAGTCTCATTTCTAGGAATAGCAGAAATATTATTGCTTGGCCATACGTGTCGGCATCACGCTGGCAATAACCAATCCGCCGAGATTATTCCGTGAACCGCTACGTCGCACAATAGTTGGAAACCCTATAGGTATATTGAAAATAATTCTCTAATTTTCGTTGTGTTTGACAAAGATTCATTAAATTTTACACAGCTTTAGTGAAGGAAAATTGTTAAAACCTTAAGCCAGAGTAGGTGTCGTGTAACAGGGCAAATTTGAGTGTGAACCAATTATGATGCTCATCAAACCAACAGTTTTTGAAAAGCGCTAGCCACTAAATTAAAAATTGTATTTCCTTCTAGTACAGAAATACCTATGGCAGAGTAAAATCTTGACAGAATGATAGCTGACCACCTAAAAAATTAAAAGCAATAAGCCCTGAAAGTTCGGACATAGCTCTTGCAAGAGCCTTTATATGATATGATCTTCACTGGCCTTGTGCCTTACCTTGCATGTCCTTTCTGTTTTTCTCATTCATTTCTTTCGTACATTTGGCTTAAATGTATATTTGTATGGGTCCAATAGAAACACACACTCATGGAATTACATGTGTGTAAGTATGTGATTGTGTCTGTATGTTTGTTTCTGTGGCTTTTGACTAAATTTAATCCCTTTTTCGATTGTGTTTCTAGGATTTGCCCAGAGATGCTAATGCTACCATGTACGATGCGGTCTTACCATTAGACTCAACCAGGTTCGGTGAAGATGTGGTGCTGCATTTGCCTTTATTCCTTCTTTTCTCCCTGTGCGTGCATGTGAGTTTAGTGCCACCATCTTTGCCACCCACACACAGGCACTCTCTCTCCCTTTCATCGTTTCCCTCTCGGTCTCTGTAACAATCGCTTTGGGTATTGATGTAGTAAACTTGAAACGGATGTTCATAAACTTTAACGGAAAATAGGCATCCGTTTATTTATTCCGACCTTTGTTAACTTTGACAATTTATCCCGCTGAGACACCAGCATGTGGAGGAAGGGAACATTTTCTTTATGGGTTCCATTGTTTTCTTTTTTTTTCTGTTTTTGAACAAATAAATGTTAACATTATTTAAATAAAGTGTTTGACAACATCTAGTGTATGCTTTTGTCGTTCAAAATACCATTTCAATTTAATTAAAGGTATCGTAAATAAAACGTTAGTTGTTTGTTTGGGGAAAATTGCACAGTGGGCCGAAAGGGCATACATTTTAGGTGTCTTTCGTTTGGGGAGAATTCACTGATTCTACAACTTCAGCATCACCAGAGAAGTAGAGGAGAAGTACCATTAACAAGCTCTGGTGTTATGGTGTGGCCTATAAAGGCAAAATTAGTATTTTAACCATAGCCAAGCAATTGCTATATTAAAAGTTTTGCCTTCATAACACAAAAACTTTGTAATGGTACTGCTCTCTATGCTATACAAGGGTTGCTATTTATATTTCGGGTCCTGAAAATACTAGCGTTCCCAGATGCAAACTGGAACTTCCATTGGAAACTTTGACATTTTTTTAGCATAACTCAGAACGTTTTATCATTTGAGGGCGAATTTGTTTTGTTTACAGTGTGTTGAAAAATTCATCTGAGTCAAAGAATGGAATTATCCCGTAAACATTTTCGTGCTATAATTTTTTACGATATTCGTAAAAAATCATCGACAAGAGTGTTTAAATCAACTTGTTTCGACTTTTGGCGATGAAGCATCATCAAAAACCACTGTTAATCGCTGGTATCAAAAGTTCAGTCTCGGACGCCGTTCGATCCAGGATGAATTTCGTGAAGGACGTCCAACTACGGTCACTTTGTCAGAAACCATAGATGCTGTGCGTGAACTGATTAAGCAAGACCGACATGTGACATACCGTGAGATTGAGGCATCCTTGGGCATTAGCATAACAAGCAACAGCATTAATGTTCATTTGGCCATTAAAAAAAAAATTGTTCTCGTTAGATCCCACATAATTTGACGATTGCTCAAAAAAAAGGCTCGTATGGATTGGTGCAAAGAGATGTTGAAAAAGTATAACTGCGGTAGCTTAAATGCAGTGTATAACATTGTCACAGGTGACGAATCATGGATCTATGCATATAAAACCGAAACAAAACAGCAATCGACCGTCTGGGTCTTTCAAGACGAGCCAAATCCAACAAAAGATTTTTGTGGAAGAAATACATCGAAGCAAATGATTGCCTTTTTTCGGATAACCGGCCATGTTGCCACAGTGCCTTTAGTGGAACGAAGGACGGTCAATTCTGAGTGGTATACAACTATCTGTTTGCCAGCAGTGTTCATTTCTTTGAGATAGGTAATACGATAAGACGGATCATTTTGCATCACGACAAGCTATCACACATCAGCTGAAACGATGAGCTATATGACCACTCAAAATGTCGAATTTATAGGCCAACAACCGTACAGCCCTGATTTGGCATCCAATGACTTTTTCTTATACCCTAACAACTTCATAAAAAAAAGCGTGGTCAACGTTTTTCATCGCCCGAAGCAGCTGATGGAGCGTTAAAAAATCATGTTTTGGAGGTGTCTCAATCGCAATGGAAAAAGTGCTTCGACAATTGGTTTGAGCGCATGCAAAAGTGTATTGATCTTAAAGGAGAATATTTTGAAAAACATAACCATTTCCAATGATAAATTTTTGTGTTTTTATTGCCGGACCGAAATATAAACAGCAACCCTCGTAACTTACTGGTTTTACTGGCTTGATTTGATGTCGTGCACAAGCTTCCCTGCGACCGCAACTTAACGTAAATTTGGAGAAAAGTCTTTGTTATTTGGTTATTCTCTGTCAAATTAATTCATACTGCTCAGCTATCTACCGTAACTGTTCATTTTAATTTAAAAACTAGAAACCTTTGAATTTTCGGGCAAGTATCAGGGGCTAAATTTCGGAAATTGTTCGAAGATTTTTAGTAAAGTGTATAAGTTCGCTTTTATACTGATACACTGCAAACCCATGATTATCTCTTCTGATAAACATGATTATCCTTTAAATGGAACTCATCAGTTCACTAGAAATGCTAAAATTTTGCATTCAGTTGTTTTTGTCTTTATAATTGCTATGTTTCAGAGAAGAGCCGAGAGAACACCCTGTAAATGCTTCCCCTGTACAATCATCTTTAAAGGTTCGTAAGAGCTAAAGTGGAGTGTATTCGTTCTGCGTAAATAATCTATTTATTAGTTCAAAGAGTTCTTACGAAAGAGAAAATTTGGTACATTTTTAAAGAATATAAAAAAAACTCATCTCAAAATTATTTGCAAAAATCCTAGATGGCCTACAAAAAAAGCCTGTGTCAATTATTCCTCAGAGTCAAACATGCATTAAAGTTTACATGCGCTTTTAGAAAGACTTAATACAATTTTTGTTCCTCCTGAAAGTAGGCAACAAAGTCAACTTGGCCTTCTTCGGAGCCGGTTCATCCTGAAAAGCCCATTGTTTAGACTGCTGCTTAGTCTCCGGAGTATTGTAATGTATCCATGTTACATCCATAGTTAGAAAACGCCGCAAAACAACCACAATATTTTGAAGTTGTCACACGATTACGTTTATGGTCAATTAAGAGCAAACGCAGCAGCCATCTTGCAGACAGCTTTCTTAAGCCCAACTGATCATGTAAAACCGAAACCACTCTGCCATATGAAATGCGTATGGCATCAACAATCTCACGCACTCTTACTCTTCGATCGGCCAACAGCATATCGTGGATTTTTTTCGACATATTGGGGTGTATAGGTATTGATCTGAGTTGGCCGTCTAGAACGTTTAGCGCCATTTGTACTTGTGCAACCACAATGAAAGTCTGTAAACCACTTTTTTACCATTCAAATCTATGGAGCAGAGTCCCCATAGAATTTATCAAGCTTCTCCTGGGTTTTTACATGTGTTTTTAGAAAGACTACATTTCACCAATTTTTTAGTTGATTCTGAAAACGAAACAACAAAAAGGTCTCGAGCCAGAATATAAACTGTTCATAAAGAAAATATTCGTATAACGGACCATAAAACGATACAAGGAGAATGGTAGTCTAAAAAACGGAATGGCGGCGGCCGAAAAAAGCAACATCGCAACATCGTCAGAAATGGTCCAAAAGGTGAATCTCGAATTCGAAGAAAATCCTAAGCAGAGTGCTAGGAAATTGGCAGCAGATCTCTTAATATCTGACCGAAGCGTTTATAATGTTTTAAAAATGATGCTCGGTATGAAGCCTAACAATGTTCCAAAGGCACATACGAGGGCTGCTATGTATATTTCTGACCTAATAATGAAAATGCGAATATTTATTTTATCAAAAATGGTTTTATTGTTTTTCAAAGTACTCTCCAGCATGATTTATACACTTTTGCATACGCTCAAACCAATTGTCGAAGCACTTTTTCCACTCCGATTGAGACACCTCCACAACATCGTTTTTGAACGCTTCAACAGCATCTTCTGGAGACAAAACTCGATGACCACGCTTTTTTTCTTGATGTGCGGGTATAAAAAAAAGTCATTGGGTGCCAAGTCAGTGCTGTACAGCGGATGACCCATCAATTCGACGTTTTGGCCGGTCAAAAAGGCGCTGGTTTGAGCCGATGTGTGAGAGCTCGCATTGTCATGCTGCACAATGATTCGTCTTCTCTTGTTAGTTTTTCGAATATGTCCGAAGACTTCAATCAAACAAATTGTGGTGTACCACTCAGAATTGACCGTCCTACCGAAGAAACAGGCGCCCAGTTGCTTCTTCTACGAACAACTTTCGTTGGATTTGGCTCGTCTTCGAAGACCCACAATTGCTGTTTTGTTTCGGGTTCATACGCAAAGATCTATGATTCGTCACCTATGACGATCTTATAAACGTCCTTTGAAGCACTGCGATCGTATTTTCTTTGCACCAATCGACACGAGCCTTTTTTGAGCGATTGTCAAATTGTGCGGGATCCAACGAGAACAAAGCTTTTTTACGGCCAGGTGTTCATGCATTATCGAATGTATGCTGGTGGAAGAAATGCCCAAGGATGCCTCTATCTCACGGTATGTCACATGACGATCTTGCATTATCAGTTCACGCACGGCATCAATGTTCTCTGGCACAACGGCCGTTTTTGGACGACCTTCACGACCATCGTCTTTGAGCGAGCGTCGGCCACGATTGAATTCATTAAACCAGTTTTTCACAGTGCTATAGGATGGCGCTTTAACGCCATACAAAGATTTAAGCTCATTGACGCACTCTTGTCGTGATAGTCCATGTCGAAAGTTGTGAAAAATGATTGCACGAAAATGTTCACGTGAACGTTGTGAAAAATTATCGCAGGAAAATGTTCACGAGTAAATTCCATTTTTTGCCAAATTGATTTTTTCAACTCACTGTAAACAACACGAATGCTGGTCGTACGACAAAACGTTCTGAGTACGTTTATGCTAAAAAATGTCAAACTTTCCAGTGGAAATGTCAGAAGGCACCAGATATAGCATATATAGCAACCCTCGTAACCTTACACTTAATTAAAAAACTTCAACGACTGCCGAGAGCAAAGATGATAAAACACTGGCACGCCAGTGGCCGTTTACCTAAAATTGTCTTTTTTGACGAAAAAATTGCCCAAAAGAGCAGTAAGTAAACAAACAAAATGACCGAATATGGTTAGAAGAGAGATCTTACGATAACTTGGCGCAGAGAGTGGTCACTAGAGCTCAAGCTCCTCCTCACGCCATGGTTTGGGCCGCAGTAGCCGCCGATGGACGCTCCCCACTTGTATTTCTGGAACCTGGTGTTAAAGTGAATGCAACTGTGTACCGTGAATCAGTCATAGAAGGTGCACTTAGCCTTGAGCACAGAAACATTAGGCTTTATACTTTTCAACAGGACTTCAACGCCATCGCTTAAGGTAGGCATGAATCACTACTGGTTAAAAAACAACGCTGTTCACTTCATTTCTGTTGAACAGTGGCTTTCAAATTCACCGGAAACTAAGCCCCTGGATTGTTGTATTTGGGGTATTTTGGACCCCAAAGTTCAAACAAAAACTAAACCAGTATTGACGCATTAAAGAAAGCTCTTCAAGGAGAATGGATGCGACTTCCTCAAAATCACATTCCTGCAACTCTCTATTTAAAAGGATCGATCGAATTATCAAAGCTAAAGGGGGAATTTATTTAAAATTTGAAATAAATTTGTATAATCTACTGTTTTAAATAATAGAAAAAAATTTCAACAAAATATACTAAAAAAATGTTTACGAGGATAACCCTTTCAATTGGTAACACTTCAATCTCCGCACCCTGTACTCTCTATAGTATACCCCCAAATACCACCCAAAAGTAGACCACACTTTTTAATGCTTTTTTCTTAATTTCTCTATACTAAACGATTATAAACCAAACATTATTGGTATTTCTGTAATTCGGTTTGGTCTGGTCCCCTGTTTTTCCTTATTTCCCCTGTGTGGGCAACCAAGCGATAATCACTTTTTAAGGATGTCTACCCAAAAAAAAGTTAAACGTGCGACATGTTTATAATTGTGGTTGCTGGTGCCAATAAAAAAGTGGGAAATAACAAAACTACGTTCGATTTGCTTTTATTTTATTTCGGTATAAATGTTATTTCAACATTAATTGACAGTTGTTAAAGTTGGCAGAATGAAAACAACAACAAAACAACATGTTATGGTTTGGCAAAAGTTTATTTATAAACACATACATACATACAAAACTATACATATGTCCTTACATATAAGGGTACAAAGGTTTAAATGTACACTGAGAGAGTAAACCAACGTATTGTATAAGAAAAGTTTTAGTTGAACGAAAGGAAATTTTTTTTGGAAAATGTTATCATCGAACATCACCTCTGGCTCTCTGATCGCAATATGATCTTTCTGGCGGAAATTTTGAAGAACAGGAAATGCTTCAAATTATTTTATATAAAATATACACAGAGAATCAAGCTCTGTTCAAGACTCCGACGTCTGTGAGTGTAAAGTTTTGAACTTAAATGAAAAATAAAAGTCTTTTGAGTCCCAGGGCACAATGCCACTGAAGGTAACAAAAGCACTGAAGAATTGGCTTAGATGGACCCGATATCTCAACGAATAAATCTAACGAAAAAGGTCAAAATCCACCCTTGCTTCAAACACATACAAAAAGTAAGGAAGTTTTAATCGGTTGATTCGACTTTCATAGACCTTCGTGAATATACATTTTTTTTAAATTTTCCGTCGTTCCGACCTCCATTGCATTAAGAGTATCGATTTTCTTGAAATCTAGGTAAAGCACCCCCAATTCAAATATAAAATTTGGCAGGAATGCTGCATTTGCTCTGGATCCTCTCCTTCTCTACGATATTATCAAAATACTATTGAGTTCGCAAGCTAAGCGAATTCAATGTACTATGCGATAATTTCTTTGGGAGGTACCATAAAGGGCGTGGCTAGGAATCCAGTACTTAACCTTATAGCTCAGGCCTTAGGTTTTGATTTTAAGCTAGATCGTATAAATAACATTAAAGATATTGCAATAACACCAATTAGAGGAATCCAATTATTTGTCACCAAGTTTGCCTTATAACTTCGTTTTTAACTATTGATTTTAAGTGAAATCGTGCAAATAGTATTAACCATATTACAAGAGTACCAAAAGTGGGCGTAATAGAACGTAATACCAGAAGGAGTAGAGCGATATGATCCATTTTCAATCTCAGGCAGTTTTGGAAAAATATTATGATATGCTAAATCCAAACCCGATCGTCCGAATCAGCCGCACAGTCAGACAGGGCTAAAATGACTTAAAAGAGTCATTTATCAGCCTTATATTTCCTCTACCAACTCGCTCAGTTGCGATACCAACGTTTCTAAAACAAACTTAGAAACTGTGAAATGCTTTAACATAACACGAAATCCAAACTACTCCAAAATGATACGTGTCGAAGAAATTGAATACACAGATTTTTTCTCAATAATGCTAATTATATTAAATCGTAGCAAATGAGAACTTTGTTGACTAGTTTTGTTTTCATTTTGTTAATGGAAATTCCATTTACTTCGGTTGAACAAGAATTTATTAAATTTTTAAAATATACGACCAGATAATATTATACGAGTAAGATGTGATAATTGTATTTAGTGTTGAATTCACAAGTACATCAATAATACTGAGACTTTTCCAACTTCCCTCGTAGTTATATGAAATACAACATTGCTCCCATCAAGTACCAGCTGTTATTAGACTACTGTCATATTTTGATAGAGTTCCGTCATTTAGTTAGTGTTTAACAGCTGTTCAAAGCATAAAACCTCCTGGATTTTGTTAAAAATGGTAAAAAGTGAATTTCGAGTGCTCATTAAACACTATTTTTTGCGGAAAAAACCGTCAATCGAACCAAGGAAAAGCCTAATAAATACTAGGGGGACTCTGCACCATCGATTTCAATGGCAAAAAAAGTGGTTTACTGACTTTCGTTGTGGTCGCACAAGTACAAATGGCGCTGAACGTTTTGGACGGCCTGAATTGAGGTCAATATACCCTAAAATGTCGAAAAAATCCACGTTATGGTGTTGGACGATCGAAGAGTAAAAGTGCGTGAGGTTGTTGATGCCATTCACATTTCATATGGCAGTGTGGTTTCGATTTTACAAGATAAGTTTGGTTTAAAAAAGCTGTCTGCAAGATGGTTGCCGCGTTTGCTCACAATTGTCCATAAACGTAATCGTGTGACAACTTTAAAGGATTGTTTTGAGTTGTTTAACCGCAATTCAAATGAGTTTTTGCGGGCTTTTGTAACTAAGGATGAAACGTGGATCCATTACAACACTGCAAAGACCAAGTCGCAGTCTAAACAATGGGTTTCTACGGGTGAACAGGCTCCGAAGAAGGCCAGGTTGACTTTGTCCGCCAATAATAAAAGCATTCCAAAAAACTGTTGCCATCACAACAGTTTTTTGGGATGCACGCGGGATAATCCACAACGGTTACTTTCACTGCGAACATTATGCCAACCCATTGGACCGATTTAAAGAGGATTTCAAAAGAACCACCCGATATGGTCAAGAACAAAGTTATTTTCCATCAAGCTAATGCATGGGTGCACATATGTTCAGTATCAATGGCAATGTTGCAAGAATTGGGTTACGAATTGGTACCTCATCCGCCATATTCACTGAATTTAGACCCCCATTGAATATTTCCTTTTTCCAAACCTAAAGAAATGGCTCGGTAGAAAGAGATTCAGCTCCAACTATGAAATTATTTATTAAACAAATGACTATTTTATGGACCTTTAAAAGTCCTATATTTTGGAAGGAATACAAAAATTGGAGAAACGTTGAACTAAGTGTACTGAGCTAAAAGGAGATTATGTTTAAATAATATTTTTTTTTGCCAAAAAAAAAACCTGTGTTTTATTCGAAAGGACACGGAGTTATTGATATGCCCTCGTATATGGCGTTTATTAAAAAAATCCGCAAAAGAAAGAGATTTTTTCATAGACTTGTCCTACCATATTCTAGCCCTGCATGGCTCTTCTTTACGCAACTGTCGACTCGAATGTCTGGAAGTATGACTGGTGGCTTCGTTCCTGTCAGAAATCGGAAAACAGCTAGTGGGGCTTCTTGAAGAGCGTCCTAGGGTCCGTGTCACCTCAAGAAACCCAGCTTTGTAAAATCACTTAGGGAAAGTTCACTGAAAAGTGCTAGCCATAACGCGCATATAAAGGTCTGTTGTACTTATATATTTAGCCTCTTACAAAATTACGAAATTATTTCAAAACAGCTTTTATGATGGTCAATCTACATCAAAGCAACATTCGATTCCGTATGGCAAGACGCCCTAATTTTTAAAATGGTTAAATTCAACTTTCCAGCATATATAATCCTTATTATAAAGTCCTTTCTGGCAGATCGCACATTCAGGGTATATACGTGTGGAAACCAATCTAATAGAAGATCGATAGATGATGGATGTCCCCAAGGATCATGCCTCTCGCCAGTTCTCTACAACATTTTTACAGCGGACATCCCGCCACTGCATGGCTGTGAAACTTCAGTTTTCGCAGACGATACTGCAATTATCTGCCCCGGCACTCTTGCTGCAGACCTTATAACCAAACTAGAAGAAGCAGCGGAAATCCTCCAAACATATTTCTGCAAATGGAAAATATTTGTGAATGCTGAAAAAACTAAAGTGACCTATTTTACCAGAAGAAGAAAACCAATATATATTCCCCAGAGAAGCCTCATTTTTAATAACAGAAAGATACCTTGGGAACATAAAGTTAAATACCTCGGCATTATAATGGATCCCAGACTTACATTCAAGGACCATATATTATATGTCATAAATAAAATAAATCATAAGAGTCGTATTAACTCTTATATCCCCTAATCAATAGAAACTCTCTTTTAAATAGTAAAAACAAAATGTTTATTTTAAAGTCAGTTTTTCAAGCTGTTCTTTTGTATAGATGTCCTTCATGGAGCAATGTGGCTTCAACTCATGTTAATAAGCTTCAAATAGCCCAAAATAAAGTTTTGAAAATGAATTTAAAGCTTCCTAGACATTACTCAACAACATGTCTCCACGAAGTTGCCAAAGTGGAGTTAGTAAATGATAGATTGACAAGACTTAAAGAGTCTGATTTTATTCATATAAGAGATCTAGCATCGTTGTAAATATTATAACTAAAAACAAGTTGAAAATGTGAAACTTAAGTCAGGCTTTTCAGAAAGGTTTTTTTTGTGAATTTTCCTTTAATTAAATCCGATATTAATATTAAACCTCATCACAATATATCAAATTTTGTTTACTAATATTTAAGTACGAGGCGGTTCGAAAACTTCTTAGCCTAGCACAAAAAGCGCGGTACAAACAGAAAAAAGTTAAGTGTTTTGGAAACTTCCATCTCTGCTATGAACACATGTTAAATTTTGTTTCGATCTGGCAACTCCTTCATATAGAAACAGGTGTTCACAAAAGACGCATCCGCGATTTTTTTACAATGGAAAAATTAGAAATGCGTGGTGTCATTAAATATTTACATAAAAAAGGTTTATCGGGACAAGAAATTCATAATGATATGGTGAATGTGTAAGGTGAAAGTGCTCCTTCATATGCAACAGTAAAAAATTGGGTTGCTGAATTTAAACGTGGTCGTACAAGCATTGAAGATGAACCACGCAGTGGACGTCCAAAAACAGCAACAACAACAGAAATTGTAGCCAAAGTGCATGATATGGTATTAAATGATCGACGAATACAAGTGCGTGAAATAGCTAATATCATGGGCATCTCAAATGATCGAGTCCATTTAATTTTGCATGAAGAACTACAGATGAAAAAGCTTTCTGCAAGATGGGTGCCGCACTTGTTAACAGTCGACCAAAAACGCATAAGAATGAACATTTCTCAAGCTTCTTCATATAGAAACAGGTGTTCACAAAAGACGCATCCGCGATTTTTTTACAATGGAAAATTTGAAATGCGTGGTGTCTTTAAATATTTACATAAAAAATTGTAGCCAAAGTGCATGATATGGTATTAAATGATCGACGAATAAAAGTGCGTGAAATAGCTAATATCATGGGCATCTCAAATGATCGAGTCCATTTAATTTTGCATGAAGAACTACAGATGAAAAAGCTTTCTGCAAGATGGGTGCCGCACTTGTTAACAGTCGACCAAAAACGCTTAAGAATAAACATTTCTCAAGCTTGTTTGGATCGTTTTCAGCGAAATAAAATGGATTTTAAGCGTCGTTTCATAACTGTTGATGAGACATGGATCCACCACTATACTCCAGAGACAAAAGAACAATTCAAACAATGGACTGAAGCTGGAGGAAGTGCCCCAAAGAAGGCAAAACAATTCAATCGGCTGGTAAGGTTATGGCAACGGTTTTTTGGGACTTCAAAGGTATTTTATTGATTGACTATCTGCAAAAGGGTAAAACAATAAATTCAGAGTACTATTGCAGCCTTTTAGATCAATTAACTGTACAAATTCGAGAAAAACGTCCTGGCTTACAGCACAAAAAAATAATTTTTTATCAAGACAACGCACCAGCGCACAAGAGTGTTTTAACAATGGCTAAAAGCAACAAATTAGAGTACGAGTTGCTTGACCACCCACCTTATTCTCCTGATTTAGCTCCCAGTGACTTTTACCTGTTCCCAAATCTAAAAAAAAATCCTTGCTGGCAAGCGTTTTACCTCAAATGAAGATGCAATTACAGTTGTAAACCACTATTTTGAAGACCTTGAGGAAAACTATTTTAATCAAGGGATAGAATTGCTAGATAAGCGTTGGACTAAGTGTATTGAAGTTTCAGGAGATTATATTGAAAAATAAAAATATTTTTGAAAAACTAACTATTCTCTTTCATTGATAGGCTAAAAATTTTCCGAACCGCCCTCGTAGCATAGGCTTATACAAATCTAAACTCTTTGTCATTGTAGATAATAAGAAAAATTAAATTGTTATATTAACAAAATAAAAAATTGAATTGAATTGAATTTCATTAATGCAACATTGTTATTTTTCTTTCAGTGTACAAACATACAGAACACTTTGATGTTTTTTTTTGGGTTTAGTTTGATTGTTGAATCTCCAATGTATATAAGTTTGAGTGTGCCACAATCGATAGTGTCATTCAAATATCGTGATGGTTTAAATCTTTGATAGGTGTCACATATCCCATAGAGAAATTGATACCCTCAAACAATTGTACACACCTTTGTCTAGCTCGGTATGCGACTGTACAGAAACATGTGTTATCGGTCCAGTGTTTAAAGCTTCGATATGGATTAGTTGATGTTTGTATATTGGGCTGGTAACAATATCGACATATTCGGGTTTTTTTTGTTGCCACAAGATTTATTTAAGCAGATTATTGGGCCCATAATTTACTATGTCATTGATGCACGAAATTGTTTTGGACATAGTGGGAAAATGTGTTTGTATCTCTTTTTTTGTGATAATTAAAAAGGGTATTTACGTGTTACAGTAAATATTGTTTTCCTTGACGGCTGCAGTGTTCAGTTATGATTCTGAGTCTACTTGGGGCCAGCTAAGCCCTAAGTAAAAAATACTCGTAATACGAGGGCGACCGCAAAACAAACTGGCCTTGCACATTTTCTGTTTTACTAGCAACTTTGTTTTTGTTTTTTAAAAGCAATCTTTTAGAAATATTTAATGATTATTTTCTTTGTTACAGGTGATTGAAGTAAACAAGTTTTATAATTTTTGAAAAATGGAAAATATAGAGTTTCGTGCGGTAATTAAACACTTTTATATGAAAGGTTATACGCCACAATTAATCAAAGATGAATTGGATTCTGCTCATGGTGATAATGCACCATCATACTCCACCGTGAAATCCTGGGTTCAACAATTTAAAATGGGTCGTTCAAGTACGGAAGATGAACAACGCTCTGGAAGACCGAAAACTGCTACTACTATTGAAAACGTTAGAAAAATATTTGATGAAGTGATTAAAGATAGACGAATAAAGCTCAGAGAACTTGCTGATATTGTTAAAATGCACGAAAAACAAGTTTGGAGTATTTTACATGATGAACTTCACATGAAAAAGCTATCCGCAAGATGGGTGCCGTGTTTGTTGACTTTGCCCCAAAAAATCGTTTGTTGGACCAATTCCGAGGAGCTTTTAGCGATTTATCAGCGTAATCCAATAGAGTTCTTGCGCCGATTCATAACTGTTGATGAAACACGGATCCATCACTACATCCCATAATGCAAAGAACAGTCAAAACAATGGATAGAAGCTGGTAAAAGTGGTCCCAAGAAGGCGAAAACTGTTAAGTCAGCAGGAAAAGTAATGGCCACAGTATTTTGGGATGCAAGGGGTATAATATTTATTGATTATCTTGAGAAAGGAAAAACTATAAATAGTGAATAATATTGTGCATTATTGGATCGGTTGAGTATAGAAATCAAGATAAAACGACCGCATTTAGAAAAAAAAGTTCTTTTTCATCAAGATAATGCTCCTTTACACACTGCATTTTTAACTAAACAAAAACTGGCCGAATTACGATTTGAAATTGCTCCGCATCCACCATATAGTCCACCATATAGCTCCTTCTGATTATTTCTTGTTTCCAAATTTAAAAAAAATTCTCGGTGGCAAAAAATGTTCGTCCTATAGCGAGGTTATTGCTGATACTGAGGTGTATTTTGAAGGTCTTGAAAAATCTTATTTTTCGGATCGAATTAAAAAACTTGACAAACGTTTGATGAAGTGTATTGAGTTCGAAGGAGATTATGTTGAAAAATAAATATCTTTTGTGACAAACCTTGCCCTCTAAAACCGTCCACAATTTCTAATACAATGGGTTCAAACCTGGACTGCCTGAGGGCCATTCTTCATAGGAAATGAACGCTGGCAAATTGTTTCGAAGCCCGACCTGGGACGTTTTAGCCTTATGGGCCGGCGCAAAATCCTGCTGGAAAGTCCATGGCTGGTTTTGGAATAGGGAATTGTTAAGGAGCTTCACAACAGCTTCAAAAACGGTTTCTTGGTAAACTTTGGCCGATGCTTTGACTCCTTGTTCGCAGAAATGCAGGTCAGTGACCCCATCGTAAGAGACTCCCCACCAAACCATGACTGAAGCTGGGTGATGACCCTTTTCCATCCTTGGGATCGATTCAGATGCTTTCTTAGATGACCGCGCGTACACTCTATCATTTTGCTTGTTAAATTTTGAGCCAAATTCTTCTGTGCAATTTATCAGCGTGCTTCACCAAAAGACGTTTGCATTTTTCAATCCTATTTTTTTAAAGCTGCAGTCAATAAATGTCCGGTACCAACATCCCACAACACCCACTGAGATCATTCTTTTACACAACGATCGACATATTCTTACGGGGTTACCTTAAACGTAGGTCCAGCATTACCTGTATCATTGCTCACACTCTCTCTTTAAGCAAGCATTTGAACTGAGCTATATTTAACACATCATTGGCAAGCATTTTAAATAAATCTCAAAAAAAATCGTTATGTCCTTAAAAAAAAGTTGATTTTATCAACTCAAGTATCTATCCGTCTTTATGGCAGACCAGTTTTCTTTCAATCCCCAAAAGGGATTAAAGACACGCTTTATGACAATCCCTTGTCTCAACTCAGTTGACAATTTCCAAACAAAAATGTTCTTCAATTTGCCAGAAGACAAAATTCTTGCCAAAACACTTGAATGCAGAGCACAATGCAAGATAAAAAATTAATGCTTCCAAAAAACATTTGGCTCATAAAGTGTTCTAAACCTATAATGATTTCACTTCAGTTTTTATCTTTAAGCAAAAGACATTCCACTTTACGGATGCAAAACACTGAAACAAATACTTATACACATGCATTTGTGTCTGTGTGTGTAAGTATTTATGCTACTCATAAAGAGTCAAATGTTGCTAAAGATTCACACACACACCCTCACTCACACACAGATGCATCTTGAAAACCTATTGATCACTCAGCAGAGAAGAAACATAAACATGCGAGTGTTCCAAGTCCTCAATACATAAAAAATTTTGATTTTCTTTGTTGTTAAATCCTGAATGTATGCATGCCGTATTTATTGCTCTGTATATGGGCTGCACCGTGGGTTCAGAAACTTTAAATGAAAAAATGGACACGCGATTATGCGAGGCGGCGTCTCAAAATCTAATTAAACGAGCAAAGGGCATTTAGCCCAGATTTTAATTGACCACATGTAGTTTTTGCTTAAACCTATATTCTGTTCTATGGTGTTATTATTAAGTTATTTTTTAGTTTGGAACACTGTGTTGTGGAAAAATTTGCGCGTATATTTGAATCAGTTTATTAGACTGTACCACCAAACAGACAAAGAAAAAAAATTAACTTACATTTTCGAATATAAGGTTTTCTCATTAACTTTTTCGTTATATCCTCTGCATTGGCAGTCGTGTTTTAAAGTGTGATCCAAAAACATTTTTCAAAATTGTTCTGCTGGAAATATCAAAAACTTCTTTAGCAAAGTTAAAATGATTTCTGGCGAGCTTCAATTTTCTGATATTAGGGTGGTACATTAGGGTACTAGCAACTGAGATATGATGGGAAAGTACCAGAAGAGGGGTACATGAGAACAATGACTCTAGATGCTGAAATATTGGTCTCCTCAAGACAAAGTATCGATGTAGCACACTTCAGGATTCGACGGTAAATGCGAAGTTATAACAAAATATTTAAAATTTCCCTGAAACATTTTAAAGTTCCTTTCAAATAGATGTATACACTACACCATTAAATGAAGTATATACTAAATGTCATCCCCTTTGCAGCCCTCTTAAATTAATGATCCGAGACGTAAAAAATGAAAAATGACACTCAAAATCTTCATAAAATGCATAGACGTTCTAGCCATATTCGTCCGTCCCGGCTGGTGTGTCTGCTAAAAGCACGATAGCGGCCAAACAAAATAATCTAGGAGCCTAAGAGTATGCACGATGATGAGTTATACTCATGAGCTATTTAAGACTTTAAGTAGGCAAAATCGACCTGGCATGAGCCAACTGATATGCCGACATCCTTTGTAACTTCACTAATAGTGATTGTACAGGATGGTTAGCTTGTTTTCACTGCCGGCTGTGCGCACTCGATCATTGCAGTGCAGCGTGCTTTTCGTTTACGATTTCCTGTTCCCCCATGCGGACGTGTTCCTGGACGACAATCAATTGAAAATCTTTTCGTTTACGATTTGCTGTTCCCCCACGCGGACTTGTTCCCGGACGAAAATTAATTGTAAATTGGGTAACTTCATTGAGAACAGCAGGGAATGTGTCATGTGTACGAAAGGGGCCTGCAAGAAGGATAACAACACCACAAAACATCGAGAGAGCTAGAGCAGCAGTACTGCAATCTCCGAAACGCTTTGCTCGAAAGCAATCACTTGCTCTTGGCATTTCTAGACTATGATACAGGATTTTTTTCAGCCGGCTCGTGAGGCACTGCAATTAGAGGATACATGTTTCCAACAGGATGGTCTCACGAGGGTTACCATGAATTGTTTGTGGCAAAAGTTTCCTGGACGGCTTATCTCTTTGAACGGTGATGTGAACTGGCCGGCACGCTCACCAGACTTAGCCCCATGCGATTTTTTTCTTTGGGGTTACCTAAAGGCGAAGGTGTACTCGTTTATCAACCGTCCCAACACCTTGGAAGACCTACTTCACAATATTTAGGCTAAAATTGGCAGAATACCAGTCGACATGCTTATTAGAGTTCATGAAAACTTCATAAACCTTATGCAGCAGTGTGTCGATAGCAACGGTCGACATTTGCCAGCTACTCTATTTAAAACCATGTAATTTAAAAACTCCTTTACTGTTCAATATAATTAAAATGTAAAATAAATTTTTCTAAGGTTCATAATTTGTTTATTTCACTCCCAAATAAGCAAATTTCCGCGCTCCACCCTGTATAATAATTTTTTTCACATTCTCAACATTTTCAACGGTGTTTAATGTGATGTTTTGATAAGCTTGAACCAGTTGAAAACATTTTTCTGACTCACGAGTCCCAACCTCAACATTTCAAGTTCTTTGGAGCACTTAATTTCACTACACGGAACAAAGTTTCCATTTAAGGGACTAACTGTAGCTCGAAAAAAGTACACTTTTTCGAGTATTTTCTCAAATGTGGAGGTTATAGAAGATTCGGCCTATTCTAACTAACAGAACTTAAAATAGTCTAGAAATCGTAATCGAAATGCAACAGGAGGCCTCAGAAGACCAAATAAATTTTTGGCATTCCTTTAAACGAATCGACTTTAAACGACTTTTTAAACGAATCATTTTGACGATTTATATAGACTTTTTTTTACCAAATCTTTTACGATTTATACTTTTTGCTAAATATCCCAATGTGCATACATACATTGTTCACACATATGTATGTATGTAGCCATAAGCATATACAAGTATGCTCTTATATATACAACACTTATATATGCCATACGTAGCGGATATTCATGTATTGATATAAATTTATGGCAAATTGGATAACAATGTCACATAAAAAGACACAATCTTATAACAGGATCACAATTGAAGTGACAGAAATTGTGAGATGTGAGCAAATGATATTGAAGGCACTACGGGAGTGTTGATCCCGAAATCACTACATGGTCTATGTCTTCGGGTTGATAAGACAAAGAAATGTAGAGAAATGTTGCAAAAAAAAATCATTTTTGGTGAAATTATTTAACTCTGTCAAATTAACAATGAACCTTCTTAACAACGCATTTCGAATTGTCGATTTTTTACCCTACAGCATAAATAGTAAACACTACAAAATGACCAAATGAGAATGCACTTTTCATTACTTTTCCTTACGAATAAAGTCCATCCCTTGTTTGCCATAACTGCTACAAGGCTACGCTTTAACGATTTCATACATTTCATCCTGCTTCTGGCACAGGACTCCAAAGGAAAGCAACCCCATTAAGGCGACGGAAACTGTTGACAAACTACATGCAATCATATTTCTGAAGCCATGCAACAACTTCGGAGTCAACAGAATTTTAACGGATGCATCTCAGCAGTTCTCCTCCCAATCGACTCGGATATGCAATCAATGCATGTGTAAGTATCACACACACACGTGAACAAACATAAATATTTATGGGTCCCACGTGAGGATGAGGTTTGTCATAAGCAAAATCATATGCAGGAGTATCGCGTTCAAGTAAGTATTGTTTTCCATGTCGGGGTGGCAAAATATTAAGGGATTTTTACGGGAGTAATAAAGATGTATTCGCCGCATGCAACAATGTAGGGAAATTCGTTTAATCAATTCTCGAATGGAAACAGAATAGGAAGATAAGCCAACGGCAGATCGATCGGCACCAATTACTCTGGCCATTTTATTAGGGCCCCATTACCATTTTACTACCCTTTGCAGTACACACACTGTGTGTGAATGATTACATGCTCCTCGAGTTTTCCAGCGGTACAACCAAATATTAGTTGCTCTGTAATTTTCAGTAATTGGAACTGTAGTATTGGTGCAACATACCAAGTATCCGAACCTTCTGAAGAGAATTTTTGGATCTAAAAATACACCTGCCACACTTGTTCAACGAAAAAAAAATTTAGTCAGAGGCGAAAAACTGTTCGCTCAAGCAATTGAAGTACAGGGTGGAGCGCAGAAATTTACTTTTTCGGGAAGGCAATAAAATAATTATGAATCGTAGAAAAATTTATTTTATATTTTTATTACTTTTATATTGAAGAGTTAGGAAATTTTTAAATTACATGGTTTTAAATAGTGTATCTGGCATATGTCGACCTTTGCTATCCACACACTGCTGCATACGTTTTGTGAAGTTTTCATGAACTCTAACAAGCATGTCGACTGGTATTCTGCCAATTTCAGCCTCAATATTGTTAATTAGGTCTTCCAAGGTGTTGGGACGGTTGACATACACCTTCGACTTCAGGTTACCTCAAAGAAAAAAAAAACGCATGGGGCTAAGTCTGGTGATCGTGCCGGCCAGTTCACATCACCCCTCAAAGAGATAAGCCTTCCAGGAAACATTTGCCTCAAAAATGCATGGTAACCCTCGCTGTGTGTGCAGTGGCACCATCCTGTTGGAACCATGTATCCTCTAATTGCATTGCACCAAGAGCCGGCTGAAAAAAAAAGTGTGGAAATGCCAGGAGCAAGTGATTGCTTCCGAGCAGAGCGTTTTGGAGATTGCAGTACTGCTGCTCTAACTCTCTCGATGTTTTGTGATGTTGTAATCCTTCACTCAGATCCCCTTCGTACACATGACACATTCCCTGCTGTTCTCAATGAAGTAACCCAATTTACAATTGATTGCCGTCCAGGAACACGTCCGCGTAGGGGAACAGTGAATCGTAAACGAAAAGCACGCTGCACTGCAATGATCGAGTACGCATTTTAAAAATAGGGTTTAACACAAAATGGCCACTCCTCACGTGTCCAATGCATGATGGCAACTGAAAGGCAGACGAATACAAATCTCTCGTCAGCTGCTATGAGCCAAGCATACTCTCCACTCTCTTCAACCAACAGTGCCGCCACAGCCTGCAGTGCGCGATCCACCCTTTACTTAAAGTATTCGTGGGGAGGGTCATGACGAGTAAAAAGTTAGATGATTTTTACTGAAAAAAATTTGGTTAATCGATTGGCTTAAAGTCAGTAATAATCTAATTATTTTATTAAAAAATTAATCCATTAAACAACCTGTTTTTTGTTATGGTCACTAGGCGGGCTCAATTAGTGTGGATAAAAAAAGAT
This sequence comes from Hydrotaea diabolus, assembly GCA_963513945.1. Classification (NCBI taxonomy): domain Eukaryota; kingdom Metazoa; phylum Arthropoda; class Insecta; order Diptera; family Muscidae; genus Hydrotaea; species Hydrotaea diabolus. Next base: position 28,040,452 of record OY740720.1, on the reverse strand, counting down.
ACAAAGCATACATTTTTAAGCATATTTGCCAAAGAAACCATTTGTCTAAAACCATTTTCGACCTTACAAATTTTGCGAACAAAGTCCGCCATGCCGACCTGAATACAATTTTTAAATTTTTTTTGAACCATTTTTTTTGGTATGACAAAAACAAAAGTTGGAAGATGACGCCAATGTTTCTGTCATACAAAATAAAAAATCTAGATATTCATCTTCAACTCCCGCAGGACAAACATTTGAAAATTGTGTAATTTTCAATAGTTCCCACAACATTTTAGATTTAATCATAAAATTCTATAGGATGTCCTGGCACATTCTTATGTATTTTCGGGCCAATTGTATTTGGTCTTTTGTTAATTTTTACGTATGAAATTAAGACGTTTGGATTAAAAAAATAAAAACTGTTTGCTGCTTGGTTTATTTTTAGAAATAATAAATCATAAAAAGTCTGATTTAAAAGTGGATATTTTTCTCTTTCATATTAAAATCGCAGCATTAAGAAGGCCCCTTCCTAAAATTGAGGTACGACCAGTTCTTACCAGCACGTGCCACAACCATCAGTTGTGAGAACTAAATACTTTTTTTGCGTTTTATTGGTATGACCGATCAATAAGTTGTGAGTACAGTAGGATAATTATATTTGTCATGTCGAACCGAATATCCATTACGGTTATAAACATTTGGTGATTGCAACCGAAATTCCTTTTTTGCAACCAAATCATGGTAGTTCCAACCGATTTCCAATTAATTTTTCTCTGTGTCTAGGATAGAGTCTATACTCAATTTGTCATTCCGTTTGTAACACTTCGGATTATTGTTCGAAGACCCTTTAAAGTATATATAAAATGGATAAATGTAAAAATCTAAGGCGGTGTAGTCAGCCATGTCCGTCCACCTGTGCGTCTGTTAAAGGCACGAAAGCGGCCAAACGAATTAATCTAGGAAATTTCAAAAATAATTGTAAAACTTGCATTTAAACTACTGTTGGCAGTTGATGTCCCATCTTCGTGAAATTTGTAAAATTAAGTTTTTTGGAGCAAGGACGGACTCTTAATAGAATACGTTATTTGATGTAAAAATCTGATAAAAAAAAAATGGGTCATATCGGTCTACGTTTTTATACAGCCCTTGTCAAAGGACTTTCCCGATTTGACATACAACCGCTCTGTAATACGAATATTGATTCCGAGTTCGATCAAATTTGATATGTATAAGTAAATTACTATGTACAAACTTCCAATCATGGACCATATAGGCCTATTTTTTTCAAAAAGTTACTGTGGAGGCCCATAAAACGGCTTTTACAATAAAATTAGAACATTCCATATGTTAGAAGAAAGGCTGAAATCAGATTGTCAATTAATTCCAATTTTTTACTTAAAATAAAACCTCACAGTAGGTTTATTTGAAACACGGTTTTGAAAAAAATCCGAGGTCGGTTTGCTGAAAAACCACGGATCATTGGACACTCTACTATGTGGCATAGTAGGCATAAAGCAATATCAGACACTTCGGTTTCTATAAGCAAAGCAGGTTATATCATTGAGACCTAACAATTATTGTCCTTAATTTCTTGAACGGTGCCCTCATTTATAGTTTTTGAACGGTAGATGGCACTACATGAGATTGGTATGCAACTTACTGTGTCAGATAAGACTGGCAGAAGCGGTTGCACGTCTTCAAATGCACTTAGGATGTTTATAACATTAAAAAGTTTTTGTATGACGTTTGGTATGCCTCTTCTATTTTCTAGGAGGCAAACGTTATTTATCGGGTGAGCGATTTTTAAATTTGAATCGGCTTTAAAAAAAATGTACTGATATATTTTTCAAATTTCTGGTTTTATGGAAAAGGTTGAATGTTGTTTTTTAATAATAAAACACAATATCATTCATAAATCAGTACCTCATGTCTTGTCTTGTTGAAACCAAATATCATCCATGTCATTCTCTTGAATTTTAGAAAGAAAACATTCGTTGAGCATTGCGCGGTTAACGGCGGCACCTTGCTCATTTTCGAAGTATAATGTCCCAATGTTGACGTCAGCCCAAAATCCACACCAAACACTGACTTATTGTGGAGTCATTGGCTTCTCAATAGTCGCGTGTGGGTTCTCTACACCGCATATGCGGCAATTTTGCTTATTGACATAGCCACCGAGATGAAAATGAGATTCATCTCAAAACAAGATTTTTCGGTAAAATTCTTCATTTCCTGCCAAATAATTTTCAGCCCTTTAGGCGAAGCCAAAACGCATTAGATGGTGTTCCATTATTAAATGACAAAATTCATCCTTTCCAATAAAAACAGAAATTTGAAAAAATTATCAATACTTTTTTTACAACCAATTCAAATTTAAAATGTTAAATCGCCCACCCTATACTTCTACTATACTCTAGAAGGCACACGTTATTTTGAAATTCATTTAAATTTCTTAACCAGTTTAAGCCTAATATGAAGGTAAGATTTAAAAGGAAGAGCCACAATTCTGTCGTTACAGAGAAGAGGACGCGTTTTGCATTTAAGAAGCATTAAAATACCTCCTTGTCCACTTAGTCCAGAAAACGCCTTATTTCGCTGTTTACTTACCAATTTATATTTTGGTAGCACAACTTTCCCACCAGTATTGTTTGCTTAACAATTATTTAAATTGCTACGCCTTTGACACTTCCAGTGAGGGCATGCCTTTCCCTTTGACATAAGATTTCTCTCGCCAGTCTGTAGGCGAGTTTCGAGCGTTTCCAAACAGAAGACTCTAACATTAAAGGTTCATTAACATAATGTCACCTCAGCTCAATGCCCATATTAGGGATTAAATGCCGGCATGTCCATGGCCAAATTGGAAATTCATTTTCCCTGTTTGCCAATCGCGTACAGCAGAAGCTATTAGCAGAAATTGTATGCTTAGTTTTGGTATTCGAATTTAAGGCCACTGCCCCATGCACATATACATTTAGTAATAACTCTTCCGCCTCTTGAGCCCGCCCCCTTCTACAATGCATCAAAAATGTAAATTTGTTTACCAAGTACTCGTTACGCTGAGATACAAACATATGTATGCATGAGTGTGTGTATGCCAGTGTGGACCGAGGGTAAAGTATCGGCATTAGCGAAAATTACCATAATGTCCACTTGATTTCGATACGAACTGGTCGGTGATGATTGCAGTTCGCTCAAAATGATGCAGTAATTACAGAGAGCGCATGGCAGGGCAGCGGAAGGACGAGGGGGCGGACGATGAGAAATGCAAATAACAAAGTGCACTAAATGCAATAAATGGAGGAAAATAAAACAAAATGCTGAGTGCTAAAATGTAATGAAATGAAAAGTACACCGAACAAAAAAGGAAATGTTCGGAATTGTTTGTCAAAAAAAAAAATAATGGACGAAAGAAAACTTTGTTTTTCAAGAAACCAATATTTTGAATAAGGTTTATAACCGGGTTTAGACCTAAGGCATTAATAGAAGGCAAGTTTTTAAAAAATGGCAATACATTACTCGTATCTAAATCGCTCGTGACAACCTTCAGCAGGAAGCATGGCTGCATTTGTTAAAAGGAAAACTGAACAAAAGGTTCTCACCATGATTAAAGAAGAAAGTGTTATATAAGGTATAAATGGTGATCCATCTAGAGGTACTTTTTCAGCACAACAAAAATATAAAAAATTGAAATCAAGCGTGGAATCTTTATTTGTAAGTTTTAAGGACATTTTATGGCATTTATTTTTTGAATATAATTTTTTCAAATGTTGAGGGTCCAATTTTGGATGACTCGTTCGACCGGTATGACTTTAATGACACGCGTAATGTTGGCTTCCAAAACCTGAATCGTAGCTGGTTTGTCAGCATAAACTTTGTACTTTATGTAACCCCAAAGAAAAATGTCTATCACTCGATCTAGGCGACCAACTCACCTGTCCAAAACGTGAAATTATCTGCTTTGCGAAATGACCTCTCAATAGATCCATTGTTTGAGCAGCTGTATGGCAAGTGACACCGTCCTGTTAAAACCAAGTGTCGTCAGGATTCAGCTTCAATTTCAGCTAGCATAAAGATCGATATCATGGCGCGATAGCGAGCACCATTCACGGTTACGTACCGGCCATCATCATTTTTAAAAAAATATGCACCGATGATTCCACCAGCTTATTAACCGCACCAAACCGTGGTTTTCTCTGGGTATAATGGCAATTCGTGAACCTCTTCTTGTCGCTCTTTAGCCCAAATGCAGCAATTTTGTTTATTGACTCTGACGTTGAACCAGAAATGGACCTCATCACTGAACAAAATTTAGGTCAAAAACGGCGGCTCTTCTCGTTTCTCACCGAACGCTCATTTCCATAATACAGTTGCCAACATTGAAGGTAATTATTTTCAATAAATAAACACCAATAAAGATTCCACACTTGATTTAATTTTTTATATTTTTTTTAGTACTGAAAAATACCTCTAGATGGATCACCTTATAGTTAATATTTAAAAAAGCTTTTTAGATACAATTATTTTCTAACATGTCAATCGTTCGATTTTAAAAGACATTTGTAACATTCACGAACGGAACATCGCGAACGGGACATAAATTCCATCTAGATTGTTTTTTAGTTCTTATAGCACATAAAAAAACATTAAAAAAAGTTGTTGTTTTTTGATATTGTAAGAGGTTTCTAATGTAAAATTTCTAGCCATAAAAAATATGTAAAAAAAAATCAAAAAAAATGCAAATAAAAAACATGCAAATTTAAATATTTAAGCATTATTTCAAATTGAAGCCTACTTTCTAGTGACAAAAGCAAACAAGAGTTTTTTATTTATTAACAAACAGTAAGACATTAATTATTTTACGAGGCCTGCTATATATATTTCTGGCCTAATAATGAAAATGCGAATATTTATTATCAAAAATGGTATTATTTTTTTTCAAAGTATTCTCCAGCATGATTTGTACACTTTTTCCACTCCAGTTGAGACACCTCCAAAACATGGCTTTTGAACGCTTCAACAGCATCTTCTGGCGATGAAAATCGTTGACCACGCATTGTTTTCTTGATGTGCGGGAATAAATAGAAGTCATTGGGTGCCAAGTCAGGTTTTTGCGGCGGATGAATCATCAATTCGACGTTTTGGCCGGTCAAAAAGGTGCTGGTTTGAGCCCATGTGTGAGAGCTCGCATTGTCATGGTGCACAATGAGTCGTCTTCTCTTGTTCGTTTTTCGAATTTCTCCGAAGACTTCAGGCAAACAAATTGTGGTGTACCACTCAGAATTGAACGTCCTACGTTTCTCAAGCGGAACAGTCGCCACCTGACCTGTTTTGCCGAAGAAACAAGCGACCATTAGCTTCGAAGTGCTTCTTCCACGAACAACTTTCGTTGGATTTGTGTCGTCTTCGAAGCTATACACGGTCGATTGCTGTTTTGTTTCGTGCTCATATGCATAGATACATGATTCGTCACCTGTGACGATCTTATTAACGTCTTTAGAAGCACCGCGATCGTGTTTTTTCAAAATTTCTTTGTACCAATTGACACGAGCCTTTTTTGAGCGATTGTTAAATTGTGCGGGATCCAACGAGAACAAACCTTTTTTTACGGCCAGGTGTCCATGCAGTATCAAATGTATGCCGGTGGAAGAAATGCCCAAGGATGCCTCTATCTCACGGTATGTCACATGACGATCTTGTATTATCAGTTCACGCACGGCATCAATGTTCTCTGGCACAACGGCCGTTTTGGGACGACCACGATTGAATTCATTAAACCAGTTTTTCACAGTGCTATAGGATGGTGCTTTATGGCCATACAAAGATTTAAGTTCATCAAAGCACTCTTGTCGTGATAACCCACGTCGAAAGATGTGAAAATGATCGCACGAAAATGTTCACGAGTTAATTTCATTTGTTTGCCAAATTGATTTTTTCAAGTCACTGTAAACAACACAAATTATGGTCGTACGTCAAAACGTTCTGAGTACGTTTCTGCTTAAAATTGTCAAGCTTTCCAATGCAAATGTCAGATGGCGCCAGACAACACTTAGCGTTCCCTAGGCCAGAAATATATATAGCAACTAGGCACCTAGTAATACCAAAGAATAGGAAAACAAACACATAGTCAAGAGAGTGTTGACAACTTTCCTAGTTGAATCGTTAAATATCTTTGTCACACATTGTGCTTGCATATGGGTATTTCCAGGATCGCGAGCGGAACACTCGTACGCTTTAAAGTTTTAAGCTCTTTTTTAAAGGCTCATAAAAGGCTTATCAGTAGCACTTCATTTAAGTACAAAATGCAAATTGTATAAATTCAACGTTCTTTAGATGCGGAGAAAATGCGAGACATTTTTGAAAAATTAAAAAATTGACGAATTTTCTCGCATTATTGGTAGTAAAATTTGTTTTACTACATTGGACTATTTAATAGAGTTAATATTTGATAAATATTAAATAAAGCTTTTATAATAAAATTATTTTTAAAAATGTCAACCGTTCGTTTTTAATAGACATTTGTTACTTTCACGAACGGGACATCGCAAACGGGCACAAATTCCAGCAAGATTGTTTTCTATAAAACATAAACAAAGGTTATAAAAAAAAGTTCTTGTTTGATATTGAAAGAGGCAGATAATGTAAATATGTTGCCACAACATATCTTCGTACGAGTTTGTAAAAAAACGAAGGAATAATAAAAAAAACATCAAAATTTAGGTATTTAAGCCTAATTTCAAGTTTAAGCCGATTTTCAAGTCACAAAAGTAATGAAGAGTATTTAATTCTATAATAAGCAGCAAGACATTAATTAATGTACAGAATTTTTTTTAATAATCGAAACATATTTGCTTTTTAGCTCTTTTGATTTTTTCGTCTCGGTGGACCTTCCGCTGAAAATGTCCATATGTGACGCGCAAAATAGAAAGGTTTGTCTCGGTGGACCTTCCGCTGAAAATGTCCATATGTGACGCGCAAAATAGAAAGGGACCTAAGCTTAATAACCAGTTTTGTTCAGGAGAGCCATTTTAAAGATTAGGTCCCTTTCTATTTTCGCTTAGAATCGTCGACTCACTTTCATAAAACGCGCATATCTCTGGGAGGGAACACTTTTGGGGCATAAGATCGGTCACATTCAAAGCTCAGATGTTGTCCACATCAAAAAAAGAAAAAAAAAGAAATGAAAATTGTTTTTTTTTTACCCTTGGGTCCCTTTCTCTATGCGCTGTCACATATACGACCGAAATACATATTTACTGGATTATGTCAACAAATCGTTTACAATTTCCATTGTCATTCGTGGAAATCCATAACCAAATCCAATCGAAGTGAAATGATTGGTAAAAAAAACAAATTTTTATTTTCTGTGTAGTTACTTTGTAAAGGGTGTTTTTTATTGAGGTATAGAACTTCGAATTGAAATAAAACACAAGAAAATCGTTTTAATGTCCATCAATTTGGCTTTATTGGAAGGATAATTTTATGCCATTAATGTTTAAATATGATTTCGGGCATGTGGCCGCGGCGGCCGGCTCGAATAAAGCCAATTCTACAGGTCCAATTTTCAACCACTGTTTCGAGCATATGGGGCCGTATGTTGGCAATAACGCCACGAATGTTGGCTTCCAAGTCCCCTAACGTTTCTGGTTTTTTGGCGTAGACGAGCCACTTCACATATCCCCAAAGAAAATAATCCAATGGTGTCAAATCACACGATCTTGGTGGCCAATTGACAGGTCCATTCCGCGAAATTATGCGCTCATCGAATGTTTCCTTCAATAATTCGATTGTGACGTGCGCTGTGTGGCATGTAGCGCCGTCTTGTTGGAACCACAACTCATCCACATTCATGCCATCCAATTCGGGAACAAAATAGTCGGTTATCATGGCTCTATACCGGTCTCCATTGACGGTAACTGACTCTCCAGCATTATTTCGGAAGAAGTATGGCCCAATGACTCCACCAGCCCATAGAGCACACCAAACAGTCAGTTTTTGTGGATGTAATGGCGTCTCAGGGGTCTCATGTGGATTCTCTTCACTCCAAATGCGGCAATTTTGCTTGTTGACGTAGCCATTCAACCAAAAATGAGCCTCATCACTGAACAAAATTTTGTGATGAAAATCAGCATCGAGATGAATCTCATTTTCGGCCCATTTTGCAAGCGTTGTTCTTTTGTCAACCTGTTCATGATGAAATGGCAAACCAAACTAAATATTAATCACTTGACAGCTGACAAAATGGCCGCCAGTTAAAAAAGTGATGCCAACTTAAAGTTCTATACCCCAATAAAAAACACCCTTTACTTTAATGCACATTTTCCCAAATAAGGAAGGGGAAATGTGATGAAATGACTGGAATTTACTGAATCTGGTAATGAGTATGAAAATGAAACAACTGGGGGAGAAAATTACATAGAGAAAAGAATGAACTAAAAAACCCCAAACAAAATCCTAATGAGTATGAAGACAAATGAATATTACAACCCCAAAGTTTGAACAATTTCCATTAAATTCGTACAACAAATAAAACTTGGTGTGCTGTGGTTTCTATTAAAATATAAATATCGTGCACCGCCTGGGGCTTAAACTATTTTTTAACAATTTTTAATTGAAACCCCTAACAGTATAAATAGAATTTAAACATTTAACTTCTTATCCTTTTCCTCCTCCTTTAAATTGTAAGCTTTTAATGATACTCCTTGCTCCCTTTTGGAATTGACCACAAAGTAGGCAAACAGCAAGAACAAATTAAAATAAAAAAGGAAGTGTCTTAAATCGATTTACTTATCTCAAGTCGATATCTATTTTCAATTTAATACCTTTATCTAATAGAGTATTGCATCATTAGGTAGTTCAATTACTTTTATCCTATGTTCTATACTTAGGTATACGCACAAGTGTATGCATACAAACGAGTACATTAGGCATGTTTTTATATTATGTATTACTTGCTGGTGGGTTTGTGTTGTCTCACACTGTGTTGATGTGTGTAATTTGCTTGAATACTCAAAGTTTAGGTATGATTAATATTAGACCCGTACAAACTCGTATATTCGGTCTACGGGACGTTTCCTAAATATTTCTTCAGTTAAAACGAGTAAAAAGGGGCCGCATGTATGCTACCTAACACCACTACACTCGTATACAACAGTATTAGGAATTTGAATTTTCTAGAGGGACCAAATTACGGTGTTAAATTTGACTAGGCGAATTCGATATACCCTCTATCATGACTTGGTATTAGTCAGTATCATCGGAATCGGTTCACCTGCGAGGGTATATCAATAATTCTGAGACTCCTTCAACTTCACTCGTAGTTATATGAAATGCAACACTGCTCCCAGCAAGTACCTTCTGTTAATAGATTACTATCAAATTTTAAGAGAGTTCCGTCTTTTAGTTTGTGTTTAACAGCTGTTCAAAAAATTTGTTAAAAATGGAAAAAGTGAATTTCAATTGTTCATTAAACATTTTTTTTTGCGGAAAATAACCGCCGATCAAACCAAGGAAACGCTTGATAAAACTATGGTGACTCTGCGCCATCGATTTTAATAGTAAACAAGTGGGTTACTGACTTTTGTTGCGGTCGCACAAGTACAAATGACGCTGAACCTTCTCGACGGCTGATTGTGGTCATTAAACCCGAAAATGTCGAAAATCCACGATATAGTGTTGGGCGATGGAAGAGTAAAAGTGCATAAGATTGTTAATACCATACACATTTCATATGGCAAGGTGGTTTCGATTTTACATTATCAGTTGGGTTTAAGAGAGCTGTTTGCAAGATAGCTGCCGCATTTGCTCTTAATTGACCACAAACGTAATCGTGTGACAACTTTAAAGGATTGTTTAAAGTTGTTAACCCTAAATTCGAATGAGTTCGAATGAGCGGCGTTTTGTAACTGTGGATGAAACAAGAATCCATTAAAACCCTACGGAGACGAAGCAGCAGTCTAAACAACGAGTTTCTCCGGGTGAACCGGCTCCGAAGAAGGCCTAGGTGACTTTGTCGGCCAATAAGGTGATAGCAACTGTTTTTAGGGAAGCATGCGGGAAAAACCACGTCGATTACCTTTAAAAGGAAAAACAATGAACGGCGAATATTATGAAAACTTACTGGACCGATTTAACAAGGATTTTAAAAAAAGACCCCATGTGACCAAAAAAGTCCTTTTTTATCAAGATAATGCACTGGTGCAGACGTGTGCAGTCTCAAAAAAAATTGGGTTACGAATTGCTACCTCATCCGCCATATTCTCCGAACTTAGCCCTTAGTGACTATTTCCCATTTGCAAACCTAAAGAAATGGCTCGGTGAAAAGCGATTCAGCTCCAGCGATGAAAATATTGATCAAGCAAATGCCTATTTTATGGACCTCGAAAAATCCTATTGTTTGGAAGGGATACAAAAATTGGAGGAACGTTGGACTAAGTGTATTGAGCTAAAACGAGATTATGTTGAAAAATATTATTGATATGCCCTCGTACTTATCGCTGATCAAAAGCTTGTCTAAAATCTGTTAAATGCTACCCCCTTTGTAACGAGTGATCCATTTCGAGGTTCCCTACTTTTGAAAGGAAAAAACACAGAAAATTCAAATTGAATGGGGAGTGTTTATTATCATTCAAAAGAACATTCTCCGGCATTTATTTTTTGAAGATTATGTCTATCAAATGTTGGCCGCGGCTACGTCTCAGATGGTCCATCCGTTGAATCCAATTTTCGATGAATCGTTCGAGCATTTCGACCGGTAACTGGCGAATGACACACGTGATGTTTTGCTCCAAGGCCTGAATCGAAGCAGGTTTGTCCGCATAAACTTTAGACTTTACATATTCCCATAGGAAAAAGTCTAACGATGTGATATCACACTGTCTTGGTGGGCAATCGACCGGCCCAAAACGTAAAATTATCTGCTCACCGAAGTGTTCTCTCAATAAATCCATTGATTGTGGGAAGTGGCGCCGTCTTGTTGACACCAAATGTCGCCAAGATCACGAGCTTCAATTTCAGCCATCAAATAGTCGGTTATCATGGCACGATAACGGTCGCCATTGACGGTTACGTTCTCACCGACATCATTTTTGAAGAAATATGGACCGATGTTTCCAGCGGCCCACAAACCACACCAAACCGTTGTTTTTTTCTGGATGAAGTGGCAGCTCTTGAACCTCTTCTGGTTGCTCCTCTTCGGCCCAAATGCAGCAATTTTGCTTGTTTACATAGCCTTTGAGCCAGAAATGGACCTCATCGCTGAACAAAATTTGGCTCGAAAACGTCTGTTCTTCTTGGCACTTTCCAAGAGTCCATAGAGCGAAGCGGTGTCGTTTGGGAACGTCGGGCGGCTTCAGTTCTTGCACTTGCTGTTTTATGTACGCTTTCAATTTAAGATCTCGACGTAAAATGCGCCAAGTCGTTCCATACGTCAGTCCGAGTTGCTGCGAACGGCGCCGAATCAACTCTTCACGGTCTTGGTCTACACTCTCAGCTACGTCCGCTACATTTTCCTTACTGCGTGCTGGACGTGGTCTATTTGGTCGAATATTATCTAATAATGAATACTGGGTCTCAAGATAGGTGATGGTGTTTCGCATAGTACGCTCAGTAGGCCGAAGTGCACGAAACACATTCCTCACAGAAAGTGAATTTTCGTAATAAAGTTGAACGATTTGTAAACGTTGCTGAGGCGTAAGTCTTTCCATGATGAAATGCCAAACAATACTAAACAAAAATAACATGACAGCATGACACTACTCAAACGTGATCTGTCAAAAAAAGGCTATTGAAAAAATTATCTTTACATTAGAATCATGACGTTATAAATGATGCAGAAATTAGCTTTTATAGTTCCAAGTTGAGCATGCTGAGCAGTGCCCCGCCCTTTTGTCCAATTTTCACACAATATAGTCTATAATAATTTTCCGATCAATTATTACATTCTGTAATAAATTCTATAACGATTTTGGACATACCGACGATTTTTGAGGGGCGTGGCACTACCTTCCTTTTCATATTCGGATGTTTCTTTCCATATTATAAACATATGTACCCAATATAAAAATTATATGGTTAATGCAGGTTGGACGATTTAACATTTTTAATTTTAATCGACGGTAGAAAATAGTACTGATAATTTTTTTAAATTTCTGGTTTTTTTGGAGAGGTCATTTAATAATGGAACTCAACAACTAGCTCGGCAGCACCTTATCCAATCAACCCACTTTTTCAATAAATTTCCGATTGTTTCGGTTCGAATCTTTTCAATGGCAACTTCGATTTTATGTTTCAACGCCTCAATTGTCTCTGCATGCTTTGCGTTACATTTATCCTTCATGGCTTCGCACTGAAAAAAATCCATTGGACTCAACTCACAGCTCTGAGGCGGCAAATTGACGTCAGCATTTCGGCTGATTATTCGAGTTACAAAAACGGTGCGTAAAACTTCGACGGTTGCGTTGGCTGTATGACATGTGGGCCCGTGTTGTTGAAACCAAATGTCGTCCATGTCATTCTTTTGAATTTTTAGAAACAAAAAATCGTTGAGCATTGCGTGGTAGCGCTAACCGTTGACGGTAACGGCGACTTCTTGCTCATTTTAGAAGAAAAATGGACCAATGATGTCGCCAAAATCCACACCAAACTGTGGCTCGTTGTGGACGCATTGGCTTCTCAGTAGTCACGTGTGGGTTCTCTGAACCACATATGCCACATGATTTTTAGCAAAATTCTTGACCTCCTGCCAAACAAACTTCAGCCTGTTAAATGGCCCACCCTTTTGTTGGATTAGAAATTACCTCTGTAGTTTACCATGACATTTGCTACCCTAATTTCGAGGGTTAAGCTTTGCCGCTAAGTGTAAAGAGCATCAAATACAATCCCACGACAGCCGGTTCTGTGGACCGGGTTGACCCGAAGAGCAATTCTTCGGCCAAGGGCTGTCACCCCTGCAAACAGTTACCGCTACAACAACAGCATCAAATGAACCCGTTCTTGTTGGGAGAGCTTCATTATTAAATCGTTGTTCCAGCTCCATAATTCGTGCTCATAAGTCTATACGTAAGTATAATAGCAGAATTTGCTGCAATGACATTCACGTTTTAGTAACAGTGACTGGATTTAAAAACATCCCTATTCTAATAGTTCCAGCAAAATAAAATTTATTGTGGCAGCCGCACGTACTGTTTTCTCGTTGTAATTATTTTTGTTATGTCCAACCAATTTCGAAACTACCCAAATCCTTTCTGCTGCCATCTCCGACATTTTGCGAAATCAAATTTACGTTGCGTGTTTGATGCTTATCACTGCAGAGAAGCCCATTAAAATGCGTTTCTTTGGTTTGGCTATATTACGTAAAATGTCTCATACGACGAACTCATTAAGGGAAAATATGTGCTCATTTGCTGGATTTTCCTGCCTATTATCAAAGTCTTTGTTGTTGTTGTTGTTGCTGCTGCTCCCGGTGCTACTGCCGATATTGTAGTTGTTGTTGTTGGTGTACTAAACATTATTTGTATAAAATTTTGGGTTAATGTTTGCTCATTCCCGGGCATTCGTTGTCGAAATCATTGTCAGTTGTAGTGTGCGTATATCTTTATTGGCACACATACAAGCACTTACTTACGCACACACACACAGTTACACTCACATGTATGTATGTGCATGAGTGTGTGCGTTTGTCTGTTTTTGTAATCATGTTTTGTTTATGTGCAATAGGCACGTGTGTACACTTTAGTTAAGGCATTTTGTACTCCAGGCTCCAGGGGCCACCTAATGAAGGCCTTGCTGAATGATGCCTGATGGGGGGTCCAAAAGAGACACATCAGATAAGAGAAGAAGTGTCAAAAGAATGACTAATTCATGACTTCTATTGGAATGGTAAGAGTATACTGAAGAATTGACAAATGTTAAGCTGGGACTAAACAGAAAGTCTTTTAGTAATTCCCAAGTTTGCCTTCCATGAAACCATATACATGTAAAAACTTCTCTAAAAATTTTAGCCGATAGAAATTGGCATTAAACAGTAGATCCCGGTCAGTAAGGACAAGAATTGAATCGTGCACAGCTCACGGATTTGGGAGTAGTTTTCTTTGTTCGTTAATGAAATTTTATTTTTTGATGGATTCTATGGGCTTTCCAGGACATTAACTGATAACAAGGTCATATTAATTTCCCAAATTATCATCTTGGAGAAGAATTGAACACGGCTGGTTTTTGATACAGAATAAATCGGACAAAAGCGGTTCCCTTTTGAGGGACTAAAAATAAGTGAACACTTTTTTTTAAAAGTTCTACATCATAACTTAAATAATTAACAGGTCTTTTATCATTGTTATGACTTGAGCAGTTTTTTATTCTGGTTCGAGACCTTTATGTTGTTTCTTTTTCAGAATCAACGTAAAAAAGAAGAATTTGGTGAAATATATGGTACGGTTGCCAGGAAGACTGTACAGCTGTTTCTAAACCCGCCAAGGTTTTTCTTCAGCAGTCTTTGGCAACGATTACTTCGGCCACAAATCAAATGACTTATACGGGAGACTCATTTTTATTAATGAGAATTACCCTTTGTGTATAGTCTTCGAACAGTGCGTAGAGCAATCTTCAACGCGCAATATCATTTCCACCAATTCCGTTTCGCATGGGTCTTCGTTGAAATCCACAAATGCAAAAAGCACAATCAAAGTGTGCATGTTTTTTGTGCGTACATATACTCATACATTCGTTGCACATTAGGGCGTACCAATCCTTTTTAATAGTTTTTTTTCTCTTTTAATTAACTGTAAATTACTTTTTTATTCGATCTTTTTTGTGACAGTTTATATAAATCGAGCTCTTGGAGTTAATATAAATTAAATAATTGTTAATTGGTTATTTTTCTATTGAGAAGAACCAAATATAAATACAGAAACTCGTAAAAAAGAAAACGACAAGACTCAGAAAAAAAAAAGTTATAATTAATTAACTTAAAATATAGCTTTTGTAGAAAGTCGAAGCACCTACACTGAGCCGAAAATACAAAGATTTTTAACCATGTGTCTGGTTATATCCAAATTTCTTCTTAACAGTCTGTCTGGCAACCGTAGCCAATACATTGCACCAATTTTTAAGTTGATTCCAAAAAAAGAAACAACAAAGAGGACTCAAACCAGAATAAATCCGGTTCAAGTCATACGAGTAATAATAAAAAAAACCGAATAAATGTTAACAAAAGAAAAAACATAATTAGTAGGTTAATTTAATATTAAAAATTATTAAGCTCGTTTGTTTAATTGCGGTCTGTTGCTTTTACACATTGAACAGGGACCTCTTGCATCTATATTTAAAAAGAAGACAAGTTTTAAAATTTTAACAGTAACTAGATTTCTGGTTAAAAGAGGTAAACAATAAATAGTGAACTTAACAATAAACATGATTTCTATAACGATCTTCATAGTTAATAATATTAACAATTTCATTGTTTAATTTAACATGTATTGTTTCAATAAATTAACTATGAAATTTTAATAATAACAATTTTCATGGTTAAAAACAATGCATTGTTAAAACAACAATAATTATTTTAATAATAACAATTTTAATGGTTAAAACACTCAACAATGCATTGTTAAAATAAGAATAATTATCTTAAAATAAACATTTTTCATGGTTCAAAAATTTAACCGTAAAATAGTTAAATTTACTATTATTGTTGTTAAATACCAGTCAACAACAAAATGTTCAAATTAATCTTATATAACGTAGACTCCAAATGAAGTTTATTTATGATTAAGTTAACCTTATATAAGGTTATTTTTCTCCTCAGTGTAGATGCAAAATACGTCCCATAATTGGCCGCTGTCATTGCCAACCGTCACCTAATGTTCTGGGAAAGTTTTTAGAGAATATTTCTCATTACGATAAAGGGATATTTGAAAAATGTAAATGAAATAAAATATCGGCCAATGGCTCGTTATGGCTTCGATGGAATTCGTCTCTCCGAGGGTCCATATTTCTAATGACTCTGAGACATAAAAGAAGTTCAATATCGTTAATGTGACGAATTATCTCATCCTTTAGCTATTGAAGTGTTCGTGGCTTATAGACGTACACTTTTTCTTTTAAATATCTCCATATTGTTGGCTTCGAGACAAGTGGCACCATCCTGTTAAAACCACATACCGCCCATGTCCATATCCTCAATTTCTGGTCACAAGAAGTCCCTTCATATCTCGCGATAGCGAACACCATTCACGGTAACTGCTTGGCCGACCTTATTTTCGAAGAAGTACTGTGCGGTAACACCACCCGCCCATAAACCGCCCTAAACAGTAATTTTTGTGGATGCATCGGCTTTTCAACAATCACTCGAGGATTCTAATTTGCCCATATGCGGCCATTCTGCTTTGTACCGAATCCACTGAGGTGAAAAAAAGTGTGCCTTGTCGCTGAAGATGATATTCTTTGTAAAGTCACTATTCACTTCTGTCTGTTCGATCAAATTTTCGGCGTATTGAAGACGCTTTAAAAGGTAGGCTTCTAGTTTTGAGACAGTAGGCTTCTAGTCTTGAGTCCATTGAACCTTGCCAGCGTCTAAATTTAAATCTGTATTCAAAATTCAAATTATTTACGAAGATGAGTCAAGGTTGACAGCTCTTCTGCAAGACTATCGCGAACAACATCAATGTTTTCCGCAAAACGAACTGGGCGAACATGCACAGAAGTTTTCAAATTTCCGACAGATCCGGTTTGCTTCGACTTGCGCCCAATTATCCCGATTGTGTACACATTTGGTCGATTATGCTGACCAAAAAAATCACAAAGTACACGAAATGCATTTTGATTTCAACGTCCATTATTTTAAATAGCTTCAACAATCTTAACGCGATCCTCCTTGGTTGAATTTGTAAATCACTTAAACAAAGCAATGTCAAATTAAGTTAGGCAAAAAACTTGACTTACAATTAGCATCGTGCATTATGGTTGGGCCACCCTTATTGAAAATCTAGGCTAATTTGGGTTAGCGGCAGGTAAACAATGCACATATGGGTACTAAAAACCATCAAATTACGATTTGACTGAATTTGATGTCCTCACCCTTAAGTCTAAAGTCCCTTGGGCGCCTAAAAATACGAGGGCGACCGCAAAACTAACTGGCCTGGTTTGTTTTTTAAAAGCAATCTTTTATAAGCCATCTGTCAAAATTTCCGAAATATTAAATGATTATTTTCTTTGTTACAGGTGATTGAAGTAAACAAGTTTTATAGTTTTTGAAAAATGGAAAATAAAGAGTTTCGTGCGGTAATTAAACACTTTTATATGAAAGGTTATACGCCACAATTAATCAAAGATGAATTGGATTCTGTTCATGGTGATAATGCACCATCATACTCCACCGTGAAATCCTGGGTTCAACAATTTAAAATGGGTCGTTTAAGTACGGAAGATGAACAACGCTCTGGAAGACCGAAAACTGCTACTACTATTGAAAACATTGGAAAAATATTTAATGAAGTGACTAAAGATAGACGAATAAAGCTCAGAGAACTTGCTGATATTGTTAAAATACACGAAACACAAGTTTGGAGTATTTTACATGATGAACTTCACATGAAAAAGCTATCCGCAAGATGGGTGCCGCGTTTGTTGACTTTGGCCCAAAAAATCGTCCGTTGGACCAATTCCGAGGAGCTTTTAGCGATTTATCAGCGTAATCCAATAGAGTTCTTGCGCCGATTCATAACTGTTGATGAAACATGGATCCATCACTACATCCCAGAATGCAAAGAACAGCCAAAACAATGGATAGAAGCTGGTAAAAGTGGTCCAAAGAAGGCGAAAACTGTTAAGTCAGCAGGAAAAGTAATGGCCACAGTATTTTGGGATGCAAGGGGTATTATATTTATTGATTATCTTGAGAAAGGAAAAACTATAAATAGTGAATATTAGTGTGCATTATTGGATCGGTTGAGTGAAGAAATCAAGATAAAACGACCGCATTTAGAAAAAAAGTTATTTTTCATCAAGATAATGCTCCTTCACACACCGCATTTTTAACTCAACAAAAACTGACCGAATTACGATTTGAAATTGCTCCGCATCCACCATATAGTCCAGATTTAGCTCCTTCTGATTATTTCGTTTCCAAATTTAAAAAAATTTCTAGGTGGCAAAAAATTTTCGTCCAATAGCGAAGTTATTGCTGAAACTGAGGCATATTTTGAAGGTCTTGAAAAATCTTATTTTTCGGATGGAATTAAAAAACTTAAAAAACGTTTGATGACGTGTATTGAGTTGGAAGGAGATTATGTTGAAAAATAAATAATAATAATTCCAAAAAACGGTTCTTTTTATGTTAGGCCAGTTACTTTTGCGGTCGCCCTCGTATATCCTTTCAAATATGAACTATGGAACCACATATGATTTTTTCATTAATATAAGTATGCACCAACTTTTCAAATCGGATAGAACCGAAAATCGAGCCTCCTAACAAGGGGTATTAAAATCAATGAAATTTTCTCACGGATCTGAGTAAAGCACTGTTTTTAGGATTTGGCTGAATTGGAGTACATGGGCCAATTGTCCAGTAGACTTGGACCCACCACCACCAACAACCACATCCATCAATTCTGCAAATGTTATATTGGAATGCAGCCAATGGTAGAGAATATAAAAGCGTTGGCTCGGCCGAACTTTCGAATGGTCCACTTGCGACAAAAAGGCCTCAGGATCACGGCCACGCCCCCTTTCCGCCACTGAGGCATTTGTATGTGTTCGCAATTGTGTGCTTGTTTGTATGCTTGTATGGCTGTAATCGAGGTTGTTGTTCTGAAGACCCGAAATACATGTTGTTCACTTACATTTTGATTCGATGTTTGCACAAAATTAACTTTTTTATGGTCAAATTGATGCCAGTAATGCAAACACACTCACACACACGCACACAGATGCCATAGCATAACGTGTGAACATATACAATATATTTGTATATAAAACTGTATGTAAGCCAACAATACATACATTATATACAAACATATACTCGTAACTCCGATAGTACGACTACACGTGTACGTCTCTATGTTCATGCCCCCGTACTTGTTTGATATAATTAAGAGTACACCATCGCCAGCCCCATCAGCCGGCCGCTGGCAGCCGGAGCAACGAAAAAAAAGATGATAACATTAACTAAAACATACCAATGACAAACTACACCCACTAATGGAGGACCATTGTTGGGGAAGGCTGCCACAACGCACACCCACTTGCCATCCAAGGGACAACCGGAGCTAAGTATGCGTGTGCATGTGGGCATGTCAACCGTAATGAAGTACGGGAATGCGTACGAAAGCGAGTAGTACCAGTACCGGTGGCAGTGGTGGTAGTCACAATCTTTGGCTTCCATGACTTCAAGGTATTTTGGGTTTCTTTTGTTTTTGTGCATGTGTGTGGGTGCCTAAGTGCGTGCGTGTATGTGTGGTTGGCTAATGAAAATGACTCGGTGTGATTACTGTGTGTGTTTGGGTCAAAAAGGATCTGCCGGAATGTGTTCATATCGTGTGTCACAAGGCTTGTTTCATATTAAAACAGTTGGCTGGATAGAATAGCATGTGACCTCAAGTTCAAAGGTTTTATTTAAAGGGCCTGTACGGGCAAACATTTTGGGGTTATTAAACCTGAAAAATTAATTTCTCACGGAAATTCTTAATTTTAACATGCATTGTATTTTTCGGAAAGCTCATTTATCCTTTCCCTCTCAAAATGGCAAATAAAATAGAGTTTAGGGATTTCTTATTTTCATATGAGTAAGCAAAACATTTAGGAGTTTCCGTAGAGAAGGTTCACTCAAAAGTGTTGTTTAAAACATTTTTCCAATAACATACAGTTTTTGTTTAGAAAATGTTGTATCAGTTTATTTGCACACGCAACATTTTTCATGTCATTGTCCAGGACATAGATTTTGGAGGCTAAAAGTTCAACCCAATACTTGATTTTGAGCATAATACGCTTTGCCAATTTAGCTAAAGTTTTTGAATTATCGCATGGTACATTTTAATACCTTGCACCACTCCGTGGATCAGGGTATTACAAGTAAGTTTCATGGCAAATGTTTGTAACCAATAAAAATATTTGAATATACCAATCCACATATGTGACGCGCAAAATAGAAAGGACCTTAGGTTAAAAACCAGTTTTGTTCAGGAGAGCCATTTTAAAGATTAGGTCACTTTCTATTTGCGAGAATATCGAGAATCGTCGACTTCACTTTCATAAAACGCGCATGTCTCTGGGAGGGAACACTTTTGGGGCATGGGATCGGTCTCATTCGATGCTCAGATGTTGTCCACATCAAAAAAAGAAAAAAATGAAAATTAATTTTGTTTACCCTAAGTTCCCTTTCTCTTTGCGATGTCACATATAACAAACTGCTGATTTGGTTTAACCAATGTCTGTTCGTACATATAAAGTTCAAATAAAACTACAGGTCGCAATTGTTTTATGTTTCATCGATATTCATGAAACTTGGCTGAAGTAAGTTTTTTGCCTCTTGACCGATCTGTTCCATTTTCAATACCAACCCTTCCGATCCATCAACACATGTTTCTGCAATTTCTCTGCAAAATTTAAGATGCCTAGCTTCAACAGTGCAACCAGAAGTATGCGGGACTTACGGTCATGGCTAGATCATCTTAGAAGTTTACGAAGATTAAGATTATATAGAGTGATTCATCTAGAGTTATTTTTTCAGAACAAAAAAAAAATTCAAATCAAGTGTGGAATCTTTATTGGTAATTTTAAAGGACATTTTATGGCATTTATTTTTTGAAAATAATTACCTTCAAATGTTGGCAACTGTATTTTAGAAAGAGCGTTCGGTGATAAACGGGAAGATTCGCTGTTTTCGACCAAAATTTTGTTCAGTGATGAGGCTCAACGGCAAAGTCAATAAACAAAATTGCCGCATTTGGGCTGAAGAGCCACAAGAAGAGGTTTACAAGGTGCCATTATACCCAGAAAAACCACGGTTTGATCCGGTTTATGGGCCGGTGGTCCAAATTTTTTCAAAAATGATAATAGCCGGAATGTATCCGTGAATTGCGTTTGCTATCGCGCCATATCGGACTTTTTGGTACCTGCAATTGAAGCCCGTAATCTTGAAGACATTTGACATTTCAACAGGACGGTGCCACTTGTCATACAGCTGCTCAAACAATGGATCTTTTGAAAGGTCATTTCGAAAAACAGCTAATTTCACGTTTTTGACAGGTGAGTTGATCGAGTGATCTCAAACTTTTAGACATTTTCCTTTGGGGTTACGTAAAGTCCAAAGTCTGTGCTGTGACAAACCAGCTACGCTTCAGGTTTTTGAAGTCAACATTACGCGTGTCATTAAAGCCATACCGGTCGAAATACTCGAACGAGTCATCCAAAATTCGACCCTCAGAATGGAAACCCTGAGGCGTAGTTGCGGCCTACATTTGAAGGAAATTATAAATATAAAAAAAAATTAATGCCATAAAATGTCCTTTCAAATTACCAATAAAGATTCCACACTTGATTTGAATTTTTATATTTTTTTTTGTTCTGAAAAAATACCTCTAGATGGAACACCCTATATAAGGCCCCTATTAAAAAGACACTTATAGTATCGAATTTAAAACCAGATTTTTGTACAATTTTTTTTAGAATGTAACAAATATCATTACAATTTTGATTACCAAGTAATTTGCTCTCATTACCCTTTGTATTATTTTGAAACCAAAAAAAGGTACTTATTGCAAATGTATTAAATACAAAGTATTAAAGTACGATGTGTGGCTGCAGTTGCATTTAGAGGTCGATCTTTTGAAAAACTTTCATTGTTCAGTTCTCTCAAATTTTAAAATCTTTTGTTTTTCTTTAAAAACTATCCCCTCTTACTCACAGACTTAAATTTTTTTGTTTTAAGGCCTGCAAAGAGGAAAGCTACAAATAACTCACATCTGTCCTTCAACGGATGAGGTGTAGAGTCTACAGGGGTGTAGGATATCCTGTAGTCGCCTCTGTCCGCATTAATCACCTTAATGAGATTAATTTTAATTGAAATTGAAATTCATTTTCTAATTGATTTTCCATATAAATTGCACATTATCTGCACTTTATTCTCCCTTCCCTGTAGTTGGAGTACCTATTGTGTCTTATTCCCCAAAATATCCTTATCATCTCCACAGGATATAATAAAAGCCTGGACATGTAGCACACATACTGCCACACTTGTTATTTAAATTCATTAATTTATATCCTAATTGTTTTTAAATTATACCCTACGAGAATATGTGCAATAATTTCCCATACATAAAATATAAAATGTCCTTGAACGAAGTGCCCGCATGAACGAATAAGCGGACACCTTTTAGAAATGACGAATCTTCACTTAATAATTCATAGAGCAGTGCTGCCCAGGCAAAATGTGGTCAACGATGTGTTGTTGTGTTGAAGCGGAATTTCAACACCAACACCAGCTTCTTGAGCTGTCAACGGCAGGTCAAAAGGAGGCAAATGATTCATGACAACCCACACTTGCACATGTAAATGGTCTTAAATGCACCTGTCTATGTGAATTTATAATTGCATGTTTGTATTGAAAATAAATATACGTACACAGAGAGGTGGGCATAGATTCGATGCCAATCTGGGATAGGCTCAAGTTCTACTTGTTCTCAATGCAGAAAAGTTTCATTGTATTATAGTGGTCCACAATGCAGGCGAGTGGGTGGTATGATAATTTGGTAAAAGAGTCAACACAGGGTGAAGTTTGACTTCAATGACGATAATCAAAATGATCGTACATAAATTGCAACCATTATTAGAATGAAAACCAAAGTAGACAGAAATTTTTTTTATTAAATAATGGCATAAATACGAGGGTTGCTATTTATATTTCGGGTCTGGCAATAAAAACACAATAATTTATCATTGAAAATGGTGTTATTCTTTTCCTAAATATTCTCCTTTAAGATCAATACACTTCTGCATGCGCACAAACCAATTTTCGAAGCACTTTTTCCAATCCGATTGAGACACCTCCAAAACATGATTTTTAAACGCTTCAACAGCTGCTTCGGGCGATGAAAAACGTTGACCGCGCATTTTTTTCTTGATGCTAGGTAATAAGAAGAAGTCATTGGGTGCCAAATCAGGGCTGTACGGTGGATGGCCCATCAATTCGACATCTTGAGTGCTCAAATAGCTCATCGTTTCAGCTGATGAGTGAAAGCTCGCATTGTCGTGATGCAAAATGATCCGTCTTCTCTTATTATCTTTCCTCTTTTCTTCGAACACTGTTGGCAAACAGATGGTTGTATACCACTCAGAATTGATCGTCCTATGTTCCACTAAAGGCACTGAGGCCGAACAAAAGCGCAATCATTTGCTTCGATGTACATCTTCCACGAACAACTTTTGTTGGATTTGACTCGTCTTGAAAGACCCATACGGTCGATTGCTGTTTTGTTTCGGGTTCATATGCATAGATCTATGATTCGTTACCTGTGACAATGTTATACACTGCCTGGGAGCTACCGCAGTTATACTTTTTCAACATCTCTTTGTACCAATCCATACGAGCCTTTTTTGAGCATTCGTCAAATTATGTGGGATCAACGAGAAAATTTTTTTTCACGGCCAAATGAACATGCAATGTCTTATTGATGCTTGTCATACAAATGCCCAAGGATGCCTCAATCTCACGGTATGTCACATGTCGGTCATGCTTAATCAGTTCACGCACAGCATCGATGGTTTCTGGTAAAGTGACCAAAGTTGGACGTCCTTCACCAAATTCAACCTGGAGCGAACGGCGCCCAAGACTGAACTCTTGGTACCAGCGATTAACAGTGGTTTTTGATGGTGATTCATCGCCAAAAGTCGAAACTAGTTGATTAAAACACTCTTGTCCCACGCCGAAAATCGTAAAAAATCAACGCACGAAAATGTTCAAGGGATAATTCCATTTTTTGGCTGAGATGAATTTTTCAGCGCACTGTAAACAAAGCAATTCGCCCTCAAATGACAAAACGTTCTGAGTGAAGTTATGCTAAAAATCGTCAAAGTTTCCAATGGAAGTTCCAGTTTGCATCTGGGAACACTTGTATTTCCAGAACCCAAAATATAAATAACAACCCTCGTATTGTTTCAAAGTAAAACCAGAATCAGTTTGATATCTTGTTCAGTTGATTTTTAATTTAAATTTAAGTTCCTATCCTTCTTAGCTGCCTGCCCACCTCAGCATTTTGGTCTCTCAGCATTTCGCCTTTCCAAGGTCACCAGCCAAGCATCTTTGAGACCTAAAATCAAACTTAATTCGGATGTGTCTAAAATTTCAGAGTATCGTTTATGACTAGCCGCTTTATTGCTTTATACTTTCCAATCTCCCCCACAGTGCACTGTGTCTTCATCTGCTGTCATCCAACGCCTTGGCTTGCCAACGTAGATGTCATTTAATGATTTGCATTTGACTTATTGCGTATTTGTTTAGAAAACTTCAACATGAGACTCAAGCTACACAAACACACACTCGCACTTACAACGAATATGCGGTTATCGTTACAACAACAGAGTGTATGCGTTTCTGTGTGTGTGCGAGAGAGAGTATCCTGGTAGGAACCAAGTCCTTTGGCTGGAAGCACACTTACTTGCATGCACACGTACAGAGATATGAGTGCAATTGAATTTGTCATTTGTTATGGTAATTGATTGTGACAATGTGGAACACCCACACACACACATATATATAAGACCCCTCTATGCTTACACCTATACATATAAACGAGGGCGGTCCTAGGAATACGCAGCGTATTAATATTCAGTGTTTTTGTGGATTAAACCGATTCATGACTTGTCGATTTGTATTCTGCGATTTTTTTACTTCAAAAATGTCACAACCTAACTTTCCAAAAGGGTGATTACTATTGGC
The DNA here is from genome assembly GCA_963513945.1 of Hydrotaea diabolus. Lineage (NCBI taxonomy): Eukaryota > Metazoa > Arthropoda > Insecta > Diptera > Muscidae > Hydrotaea > Hydrotaea diabolus. The sequence goes on along the minus strand of OY740720.1, from coordinate 28,015,545 downwards.
CCACCTTGTATGTATTCATTTCAAAAGTAACAGATAAATTTGCAAGGTGTTACCAAATTAATAAAAAATTTTAAATAAGGATAAGGAAGGATAAAGGATCAATAAATCTGTATATTTTCAAATAAAGGATGTTTTTTTAGGCGTGTGGTTTTCGAATAGAAATAAAATGCACATAATTTAATTCTATGGCCAAGAATTTAGCCATACGAGGGTTGCCACTTATTTTTCGGGTCCTGACAATACTAGTGTTCCCAGATAGAAACTGAAACTTCCAGTTGAAACTTTGACATTTTTTAGCATAACTTCACTCAGAACGTTTTGTCATTTGAGGGCGAATTGCTTTGTTTACAGTGTGTTGAAAAATTCATCTCAGTCAAAGAATGGAATTATCCCGTGAACATTTTCGTGCGATGATTTTTTACGATTTTCGGCGTGGGTTATCGAGACAAGAGTGTTTAAATCAACTTGTTTCGACTTTTGGCGATGGAGCATCATCAAAAACCACTGTTAATCGCTGGTACCAAGAGTTCAGTCTCGGACGCCGTTCGCTCCAAGATGAATTTCGTGAAGGAAGTTGTTTCGGTCACTTTGCCAGAAACAATCGATGCTGTGAGTGAACTGATTAAGCAAGATCGACATGTAACATACCGTGAGATTGAGGCATCCTTGGGCATTAGTATAACAAGCATAAATAAGATATTGCATGTGCATTTGGCAGTGAAAAAATTGTTCTCGTTGGATCCCACATAATTTGACGAATGCTCAAAATTAGGCTCGTATGGATTGGTGCAAATAGATGTTGAAAAAGTATAACTGCGGTAGCTCAAAGGCAGTGTACAAAATTGTCACAGGTGACGAATCATGGATCTATGTATATGAACCCCAAAACAAAACAGCAACTGATCGTATGGGTCTTTCAAGACGAGCCAAATCCAACAAAAATTGTTCGTGGAAGAAGTACATCGAAGCAAATGATTTCGTTTTTGTTCGGTATAACCGGCCATGTTGCCACAGTGCCATTAGTGGAACGTAGGGCAGTCAATTCTAAGTGGAATACAGCCATCTGTTTGCCAACAGTGTTCGAAGAAATGAGGAAAGATAATAAGAGAAGACGGATTATTTTGCATCACGACAATCCGAGCTTTCACACATCAGCTGAAACGATGAGCTATTTGACCACTCAAGAAAAGTTTCATTGTATTATAGTGGTCCACAATGCTGGCGAGTGGGTGGTGTGCTAATTTGGAAATAGATGTAACACAGGGTGGAATTAGACTTGAATGACGATACTGAAACGAAGATGTCGAATTGATGGGCCATCCACCGTACAGCCCTGAATTGGCACCCAATGATTTCTTCTTATTCCCCAGCATCAAGAAGAAAATGCGTTTTTCATCGCCCGAAGCAGCTGTTGAGGCGTTCAAAAATCATGTTTTGGAGGTGTCTCCATCGGAGTGGAAAAGTGCTTCGAAAATTGGTTTGTGCAAATGCAAAAGTGTATTGATCTTAAAGGAGAATATTTTAAAAAAGAATTACACCATTTCCAATAATAAATTATTGTGTTTTTATTGCCGCACCCGAAATATAAATAGCAACCCTCGTATTATAAAAATAACGGTTTTCCATTATGTTTTAAAAATGATTTCGGGCAAGTGAGCGAATAAGTTCTAGCCGAGAGGCCCACCTTTTTGCAGCATTTGGGTCCGTATGTTAGCAATAACGAGCCGTATATTCTCTTCCAAGGCGTCAATCGTGTCAGTGTTATCTGCATAGACAAGCGACTGCACATAACCCCACAAAAAATAGTCTAGCGGTGTTAAACCGCACGATCTTAGAGGCAAGGCTACAGACCCACGAAGCGGGATAATGCGCTTACCAAAAGTTTCCTTTAATAAATTGATTGTTTTGTTAGCTGTGTGGCATGTAGCGCCATCCTGTTGGAACTTAAAGTAGTCCACATCAACGTCGTCCAGTTCAGACACAAACAAGTCTTTAATCATGGCTCTATAGCATTCCCCATTGACATTATGGCCGGCTTGATTTTTGAAGAAATGTGGCCATAAAGCACTCGAAACACTGACTTTTTGAGGATGTAACGGCGTCTCAACAATGGCGTGAGGACTTTCATTATTCGGAATGCGAAAATTTTTGTTACTAACGTACGCATTCAACCAAAAGTGAGCTTAATTGCTGAACAATATTTTTGTGTAAACATCAGGATCGGTGGCCACCTCGTTTTGGGCCCATTCACCACGATTTTTAAACGTTGTTCCGGAGTAAGTCTATTCATTATGAAATGGCAAACCAAACTGACCATAAATCAAGTGACAGCTGTCAAAATGATCAACTCCGAAAAAAGTGCGGCCAGATTGAAAACAGCACGTCTTAAAACAGACTTCTGGACGGAATTTACCACCGTATATTTTTGTAGACGTATTAAGGTCCGCTGTTGAGTAATTACACGGACAAAAATATATATGCTAAAAATTTGTTTGCATGCAAACATTTATATGATTGGAACATGCTATAAGCATTTAAATGTTTGTACTCAAACATATACATGTTGGTAAGCAAACATATAAATGATTAGCAACATTGCGGCAAACACATGAACATTTAGCAACATTACCTGAAACATATTAATGTTTAGCAACATAGCCGCATTCATATGAATGTTTAGCAACACTGCCACAAAACTGAATGTTTATGTGCAAATGTTGCCACACATTTTGTGATGCGTTCGTTCATCGTCCATCGTCAAATGCGTTACGCTTTAGTCACTTGCAGGTGGTAATTGGATAATAGTTCGAATGAACAATTTACATGACAGTCGTCTTTAAATCATCCAGAAAGATTGTTTGTTATTTACAACACCAGCCGAAAAACACTTGTGCTGTTTTGGATATATGCCAAAGTCGCAGTCACCGCGAAATAAAATTAGAATTAAAAGTAACTTCAAAGAAGACACTAAGAAGTGAATGTAGTAACGCAGAAGACACTTCTAGAAGTTAACTATGCGGAAGACACTTTTGCGATAAAAAAAATGGTACCGCAGACGATAAGTTTTAATTTCCTAGCGTCACTTCTTAGTCGCTTCCGCGATAGAAAATATTGGCAGCGTTGGAACAAACATAGTTATGTTTTCCGCATTAATGTTTCCTGCGCATGTTTAAATAGACCGATTTTTCGCTCCGTGTACACTCACACACCTGAACAAACAAACACGAACTCAAACCGCATATGCAACCACCAAACACATCTAAGTTCATTATTGTACAGTGAACATTAGGGAGGAATTTAGTTTTTGGCAGTCAAAAAGTTTAGTTTAAACACTCCCCTACAGCTTTTTGGCGCTCAAAGGCAAGTCTCAAGAAGCCATATGTCAGATAACATCGTACGGGGAAGGGATATTGGAGCTTAATCTGAAATATAATGATATTTTAAAATAAAAAGTTTAAATATAAAATTGTCTACTTCAAAATAGTTCTGCACAACACAGGACCACCCCAGTATACTTACATACAAGCATAGATCTATCGTCGTGTATTCGAATGTGTAGTTCGCTCTATAAATATAATCATGTGTGTGGGTATGTGTGCCAGAGTACTTATACGCTCAGTGAAGATGGCTCTGCTTGGCATGTTGATGGGAATGCTGCTACTGCTGATGATGGTGATGTTGATGACTTTTGTTGTCTTACTTTATTGTAATAATTATCACATTAAATATTCCCAAAATGAAAAGACTAAAACGAAGACAAACAAATTATTGAAACAAACTTAAATGATTTGCAAATGTATGTACATACACAAATGTATAAGCAAACGTATTCTCTTCTAAATGGCACTTAATTTGTAGCAAAATTAATTTTGTTACACTACAGATATTTTTCGAATAAAATAAGTTGTTTTTTTATTGAAAGAGAAGGCTGTTGCTCAGACAATTTAATATCTCTATTTTTATTTATATAGAGAACAAACATTTTCGCAAAAAGAACAAATATAAAGCAATATCTGGACTGCATTAACATTTTCATAGCAATCCTGGGTCAATAAAGACAAACAAGCCACATTTCCAGTAATTGTGGAAGTTAAATCCTAAATAGAGTGTCCAAAACTCAAACCTAAAACCGACATTCTGATTTCTATGTCCGAACCCGACAGTCGGTTTCTCAAAAATAGCCAAAACCCAAGATGCCGGTTTAGCCGGTTGTTTGTCGTGTTTGCTGGTATTAGGTTTTTTGATGTTTCTGTTTTCCAATCAAAAAAAATTCAAAATTTCAAACACGGAATATGTAACTAGGTTTTGAGTCAGATGCACCTTTAAGCACGCAGAAAAAAGGTTGGGTTGGGTTGAAAATATTTGAAGAGGATCATACTATTGTTGGGTATATGGTTGTGGCACAACAATATTATGATCCTCACAACAATAGTATGATTCACACATAACCATAGTATGATACCCACAACCATAGTATCATTCACATCAACCATACTATGCTCTTCACAACAGTAGTATGATTTACACTCAACCATAATATTATCTCCACAACCATATTATGATCCTCACAACCATATCATGTTTCTCATACAACCATAGTATGATCATCACAACCATAGTATGATTCACACGCAACCATACTATGATCCCCACAACCATAGTATGATTCACACTCCACCTACAATTATAGTATGATTCAGTTAACCATACTATGATCCCCAAAACTATTTATTAGGATTGGGTAATGTTGTTATTAAAAAATAGAGATTTTTATCAAGCAAGTTTTTTTTTTTAATCGCATTACAATTAGTTCATAGCCAGATTTTAGGCCATGTTTTTATTGAACATTTCATTCAAGAAACAAAGATATATATTCCAATAGCAGTAAAAAATACTTTTAGTTGCCAGCAGGGGTAAATGCTATGTCACCACCCGTAGACCCCAAGTAACGAATGTGATTAAACCATTATCAATGGCTATATACTTAAGTGCAGGCAGATAGATTTTAAATAAAATAAACACAATAAAAAGTAAACACAATAAAAATCCCTCGAAAAACCTGCCTGTTGTTGTTTTTTTTATAATGGACAACAACCACACGTAGAGAAAAAATATGGTTACACTATGTCACCGCAACAATAATATGTTTTCTACAATAAAAACATGTTCGTCGCAACCATAGTATTGTTTTTTGAATTTCATTTTGACAACAGTATGATTGTGACAATATTACTATTGTTGAAATGTAACATATATACATGGTTGGTGCATCAGTATTAATTGGCGCAATCATCCAATATTAATTGGCGCAATCATACTGTTGTCAAAATGAAATTCAAAAACAATACTATGGCTGCGACGAACATGCTTTTATTGTAGAGAACATACTATTGTTGCGGTGACCATATAGTAACCATATATTTCTCTGAGTGAGGGTATCGGTAAACTTACGTAGAATCACCAATTGATACGACTTAACGATCTTAATGAAAATTTATACTGGTAAATGCTTTAGGCCAAAGACGGACGCATGTTCATCCAATTTCATGTTTCTGACTCTAGAACCAACATATTTTATATAATCTTCAGGACATTTAGCAGAATAAAGTTTTTTTGGACAAAGTTCGGAGGCTGTTGTCTTTTTATAAAATCTATTACAATTAAGATATACACAACTATCACGAAAAAAAGTGAAATAATTGTTCCCTTAAAATTTTCATTCCCTTAAAGGAAAAATCGTGAATTTCAAGTGAAATGTTTGTTCCCTTTGAAGGAACAGCTGTTCATAATAGTGTTGGTTATTATTCCGTAGTATATGAAAAAAAATTAAAACAAAAAAAGTTGGTGGAAACTCAAAATGTTTACGAGTCGGGACGATGATGTTGATGCTTGAGGAGGAGGAAAACAAACAATCCTTTGGAATTGCCCACCGTATTTAATTCAAATAGAAGAGTTATTTGCGAGCAATTTTGTTTTTAGATTTAGCCAACATTATAGGCTTAATAAAGCAGCCTTCTCATACGTTCTGGATGTTCTGGCCAAATGTTTACCGGCAACAAAAAAAATGCTTTGGTATTCCGCCAATCGTAAAATTAAGTGCCTGCATACGATTTTTTGCTGAGGGTGATTACCAAAAAGGCGTTGGAAGAGACTATGAAGTTGGAATGGCCCAATCAACATTTAGTGAGGTTCTGTCGCAAGTTTTAGACGTTTTAGAGCAGAACCTATGTGACCGATGGATAGTTTATCCATCGGAAGAAGATATAAGGTGTATATCGCAGGAGTTATATAGGAAGTATAGGATACTGGTTGCATTGATGGAACGCACATCAATATTGTAGCGTCAAAAAACAACCATCTCTGTTATAACCGCAAAGGAAAGCATAGCTTGAACGTAACTCCGGCTCCAATGCTTTGCATTCTATCACGCAGAATATCACTTTGAACTTTGTTAATTGATCTTGTCCTGAAAAGACTTTATGTAAACCTGAATAGCTAATTGTTAAACAAATAAAATTCTTACATGTTGATATTTCCCTACAGAAATCAAAGTGAACAAATTAAACGTGAAAAAGGGAAATGACAGTTTAAAAATGACCGTTCACGATAAGGGAAAAATGTCCAATTTCACTATTTTGCTCACGAATATCATTCCTAACTGAATTATTAGTAAAAAGGGAAAAACTGAAAGGGACAATTTATTCACGATAGCAATTCAGTGAAAAGGGGAAACATTTCGAGGGAACAACTGTTCCCGATAGGGGTGATAGCTTCCACCCATATGTTCAATCGATATTATGTCGTTAGCTCCTGAATCCGCTTATTACATCCATCCTGATAAGAATTAGGTACAGTTCTTTGTGATCGATCAGATATCATAGCCCCAGTACAAAGATGCCAAAAATACATACTACCGCTTCAAAATATATTTGCAATTTGGATAAATTTTGGCAACAAACACTTAGCCCGAAAATCGTATCTATTTAAATATGGGAATATGTGTACCAAAAACTAAGGCGAACATAATTTCCTTCAAACGCTGGCCGCTGGCCTCAGCGTTTCCATTCTGAGGCTCCAATTTTGGATGACTCGTTCGAGTATTTCGACCGGTATGGCTTCAATGACAAGCGTAATGTTGGCTTCAAAATCCTGAATCGTAGCTGGTTTGTCATCATAGACTTTGGATTTTACGTAACCCCAAAGAAAAATGTCTAATGGTGTGATATGACTCGATCTAGGCGGCCAACTCACCTGTTCGAAATGACCTCGATCGATAGTTCTTTTGTTTGAGCAGCTGTATGGCAAATGGCACCGAACTTTAAGATTACGGGCTTCAATTTCAGGTAGCAGAAAGTCCGATATCATGGCGCGATAGCGAGCACCATTCACGGTTACGTTCCGGCCATCATCATTTTTGAAAAAATATGCACCGATGATTTCACCAGCTTTTAAACCGCACCAAACCGTGGTTTTTTCTGGGTATAATGGCATCTCTTGAACCTCTTCTTGTTGCTCTTCAAACCAACTGCGGCAATTTTGTTGTTGTTCTTATTGTTGTAGCGGCAAACCGTACCGGGGTGACAGCCCTTGACCGAAGAATTGGTGATTCTCGTCGATCCGGTGCGTCGTGGGATCGCGGCAATTTCGTTTATTGACTTTGCCGTTAAGCCAGAAATGGGGCTTATCAACATGGACCACTGAACAAAATTTTGGTCGAAAACAGCGGATCTTCCCCTTTCTCAGCGAACGCTCATTTCAATAATACATTGGCCAACATTTGAAGGAAATTATTTTCAAAAAATAAATGCCATAAAATGTCCTTTCAAATTACGAATAAAGATTTCACACTTGATTTGAATTTGTATACTTTTTTTGTTGTGAAAAATTACCTCTAGATGGAACACCCTATACAAGTGGGAAATGTTAACCCGTACACACAAAGAACAAATTATTTTGAAATTCGTTGGAACTACAAAAAACATGTTGCAAAAGAAGAATGTCGGTTGCAATCACCAAATGTTTGTAATCTTAATGGAAATTCAATTCGACGCAACTAATCATACCAATGAAACTAAAAGAAAGCTATAGCTGGTGGTTGTAGCAACCAATAGGTTTGCAAAACAAATTGTTGTAGCCAATTATTGTAAACGACATTACCCTTCCCACATTTTAGACAAAAAGTTGGTTGCTTCTAATGAAAATTAATTTTTTATTCGAAAAACAAGTTCTGTGGCACTTGCATCTTAAGATCCAAAAATTCTTTCCTTTAGGTTCGAATAATTCGTTTGTTTCAATGATACTTTAGTTTTAATTACTGAAAATTAACGAACACCAACTAACATTCGTTTGTACTTACGGAATATTTGAGTTGCATGCAACCTATACGAATCTGTTCTCTGTGTGCATATGGGATAGCCATGCACACTAACTACGGGGGCATATCAATAATTCAGTGACTTTTCCAACTTCCCTCGTAGTTATATGAAATGCAATACTGCTCCCATCAAGTACCAACTGTAAATAGACTACTGTCAAATTTTGAGAGATCCCTCATTTAGTTTGTGTTTAACAACTGTTCAAAACATACAACCTCATGGATTTTGTTAAAATGAAAAAAAGTAAATTCGAGTGCTCATTAAACTTTTTTTTTTAAATAAAAACCGCCAATCAAACCAAGGAAATGCATGATAAATACTTTAGTTACTCTGCACCATCGATTTTCATGGTAAAAAAAGTGGTTTACTGACTTTCGTTGTGGTCGCACAAGGACATATGACGCTGAACGTTCTGGACGGCCATTGGAGGTCAATACACCCGAAAATGTCGATATGGCGTTGGCCGATCGAAGAGTAAAAAGGCGTGAGATTGTTGATGACATACGCATTTCATATGGCAGTGTGGTTTCGATTTTACATGATAAGTTGGGTTTAAAAAAGCTGTCTGCAAGATGTATGCCGCGTTTGCTCTCAATTGACCATAAACGTAATCGTGTGACAACTTCAAAGGTTTGTTTGGAGTTGTTTAACTGCAATTCGAATGAGTTTTTCCAGTGTTTTGTAACTGTGGATGAAGCATGGATCCATTAGAATACTTCGGGGACCAAGCAGCAGTCTAAACAATGGGCTTCTCCGGGTGAACCGGCTTCGAAGAAGGCCAAGGTGACTTTGTCGGCCATTAAGGTGATGACAATAGCTTTTTGGGATGCACGCGATAATCTTTCCTGAGTCCGTCACAAAACCACAAATAGATTTGTTAAAAAATTTTATTTTGTCTACTTCAAAATAAAAGTTGGCATTAAGAGGCTGCATTAGAAGTTCTTCCTTAAATGATTCTCCGAGTTAAATTTTACCTAAAAACCCACAATTCGAATTTTTCAATCGCTAACCTTCAAAGCATTTTTAGACATTAAATTTGCTTAGCTCTCTTCCACTTTGTTTTCCTATTGCAGTGATTGGACCACCCAACCAATTGCGATATTGATTTTGTGTTTTTGTTCTCTCCTACTCATAACTTTCAATTTAGCCTTTTCCTCGCTGTACAATTTCTTTTTAATCTCGTAAATGATTTGATAACAGATTTTGTGCTGAGCACACGAAAGTTGTTAATCCTCTTAGAAAAATAATAAAAATCTTCATAATCGTTATTTGCTGTTTTTAAACCATTTACTCTGTGTTTGCTTCTCTATTTAGACGTCCGTCGGAAGGGTGACGCGGGGTTATGATGGTGCCCTGTGACAAAGAAAGTAAACTGCTGGCATTCAAGGACAAGAAGGAGTAAGAGGGGAAACGGAAGGAGGAACTAAATTTTGTATTCTCTGTGGAAATGTTCAAAATGTTTGTTCAAAAGCTTGAAAAAAACGAATAAAAATGAAACGACTTTGAAACTTTTTAGGGCAAATTGTACACAAATCTTAGAGGGAGTAATTAAGCAGGGAAATTTAAGGCAAGCAATGGGAAGACGTTAGTTATGTTCGGGGGGCAAATTCGGCCCTACCCTCATTCAACTGCATTCTAGATTGAGAGTAGAGAGGGAAGCAAGTGTTATTCATTAGTTTACGAAGAAGACTGAGCCTTCTCATTCGTCCACCGAAAGTTGCAGAGGAAAAGACGTACAATGCAGGAGCTTGGCGATTACTGTAGTTTTATCTCGTTAATTCCAGTGACTTTACGATTAGATCGTATAGGTCTCTAATGACAGGTGTACGATTTTCTAAAAAAAAATACATAAGTCAATCAAAGGAGGCTTAAAACAAAAGGTATCGGTTACCGATAACAGCCCACAGATTCAATAGAATTTTAGACTTCGTTCCGTATAAGATGATGGAAAAGTGCAAGCTTCCAAATGAATGAAATATCTTTAAAGAAGGCATATGTGACAGCGCATAGAGAAAGTGACCTAAGGGTAAAAAAATCAATTTTCATTTTTTTTCCTTTTTTTGATGTGGACAACACTGAGCATCGAATGAGACCGATCCCTTGCCCCAAAAGTGTTCCCTCCCAGAGATATGCGCGTTTTATAAAAGTGGAGTCGACGGTTCTACACCAAAGATACACTCATTTAAATCTTTAAATTAGCTCTCCTGAACAAAACTGGTTTTAACCCTTAGGACCCTTTCTATTTTGCGCGTCACATATTTAGACTCCTAAAGATAATTGAAGTTGTCACATTATCTCTTTCATTGACTACTGTGGGCTTCATATAAAATATGTTTACTAGGGCTGCTATATATATTTCTGGCCTAATTATGAAAATGCGAATATTTATCATCAAACATGAATTTATTGTTTTTCAAACAAAAACATTTATTGTTTTTCAAAGTATTCTCCAGCATGGTTTATGCACTTTTGCATGCGCTCAAACCAATTGTCGAAGCACTTTTTCCACTCCGATTGAGACACCTCCAAAACATGGTTTTTGAACGCTTCAACATCTTCTTCAAAGAAAATGGTTGACCATTTTCTTCGTGATATACGGGAATAAAAAGAAGTCATTGGGTGCCCAGTCAGGGCTGTACGGCAGATGACCCATCAATTCGACGTTTTGGCCGGTCAAAAAGGCGCTGGTTTAAGCCGATGTTTGAGAGCTCTCATTGTCATGGTGCACAATCATTCGTCTTCTCTTGTTCGTTTTTCGAAATTCTCTGAAGACTTCAGGCACACAAATTGTGGTGTACCACTCAGAATTGACCGTCCAACGTTGCTCAAGCGGAACAGTCGCCATATGACCAGTATGCCAAAGAAACAGGCGACCATTTGCTTTAAAGTGCTTCTTCCACGAACAACTTTCGTTGGATTTGACTCGTCTTCGAAGACCCTCATACGCATAGATCCATGATTCGTCACCTGTGACGATCTTATACGCGTCTTTTGAAGCACCGCGATCGCACTTTTTAAAATTGCCTTTTTTTTAAGCGATTGCAAATTATGCGGGATCCAACGAGAAAAAACCATTTTTAAGGCCAGGTGTTTATGCAATACCGAATGTATGCTGGTGGAAGAAATGCCCAAGGATGTCTTTATCTTATGGTAAGTCACATGACGATCTTGAATTATCAGTTAACGCACGGCATCGATGTTCTCTGGCACAACAGCCGTTTTTCGACGACCATCGTTTTTGAGCGAGCGTCGGCCACGATTTCATTAAACCAGATTTTCACAGTGCTATAGGATGGTGCCTCATCGCCATACAAAGATTTAAGTTCATCGATGCACTCTTGTTGTGATAATCCACGTCGAAAGTTGTGAAAAATGATCGCACGAAAATGTTCACGAGCTAGTTCCATTTTTTGCCAAAATTGATTTTTTCAAGTCACTGTAAACAACACAAATGATGGTCGTGCGTCAAAACGTTCTGAGTACGTTTATGCTAAAAAAAAAATGTCAAACTTTCCAATAAAAATGTCAGATGGCGCCAGGCAACACTTAGTGTTGTCTAGGTCAGAAATATATATAGCAACCCTCGTAATACGTCTATGCCTCTTCCACCAACGATTTACCCTCCAAGTGTTTTCAAATCGAACTTGTGGCACCATTTCACTTCACTTCATCAATAACAACATTCAGTTTTACGTTCATATTTCATTCATTCGCATCATGTCGAAAAATCCACTTGTTTTTTTATCTTCTGTCTTATCTCACACCTTCGCTCGCGGCCACTCCACTTAATTTATTTCGCAATAAATTTTCCGCATTAAATGAAACACCCGGCCAACTTTGTTTAAATTAATTCAACGTAGTAAACGACAAGCACTACTGCAACATCTTCATATTTATCTGCTGTGGCAGCCACATTTGGCAAAGCTGGTAGTGTGGACTTGTGAGGCGACAGGCAGGCAGGCAAACGGGGTTGCGGTGGTAAGACCAGAAAGGATTCCAACTTCAAACTTGAACAGCAGCAGTAGCGGAGTGGAAAAAAAGGATACGTAACAATGAAATGCTTGTAAAGAAATTAAATAAAAAACGAGTAGCAACTGCAATCAAACTTTTACTACAAATTCCATCTGCCAATAACTTGGTTAAGAATGGTGCTGCTGATATTCTTGCTGTTGGCTTTCTTCTCTGCTCCGTTTCCACTTTAATGATTTATGATTTATTTTTCCAAGAACAAGAGCAAAAAAAAAACAAGTTCTTATATAAAATTGATAGATTCGATGTGAAGTGAGAAAGAAAAAACACCACCCACCCGGTGGATGTATGAAATTGAGTGGCAACGTGAAAGGCGGAAAAAAGAAAAACAAGGAAAAATTACTTTAAGTTTTATCGAAACGAATATTGCATACCCTACATTGTTAAATAATCTTCGTGATGGACGGCGAAAGTATTAGTAGACAATCCATGTCCCTTTTAAATAGGGACGTTAAATAGCGAGGCGTTAAACTTTAGTTTAAGTGTGGATGTCATAGAATTCATCTTCAGGGGAAAGGTCCAACTTGTTCTTGTTGCAGGCAGATTTCAATTCAGTAAGAAACTGCCGGCAGTAAAGTATTCTATCGAAACGAATATTACATACCCTACATTGTTAAATAATCTTCGTGATGGACGGCGAAAGTATTAGTAGACAATCGATGTCCCTTTTAAATATGGACGTTAAATAGCGAGGCGTTAAACTTTAGTTTAAGTGTGGATGTGATAGAATTCATCTTCAGGGGAAAGGTCCAACTTTTTCTTGTTGCAGGCAGATGCAATTCAGTAAGAAACTGCCGGCAGTAAAGTATGCTACCGAAAAAATCTTTAACAAGGTAAAGTTATTTACTTTCACACTGTAATTTGATTGTACACATGTGGACAAATGAGGTTCGGCCAGACCGAAGCTTACAAACCCTACACCGTGGATTCCGTTCCAATAGAAAACTTTTCTTATGATCACATTGCAACGGACGATAGAAAAGTATCGGGCGTGTTTCTTAGTATAACAACAACATACGTAACGGGCGATCAATGTAGAGGTATTTTTTGTACCGGTTTTTTGTACCGATTACGCCTGAGTTGTGTTAAACTTTATTTTTGTTTCTTTTCAGTATTGTTTGCCATTTCATCATTGAAAGACTTATACCGCAACAACGTCTCCAATTTGTGCAACTGTATTATAGCAATGAACGTTTGGTGAGCAACGTTTTTCGACCAAAATTGTGTTCAGTGATGAGGCCCATTTCTGGCTTAACGGCAAAGTCAGTAAACCAAATTGCCGCATTTGGGCTGAAGAGCAACTAAAGGGTGTCCTAAGAAGAGCGCAATTTTTAAATTTTAAATAAAACACAGATATTTAAGAAAAAATCGTGAAACTTTATTATATCGTAAAGTAGACAGAATGAGGTTATGTATGGAACAATATATCGTGCAGATGGCCGCCGCGGCTTTGCTGGCATGCACGCGATCTTTTAATGAAATTTTCAATAACCGTTTTGCATGAATGCTGCGGTATTTCATTAATGCAGCGTCCAATTTCGTCTTTTAAGGCCTGAGTCGGCGTCGGCTTATTCGCGTAAACCATCGACTTCAAAAAACCCCAAAGAAAAAAATCTAATGGTGTTAAATCGCACGATCTAGACGGCCAATTCTGATCTCCAAAACGCGAAATAATACGACCGGGAAATGACTGATGCAGCAATTGAATTGTTTTTCTGGCTGTGTGACATGTGGCGCCGTCTTGTTGGAACCACATGCCCTCCACATTAATTTCTTCAATTCTAGGCAAGAAAAAACTGGTTATCATTTCACGATACCAAACACCATTGACTGTTTGCGCTTGACCTGCCTCATTTTCATAAAAAAAAGGTCCAATGATTCCTCCAGCCCAAAAACCACACCACACAGTGACACGTTGAGGATGCATTTGCTTCTCGTGAATCACTCGAGGATTTTCCGCACCCCAAATGCGACAATTCTGCCTATTGACGAAGCCATCAAGATGAAAATGGGCCTCGTCACTGAAGATGATTTTATCGGCAAAATCAGCATTTTCATGTTGTCTCTCCAATACCCAATTAACGAACTCCCTTCGCTGTCCATGGTCAGCTGGCTTCAGTTCCTGAGTCAATTGAATTTTGTATGTATGAAGATGCAAATCTTTCGTCAAAATTCGCTGCAAAGTGGATTTGGAGACACCAATTTGCTGAGCTCGGTGTCGAATTGAGGTGGATGGAGTTTGAGCGACATCATCACGTACAGCTGCGACATTTTCGGTCGATCGACCTGGTCGATGGCGCGTTGTTGTCTTTACATCACTAACAGACCCAGTTTCGGCAAATTTATCCATTAATCTTATTACAGTTGACTCTTTTGGAGCATTATTGTGACTCCAAATTGATCGCAATTGGCGAACTGTAGCCGCAAAACTTTCACCATTTTGGTAAAACAATTTCACAATGAGAATGCGTTGTTCATTCGTGTAGCGCTCCATTTTTACTAACCTCGTACCTTCTACTAACAAACAATAACAATTGTTCAAATGTCAAACAATGACACTTCGAATGTTGCCAGATTTAAAAATTGCGTTCTTCTTGGGACACCCTTTAGAAGAGGTTCAAGAGGTGTCATTATTCCCACAGAAAACCACGGTTTGGTGCGGTTTATAAGCCGGTGGAATAATCGGTGCATATTTTTTCAAAAATGATGATGGTCGGAACGTAACCGTGAATGGTGCTCGCTATCGCGCATGATATCGATCTTTATGCTACCTGAAATTGAAGCCCGTCATCTTGACAACACTTGGTTTCAACAGGACGGTGCCACTTGTCATACAGCTGCTCAAAAAATGGATCCATTAAGAGGTCATTTCGAAAAGCAGTTAATTTCACGTCTTGGGCAATTGAGTTGGCCGCCAAGATCAAGTGAAATCCAAAGTCTATGCTGACAAACCAGCTACGATTTAGGTTTTGGAAGTGTCATTAAAACTATAACGGTCGAAATGCTCGAACGAGTCATCCAAAATTGGACCATCAGAATGGAAACCCTGAGGCGTAGTTGCGGCCAACATTTGAACATTTTTTGAGATTTAAAAAATAAATGCCATATGTCCTTTCAAATTACCAACAAAGATTCCACACTTGATTTGAATTTTATTTTTTTTGTTCCGAAAAAATACCTCTAGATGGACCACCCTTTAGTCATAACGGTACGAGATGTCTTATATTTCGGCCTTGAATGGGTGGCGCCCTTTTATCCAACTTTAACACAATATAGTCTATAATAATTAACTACTCTATAATTTCATTTTGTTAAAATTTTCTGACAATCGGTCCATTGTTTTGGCCATAAAGGCGATTTAAAAGGTGCCGTGGCTGCACTCTCTTTTTCACACGAGTGTGTTTCAGTCCATGCCTTTATCATATATACGAGGTCTGTACAATAGAAAAGGTGAAATTTAATTTTTCTCTAAAAATATTTATTTACCTATTAGTTTCTATTTCGTGCCCTTCAAAGTATTCCCCCTCAAAGTTAATACGAGGGCGGTTCGGAAAGTTCTTAGCCTATCAATGAAAGAGAATAGTTAGTTTTTCAAAAATATTTCTATTTTTCAATATAATCTCCTGAAACTTCAATACACTTAGTCCAACGCTTATCTAGCAATTCTATCCCTTGATTAAAATAGTTTTCCTCAAGGTCTTCAAAATAGCGGTTTACAACTGTAATTGCATCTTCATTTGAGGTAAAACGCTTGCCAGCAAGGAATTTTTTTAGATTTGGGAACATGTAAAAGTCACTGGGAGCTAAATCAGGAGAATAAGGTGGGTGGTCAAGCAACTCGTACTTTAATTCGTTGATTTTAGCCATTGTTAAAACACTCTTGTGCGCTGGTGCGTTGTCTTGATGAAAAATTATTTTTTTGTGTTGTAAGCCACTACGTTATTTTCGAATTTGTACATTTAATTGATCTAAAAGGTTGCAATAGTACTCTGAATTTATTGTTTTACCCTTTTGCAGATAGTCAATCAATAAAATACCTTTGAAGTCCCAAAAAACTGTTGCCATAACCTTACCAGCCGATTCAATTGTTTTTGCCTTTTTTGGGGCACTTCCTCCAGCTTCAGTCCATTGTTTGGATTGTTCTTTTGTCTCTGGAGTATAGTCCATTTTATTTCGCTGAAAACGATCCAAACAAGCTTGAGAAATGTTCATTCTTATGCGTTTTTGGTCGACTGTTAACAAGTCCGGCACCCATCTTGCAGAAAGCTTTTTCATCTGTAGTTCTTCATGCAAAATTAAATGGACTCGATCATTTGAGATGTCCATGATATTAGCTATTTCACGCACTTTTATTCGTCGATCATTTAATACCATATCATGCACTATGGCTACAATTTCTGTTGTTGTTGCTTTTCTGGACGTCCACTACGTGGTTCATCTTCAATGCTTGTACGACCACGTTTAAATTCAGCAACCCAATTTTTTACTGCTGCATATGAAGGAGCACTTTCACCTAACACTTTCACCATATCATTATGAATTTCTTGTCCCGATAAACCTTTTTTATGTAAATATTTAATGACACCACGCATTTCTAATTTTTCCTTTGTGAAAAAATCGCGGATGCGTCTTTTGTGAACACCTGTTTCTATATGAAGGAGTTGCCAGATCGAAACAAAATTTAACATGTGTTCATAGCAGAGATGGAAGTTTCCAAAACACTTAACTTTTTTCTGTTTATACCGCGCTTTTTGTGCTAGGCTAAGAAGTTTTCGAACCGCCCTCGTATACGTGTGCCGGGGTTTTTTCTAATCCTCGAAGTATTTCTGCTAAGCACCGTTTAGTATGGCCTTGAGCTTTCTTAGCGATTGGGTTTTTATCTCCTTAATCGTCGCAAAACGCCGTCCTTTCATGGGTCTCTTTATTTTTGGGAACTGAAAGAAGTCGCCGGGAGAAAATTCTGGTAAATAAACGGGTTTTCCAAAAGGGACAAAACAATTTTGTATATTTATGCAACGCACTCTCAAACATTGTTAATGATATTTCAGTGTCAAAACGTTAGTCGAGGTCAACATTTTCATCAAGCAAAGTTTGAAAATCATTAAAAATTACTACCGAACTTCTGAGTCAGTGGTCGCAACTTTAGAGGCGCTTACTCCAATTTTTGGCTATAATAATCGTCCCACCAGACAGGCTGTGCTTGCTATAGAGGATAATTTGGATCCAAATTTTCTAAAAATACGCCGTACTGCTCGAAGCGACGAAAATATAGCAGCCCCTAATGTATCCGTTCAAAATGAGCCAACTCAGGCGATTCCACGTCGTTCTCATAACTTGGGCATCTCTAAAACCACACTGTGACGTACTTTGCGAAAAGAGCATGGCCTTCATCTTTATAAGATCAAACTGACTTAAGAACTAAAGCCACTTGAAACGCCGAAACTTCTCCGATTGGGCTGTGGCAAAGTTTAACGAATATACAGAATTTCATCGAAAAATCATCTTCGGCGATAAAGCTCATTTCTGGCTGAGTGGTTTTGTCAATAAACAAAATATGTACGCATTATTGGACAGAAACAAACCCACATGTGCTTCAAGAGTGTGGTTTTCCTGGCGGAGGTGTGATTAGGTCTATTTTTTTGTCGATGAAAACAATCGTCATGTTACCTTCAAAGGAGAACGCTATCGTGCCATGTAAGAATATTATTTTTGGCCAGATTTGGACGGGCTTGACATGTGGTTTCAACAAGACGGTGCCACTAGTCACACATCATGCGTTACAATCAATGTACTGAAGGGCAAATCCGGTGAACGTGTATCTCGAGAAATGGTCCGGTCGAATAGGCACCTCCTTCATGCGATTTAACGCCATTAGATTTCATTTTATGGGTCCACATCAAGTCATTGGTCTATGCCAACAAGCCAACAACTTTAGACGAGCTCAGAGACAACATTCAAAGCGAAATTGCCAACGTTCCGGTCGAAATCTGTGCAAGAGTGGTGGAAAATTTAGTCCAAAGAATATATCGCTGTACACGGGCTTGTGGAGGTCGTATGACCGAAATCGAATTCTATTGTTAAAATGTAACATTTGCACTACATCTGGAAAAAATTTAAACTCTATATCTTAAATATTCTGTGTTTTATCGATATAGGGTGATCCATCTAGAGGTATTTTTTCAGAACAAAAAAAAATATAAAAATTCAAATCAAGTGTGGAATCTTTATTGGTAATTTGAAAGGACATTTTATGGCATTTATTTTTTGAAAATAATTACCTTCAAATGTTGGCCACTGTATTTTAGAAATGGTTTTTAGATAACCAGTTTTATGCTATCAGGTTTTTCGATTATCGCTTTTTTTTGTAGTTCTATGTAAAAGCAAAGAAAATTCATAATTTTCACGCAGATACCTTTCTTAAACCCAACTGATTATTTAAAAACAAAACCACACTGCCATATGAAATGCGCATGGCATCAAAAATCTCGCCTACGATCGGCCAACGCCATACTGTGGATTTTTTCGACACTTTCGGGTGTATTGACCTTAATTGGCCGTCCAGAACCTTCTCAGCGTCATTTGTACTTGTGCGACTACAACGAAAGTCAGTAAAGCACTTTTTTACCACTGCAATCGATGGTGCAGAGTCCCCAGTAGTGTTTATGAAGCCTTTCCTTGTTTAGATTGAGGGTTTTTTATGCAAAAAATAATGTTTAATAAACACTCGAAATTCACTTTTGTCAATTTTTAACAGTCACGGAATATGATTGATATACCCACGTAATACCAGAAAATTTCAGGTTTTGAAGAAACTTCATTGTTTTAAAGCGTTACTGACTCCCTTTCTGTATCCTTCTATCGCATTTTAATCACTGGTCATCTTGGATTTAGAGTCCTCCAGGACAACACCCTTTATTTTACTGCTGCAGACTTAATGAAGATATAGTTTCTCAGTTCCTTTTAAGTAGCACCGTATAAAAAGAAGACGTAAACTTCTATCCCACATGTAAAAGAAGGAACAAGACTAAGGACAATCAGAACAACTACAACTAAACACAATACGGAATTCCCTTTAAAGCATAGATAGAGATTACGTTGAAGATATACGGGGCACCATATGAGAAGTATTAAACAACAACGCTGGCTCCCTCACTCGCTCGGCCACTAATGTTTTATTTATGACCACAGCCGGAAGGAAAACTGAACAAATTACCAGACATTGAGCCGGGCCAAGGCAAATTGAAATTATTCCGTATTTGTTTTGAAGGTAGATGATTTATGGTCGTTCTCTGGCCAGGAGAGCTGCAGTGAAGTAAGAACCTCATCAAGTACAAACGATGTCAAAATTCAATACCCCCCCCCCCCCCCCCTAACACTCCAGAAGGAAATCGGTAAAAGAAAATCCTGTGGAATAAAATAAGAAAAGTTATGCATGTAGAAAAGCTGGCCGGAGATTTAAGAAGGCAAGACAAAGTGAAATTTAAGTTATGGAATTCCTTATGTTAGAACCCGGATTATGTTTATTCCGGGGATATGTATGTTGGCTTATAGGCCAAATGTATGTAAAGTCATTCTGGCCTTTCCGAACAGCAGCATAACTTCGTATCCAAAGAAACACTTACAAAATCCACCAGATGTTTTTGCATTTAATGCAATCTATTCGTTTAGATTTGGATTTAAATCGTCCTTGGCCTACAGAATTCCCTGTAATTTAACCTTATTTTGTTGGACAATCCTTTTTAAAGCAAACCTTCTTCAATTGGTTTGCCCCAAAAAAAAAAAAAGAAAATTCGGAGCTCATGTTTTATCTTGTTCCGTTTAATGATGTCCTGTCAGCCCATATCAAAATTTATACTTGAACTATTTTCCGGCCTCCATAAAAAACACCACACAATGGTCACTCATGGTAACGCCCTCCACCGAAAGTGTTTCACATAAATTTTCACTTATCTTGCCTTTTTTTGTGGTGGCCACACAAAAAAAAAGGGGAAAAGGACCCAAAAAAAAGGAGTAACTAAAGGGGAATAACAACACAACAGCCGATGGGATAGGCTGTGTCTCTGGCACAAATCGAAAATGTTGAAAACAAAAAAAATGAAATGGTGCCAGTGACCGGGCCAGTGTTTGTCAGCAATAATCGCAGTGTCCAGTTGGCCAGATATAAATTTAATATTTTATATGATTTTCATGTAGTGTGGACCTGTAGGTGAGATTGAATTCTTCATCTACCCTTTTTTCAGATGATTTTTGTCTTTCCTTAAGAGAGAATAATATCCAAAATATTTAGCTGCGGACAGACTTCATTGACAGACCACAGGACAGACTTCATTGATCAACTTTAAACCAAAAGTATTAAAAGCTATTGGTGCTGGAAATACACGGCTAGTAAAAGCTTTAAATACCTTTGATTTAAAGTTGAAATGCACCTGTTCTGTCTATACCAAATTGAAGGCCTGTTTAGACCGGCAAAAAATTGTAGGTGACCAGTTAGTAGTGATACTTTTTCCAATTGTTGTATTTTAGAATTTTTAAAAGTTCCAACGACATCTAGCTGCCAAAATATTCCGTAAGGTTTGCCTTACTATATTTCATACTATTGTTGTGATGACCATAATATTGTTTTAGCACAACCATATACCCAACAATAGTATTATCCTCTTCGAATATTGGCATTACAACCATACTTTTTGTCTGCGTGTGGCGAGTATCAAAGAAGACTCAGAAATTTACAATCGGTGCTGATAAGCTTAACTGGTGGTCGTAGCCCGGCATATTTTGCTTGTGGATTCAGGCCTCTATCCGTTTAAGATTGTGCTGATTCAAAAATATAAGCTGAGCGACCATATTTAATGCCGAGAGTTCGCTAAATGGAAGTTGGTCATGTTAAGCGGATATCTACCTTTTGGCTATAAAACCATCTTCTCGAAGGAGGAATATTTTTGGCACAGTCGCTATGCCAACTACAGGGTGGGCGATTGAAAATTTGAATCGGCCGTTAAAAAATTACTGATAATTTTTTCAAATTTATGATTTTATTGGGAAGGTTGAACTTTGTCATTTAACAATGGAACACAATATCATAACACGTGACTACCACAACTGGCTCGACAGTACCTCATCCGATCAACTCAATTTTTCGGTACATTTACGATTGTTTCGGGTCGAATCTGTTCAATGGCAACTTCGAGTTCATGTTTCTACGCTTCAATTTTGCTTAACATTTAAACTTAATGGCTCTCCCACAGAAAATAATCGAAAGGGCTCAAATCACAACTCCGAGGCGGCCAATTGACATCACAATTTCAGCGGATTATATGACTTTCAAAAAAAGGGCGTAAAATATCGATGGTCGAGTTGGCTGTGTGACATGTCTTCTTGCAACCAAATATCGTCCATGCCATTCTCTTGAATTTAAGGAAGGAAACATTCGTTGAGCTTGGCGCGTTTAACGGCGGCTCCTAACTCATTTTTAAAGAAAAATGGCCCAATGATGCCGCCAGCCCAAAATCCACACCAAACAGTGACTCGTTATGGATGCATTGGCTTCTCAATAGTCACGTATGTTTTTTTTTTTTTTGAACCCCATATGCGGCAATTTTGATTATTGACATAGCCACCGAGTTGAAAATGAGCTACATCTGAAAACATGATTTTTCGGTAAAATTCTTCATCTCCTGCCAAACAATCTTTAGTCCATTGGGCAAAGCGAAAACGCATCGGATAGTTTTCCATTATCAAATGAAAAAGTTCAACCTTTCAAATAAAAACAGAAATTTGAAAAAATTATCAGAACTTTTTTCTACTGCCGAATCAAATTTAAACTTTTTAATGGCCCACCCTATACTAACAAGATAAACGTCATTAGAGAAAACTCCATCTACTAGTGCTCGGTCAATCACCATATTAAGTGGTCTCTTATAAGGTCTAAGAAGGTCTTCCAGAACTTTACTTGTTTGCAAGCCTTGTCAATTCCGTCTCCATGTAGCATTCATGTATTCAGTGTCAGTGTATGTATGTCTCTACTTATATATGTACTATAGTATGTATCTGTGTATGTTTGTGTCTTCCAAGTCCTTGTATTTTTATTAAATATATTAAGTGTACGAATGTATAGTATTTTCCTTTTATTTCACCAACTTAATTGCATTGAAATTTTCTTTTTTCCCACAGCACTTTTATTAAGTAGTCTGCCACACGTGTCTATTTATAGGCCAAGGAGCAATATATGCGTATGTGTGTGTATGTGTTTGGTCCCAGATATGGACAGTTTTTCCAAACGCAAACCCACAAATAAAGGCATTTTTATAGAATCATAAAAGTCATCTGTAGGCACCTAAAATGGAAAGCCGATGAGAGCTAAGGAATGGACGTACGAAAGGAGGGAGGGACGTACGATTGGATGGAATTTAACACAGGCTGTTGTCAGCAGAGGCAAAATATACAATAGTCTTAGACAATTTATGGTTGGGGGTTTTGAAAGGCGAGCCAGGTTAAGTTGGCCAATTTGAATATTTCAGTCAATACGTGACACAATTATTATGTGTGTTTTGGAATCACAATTAGTTTTGAATGGTAGTCGTAGTCAAAACTACTACTCCCTGCGCTTATTGGGGTGGGCAATAGTACAAGGTGGCTTCTTAAGGGTTAACGTAGGGCAAGTGCAAACCGGGCAACGGTTTGAATTGTTTTAAATTGGCAAACAGCCAGGAAGTACCGAAAAGATAAATACCAAATCTTGGTGATCAAGATAACTATTTAATTTTGGTCATCCTTTATTTCAAGGAGATACTAAACTTTCAGATTAACGTACCTAGGTATATACTTTCGGTTGGTATATTGAGCTAACGCATACAGCACGTTAAAAATTGGTTTGAATGGTAAAAGTCGCCTCGATTAAAAGATAGAAAAGGGAATAAAATAACAAGTAAATAAAGTTAAGGTCCGGTGTGGCCGACTGTGAAATACTCTACACCGCTCTCTTATTCAGAGAATTAAGCACTCGTTATGGAACTTTAGCAAGGTTGGACTTAAAATGTCAGACTAAATTATTGGTTGCTCATGAGTCGGGTAATCAGGTAAAACTTGTGCTTCTAAAGCTGCAGGACCTCCAATCGAGAGGGTTCTTTGTGTGGGGGATGCTTGAAAGCATGGACCGATATGGTCCAATGTTACAGGACATGGGTGTTGGTCGCTCGTTAGGCCCTATGCAAAATTTGGTACGAATCGGATGTAAAATATGACTTTGCAGCTGCAAATTCTCGAATCGGAAAGGACCTTTGTGTAGAGGCTTTATGACAAGATTGACCTATGTGATCTAGTTTCACCACAATTAATAAATGGTTGATCTTAATGTACGATGCAAATTTTGGCCATGATCGGCTCTAACTTGTGGCTTCCAGAGCGGCAGGACCTCAAATCAGAAGGGACCTTTGTGTGGACCGATATGGTCCAATTTCGCTAGAGATACAAGTTGGTTGCTGGTAACGCTCTGTGCGAAATTTAGTGGGAATCAGGTGTAAATCGAGGGCTGCTGTATATATTTCTGGCCTAATAATGAAAATGCCAATAATTATTATCAAAAATGGTTTTATTGTTTTTCAAAGTATTCTCCAGCATGATTTATACACTTTTGCATGCGCTCAAACCAATTGTCGAAGCCCTTCTTCCACTCCGATTGAGACACCTCCAAAACATGGCTTTTGAACGCTTCAATAGCATCTTCTGGCGATGAAAATCGTTGACCATGCATTTTTTTCTTGATGTGCGGGAATAAAAAGAAGTCATTGGGTGCCAAGTCAGGGCTGTACGGCGGATGACCCATCAATTCGACGTTTTGGCCGGTCAAAAAGGCGCGGGTTTGAGCCGATGTGTCATGGTGCACAATGATTCGTCTTCTCTTGTTCGTTTTTCGAATTTCTCCGAAGACTTCAGGCAAACAAATTGTGGTGTCAGAATTGATCGTCCTACGTTGCTCAAGCGGAACAGTCGCCACATGACCAATTTTGCCGAAGAAACAGGCTACCATTTGCTTTGAAGTGCTTCTTCCACGAACAACTTTCGTTGGATTAGGCTCGTCTTCGAAGACCCACACGGTTGATTGCTGTTTTGTTTCGGGCTCATACGCATAGATCCAAGATTCGTCACCTGTGACGATCTTATAAACGTCTTTTGAAGCACCGCGATCGTATTTTTTCAAAAAAAATTTTCCACCAATCGACACGAGCCTTTTTTTGAGCTATTGTCAAATTGTGCGGGATCCAAAGAGAACAAACCTTTTTTACGGCCAGGTGTGCCTTCTAGTGTTGCAACACCTCTAATCAGTCCTTAATGCTTCATTTATGGATCCGTTGCGATGCAATAATGGTCCAATAGGGTAAGGGTATAAAAATACGTTCGATGTATATTACATCTGTTATAATAGCAGCTTTACTGCCCTTAACATCCTATTAATATACAAAATAAGAAGAGTGCAAATATGCTGCCCATAACGCAACGCTACAGCGCATAGCAACAAGACTTGAATGGCGGAAAAATGGCACAAAAGAAATGCTAGAGATGTGACTGTTTCAGCAAGTGAAACAAGAACAAGACGGACGGGCAGACATGACTAGTTCGTCCATAAATAATATATATTCTTATAGTGTCTCTTATATATATATTTTGAGGAGGGCATACTGGATATTTTTATATTCATCTTTATAGAACAAATTATTCCTCACACGAGCCTCTTGTGAATTTAACAGTATAAATTTAAGTTATGATTTTGATTTTTCATATATAGGGTGATCCATCTAAAGGTATTTTCTCAGAACAAAAAAAAAATATAAAAATTCAAATAAAGTGTGGAATCTTTATTGGTGATTTGAAAGGACATTTTATGGCATTTATTTTTTTGATAAATAATTTCCTTCAAATGTTGGCCGCAACTACGACTCAGGGTTTTCATTCTGAGGGTCCAATTTTGAATGACCCTTTCGAGCATTTCGACCGGTATGGCTTTAATGACAAGCGTTTGTCAGCATAGACTTTGGACTTTACGTAACCCCAAAGAAAAATGACTAAAGATGTGATATCACACGATCTAGGCGGCCAACTCACCTATCCAAAACGTGAAATTAACTGCTTTTCGAAATGACCTCTCAATAGATACATTGTTTGAGCAGAAGTGCCAACGTCCTGTTAAAACCAAGTGTTGTCAAGATTACGGTCTTCAATTTCTGGTAGCATAAATATCGATATCATGACGCGATAGCGAGCACCATTCACGTTTACGTTTCGTCCGTCATCATTTTTGAAAAAAATATGCACCGTTGATTCCACCAGCTTATAAACCCACCAAACCGTGGTTTTCTCTGGGTATAATGGCACCTCTTGAAACTCTTCTTGTTGCTCTTCAGCCAAAATGCAGCAATTTTGTTAATTGACTTTGCCGTTGAGCCAGAAATGGACTTCATTACTGAACACAATTTTGGTCGAAAACAGCGGATCTTCCCGTTCCTCGCCAAACGCTCATTTCCATAGTACAGTTGCCAACATTTGTAGGAATTTTTTTTTTTAAAAAATAAATGCCATAAAATGTTTTTTCAAATTACCAATGAAGATTCCACACTTGATTTGAATTTTTATATTTTTTTGTTGTGAAAAAATACCTCTAGATGGATCACACTATACAAACGGCATAGCAAATTTACTATACACTGCAATGGTGTATAAAAAAACAATAAACCTTCTTGGTTTAAAAATCTAAAAATCTGATATAAGTTTCCTTTCCCCAGAAAACCGCCAGCCGTTATCAGTTGACTAAACATGTCCTTTGAAAAGGTCCCAATGAAGCCACAGTATTTTTGGTAAAAAGAAAACAAACCTCCCCAGTGGGAATGTAAAAAACAATATACCACAGCTTAAGTAAATAAACATGTCAAATATATTCTTTTAACTTTTCAAAGACTTTCTCTAACATTGAGCAACTTGTCCGTACAGGGAAAAGGTTTTAGGTCTGCAACTCCCGAGCCAATTAAACGCCGCACTAGTTTATTTTTAAAAATTTGTGCACATTTTAATTCAATTATATTTGCATTCAGCCAACAAACAACACCAGAAAGTAATATTCAAAGCATGTCCTTTTTATTCACACAGCCTGCACGTTTTTCTGTTATTATGTATTTTTTTTTTTGCATGTACAAATAACACGAACGAAAAAAAAATAAATAAAAGCACACCAAATTTATACTTCTCCAAAGCCAACACCACCTTGACCACCATGAATATTTGCTATCCACCATCACCGTAAAAAAGAAACCACCGCCACTATCACCACCACCAACCAACACCACCTGTCCTGTAGAGCAAAACCACTGTGATGAAATGTAAAACAAAAAAACCAAGTACAACATCACAACTGGCCAGCAACACCAGCAACAATAACCACTAAAACAACTAGAAAGTAACGCTTTTTGTTAATCCACCTGTATGCAACTAGACCGGCAACCCGGCTACACTGTCGCCCACAAATCCACCTGCCACCAACACCCGATCTTTGTAGCTGCTCCTCCTCCTCCACCTACTATTCGGTGCGGACAGTTTTTTGTAGATACTGTCCGTTTCACTGTGTATTTGCGTGTGTTTACTTTTTTTTTCTTTGTAAAAACTCCGAAAGCAATTAAAAATAGTGAAAAAAAAAATATTTTGTTTAAAATGAATGTACAAAAAAAACAGCGAACGAATCCACTGTTGCAAACCTCTTGTTGCTTTTTATCCTGCTGAATTTCGTTTCCCCGGCTAACAGTAGAAAAACACCCATTACATAGTCGACGCACACAAGCAAAAAGTTGGGGAAGGAATCCTTACGGGAAGCCAACGCGTGGTACACATGTACAATAGAAGAATAAATTAAGCAAATAATTAAATAAACAATGAATTAAATTAAATAAACTATAAATGAAATAATTAAATATTTCAATAATTAATAAATATACTAATTAAACAAATTAATAATAAAATGCAAACAACATTTTTGTGTTAATCAACAAAAACATTATTTCGCTTTCATTAAAAAAAATCCATTTAAGTCAAATAGTCATAACTTAAGAACGGCAGGACCTCTGGGCTTCGTTTAGGTAATTTTGGAATAGTAATAGGGCTATCTTTTAAGACCACTGGTTCACAACTTAGCAATTCTACTCTAGTACCCTCCTACCAAAAATCCGAAAATTTTTAAACCGTTGCAATTTAACCCCGTCGCTTTTTCGGGCCTGGTCTCAGATGGACATACTTATATTTCCATGAAATGAGACGGGGAATACGCTGGTAAAATGTCCAGTCGTGAATGTTTCACCCTGTATATATTCTGAATCGTCATAAATTCTAAAATGATCTAGCCATTGCCGTCGGTCTGTGTAAAGAAAACTACAGGTCGCACTATTGAAGCTCTAAACTTATGAAGAAACATGTTTTGATGGACCAGAACGGTTGGTATTGAAATTGTGCCCGATCGGCCAAGAGGTAAAAATGCTTCCCTAACGGGGACTGGCTCAACCTCAAAAAACCCAACAATCACAAAAATGCATAAAACACAATAGCTCACGAGGGAGTTGCCACGCCCTCTTTAAAAAATCGCATTGATACCAAAAATAATGGACCGATCGCTTTAAAGGGCCGATGGTTGTTAGATTTTAAGGGCCGATGTTGATTTTGAATTAAACACAAATTATTTAGGAAATTATTGCCTTTTTTATTATGATAAAATTGGTATGGTTTAATTATGTATGGCAAAAAATATCGGCCAAATGGCCGCCGCGACCTCGGCGGCACACCTCCATCCGATGGTCCAAATCATCATTTTTGAAAAAATATGCACCGATGATTCCACCAGCTTATAAACCGCACTAAACCGTGGTTTTCTCTGGGAATAATGGCACCTCTTGAACCTCTTCTTGTTGCTCTTCAGCCCAAATGCGGTAATTTTGTAGTTGAGCTAGAAATGGACCTCATCACTTAACAAATTTGGGTCGAAAACAGCGAAACCCGTTGCTAACATTTGTAGGAAATTATTTCTCTTAAAAATAAATGCCATAAAATGTCCCTTCAAATTACCAATAAAGATTCCACACTTGATTTGAATTTTTATATTTTTTTGTGTGTTCTGAAAAATACCTCTTGATGACTCACCCTATAAAAACGGCATAACAAATTTACTATACACTCCCATGTGTTTACAAAAAACAATAAACCTTCTTGGTTTAAAAATCTTAAAATCTGATATTAGTTCCCTTTGCCCAGAAAACCGCCTGCCAGTATCAGTTGACAAAAAAAGGTCCTTTAAAAATGTCCCGATGATTTTGAATAAAACACAAATTATTTAGAAAATTATGGCCTTTTTTATTATGATAAAATTGGTATGGTTCAATTATGTATGGAAAAAAATATCGGCCAAATGGCCGCCGTGACCTCGGCGGCACTCCTCCATCCAATGGTCCAAATCTTCGATGACGCTGAGGCATAATTGAGGTTCTATATGTCGTTAATGTGCCGAATTATCTCATTTTTAAGCTCTTGAATTGTTGCTGGCTCATCGACGTACTTCTTTTCTTTCAAATAACCCCAAAGAAAGTGGTCCAACGGTGTCAAATCACATGATCTTGGCGGCCATTGAATTTATTGCTCTAAAGAGCCATTGTTTCGTTAGCTGTGTGGCAAGTGGCACCGTCCTGTTGAAACCACATATCGTCCACATCCATATCTTCCAATGCGGGCCATGAAAAGTTCGTTATCATCTCACGATAGCGAACACCATTCACAGTTACTGCCTGACCGGCCTTATTGTGGAAAAAATACGGCCCGATGATGCCGCCAGCCGCATAAACCGCACCAAATAGTCACTCTTTGTGGGTGCATTGTTTTTTCGACAATTACTCTTGGATTATCATTTGCCTTAATGAAAATCCCAGAGTGAATCCACTGAGGTGAAAATGTGCCTTATCACTGAAGATGATTTTCTTCGAAAATTGATCACCGACAATGCCCATTTTCATAATAAGCCTGAATAACTTTAACCCGGTGCTGGCTTGTGTATCTTTCCATGGTTCGACAATCACTCTTGGATTATCATTCGCCCAAATGCGGCAATTCTGCTTATTGACGAATCCACTGAGGTGAAAATGTGCCTCATCACTGAAGATGATTTTCTTTGAAAATTGATTTACAATTTCATAATAAGCCTGAATAACTTTTTTTCGATTCTTGCTTGTATATTTTTCCATGGTTCAAAATGCATTAGTCTGAAATGCAGAAAAAAAAACTTGACGTTTAGGTGTGGTTCACATTCAACAGCGGCTCTTGAAATTTAACCACCCTTTATTAACAGAATGACACCAATGGCCAGGCAATGATTCTAGACTATGTTCTGGTAAAATTGGTTGAGGGGGCGTGGCACCGACCTCACAAGTCTGAACTTAACAAATCAATATCTCATGAACTATTAGAGCTATGACGATGCTAATAGAAACATATGATACTGGCTTGGTTTGAAACGCATCATGAAAAAAGATGGCTATAAAAATGCACATTTATGACCAAAGTGATGAACTGATCGTTATAAAGTTGTAACAGAATGAAATCTAAGATTCCCAAGGGTCCACGGGTCAGAGATCCAATCTCTGCGAAATCAAAACAATAAATTCATATTTCGATTCGTAGTGAAATTTAGTTTAATTTGAGTGTGTGCAAATTGACGACTGATCGGTTGTTTTAAGCTGGCCTTTATTGGCCTAGAAGTTCCAACAGCAGCCACAGTATAATCAAAAAAAAAATGTTGTTGTTGTAGCGGCACATAGTGTCGAGGTGACAGCCCACAACGCACCTAAGGCCTTTGAGATCGTAAAGTCAGAATTTACATCCGATTGTGCGCAAATTTTGCATGGTAAGTTTGAGAAAACAAAGTTAAATTGGACAATATCGTTCAATGTTCCCGAGTATAGACACCAAATAAAGGTGCCTTCTTATTAAAGGTCTTTCGCTCTAAAAGTGGCATATTATATCGGATCTGGCTCAAATTTAACATAGAGCGTTGTACAAAATCTGCAAGTTACCTGGAGAATATTAGACCATATCGTTGCATGGTTAAAATAGTCTCCATACAAGGTACTTTTCGAATTGAGGCCCTTCCGCTCGAAAGCCCGATTTTGCTAAAATTTCGAATCTTTTAATTTATCTCTAATGCAAATGAACTTTCCTATTTGAAATTCTACGGCTAAACAGGAAATATTTTAAATTTGATCTTGTTCAAAAAGCATAGCCCCAATAGAACTTTTCGATTCAACATTCGGCCGCTAAACAGGAAACATTTTAAATTCGATCTAGCCTTAATAAAACAGAGCGTTAAGTTTGAACTATTACTACTCCTAATAATATTAGGCCATATGGGTCTTTGTTTTCATATAGCCCTGATGAAATATGAACCTCCCACTTTAAAAGTCACATGTTATAAGTTATAGAGCTTTTCGATTTAAAATAAACTTGAGACATTTTTAATTCATTCTAGCTTAAATGAAATATGAACCGTTTAGTGTGACTTATAATTATTCCTCTTATAATTGGGCCATATCGGTCTATGTTTTCATATAGCCCTGACGAAATATAAGAAATTTTAAATTCGTTCTAGTTCTAAAAAGCATAGCCCCCATAGAGCTTTTCGATTTAAAATTCTGCCGCTAAACATGAGACATTTTTAATTCATTCTAGCTTAAATGAAATATGAACCGTTTATTGTGACTTATAATTATTCCTCTTATAATTGGGCCATATCGGTCTGCTTTAATATAGTCCTGACGAAATATAAGTCCCGAACGCTCTACAAGTCACATGTTATTTGTTGGTTAAAATACTCTACGTGTTCCGTGGAATACACTACTCCCGGCAGCACCTCACATAATGGGAATCTGCCTTATATTTGGCGATCTTTGAAAAAACCTTGATCATGGTAAAGTCACATTTGATGCTTGGGGTCTCAGGATGGCGAAGTAGCATTCACCGAAACTCTAGTCACCCCTTCTTGCAACTAAAAGTCTTTTCGACTGCCTTTTCTCTAGCTTTTTGGCTTCTTTTGAATAAAATGTTGAACGGAAACGTAGTTCCAAATCTAACTATGAACTAAGCATTCAAGTAATATAATTTAATAAATAAGTTAATAAAAACAATTAAAAATAATTAAATAATTAAAATAATTAAAATAATTAAAATAATTAAAATAATTAAAATAATTAAAATAATTAAATAATTAAATAATTAAATAATTAAATAATTAAATAATTAAATAATTAAATAATTAAATAATTAAATAATTAAATAATTAAATAATTAAATAATTAAATAATTAAATAATTAAATAATTAAATAATTAAATAATTAAATAATTAAATAATTAAATAATTAAATAATTAAATAATTAAATAATTAAATAATTAAATAATTAAATAATTAAATAATTAAATAATTAAATAATTAAATAATTAAATAATTAAATAATTAAATAATTAAATAATTAAATAATTAAATAATTAAATAATTAAATAATTAAATAATTAAATAATTAAATAATTAAATAATTAAATAATTAAATAATTAAATAATTAAATAATTAAATAATTAAATAATTAAATAATTAAATAATTAAATAATTAAATAATTAAATAATTAAATAATTAAATAATTAAATAATTAAATAATTAAATAATTAAATAATTAAATAATTAAATAATTAAATAATTAAATAATTAAATAATTAAATAATTAAATAATTAAATAATTAAATAATTAAATAATTAAATAATTAAATAATTAAATAATTAAATAATTAAATAATTAAATAATTAAATAATTAAATAATTAAATAATTAAATAATTAAATAATTAAATAATTAAATAATTAAATAATTAAATAATTAAATAATTAAATAATTAAATAATTAAATAATTAAATAATTAAATAATTAAATAATTAAATAATTAAATAATTAAATAATTAAATAATTAAATAATTAAATAATTAAATAATCAAATAATTAAATAATTAAATAATTAAATAATTAAATAATTAAATAATTAAATAATTAAATAATTAAATAATTAAATAATTAAATAATTAAATAATTAAATAATTAAATAATTAAATAATTAAATAATTAAATAATTAAATAATTAAATAATTAAATAATTAAATAATTAAATAATTAAATAATTAAATAATTAAATAATTAAATAATTAAATAATTAAATAATTAAATAATTAAATAATTAAATAATTAAATAATTAAATAATTAAATAATTAAATAATTAAATAATTAAATAATTAAATAATTAAATAATTAAATAATTAAATAATTAAATAATTAAATAATTAAATAATTAAATAATTAAATAATTAAATAATTAAATAATTAAATAATTAAATAATTAAATAATTAAATAATTAAATAATTAAATAATTAAATAATTAAATAATTAAATAATTAAATAATTAAATAATTAAATAATGAAATAATTAAATAATTAAATAATTAAATAATTAAATAATTAAATAATTAAAT
Organism: Hydrotaea diabolus; assembly: GCA_963513945.1. NCBI lineage: Eukaryota > Metazoa > Arthropoda > Insecta > Diptera > Muscidae > Hydrotaea > Hydrotaea diabolus. The sequence continues at coordinate 27,982,558 of OY740720.1, read as the reverse complement.
AATTAAATAATTAAATAATTAAATAATTAAATAATTAAATAATTAAATAATTAAATAATTAAATAATTAAATAATTAAATAATTAAATAATTAAATAATTAAATAATTAAATAAGTAAGTAAGTAAATTAAGTAAATTAAATAAATTTAATAAATAAATAAATTAATAAATAAATAATTAATTAAATAAATTACATAAATAAATTAATAAATAATGAAGTAATAATATTAAGAAATAAATAATAAAAATAGTTAATTCAATAAATAAATAATTCAAATGTACTTTAAAAATGTAATAAATTACTAACTAATCACATAAACAAGTAAATAATTATGCAAATTTTTAAATAAATAAATAAACTATAAAAAAATGCAGCAAGTTTTTATTACATGACCTCAAGCCGAAAATATTAATAAAATAAAAAAGAAAAGAAAGATCAACTATCCACACTAAAAAATAATAAATAAAATAATAAAAATAAAAGACTAAATAATTAAATATTTTAAAATGTAATAATTGATTAACTTAATGTTTTTTTCATCAAGTCGGCAAAATCAATTGGCTCCCGTTAGCGTTCCATCCCCCGACCTTTTTGAACTTTTGTAATCACCGCATATAAATAACAAAAGTTGCTTTTTTTAGCAAAACAAAAAAAAAACAATTCACAAAAATACAGCAATAAAAAAACCACATGCACACATACACGCACACGTACTCACCTATATCAACAAGAATCAAGGAATTCCGATTTCATTTTCATAGAGCGACTATAAAACACAACGGATGTTGCCGGAAATGATAGCGCGGTCAGGTGTAGCGACACCCCAGCAACAGCAACAGAAAAAATACAGCAGCAGCAACAATACCCAACATGCCGGAGAACACAACACAATTGCATTTGTAATAACAAACGATCCTTATTATCAGCCTCAGACAGGACAAGAAGCCCAAACCAGAATTTGCTTTTAAATCAACAGCAACAGTTGCCACGGCATTTGGGTCGCGGCCGGAGCCACCGCAACATGAACAACAATTGCAGCGGCAAAAATACTAGTGGACGTAGTAGAACTAAGGGCAGCAACGCGCCAGCAGCAGCAACACTATGAGTGGCAATAACAAAAGTTACAAAACATTCTCGGCCAACAACAGCAAGAATTGCAATAGCAACTCATTAAGAGTACCCTCAACGGCAACCACAAAGCACCAGCAACAGTCGCAGCAGCAGCAGCCATACATACAAAAACCACGTGCCAGTTATCCGGAAATTATGAATCCTCGCCTATCGCTGAATGGTACTTTACGTCATTTGGTGCCGTCGCCCCGTCCGCTGTATCGCGATCCCAGCTCACGTTCCATACAGCCCCTCACAGCCAATGAGCAACAAATGGCCGAGCTGGATAGCAGCTTTTATGGCGGCAGTGTAACACGTAGCGGCTACTTAACATCAACACCATCCAGAGTGACCGGCACAGGGACGGCCGGCACATTGGCAACATCTGCTGGCGACTCGGATGTTTTGGCGGCCATGTCATCCAGTCATGTTAGCTTTTTGGCCCGAGATAATAGCAACAGTATCGGTGGCAGTGGTTTCAGTGGTGGTGTCGGCATGGGCGGTGGTGCTGGCTTCGGCGGCGGCGGTGTAAGTTTCCACACCACCGAATTGTCCATTACACCCACCATGACCGGTGATGAGCAGTGTATCGATTTGGGTAGTTTACGTCGTTTTTCCATAGATCGCCATAGTTTCTTGGGTAAGATTGGTTATTTTTGTTGTTTTTGGTTTCTTGTCCTTTCCTTTTGCGGATTATTTTGTTTTTCTTTATCTTGTTTGGCCTTTTTTTTCTTTGGTCTTGACTTTTTTTAAGGGTTTCTTTATGCCATGTTTGATTGTGTCCTTTTGTGTTCCTTCCTTCCGCTAGCCATTTTGGACAATGGTATTTTGGTTGTCATTTTTTTCTTCTCCCTTTTTTGCCCTTTTGTTCTGACCCATATTGAAGGAAATGTTTTTGTTTTGCTGTTTGTGTTTGTCCGTCATTCTGGTTTTCGATCCTTTGTTTTGGCCCAATGTGAACGTGTTCCTCGGCACATTCCCATGTTGTTGCGAGTATGTCAATCCATTGATGCTGCCTTCAATCCGTTGGATTCCGATATACCGAAATAATCCTTTCTCAGTATTTGTACGTTTGTAGTTTTTATCCTGTTCGTTTTACATCAAAGCATGCTGCAGTCGTTGTCCTTGTTGAAGTACTTGAAAATGTCATTCATTCCAATATGTATGGATATTTTCGGAGTGCTTTTAATAAGTATGAGATCGTGGATTCGTTTTCAACCAGAGGTTCTGCTCTCAGACTAGAGTCTTTATCAACCAGTACTCCTGGAAAAAACACAAGAACATATCTGTTATTATTTTATTGATTCCTTTTAAGTACTTTAAAAAATAATAAGACTGTCGTCAAACTGCTAATTTGTAAGCAACAAACGGGGCACCCTGTGGTTAAAACTATATACACTACGCTGAGTCCAATGGCGCTAAATGTTTCTCTAGATTAGGTTTTAAAAATAAATTACCGAAATGAACAATTTTAGTTTTTATAAAGGGTGATCAACCATAATGCACGATGTTAATTGTGAGTCACACTTACACGTCAAGTATTTTGCCCAACTTAGTTAAACATTTCTTTGTTTCAGCGTTGACAAATTTAACCATAGAGAGGTACACAATTAAGCAGCGCGTTAAGAATATTGAAGCCTTCTTTGAAAACGGGGTTTCAAATCAAAATGCATTTCGTGCACTTTGTGATTTTTTTGGTCAGCCTTATGGACCAAAAGTGTCCAGAGTGGATTCGTTACCAAGCAGAATTGCTATATTTGGGCTAATACGAGGGCTGCTATATATATTTCTGGCCTAATAATGAAAATGTGAATATTTATCATTAAAAATAGTTTTATTGTTTTTCCGCGTATTCTCCAGCATGATTTATACACTTTTGCATGCGCTCAAACCAATTGTCGAAGCACCTTTTCTACTCCGATTGAGATGCCGCTGAAGCCAAGAAGGAAGAGAAGAAGAAGGAGGAAGAACCCGAGGAATCTGACGATGATATGGGCTTCGCTCTCTTCGGCTAAATCGACAAATGTTTGTTTTTATACTGCATCTTCTGGCGACGAAAAGCGTTGACCACGCATTTTTTTCTTGATGTGCGGAAATAAAAAGAAGTCATTGGGTGCAAAGTCAGGGCTGTACGGCGGATGACCCATCAATTCGACGTTTTGGGCGGTCAAAAAGGCGGTGGTTTGACATGATGTGTGAGAGCTCGCATTGTCATGGTGCACAATGATTCGTCTTCTCTTGTTCGTTTTTCGAATTCCACCGAAGACTTCAGGCAAACAAATTGTGGTGTATCACTCAGAATTGACCGTCCAACGTTGTTCAAGCGGAACCGTCACTACAATACCAGTTTTGCCGACCATTTGCTTCGAAGTGCTTCTTCCACAAAGAACTTTCGTTGGATTTGGCTCGTCTTCGAAGACCCTTACGGTCGATTGCTGTTTTGTTTTGGTCTCATACGCATAGATCCATGATTCGTCACCTGTGATGATCTTATAAACGTCTTTTTAAGCACCGCGATCGTATTTTTTCAAAATTTCTTTGCACCAATCGACACGAGCCTTTTTTTGAGCGATTGTCAAATTGTACGGGATCCAACGAGAACAAACCCTTTTTACGGCCAGGTGCTCATGCAATATCGAATGTATGCCGAAGAATATTGCTATCTCACGGTATGTCACATGACGATCTTGCATTATCAGTTCTTTGGCACAACGGCCGTTTTTGGACGACCTTCTCAACCTTCGTCTTTAAGCGAGCGTCGGCCACGATTGAATTCATTAAACCAGTTTTTCACAGTGCTATAGGATGGTGCCCTACAAAGTTCATCGATGCACTCTTGTCGTGATAATCCACGTCGAAAGTTGTGAAAAATGATCGCACGGAAATGTTCACGAGTTAATTCCATTTTTTTGCCAAATCGATTTTTTCAAGTCCCTGTAAACAACACAAATGCTGGTCGTACGTCAAAACGTTCGGAGAACGTTTATGCTAAAAAATGTCAAACTTTACAATAGAAATTTCCGATGGCGCCAGGCAACACTTAGTGTGTTCGCAACACTTATTGTTGTCTAGGCCAGAAATATATATAGCAACCCGTACCTTAGTTTAATTCTTGTACACCAATCAGCACATTGGACTTTTTGTATTCAGTTCTCTCCTCCTTGGTGAAATAGGTATTTTTTTCTTCGATAACAAATAAAGCTTTTCAAACTTTATTAAGACCTCCAACATTTTCGGGATCTAGAAAGTTTTCTCTATTGTCTAATGGTTTTTAAAGCTCTACAAAAAATCAACACACAATTTGTAGCCCATTCTAGTGAAATACTATACTCCCCCTAATCATCACAACATTATGTTCCTTGGTCCAATTTATTAATTGTATTCCATTTCTGTGTTTTTGTTTTCGCGTTTTTTTCCAGATTTAGGCTCGAAATTTGGCATGTCACAGCCGAAATTTGGCCAAAGCGTTTCACAGCAAGGTTTCTTCACGTCACACGATAGCCTCGCCACACCATGTGCATCAAGAGCTTCCAATTTACATGTGGCCAATACAAGCACTGCCTCCGATATGGATTTGTTACACAGCAACAAACAACAGGCGCGACGAAAGTCACGCGGACGCCTGAAAGACAACGATCAGCCGCTGCTCGGCGGCACATGGAATCGTGCAGTGGGTCGCGACTCACAGGATAACACGCTGATGGGCAGCCATCAATTCAGTGGGAATTTCTGCAATGGTACAGATCGGTAAGTTTTGAAAATGAGTGGGTTTAAAAAAATATAGTTTATATTTATATCTACAACATTTGCATATATAATTCTTAATTAATCTTAAGTTGTTCTTAATAAATCTTATAATTCTTAATTAATTGAAATTCAGAAATAACATTTAAAATTCGATATTTATGAAATCAAAATTTTGAAATACATCAATTGAAATTCTGCATTTAATTTTTTTAAGATTTTTAAAATTTAAAACTAATCAATTAAAATCTCGAAATTACATTTGAAATGAAAAACACATCAAATAAAATTCAAAAATTGCATTTTAAATTCAGAAAACATCAATTAAAATTCACACACAGAGAAAAAATTAGTGGGAAATCGCTTGGATCTACAATGATTCGGTTGCAAAAGAGGAATTTTGGTTGTAATAACAAAATGTTTATAATCGAAATGGATATTCGGTTCGAAGTACCACATGGTGATTAATGTGATCTTTTCCACTTTTTCTTCGTCATGACCTTTCCCCACGAGAGCATCAATAGTATAGGGTGTCCCAAGAAGAACGCAATTTTTAAATCTGGCAACATTCGAAGTGTCATTGTTTGACATTTGAACAATTGTTATTGTTTGTTAGTAGAAGGTACGAGGTTAGTAAAAATGGAGCGCTACACGAATGAACAACGCATTCTGATTGTGAAATTGTTTTACCAAAATGGTGAAAGTTTTGCGGCTACAGTTCGCAAATTGCGATCAATTTGGGGTCACAATAATGCTCCAAAAGAGTCAACTGTAAAGAGATTAATGGATAAATTTGCCGAAACTGGGTCTGTTAGTGATGTAAAGACAACAACGCGCCATCGACCAGGTCGATCGACCGAAAATGTCGCAGCTGTACGTGATGATGTCGCTCAAACTCCATCCACCTCAATTCGACACCGAGCTCAGCAAATTGGTGTCTCCAAATCCACTTTGCAGCGAATTTTGACGAAAGATTTGCATCTTCATGCATACAAAATTCAATTGACTCAGGAACTGAAGCCAGCTGACCATGGACAGCGAAGGGAGTTCGTTAATTGGGTATTGGAGAGACAACATGAAAATGCTGATTTTGCCGATAAAATCATCTTCAGTGACGAGGCCCATTTTCATCTTGATGGCTTCGTCAATAGGCAGAATTTGCGCATTTGGGTTGCGGAAAATCCTCGAGTGATTCACGAGAAACAAATGCATCCTCAACGTGTCACTGTGTGGTGTGGTTTTTGGGCTGGAGGAATCATTGGACCTTTTTTTTATGAAAATGAGGCAGGTCAAGCGCAAATAGTCAATGGTGTTTGGTATCGTGAAATGATAACCAGTTTTTTGCCTAGAATTGAAATGAATGTGGGGGGCATGTGGTTCCAACAAGACGTCGCCACATGTCATACAGCCAGAGAAACAATTCAATTGCTGCATCAGTCATTTCCCGGTTGCGCTCTTCTTGGGACACCCTTTATAAGCAAACATTTTTTTTTGCCTCCGACTAAAATTTTAATTGTTTTCGTTGGACAAGTGGGGCATGTGGATTTTGAGATTCAAAAATTCAATTCAGAAGTTTCGGATACTTGGTATGTTGCACCAATACTTTCAATAACAGATAATTACAGAGCACCAACTAACATTCAGTTGTACTGAAGGAATACTCGAGGTGCGTGAAAAGTCTATTATTCGGTTGGCAAAAAATCAGTTGTGGCAACCGAATTTTCTGTTAAATTATTTAAAATTTAGAACAAATTAAATGAAATTCGGAATTTACATTTGAAATTCAAAACACATCAATTGAGATTTAGTAATTAAATTTTACAATTCAAAACACATCACTGGAAATTAAGTAATTAAATTTTACACGATGATGACTCACAGGTTTTTGGGGTTACAGATGGACCTAATCGGGCAAATGGAAAAAGTTTTCCTGTACTTACTAAAAGTATCTTGAAAAGAATTATTCTTTTTTGACTATTTTCTAAGCAAACCCTTATTATTTGTGAACGAACCAAGACTTTAATGGAAATTTTTGGTTGGGAAGCTCTTAATACCTCAAAAAGGGGCATGATTAGTGAATTTAGCTCCAGAGGCCCATTAGTCGGCCCCTATGATCCTAAGAATAAAGATACTAATACGAATGAATATTTTCCTTTGAAATTAACGAAATTGGTTTACAATTCGATATAGCGAAGTATTTTAAAAATTTGCCCAAAATTTGGCCTCGGGCGTGTGGATTGTACGGCCCCAAAGCACGGCCCGCGGTATGGCTAAAACAGGCAATAAACAGCCAAAATGGTTACAATACCACTTAAACTAATTCACATATGTGACGCGCAAAATAGAAAGGGACCTTAGGTTAAAAACCCGGTTTGTTCAGGAGAGCCATTTTAAAGATTAGGTCCCTTTCTATTTGCGCTTAGAATCGTCGACTTCACTTTCATAAAACGCGCATATCTCTGGGAGGGAACACTTTTGGGGCATGGGATCGGTCTCATTCGATGCTCAGATGTTGTCCACGTCAAAAAAAGAAGAAAAAAAATTAAAATTGATTTTTTTACCCTTAAGTCCCTTTCTCTATGCGCTGTCACATATATCTTTGAATTCAAATGTGCATTTATTTTGAAAATATGACTGAGGTTGACGTTAAGACTAATGGACCCAAGGGGCCCCAAAAACTCTCCAAATGGGAAGAAATAATTAAATATTGGCTGAGGTTGGAGCTAAGACGCCTGGACCCAAGGGGGTACAAAGCTAAGACTAATGGACCCAAGGACCCAATCTTAGACTAATGGACCCAGGGGGGGTTAATATGTTTATATGGGTACTTGAACTCCAAATATGGATTTTTTCAAAGATTTGGCTGAGATTCCAGCTGACTCAGGGACCCAAGGTGCCTAAAAAGTCGCAGTTATGGTTAACTAAATCTTGTCTAGTAAATGGACATGGGAGGTATTCAAGCTAAAGCAAATTTCCCAAAAGTGTTACCTCCCAGAGGTATGCGCGTTTATTAAGTGATGGTACACCAAAGATACACGTATTTAAATCTTTAAAATGGCTCTCCTGAACAAAATTGGATTTTTACCCTTAAGTCCCTTTCTATTTTGCGCGTAACATATATAGAACCCTCGTATTAAATGTCGGCAGCAATGTATGGAATACAATATCAGATAAAGGTCCGCCTTTGTTAGCCTCATATATGCGAGCACTTTTGGCACATTTTTCATTACATTCAGCGCGGCGTCGAATCGAGGTTGATGGATTGTTTTGAACTCTTTCTTGAGAAGCAGTAATGTTTTCAGCCGATCTTGCAGTATGTTGTTGGCCATGCTTGGGCCTAGCAGCAACAGACCCTACACGATAAATAGTGCGTATTTTTGGCACGTTGTTTCTCCCAAAAATTTTCTTAACTTTCTCAACGTCACAGTAATCGATGATTGATTTTGATAAAATGTTTTAACGATTTATCGCATATTTTTCCATAATGAATTTCCCACGTCTCTACTTTACGATTGCCAAATATGAACTGTCTAGACCAATGTTTATTAAAATAAAGGCAAAACAAAGTAGTATACCTTCCCGGCGGACACCCTGTACTTTATATTCAAAGGTGTATTGGTCTTCTCTAGACCAATACACTCTTTAAGATTCGACTATCGTATAAATGCAAAGGATATAACGAAAAACAAGAGAGACCCCTACGTTCGGCAAAAAAACGAATATGCTTCCCAAACTGCCTTGCAAAAATACTTTACATTCGATGGTACACGGCGAACTTTTTTTTAGTTTTTCACAAGGAATTACGAGGGCGGTTCGGAAACTTCTTAGCCTAGCACAAAAAGCGCAGTATAAACAGAAAAAAGTAAAGTGTTTTGGAAACATCCATCTCTGCTATGAACACATGTTAAATTTTGTTTCGAACTGGCAACTCCTTCATATAGAAACAGGTGTTCACAAAAGACGCATCCGCGATTTTTTCACAATGGAAAAATTAGAAATGCGTGGTGTCATTAAATATTTACATAAAAAAGGTTTATCGGGACAAGAAATTCATAATGATATGGTGAATGTGTTAGCTGAAAGTGCTCCTTCATATGCAACAGTAAAAAATTGGGTTGCTGAATTTAAACGTGGTCGTACAAGCATTGAAGATGAACCACGTAGTGGACGTCCAAAAACAGCAACAACAACAGAAATTGTAGCCAAAGTGCATGATATGGTATTAAATGATCGACGAATAAAAGTGCGTGAAATAGCTAATATCATGGGCATCTCAAAAGATCGAGTCCATTTAATTTTGCATGAAGAACTACAGATGAAAAAGCTTTCTGCAAGATGGGTGCCGCACTTGTTAACAGTCGACCAAAAACGCATAGGAGTGAACATTTCTCAAGATTGTTTGGATCGTTTTCAGCGAAATAAAATGGATTTTAAGCGTCGTTTCATAACTGTTGATGAGACATGGATCCACCACTATACTCCAGAGACAAAAGAACAATCCAAACAATGGACTGAAGCTGGAGGAAGTGCCCCAAAGAAGGCAAAAACAATTTAATCGGCTGGCAAGGTTATGGCAACGGTTTTTTGGGACTTCAAAGGTATTTTATTGATCGACTATCTGCAAAAGGGTAAAACAATAAATTCAGAGTACTATTGCAACCTTTTAGATCAATTAAATGTACAAATTCGAGAAAAACGTCCTGGCTTACAACACAAAAAAATAATTTTTCATCAAGACAACGCACCAGCGCACAAGAGTGTTTTAACAATGGCTAAAATCAACGAATTAAAGTACGAGTTATTCTCCTGATTTAGCACCCAGTGACTTTTACCTGTTCCCAGATCTAAAAAAATTCCTTGCTGGCAAGCGTTTTACCTCAAATGAAGATGCATACAGTTGTAAACCACTATTTTGAAGACCTTGAGGAAAACTATTTTAATCAAGGGATAGAATTGCTAGATGAGCGTTAGACTAAGTGTATTGAAGTTTCAGGAGATTATATTGAAAAATAAAAATATTTTTGAAAAACTAACTATTCTCTTTCATTGATAGGCTAAGAACCTTCCGAACCGCCCTCGTACTCCAAAAGCTAATAAAATCAGGTTTGATGTTGTTTGTCATAGAGGGAAGGTTAGCGTGTAAATTTGTTGTTGCACAAATGCTGGGCTGATTCCTCCTTCGGGTCGATCCTATCCGGCTGTTGTGGGATCGTAACGTGTAAGGTGGAATGGTCTAATGGAAATATGGGTACTCAAATCCATCCAAAAAAGTTCTCTTAGAATTCAAATCTGTAATCATTTGTCGGATAATGTGGGTCTTGCGCATGGACCCTAGGGACCCACATAAAGCTTAATTAATTAAAAAACCTTAATTACCGACCTTGCAGAAAAATAACGATGTTTTTACTTGTTAAAAAATTAAAATTTACTATAAAATTTAAGTTCACGTTTTTTTGAGAGATTCGGTAGTAAAGTTTTTCCCGACAAGCGTTATTTAAACGTATCTATTGTCGCATGGTAAATAGGTGGGATTTGTTGTTTAAGCCATTTATTTTTTTTTTTTTTGGAAGGGGGGGGGGGGGGGTGGGATAGGGTTTGGATTTTATGTTGAAACTTTAAAACTGTCGGTGTAGAGTAAAATCAGTTTTCAATTGTTTGATAAAGACCAGCAAACATTTTTGCTAGTGAAATGCAATTCCAGTAGTTTCAAGTTAAAGTCAGCCAATGACTTTCACCCATTACGGCAAACCATACGAAAACCATTGTTGTCTAAATGTAGCTGCTGTTGTTCTGAGCTGCTCGTTGCAGTAACTTTACACTTGCGGACAGACATGGTCTTAAATGTCATCATTAAAATAAACTTTAATGGAACTGTAAGTGTGCCGACAGACAGTTAGACAGACAAGCTGACCGACAAACACTCGTACACTGTATGTATGAGTGTGTCTCTAGTGGCCACTGTCATAATGCATACATGTGTTCACCAAATGACCTTAATGACCATTGTCCTTAGCCCAGACACAAGACACTACTGGGTATTAACCACCACTGGTGGTCTGTTGTGGACTGACAGATAATTTCACAGCTCTTAAGGCCCGATGTCATCGGCTGAGTGCCGGCAGCAACGTTACGTTACGTTATGGTACGGTCATTTGTGGAACTAACACTCTCCCCCCCCCCCCCTCTAGTTTGCTTGCCAGCTCAAACGGTGCGGGATAACTAATCCCCCGGCAACTGTTGTCATTCCCTGTAGGATCTTACGGGATTAGTTGATAATACGTTTGTTACGTTTGCTTTTGGCAAACAAAACAACAACAAAAAACGGCAGCCGACTTTGCCGTAACGCGTGCAGTCTGATTACGTATTTTGTGCTCGTCCACTCGTGCGTTTATTTCATTCGTTCGGCTTGGATTGATTTATGGCAAGATACTGTCACAGTTTGTAGAAAATATGATTTATTGTAAATTGTAATTTGTTTATTTCGTCCGAGCATGAAAGATGCTGGGCGCTTAAAGATAAATAAATTAACGATTTGTTGTATGAAAATAGATGAGGCTGGCTTAAATGGTACAAAGTACTTTACTTTTCCTCAATGTCAATTTAAACACTTCGTTTGAGTTAATTGGATTGTAAAGGGGCTTTCAATAAGGGCGGGTTGATGTACATAAAAAACGGTTTAACTTTGAACTAAGACTGACGAAAACTAGTAGTTTTCCAGGAAGTTTTTCCATGCTAATCCGAAAAATAGCTAATAACCATAATTTTTTATAAAGTGTGGTTCAACTAAAACCCACGATGGTAATTGTCTATAAAACAAAAAGTTTTCAGAGAATTTTCTTAATATTTATCTTAAAAAAATCCAGAGAGTTGTCTTAATACGAGGGCTGTTATATATTTCAGGCCTAATAATGAAAATGCGCATATTTATCATCAAAAATGGTCGTATGGGTTCTCAAACACAATAATATTCACGAATATGAATAGGAATAGAACCCCAAACATTTGGGCCCACCACACCCAACCATATCCTGTAAGACTGTCGATGCTGTACAACACAACGCAATCCATGGTGGAGAGTATAACTGTTTCAGCCCGGCCGACATTTTATTTCTTTAATTGACCAACACTCAGGGGGTTTCCCATATACGAGGGCGGTTCGGAAAGTTCTTAGCCTATCAATGCAAGAGAATAGTTAGTTTTTCAAAAATATTTTTATTTTTCAATATAATCTCCTGAAACTTCAATACACTTAGTCCAACGCTTATCTAGCAATGCTATCGCTTGATTAAAATAGTTTTCCTCAAGGTCTTCAGGTCAGCCGATTGAATTGATTTTGGCTTCTTTGGGGCACTTCATCCAGTTTCAGTCCATTGTTTGGATTGTTCTTTTGTCTCTGGAGTATAGTGGTGGATCCATGTCTCATCAACAGTTATGAAACGACGCTTAAAATCCATTTTATTTCGCTGAAAACGATCCAAACAAGCTTGAGAAATGTATATTCTTATGCGTTTTTGGTCGACTGTTAACAAGTGCGGCACCCATCTTGCAGAAAGCTTTTTCATCTGTAGTTCTTCATGCAAAATTAAATGGACTCGATCATTTGAGATGCCCATGATATTAGCTATTTCACGCACTTTTATTCGTCGATCATTTAATACCATATCATGCACTTTGGCTACAATTTCTGTTGTTGCTGCTGTTTTTGGACGTCCACTACGTGGTTCATCTTCAATGCTTGTACGACCACGTTTAAATTCAGCAACCCAATTTTTTACTGTTGCATATGAAGGAGCACTTTCACCTTACACATTCACCATATCATTATGAATTTCTTGTCCCGATAAACCTTTTTTATGTAAATATTCAATGACACCACGCATTTCTAATTTTTCCATTGTAAAAAAAATCGCGGATGCGTCTTTTGTGAACACCTGTTTCTATATGAAGGAGTTGCCAGATCGAAACAAAATTTAACATGTGTTCATAGCAGAGATGGATTTCCAAACACTTAACTTTTTTCTGTTTATACCGCGCTTTTTGTGCTATGCTAAGAAGTTTCCGCAATGCATTCCGTTGGTAGGTAGGCGTAGGAGTAATATTTATTGCCATTTGTTTTGAATTTCTGGATGTCGTAGTTGTTCGGAAATACATTTGCCAGAAGTCGTTTCCACCTAAGGACAGTACAGGCGAAAAACGAATTCGATCTGTAATGCAAAGTGCGGTCGACTGGCCAATCTATATCAAATGGGGGTGAATTCCTGGAAAGTCGTGTCGCCCTAATGAACATCCCCACATCAGGAACAAGACCACGAATGTCCGAAGAACACGCAACAAAAAATTCAAATGCTTCGGGAAAAAAGTTTTACAGAGTTTATTGAATACATGAAAAACATAAAAAAAAACTTAAATTTGTTAAAAAGTCATATCTAGACCATAACTTCTTGAAACACAAAGCTACGGTCCTTAGAGTAAAAAATAGTTTTCAACGTACTGATCTGGCTGCTAATACCCTAAAATGTCTTTACTGGGCCGTGGGCAAACTGGCGGCCATTTTTCTAGAAAGTCCCATTTTTGGGATTTTCCCTCCTTTTTAGGGATTGTGTGATTTTCCCTAGAGGTATCTTCAAAATTTCTGGCTGCTAATACCCTAAAATGTCTTAACTGGTCTGTGGGCAAACTGGCGAAATGGCGGTCATTATTCCAAAAAGTCCCATTTTTGGGATTTTTAAAATTGAACTCTATAAGGCCAGGCTCTCCCCAAACGAATGAGAACAACTGTTGTAAACCTTACTTTTCAAGTTTTCTTCACACAATTGCCCACGAAAATACAACTCACTCTTGCCACCTCTAAAGAGAGAGTAGTTAATTCACTCTTTCAAAAATATTTCGAAATTTTTTTTCCAACTACTGTGCGCTAGAGGCCATGTAAGATTCGGCCTGGCCGAACTTAACGACATTTTAACGTGTTGAAGTGAGCATCACTGTTAACTTTTACCCTGTCATTGATAACATGACAAATCCCATACCAGTTTCATAATTTATTTTACTAGAACCCTCTAAAGGAATCACCCGGTGTAACAAAATTAAATTTCCAAGAGGTACTGAGCCCAAATACATTTTTCCCCGCCCCGATAGGGATGCAAATTCCTGTGAGCTCTCCCATCTGATAGGACACCTTATAACTGCATTATTGAGTGTCAAATTTCCGGGATGTCCTGGGTGTGGATATCATCAACGCCGTAACAGTAAAGGAATCATGTTCATATCCTTGCTGCCAAAGTGTTTACTGGTCTCGATCCCTGAACTTTGTGCTGTACGCACACAGGTATGTGTTTGAGCGTGTATGCATGTGTTTGTGTGTATGTATGTGTGTGTGTTGTATGGGAGTTGTGTTCTACGTTGATGGCCAAATCCTCCAGTGGTGAATGTGCATAAGTTGAATTTTGCTACAAACATTTGCAATTGCTCTTTTTTTGCTGTTTTCATTTCTGCCTCGCATACCTCCATTCCATTCCATCTGGCACTACGAAGGAAGAAGAAATATGCGGGGTGAAAAAGAATAAAACTAGAAAAGCGAAAATTTTAACGTTTACCAGGTACATGTGAACGAAAGAGACTACACGCCAGACCATCACCCATAGCCATTTGGGAAAATGCGAGTCGAGTATTAACGAGAACGAGCTAGCGAGCGGCGGCGACGGCGAATGAGTCGAGTATGGATGGATTTACTTCAATTTATTGCATTACTCAATTGCCAGCATGGCTGTTTTGGAATTCATGTCGAATTCTGAGGGTATTCCCTTTCTGCTTTTGCATTCGTGTGCTCGTTTGCCGCTTCCATTTATTTTGCCAACGCTGTCAAAGTGATGGAGTATGTGCCCATGATAGTGCTAAAGTACATTTGAAAAATTGCTGGGTTCACTACAACTACTCTTCACTCCATCGCCAAGCACTGCTCGATTTTCGCCAGTTCCGAGTGTGTGTTTCACTTCGCTTCTCTGGTTTCTTTTTTTTCCAACTCCTTGGCCATCTTTGGGAAACATGAGCAGCAGGAGTCGCACACTGTCAAGGTGAGTGCTTTTCTAGATCAGCTTTATTTTCTGCTAACACCGAATTAAATGCTTGGACAGAGCCATTAGGGAGTGAGCGCCATGGCGGGAATGTAAAAAATGTGCGATGGCGGGACACAGGCAGGACCTAGAGTATCCAAAGCCGAAAACCGGCATTCCGGTTTTTATGTACAAAACCGACAGTCGGTTTCTCAAATAATTGCTTCAACGCGACATGTTGTTTTACCCAGTTTTTTGTTTAAAACCCGGTTTTCAGTGTTTTGCAAATATTTATCATCAAAAATGGTTTTATTGTTTTTCAATGTTTTGCATGCGCTCAAGCCAATTGCCAAAGCACTTTTTCCACTCCGATTGAGACACCTACAAAACATGGTTTTTGAACGCTTCAACAGCATCTTCTGCCGACGAAAATCGTTGACCACGCCTTTTTTTCTTGATGTGCGGGAATAAAAAGAAGTCATTGGGTGCCAAGTCAGGGCTGTACGGCGGATGACCCATCAATTTGACGTTTTGGCCGATCAAAAAGACGCTGGTTTCAGCCGACGTATGAGAACTCGCATAGTCATGGTGCACAATGATTCGTCTTCTCTTGTTCCTTTTTTCGAATTTCTCCGAAGACTTCCGGCAAACAAATTGTGGTGTACCACTGAGAATTGACTGTCCTACGTTGCTCAAGCGGAACAGTCGCCACATGACCAGTTTTGCCATAGAAAAAGGCGACCATTTGCTTCGAAGTGCTTCTTCCACGAACAAATTTCGTTGGATTTGGCTCGTCTTCGAAGACCCACACGGTCGATTGCTGTTTTATTTCGGGCTCATACGCATAGATCCATGATTCGTCACCTGTGACGATCTTCTAAATGTCTTTTGAAGCACCGCGATCGTATTTTCTGAGCGATTGTCAAATTGTGCGGGAGCGATTGTCAAACTGTGCGGGATCCAACGAGAACAAACCATTTTTAGGGCCAGGTGTTCATGCAATATCGAATGTATGCTGGTGCAAGAAATTCCCAAGGATACCTTTATCTCACGGTACGTAACGTAACGATCTTGCATTATCAGTTCACGCACGGCATCAATGTTCTTTGGCTCAACGGCCGTTTTTGGAAGACCTTCACGACTCTCGCCTTTGAGCGTGCGTCGGCCACGATTGAATTTATTAAACCAGTTTTTCACAGTGCTATAGGATGGTGCCTCATCGCCATACAAAGATTTAAGTTCATCGATGCACTCTATTCGTGATAATCCACGTCGAAAGTTGTGAAAAATGATCGCACGAAAATGTTCATGAGTTAATTTCATTTGTTTGCCAAATTGATTTTTTCAAGTCGCTGTAAACAACACAAATGATGTTCGTACGCCAAAACGTTCGGAGAACGTTTATGCTAAAAAAATGTCAAACTTTCCAATGGAAATGTCAGATGGCGCCAGGCAACATTATATTAGCAACCCTTGTAAAATTTTTTCATAACGCTAAAAAAAAGTAGTTGTAGATTGGCTAAATTTGAATACCCTGTCCAAAAATCTGACCTATTTTAACATGGACACATATCCAAAAACAATGCAATTTCCAAACAAATTCAAAAACGACCTTATATTTTAAATCTGGGTAAATTAAGACCCTGTTCAAGGGCACATTTACTTTACTTCTGATTCGGAAAATATTGTCCACTCTTAGCAAAATGCTTAAACCGGATAGTCGGTTGATGACGGTTTTTTACTTTTAAAATAACGCCGACAGTCGGTTTTTTCAAATCACGGTTTCGAATAAAAACCGTAATGCCGGTTTTTTAAAAAACCCCCGTTTTTGTTGGACACTCTAGCAGAGACGCTGGAACACCCTAGTGGCAGAGAGTAAAGAAGACAATTTGTACATAACACGTAGTGATGCTTGATTGGAAAAGTAATTAATAGAAACATTTGGTGTTCAGGTGCAATCGGCCATAGGAAATGAACCAACTGGCGGGTGATGGGGAACAAAAGCTTAAGGAGCAGCGTTTCATCACTTTAAGGATAATGGTAATTTAATTGCTGCATATCGAAGACATTTACATTTTCCCATCATACTAGGTAGGACAGTGAATATTATTGGATAACGCTTTAAAATGTTAAAAATCGAGCAAGGTTTCATTAAAATTATACTATTGGTGTTGACAAATGTCGTCGTTTCTATATTTTCAAAGTGTTTGAGCCATGTCCGTCTGTCGGTAAGTATGACTGATTCGCAAGATAAATATCAAAAGGAGCAAGACAGAAGATCGCCCTAGACTCCATAGACCGATGGGCCAAGGCCTCAAATTTAGGTTAATCATATAATTAATGTTACATTCAGATTCTTGACGAAGTTTCAAGTTGATTTCATGGTCTGTAGGGCCCATATGGGATGGGTCAAGTCCAAAATTACTCCAAATCTTACATTTAGCTACATATTTCATGTTAAATTTTAATGTAAATGCTTCTGGATACATAAGAGGTCTGTTTTATGGCCTCAGGGCTCAATGACCACACTTGTTAATGGGACATGTGATTTATCTTTGCCTGAAACAACTCAACAAAGCTAATTTCAATTTATTTTATTCAAATTACATAAAAATAATTCTTAAAGTATCTATTTAGAATCACCATCTGATTCCATTGAGCGATGTCCGTACGCCTGTCCATCAAAGTCCGGGTCGATTTTGACAAAACTTGCTATATTCTTTAAGTTTGGGCCAAGGACGAACCCTATTAAAATTGGTCCATATCGGTCCATGTTCTGATATAATATAAGTACAAAGGCTTCTCCCGATTTCAGAACCTACAGCTGTAAACGCTACATATTACATAGCATTTCGACAAAGTTTCAAACAGAGAATTACAAGTGGGCAACGCCCATCTCTGATGAAATTTTACCATACCGGTTTATGTTTTCAATTAGCTCTCACAGAAAGGTGTCTACTGATTTGAGGTGCTGCAGCTCTAGAAGCCACAAATTACACCCGATCACGCTCAATTTTAGCTTGGCACGTTATGAGCGACCAGCAAATAATTGTAGTGACAATGGACCATATAGGTCCCTATTTTCGTGAAGCCCCTACACAAAGGTCCTTTCTGACTTTAGAATCTGCAGCTTTTGAAGCCACATATTACATCGGATTCCGACCAATTTTTTTACATAGAATCGACCAAGGCTGGTGAACTAGGATTCTATGTTTTTGAATTGGTCCGGTACAAAGATCCTTTCCGCTTTGACGTCCTGCAGCTGTAGAAGCCATAAATTACACCTTATAACGTCTAAATTTTGCATAGTACGTTATAAGAGACCATTAAACAACTGTGGTAAAACTGGACTTCATTGATCCATATTTGCGAGCAGCCCCCAAACTAAGACTCTTCACGATTTCAGAAGCTGCAGCTTTAGCAGCCACATTTAACATTCGATTCCGACTAGATTTTGCATAGAGCTCTTGGAGCAACCAGCACCAATCTCTGGTGAAATTGGACCATATCGGTTTATGTTTTATAATTGCTCCCACACAGCAAGCTTCCTCCTGATTTATGGTCTTGAAGCTCTAGAAGCTACAAATTAAAATAGATCTTATTCAAATTTAGCTTGGTACGCTATGAACCATATAGGTCCACATTTCCGTAAAGTCACCACAAAAACGTGCATTTCGATTTGAACACCTACAGCTGTCAGTTTTACTATGCGATCAGATATCGCATAGTGCGTTTCGAGCAACCAACACACATCTCTGGTGAATTTGAACCATATCGGTCGATATTTTTGAAAATTTATCTTCCGTTTGAGGTCCAGCCGCTCTGAAAGTCGCATTGCACATCCAATCCAATCAATCTAAAGCTCTAGGCAGAGGCGTGAAATTTTCTAAATAGCAAAGTGGTGAAGGGTATCTCATTTTCGGCTACGCCTATCTTATTTTTCATTTTTTGGTCTAAAGACCCGCTATTGAGTCTATTGCAATTTAAGATCATGAGCAAACTGTAGATAAAGTATTTATGACGTCGACAAATTAAAAATATAGCCACGCCTCGTTTGGTACCGCCAATCCAAATGGCACAAGTCGCCTCATTTATACCCCAAGATAGGATAGAAATACTGGTACGAGACCCCATAAAGTATAAGTACATATATTCGGAATCGTTCAAAATATCTAAGAAAGTCGCATTCTAGCCATGTTTTTCTGACTGTGGAAAGCAAACTACAGGTCGCACTATTGACAGTGGCTAAATTCCTGCAAAAACATGTGTTGATGGATAGTTGGTGTTGGAAATGGACCATATCGGTCAAGGAATAAAAAATTTTCCCACGCAAGCACTGCGTCAACCTCTGTAATATTTTTGTTTTGTTTTCCTTATATAGCCCCACTATTAACTCAAATCTTTACGGAATGCTCACATTATCTTCAAAAGGACAAAAGGGCGTGGCACCCCTTTATAAGCGTACCCTTCTCAAAAATTATTAATTAATCGGAATCCAATATTATACAGATCTCCTTCAATTCAAAATTTGTAGAATGTTCTGAAAATAAAATTTGGGCCACTCAAACTTAGTTCTATTACCGTACAATAACTTGTACCCAAAAGCCTAACTAATTTGTATAATTTTCTGTTCCAGTTATCCCCGCAATCGTTCCGGCAACTCGTCGACGCCCACACAACAGCATCACCAGCAGCAGACATCCTCACATCATTTGCAACACTCTGCCTCCATGTCACACGCCACGCACCAGCAGCAGCAACAGCAGCAGCAACAGCAACACTCCACGCAACATCATCCGCAACGTTCCTCGACGTCACAGCCACAACAACTGCCATTGCACAAGCAACCGCATCGCACACCATCGCAACGCCTGCGTGCCGTGACAGCGGCACGAAAATTCCACTTTGTCTTCGATCCGGCGGGGCGTCTGTGCTACTACTGGTCCATGGTCGTCTCGCTGGCCTTCCTCTACAACTTCTGGGTGATCATATACCGCTTCGCCTTCCAGGAGATCAACCGGCGCACGATAGTGGTGTGGTTTTGCCTCGACTACTTCTCCGATCTGCTGTACCTCATCGATATCTTCTTTCACTTTCGCACCGGCTATCTGGAGGATGGTGTCCTGCAGACTGACGCCTCCAAGTTGAGGCAACACTATATGAACTCGACGATATTCTACATAGACTGCCTGTGTTTGCTGCCATTGGATTTTTTATATTTATCGATAGGATTTAACTCAATATTACGTTCGTTTCGTTTAGTGAAAATCTATAGATTCTGGGCATTTATGGATCGCACCGAGCGCCACACGAACTATCCGAATCTGTTTCGCTCGGTGGCGCTCATCCACTATCTACTTGTGATATTCCATTGGAACGGATGTCTCTACCACATTATCCATAAGAACAATGGGTTCGGTTCGCGCAACTGGGTCTACCACGACTCCGAATCGGCCGATGTAGTTAAACAATATTTACAGAGTTATTATTGGTGTACGTTAGCTTTAACAACGATCGGTGACCTGCCGAAGCCCCGGTCGAAAGGTGAATATGTCTTTGTGATATTACAATTGCTATTTGGATTAATGCTATTTGCAACGGTGCTGGGGCACGTGGCCAACATTGTCACGTCGGTCAGTGCGGCACGCAAAGAATTTCAAGGTGAGTACTTAAAAAATTTCAATATTTCCAACAAATTTATATACGAAAACCATTTGTAATTGAAATTATTTGGATTCTGCGAAAAGGCGGATTTGTGGTTAAGGTTAAAACAAACTTTTAGAGATATTAACAAAATTTAGTGTAAGTCTAAGGTTACATATTTGAATTGTTTTTAAAGATGTAACTAAATAGGAGCCTTATGGTCAAATTAAACACAGCACATATATAGAAAAGTTATCGAATCGATGAATTATGGGTCCCGCCAAATTTATTTACGTAAGAAATTATTTTTTAAAAATCCATTTTACGTATCGGTACCAGAAAAATAACAATCTCAGAAAAACAACCAATAATAGCTGTTTCTTAAAGGTTACTCAACTAGCTTAAGTAGCTTCAGGAACCATTGAGAGTTGCCAGACTTTTTTCTTCTTACAAACAGTCTTACTTGACACACCCTGCTATACTAAAAAACATTTGTTTTATCTTGTCTATACTTAATAAGACTGCAATGACAAGAGATCCTCTTGGCGGAGTCGTATCGAGTTCGTATTGGGATGACCATATCCGTCCATATTTTCGAATAGCTCCCACACAATGGTCCCCCCTGATTTCTATACTACAAAAACATATGATTTATCTTGTCTGTGCTCAATAAGAATGTAATCGGCTTGACCATATCGTTCCATATCTTCGAATAACGCCCACACAAAGGTCAGTGTCGGTATTCTCAGAATTGTCTTAATGACAAACAGCTCAGAAAAAAACAAATAATTGCTGTGTTTTTTTAAGGTGGGTAAACTAGCTTAAGAAGCTACAGGAGCAAGAATTGCCAGATTTTTTTTCTAACAAACAGTATTACACGACACACCCTGTTGTACTATAAAAACATTTATTTTAACTTGTCAATACCAAATAACACTTTAATAACAAGAGTCGTATCGGTTGGACCAAATCGTTCCACATTTTCGAATAGCTCCCACACAAGGGTTTGTGTCGGTATTCTCAGAATTGTGTTAATGATAAGCAGCACAGAAAATTAACAAATAATAGCTCTTCTTTAAGTTTATTAAACTGGCTTAAGTAGCTACAGAAGCCAGTAAGAGTTGCCAAATTTGGTTTCTAACAAACTGTCTTACATTACACACCCTTCTTTACTATAAAAACATATGTTTTATCTTGTCTGTACTCAATAAAACTGTAATAACAATAGATCATATCGGCGAAGTCGTATCGGCTTGACCATATCGTTCCATATTTTCGAATAGCTCCATAATACCCAAACAGCTCAGCAAAATAAAAAATAATAGCTGTGTTACTTTAACGTTAGTAAACTCAATTAAGTAGCTTCAGAAACCAGTAAGATTTGCCAGACCTTTTTTTCTAAGTCATGCATGACACGCCCTGCTACTATAAAAACATTTGTGCTCTCTTGGCTATTCTCAAAAAGACTGCAAGAACAAAAGATCCTTTTGGGCAAGTCGATGATCATATGATCATATCGTTCCATATTTTCGAATAGCTACCGCACAAAGGTCAGTGTCGGTATTCTCAGAATTGTCTTAATGGAAAACAGCTTAGAAAAATAACAAATAATAGCTGTGTTTCTTTAAGGTTACTAAACTATATTAGGTATCTAGCTACAGGAACCAGTAAGAGTTGCCAGATTTTATTTTCCAAGAAACAGTCTTACATGACACACCCTGCTATACTGTAAAAACCAATGTTTTTTATTGTCTATTCTCAATAACACTTTAACAAAAAGAGTTCCTATAGACAAAGTCGTAATGGGTCAACCATATCTTTCTACATTTTCGAATATCTTGCACAAAAAGGTTCCTGCCGGTATTCTCAGAATTGTCTTAATGTGTTTTACCATCAGAAAAATAACAAATAATAGCTGTGTTTCTTTAAGGTTGATAAACTAGCTAAAGTAGCTACAGGAACCAGTAAGAGTTGCCAAACATTTTTTTTCTAACAAACAGTCTTACCTGACACACCCTGCTTTACTATAAAAATATATATCTCATTGTAGTTTGTCATGGTGTGTTACGAAATTGGGCCATATCAGTCCATGTTCTCGAAAAGCTCATAAACAAAGGCGCCTTTCGATTTGAGGTCATGTAGTTCCACAAATTACACTCAATTTTTTCATGGCACCTTATGTATAACCGATTAATAACTTTGATGAACCATATGGGTTTGTATTTTCGTACAGCCCCCACGCAAAGGTCCTTTCCGATTTTTTAACCTTCAGCTGTAAAGGCTACATATTATATCTGATTTTGACCAAATTACGCATGCTGCTTTACGAGCGACCAGTACTCATCTCTGTTAAATGTGCACATATCCGTCCAGGATTATCCCTCAAACAAAGGTCTTCCAAACAGAGGCGCGGAATCTTCTAAACCATAGAGTAGTGAAGGGTATATCAAAGTCGGCTCCGCCAACTTTTACTTCCTTCACTTGTTTTTGTCTGATTTTGCAAAATTCGGCGCTAATGCCTGTTGTTGTTTGATTCTTATTGATCAATACGAAAGAAAACAAGTAAAAAAAGGCGTGGCTGACTATTAGATACCTTACCCCAGCATAATATTCAGAGAATGGAGCACATCTGTCTGTATAAGTAGCGTGGGCAAGGTCGGAGTCAATATGTTCAAGTTAATTGGTTGTCGGTCTTCCAGGTCTTACAGACAGAGGCGCGGAATCTTCTAAACGATAGTGTGGTGTTTAGTATCTCACAGTAAGCCCCTTCAAACTTTTACTTTTTTAATTGCCTACTTTTGTAAAATTCGACACTAAAGCCTCTTGTTGTTTGATTCTCTTTGATCATTACGAAAGAAAACAAGTAAAAAGGCGTGGCTGATTATGAGACATCTTACGCCACCCTTCTATGCAGAGGGTTGAGCACCTCTGTGTGGAGCGTGAGCAAGGTTGGACTTAATATGTAAAAGTTTATTATTTGTTGGTCTTCCAGACAGACGCGTTGAATTTTCTAAACGACCGAGTGGTGTAGGGTATACCATAGTCGGCCGCCTCAAGTTTTAAGTTTTTCCCTGTTTATTGTCAGCTTTTGTAAAATTCGCCGCTAAAGCCTCTAGTTGTTTAATAATATTTAAACTATGCGAAAGAAAACAAAGAAACAAAGTGCGAGGCCGACTAATTAATACCCTACCATAATATTCAGAGAATGAAGCACATCTATCTATAGCGTGAGCAAGGTCGGACTCAATATGTTAAATTTAAAGTAAATTACTTGTCGCTTATAACGTGCTACATAACAATTGAGCATGATCGGGTATTAGTTGTGGCTTCTAAAGCTGCAGGACCTAAAATCGGAAGGGACCTTTGTGTGGGGGGCAATGCGAAAATATGGGCCTATGTCGTTCAGTTTCATTCACCACAGTTAGTTAATGGTCACTAAATACATACCAAGCACATTTTGGGCATGAACAGGTGTAATTTGTGGCCTCTAGAGCTGCAGGACCATAAATGTAATTTGTGGCCTCTAGAGCTACAGGACCATAAATCGGGAGGGAACTTTTTTTAGGTAAGCAAGTGGACGGAAGGGGCAAAGAGTGAGTAGTGGTTATTGGCACTTGCTTTAAACTTCTAGATATCGTGCAAACTTTGGACATGAACAGGTGTAATTTGTGGCCTCTAAAGCTACAGGGCCATAAATCGTAAGAGAACTTTGGATATGAGCTTATCGAAAACATGGAGCGATAGGGTTAAATTATATACAGAAATTTAGTATAAATCGGATGTGGTTTGTGGCGTTTAAAGCAGTAGGTTGTGGAATCGGTCCATATTTTGAAATCATGCATGTGGGAAATTTTAATAGGATTCCACCTTGACCCGACTTTTTTAATTGACCAACTCTCTGGGGACATCCCATATATATGCAGTGCATTGCGTTGGTGAGTGGAATGTAAGTAGTCGGAAGGGGGGAAGAATGAGTAGTGGTTATTGGCACACGCTTTGAACTTCTGGATAACGTTACTAGTGGGAAATAAGTTCGCCTGAAGTCGACTTCACGTACGGACTGTACGGACGAAAAAGGAATACGATCTGTAGTGCATAGTGCGGTCGATATTAAAAGGGGGTGAATTCCTAAAAACGTCGAGTTTTCCTGATGAGCATCCTCACGTCAGGAATAAGACGACGGATGTCTGTTAAACACACACCCCATGCAAGTAACGATAGAACAGCGACACATAGCCCACATTCCGACGATGCTCCAGGAGGACAATAGAGTGAGATACCCTACTGTCACCTATCAGTACCATCGCTCTCTTTTGAATACGGCCAAGAAGCTCCAAGAATGCTTTTGGTGCAACTGCTCATTAATGGGAGTTGTATTTCATTTTAGGACTAATGTAAGATATTATCCCGGCTGGGATACAGGGTATAATGGCGTGTAGGGTATAAAAACAAAAGGAGAAACAACCGCATGGTACTTATAACGGGTGATCCATCTAAAGGCATTTTTTCAGAACAAAAAAAATATAATAATTCAAATCAAGTGTGGAATCTTTAATGGTATTTTTAAATGACATTTTATGGCATTTATTTTTTGAAAATAATTACCTTCAAATGTTGGCAACTGTATTATGGAAATGAGCGTTCGCTGAGAAATGGGAAGAAGCGCTGTTTTCGACCAAAATTTTGTTCAGTGATGAGGACCATTTCTGGCTCAACGGCAAAGTCAATAAGCAAAATTTCCGCATTTGGGCTGAAGAGCGACAAGAAG
Source organism: Hydrotaea diabolus (assembly GCA_963513945.1). Classification (NCBI taxonomy): domain Eukaryota; kingdom Metazoa; phylum Arthropoda; class Insecta; order Diptera; family Muscidae; genus Hydrotaea; species Hydrotaea diabolus. The sequence goes on along the minus strand of OY740720.1, from coordinate 27,957,243 downwards.
AGGTTCAAGAGGTGTCATTATACCCAGAGAAAACCACGGTTTGGTGCGGTTTATAAGCTGGTGGAACCATCGGTGCATATTTTTTCAAAAATGATGATGGCCGGAACGTTACCGTGAATGGTGCTCGCTATCGCGCCATGATATCGATATTTATGCTACCTGAAATTAAAGCCCGTAACCTTGACGACACTTGGTTTCAACAGGACGGTGCCACTTGCCATACAACTACTCAAACAATGGATCTATCGAGAGGTCATTTCGAAAAGCAGCTAATTTCACGTTTTGGACAGGTGAGTTGGCCGCCTAGATCGAGTGATATCACACCTTTAGACATTTTTCTTTGGGGTTACGTAAAGTCCAAAGTCTATGGTGACAAACCAGTTACGATTCAAGTTTTGGAAGTCAACATTACGCGTGTCATTAAAGCCAAACCGGTCGAAATGCTCGAACAAGTCATTCAAAGTTGGACCCTCAGAATGGAAACCCTGAGGCGTAGTGGCAGAAAACATTTGAAGGAAACTATATTCAAAAATAAATGCCATAAAGTGTCCTTTCAAATAAACAATAGAAATGAATTTGAATATTTTTTTGTTCTGAAAAATACCTCCAGATGAAGCACCCTATAGGTACGAATAAAAATTCAAAGAAATTTCAAACTTTTCGAGCATAGCGATTCCGTACTTTGTGCTTCCACAACAATTTTCGGCGTCGAGCGATTTCCTATTTATTTCCTATTATTATTTCCTATTATTTGCTGCTAGGCTTCGTTTGAATCCAAGAGACCCAACTGCCAGACTTTAGCGAGAGCCATTTGCCCCAATGTTTTTTCCATATTCCCCCACTTTGTGGCGATATCCAAACATTGCTTGGGGTTAACGATATCAAACAAATTTTCTCTAGATCAGTTTAAACAGAACTTAAACACACGATTAGCCCAAGTATTAAATATATATAAAGTTCTACTTGACTTCATTTCGTTGTTGTACGACTTTTATCAAGGCGATTATAAACTCTTACGATGTGATGGTTGGAAGGATAGATGGAATATACAAACGTACATGCATGCAAGTACGCAAATATGTATCAACATGTGTATGTACACACATGTGCAGTAGAGTGTGAATGTAAAGCTCAGGGGCGATGTGTAAAAGACCTGTAAAAACAAAAAGGAAGGGCCCAGAGCTTTACATGCCATTTTGAAACCTTCAGTGCAAACTCTGACGTCGTAGTACTGCAACAGCCTCTTTGCTGTCCATTCACTTCTGGCAGGGCCTCTAAGCCTAAATCTCCGGCCGAAGATGAGGAAAACAATTGCCTGATGGTGAAACCTCAATTAAACTGAAAGCATATCATATAAGCCATGTACTTAACATGCAAATTTAGGTAGAGTGGGTTACAAAATGCCCTATACTAAAGAAGTCATAACTTGTATTTCACTTTTCCGCCACCGTCAACTTTAAATGTATCTAAGTATGACAGTTTGATTTTGTCAGTCGAAGGATATACATATGTGAGTGTATGTGTGATGTAAGCATGTCTGTGTATTACAAATATGACGATTAAAAATGTGTTGAATCTACACACACACACACTCGTAAGTACACACTTGAACTCATCTATAGCCACTCACACGCCCTCATCGTATGAACGCTTTTCTATTCATGAGTCAATGGTTTTATAATACTCTCACATTATGGGCAACATATGTTTAGATATAGAAACGTGTGTATGTATATCTCCATATGTGTCCAGAGGCGGAAAAAGGACATAAAAGCTATAGAAAAAAAAACATCTCTCCATCAATGAACTGTGCAGACTATAATTATTTGAACGGTGTTACTTCGAACAAAATCTTTAAAACCCATTACAATTTGCCTTACCAGGTAATGGCATCTCATTAATAACTTACTTAAAGTAATAACTTACTTATAGGCTATGAAAAAACATCTCTCCTGCAACAAGCTATACACGATATAATTATTTAAATTGTTTTACTTCCAGCTAACTCTGTGATACTCATTACAATTTGTCTTACTAGGTAATGACATCTCATTACCTCCAGCGTAAGCTTAAAGCTAAATGTAACAGCTTACTTATAGTCCTTGAAAAAACTTCTGTCCAGCAATAAGCTATGCACGATATAATTATTTAAAGTGTGTTACTTCCAGCTAACTCTGTAATACTCATTACAAATTGTCTTACTAGGTTATGACATCTCATTACCTCTAGCGTGAGTTTAAAGCTAAAAGTAATGACTTGCTTATATAAATTTATTGACATTATTTCAAGTAAGAGCGAGATGTCACTCTTTCCCCAGCAATCGAAAAGAAAACGGCTAAACTGCTTCTGGTACAACTAAACGCATTGTAATTACTTGTCATTACCTTCAGCGTGAGTTTGGCAAAAGTAATGCCTTACTTATAGGCTTTAAAAAAACTTATCTGCATCAATGAACGGCGCACCATATAAATATAAGTATTTGAATTGTGTTACATTTAGCAAACTCTGTAAAACTAATTGCAATTTTTCTTACCAGGTAATGACATCTCATTACCTCCAGCACGAGTTTTTAGCTTAAAGTAATGACTTACTTATATATAAATATATTGACATTATTTCAAGACAGAGCGAGATGTCACTCTTTCCCCCAAACAGCAATCGAAAAGTAAACGGCTAAAATGCATCAGGTAAAACATGCATTCCAACTTCATGTAATGAAGGTCTTGAGCCCTGTTCAATGTGATTTGTATAAATTTAATGTCCGAAAAATGTAGTTCTGTCAAAGAAGAGCCTGCCAGCAACAACCATATCCCTCAATCCCACGGCAGCCGGTTCTATGGATCGGATGGACCCGAAGAACAATTCTTCGGACAATGCCATACAACAACGCAATCCATGGTGGAGAGTATAAAAGCCACTTTTATTAATATTTTTTTATCATCAACAAAGGAGATCACAATGGACCCCCTATTGGGTCACCGAGTGGATCTACCGCGTGTCAAATGTTCGAGATAAGGAACCGGTACAAGCCCTTATAAACTAACATAGTCTCCTTAAGTTGTCTTTTTCAGAATGAGCTGATTCCTTCAACCCTATTATGATTACACACAACCACTTTATGTATACATACGTACAATTTCTATAAATTTATGATTATTGTTAAAACTTTTAAAGGGAATGTGGTTGCAGAATCCATATTGTGTGTGTAAACCAACTATATTTTGTTCGGATCATAAATTATGTGCAAAGTTGCATCGCGATCGGTTCACAGTTGCCACCTGTATGGGCAGGCGGTCATGTGCGAATCGTATCTACAAGTTAGATTGATTTGATCGGTGTATTTTTAGGTCTTTCCTCTCGGTATTACAAACAACAGCGCACTGTCATATTACCCCTGAAGCATTGTGTAGTGAGGATAGAAAAATGTCAATTATATTATTTTAAAATTTTATTTAAAATTTACGAAATTTTAAAAACTTTGAAATAAAATTCAGAAATACTCTTGTATGGTTGCGATAAACACGTAATATTTGTCTTGATCATCTCTGCAACCATATCTGTTAAAAAAATGCACACTTGCTATTGCTTCTTGCTTTGAAGGCCTTCTTTCGCGTCCACGGCGAAAAGGCCCAACCAACTCCGCCACTGGTTGTTTGCGGTGAGTAACACCACTTGAGCATGTGTTTGGATTTGTATTAAAAGTTAATGTGATGAATATCCAGCTGAATAAAGATGTCAACCGTTTTGGATTATATTTGCGCCTCGTCGTAGCTCGTAGCTTGTGGCCTGCGTTATTCTGGGTCAATACGCTCTTAAACTCTGCGACACTTGATAATGCCAAAGGAAAATACCAATGATTGACTATGCTCTGTCATCGCACTCACTCGCAGCTTAGCCAAGAGGGCAGACATGAATAAAAAAAAACCGTGTAATGAAATTATCAAAATAAGACAAGTACATATTTGATCTTGTTGGGATTTTTGATAAGTGCAGCTGATGGAACTAATTTAGGGGCGGGAAAGGGGACAAGTGTCAAATAATGGCAATTAACAAACATTTAAGTGTTTAAGTATACCTGTTCTAATTTAAATATCGATGTAAAGAGTTGGTTGCGATTGAGGCTGAGACTAGGACTCATGAACTATGGATATTTACGCAGAAAAAAAGACAACGCTTAAATTTCAAACAAAGAATTGGAATATGAATTTCATCACCAATTAACAAAAAAATTTCGTAAATAAGCTAAATTATTTATCAAATATTATAATGATATTTAATGACGGGAACAACAACAAAAATCCATAAAATGCATGCACTATATCGTGTGTATGTGATTTAGTATGTATGCTGTGTGAGGGATTTTTATTGTGTTCGGTGGAAAAAACTACCGCCGGAAGTTCTCGTTAAATGCGAAACTGTTTATAATGTTGAGAATGACACCTTCTAGTAACCAAAAAGCCTTTCCAACTACTTTTTGATAAAGTTTTACAACTTGTTTTGTAAATATGTTTTTATCACCTCATAAGGGATATATTTTTAATGAACGGCTAACAAATTTTTTTGTAAATATGTGAACTTTTTCATCACGAAAATATTTTCGATAAATGGCATACAATTTTTTTTTTGAACGTATGTATATGAATTTGTTTATCTCTTAAAATCGGAAATATTTTCCATTATAATTAATCGATAATTTAGTACTCGTTAGTATAAATTTGTTGTCACAGGATTCCTAATTAATTTTTTGTTTAAATATTTCATTTTTTTTTTAAATGAATCAAAATTCTTTTGTCTTGGGAGGTTAAAGTTAACTTCGTCTACGGTTGGGGGTATATAAGTATATAATTCGGTCTGCCTGAATATAACAACGTCTTTACTTGTTCGACGTACTGCCTCAATTAGAACTTTTTTTGAGCTCATTGCGAAAGCTTAAGTTGTTCTTGTTGTAACAACAACATATTTTGTTTTAAAGTCCTACTCGTTTATAGGGGATTTGCTACGATATCCCGGCGAAGGAAACGCGCCATTTAAACTGAAAGCGTTCAAAGCGACCTGGGGGTCAGCTGAGTGGGCTTAGCCGGACAATTAAAAAGGGGCAGCATGTCATGTGATCCCTGATGGCTGGCGGGAAAAACGTCCGGAACATTGCCAGCAATTCGCGCCCAATACGTCTTAAGTCGGCTGCACCATCCAAATCTTAGCTGAGCTAGAATCACGCGCGTCTGCTCTGGCGAAATCCCTGCCGGATGTTCTTGTAGCACTTAATTCACATTATAACTAAAGGGTGGGCGATTTCACATCTTAAATTTGTATTGGCAGCAAAATAAAGTACTGATAATTTTTTCAAATTTCAGGTTTTATTGAAAAGTTTAAACTTTGTCTTTAAATAATGGAAGACAATATCATTCATATGACTGACTCGGCAGTACCTCATCCGATCAACCCATTTTTCCAGTATATTTTCGATTGTTTCGTCTCGAATCTCTGCAATAGCAACTTTGATTTCATGTTTCAAAGCTCCAATTGTCTCTGAATGCTTTGCGTAACATTTATCCTTAATGGCTCCCCATAGGAAAAAATGCAAAGGGCTCAAATCACAGAACCGAGGCAATTAACATCACAATTTCGGCTGATTATTCGATTTTTTAAAACAGTGCGTAAAATATCGATAATTGCGTAGGCTGTGTGACATATGGCTCCGTCTTGTTGAAAGCAAAATGTCGTCCATGCCATTCTCTTGAATTTTTTGAAACAAAAATTAGCTGAACCGTTGGCGGTAACGGCAGCTCCTTGCACATTTTCGGAGAAAAATAGCTCAATGATGTAGCCAGCACTGAGCCGAAACTACAATGATTAAATTTTTCATGGTAAATGTTTGATAACAAAGACAAAATAACGTTATATAAGGTCAAATGTACATAAAAAATAGTTGAGTTAACATTATATAAGGTTAGATTCTTCAAGAGAGAGGCTGAAAAATTAACAATAAAAATGATTTCTATAAAAATCTACATAGTTAATAATATTAACAATTTCATTGTTGAATTGAACATGTATTGTTTCAATAAATTAACTATGAAATATTAAAATTAACAATTTTCATGGTTAAAAACGATGCATTGTTAAAACAAAAATAATTATTTTAATAATAACAATTTTAATGGTTAAAAAACTCAACAATGCATTATTAAAACAACGATAACTATTTTAAAAATAACAATTTTCATGAATAGTTCATAGATTAGTTAAATTAACCATTATTATTGTTAAATACCAGTCAACAACAAATTAAGTTTATTTATGGTTAAGTTTACCTTACTTTATATAAGTTTATTTTTCTTTTCAGTGAGCCCATAATCCACACCAAGCATTGATTCGTTGTGGATGCATTGACTTCTCAATAGTCACCTGTGTGTTCTATGAACCCCATATGCGGAAATGTTCTTAATGCCAAATAACCTTCAGCCCATTGGGCGAAGCGAGAACCCATCGGATGGTGTTCTATTATTAAATGACAAAGTTTCAACCTTTCCAATAAAACCAACAAATTAAAAAAAAAATATCTGTACATTCATTTTACAGTCGATTCTAATCAGCAGCCCAAGCTACTGCTGATGTGACTTCATCAGCGTAAATGCCATTCAGACCTGCCTGATAGTTTCGATGATCTAAAGACTATTTGTTGTACCGGCTAATCTCTCTCTACATCATGAAGATCGTACCTGATCTGCCTGGCGGAGGCATCCTGTCTATGGTAGTTGGGATGACTACTGCGAAGACACCCAGCAGAGACTGCTTAGACAACAAGAAATTGTGTCTGCATATCTGAGAATTGTGTTTATGTAAGATCAAGAATCTGAGATTTTGTATTCTTCAGTGTCACACTTGACATCAGCAGCAGCATTCTCGCTTGACTGATTCTCGAGACTGATTGATAAGCAATCGCGCACATTCGCTCGAATCAGGGCAAATCAGTGATTGAAGGAGAGTGAGCTGTTACTTAAAGAGCTGCCCCTAAAAAGCAGAGTGTGTTGATACTTGCAATCAGTGTCCTGCTCCTTTAAAGGAGACTGAACTGTTCATTAAAGGTGGAATAAGCTGCTTCTAAATTGTTTCCCTAAATTCACCTCTCGAAGGGAATCACGATATATCAAAATATTCCAAACAAAATTCATAGTTTTATTCAATCCATGTGAAATACAGACACATTGACAGTTACTAGGATATTATCGATTTTCTTTTTTGCGCAATAGCTTGTGCCAAGTTCATTCATCCTTTGTGCTAACGTCTATTCTTAACCCTTCGCATATTCCCTAACATACCAACACACACACACACACACACATATATAGACGCCCATGAATATTTATGCTGATAATTCCTTTTAAATTTTCGCTTTAATACTAATAAACATTTCAGTGGTGTTGGTGGGTGTGCTGGGGGGTGGCTGTGTTGTTTTGTCGACGTTGTTTGTGTTTGTTTTTGTATGCAGGAGGATACGAGGATATGGACTAAATTCCAGTAACCTAACGACCAATATAATGTACCTATGTATGTATGAGTTGTACGGTGCTAGCAAACACACACACTCACTGCCTCATGTAGCCATGTTGACAAACACACACACACACATGTTGTGCGGGTGTGTTAGTGTTTTGGTGTAGCAAAACATAAAATATCCATGATTTGAAGTGAAGAAAACAGCTGCTGGCAATGTCCTTGTACCTTTCGTTTGGCATACACCGATATGGACACATATACACATGTGTGTATGTGTACGTGAAGCTTATATGCGGTAGCATATATCTGTGTGTGTGTGTATGTGTTCACATACTTGCTAACTTTTGCACTCATACTTTCAAAATAAATAATATTTGTTGTCGTTTAGTTTCTTTTTTCTTACTTCGCCTTATTTTTTAATACACACAACCAACCATTGGCAAATGTGTGCTCCTCCATAATTGCTGTACACTAACACACACACACACACACATATATGGGTATATGTGTGTTTGTGTAAGTGTGCTCTGTATGTGAGTGTGTGCCACCCACTATTACTTCCATTACGACTGTCGCACAGCAAGAGCACTGGCAACGAACAACATGGAGGAGAAACACTTTGGTTGTACGCCATTAACTGGAAAAACGGACTCGTCCCACCCACTCTTGTTGACTAAGATCGACGAGGTGTGTAACAAAAGTTTATTAGCTTAGGTCGTGAGCACAGTGGCTAGTGGCGTATCACATGAAATCATTGATCGAATTCCTCGGGTGATTAATCTAGAGGTTTTTTTTGAAAAAAAAATAAAATACAAAAATTTAAAAGAAGTGTGGAAATTTTATTGTTCTTTCGAAAGGACATTTTATGCCATTTATTTTTGAATATAATTTCCTTCAAATGTTTGGCTCGTTTGTTAGCCGCAACTACGCCTCAGGGAGTCCATTCTGTGGGTCCAATTTTAGATGACTCGTTCGAGCATTGCAACCGGAATGGCGTTAATGACACGTGTAATGTTGGCTTCCAAAACCTGAATCGTAGCTGGTTTGTCAGCATAGAATTTGGTCTTTACGTAGCCCCAAAGAAAAATTCTAAAAGTGTGATATCACACGATCTAGGAGGCCAAAACACCGGTCCAAAACGTGAAATTAGCTGCTCTGCGAAATGACCTCTCAATAGATCCATTGTTAGAGCAGGTGTATGGCAAATGGCTCCGTCCTGTTGAAACCAAATGTCGTCAAGATTACGGGCTTCAATTTCAGGTAGCAAAAAGTCAGATATCATGGCGCGTTAGCGAGCACTATTCACGCTTACGTTCCGGCCCTCATCATTTTTGAAAATAATGGACCGATGATTCCACCAGCCCATAAGCCGCACTAAACCGTGGGTTTCTCTGGGTATAATGGCACCCCTAAAACCTATTCTAGTTGCTATTTTTGCGCAACATTTCGTCGGTTATGTTGGCGTTGCGTAAATTTCGTCGCTGATTTCCCAGCCGTCCAACAGCAACTGAACAAAACACTGCGGCGTTTAGCTACTCGCCTTAAAGAGACTAGCACAACACGCCGTTCTTGTGAGAACATTGCTGCTGTTGGCCAAGACGTGGAAAGGGAGACCGGAACATAGACAAGAAGACCCTACCAAGTCGCAGAATTTTGTTGCATGACTTCAAGACGTTCCCTTATAAACGGAAGACAGTGAGTGCATCAGCTGTTACCTGTTGACCACCAAATGCGTCTACACGCAGAAAAAAAAGTATGGTTGGGATAACAATATTCGAAGAGCATCATACTTTTGTTGGGTTTATGATTGCGGCACAACAATATTATGATCATCGCAACAATAGTATGGTTCACACATAACCATACTATGATCCCCACAATAGTATTATGGTCTCAACAACCATATTATTATTCACACTCAACCATACTATGATCCACATAACCATATTATTATTCGCACTAAACCATACTATGATCCCCTAAACCATATTATGATCCTCATAACCATAGTATGTTTAACATATAGCATGATCCTCACAACCATAGTATGACTCACACACAACCATACTATAATCCCTAAAATTGGTTTTAAGGATTGAATTTAGTTGTTAATCAACAATAGAGAATTTTATCAACCCAATTTTGTAAATATACATTAAACTCTTAATAATAGGAGTGATTTATTTAACAGTAGAAAAAAATTCATTTATTAAAAATATTTCAGTTGTACTAATCGAAAGTAGTTTGTTTTGAAAAAAATTAATTTACATAAAAAAGTACTATTATTGAGTAAGATTCGTAACAATAACATTGTCAAATAAAAAAAATATTATAATTTCGTAATCATGCCGTAATCATATTATTGTTCAAATAAAACCAAAGAACAATAGTTTTGTTGCAACAACCATATTTATATGATTGCTACAACCACATTTCAACAATATTTATATAAAATATTATAATTTCGTCGGCATGACTGCCGTAATCATATTATTGTTCAAATAAAACCAAAGAACAATAGTTTTGTCGCAACAACCATATTTATATTATTGCTACAACCACATTTCAACAATATTTATATTGCCGCAATCATACTATTGTCAGAATGAAATTCAGAAAACAATACTATTGTTGCGACGATCATATTTTTATTGCAGAGAACATACTTTTGTTACCGTGACCATATTGTAACCATATTTTTTCTCTGCGTGTACGCTGCGCTAAAGCCATCGTAAATCTCAACAAGGAGCTGGACGATTTTTCTTCGAAAATTATTATTAGAGTAAGGCTCATATCCATCTTAGCGGTTACGTGACGTGAACAAACAAAATAATCGAGACCAAAGCCACTCAATGCTACAGAGGGTTGTGTGCTGTTTACGCTGGAGGAGTCATCGGGCCAACTTTTTTTTTGTGGAGAACGCCACGATGCCTACGACGACTATGGACGGCGCACTCTACAGAGCCGGGATTATCGAATTTGTGTCTTTCTTAATTGGTTTAATTGTGACTGCAACAGAACGGTGCAACGGCGCACACTGTTGCAGCCGCAACCCATATTCTGAAGGAAACATACGATTATTATTTTTGTATATCCTATCCGACGTTCCGTTGGAATTTCCCAACTTCCTTATCCTTGATTCTGCTATTTAATTTTATTATTTTAAAAATATGTTTGTAAATTTTGTGTTTTTTGACGTGATGTTCTTTACCGTCTTAAAACCCGACTTTTCAAATCTAAATGTGAAATTGTAGAGATTATACTTATATTTTCTAATAAATTTTATCCCAGATCACTGAGTCCAAGGATTACATAGGGAGCTACTCCCTGGTCTGAAAGGAAAACACGGAGTAGTTATTCTAACACCCTGTGCTAAATTTGATTACAAAAGTATTCGACTGAAGCAGCTGAAACTCAAAAATAGATATGAACCTATTTATAGGGTTATAGTACTGACTAACCGTCAAGACTTTGAGCGGGAAAATGTTGTCAGTCTTAGGGATAAGGTCCCCTAAAAAGTTTTATGATTCAAAATAATCATTCAAAAAAGAAATTCCCCACCACCATTAAACTCCAAACCGGAGGCCTCCAGAAATTGCACGGGGTGTTTGCTTTATGTTACAGCACTTGCATGTGGTATGTCTGGATATGTACAATTGTGCCCGCCCTGCTCTCGACGTGTAGCGTCTATTCATGGTACATGTATTGTAATAGAATAAACGTAGTTATGATGTTTTTCTTGCCGCAAATACGGACGTACGTACAACTTACATATCGGTGTATACAACTACATGAGTTTTTATATTTACACCCTACAGGTGGCAAGGACATACACAAATTGTATTTGTTTGGAACAAAGTATGAAAAGGGACCAAGATTAAGGCTGGTGGAACAAGTTACGGTTGGTTTTTGAGATCTACGATGGTTTTTGAGATCGTTGAACAACGGTTTTGCTGGACCCCCATATCTAAGGTAAACTTAATAGGTCTTAAGAGTAAGGAATACGATCAATAACATTAGGTCATTATAACATTAGGTCATTTCAATGAAACTTCGGTACAGACAATTCATACTACTTATATATGGAAGACTTGAAGCCTGTAAGAAACTAAACAAAATTGTGGGACACTAATATAATGTACACCGATTACGCTGACTTGGACATGTAGGACGTATGGAAACAAACGCTCCATAATCACCAGAGATAAGATATGGTTACTATATGGTCACGACAACAAAAATATGTTCTCTGCAATAAAAGTATGTTCGTTGCAACCATAGTATTGTTTTTTTTGAATTCAATTTTGAGAATAGTATGATTTCGGCAATTTTAGTACTTTTAAATTGTTACAATAGCACTCGTGTTATTGCCAAATTTAAAATTGAAAATATGGTTGTAGCAACAATATAAATATGGTTTGTGCGAAAAAAGTATTGTGTTTTCTTTTGTTTTATGTTAACAATAATATGATGGCAATCATGCCGAATGATTGTAATTTTTATAAATTTTAAAATGGTTTTTAGAACAAAGTTATTGTTTCGAGTTTAACGCAATAATAGAATATGTGTCTATAATTTAAGTTTTTAAAACAAACAGCTTTGGATTTGTTTAACTAAAATATTTTTAATAATTGAAACTGGTTTGTTTTTTTGAACCAATATTTTTTTGTTAAATGACTCCTTTTATTTTAAAATAAATGTTTTTTTTTAAATAATTTACTTATAAAAAATCTCTATTGTTTAAAAATAACACACCCAAATTCCTTAAAATTGTTTTTGTGATCGTAGTATGGTTGAGTGGAATCATACTTTGGTCCTAGGGATCATAACATGATTCATGTGAATCATACTATGGTTGTGAGGATCATACTACGGTTAAATGTCGAACATACTACGGTGGTTAGGATCTTGCTGTGGTTGTGAGAGTCATACTATAGTTGTATGTGAAACATACTATGATTGTGACGATCATTCTATGGTTGTGAGGATCATACAATGGTTGTGGGGAAAATAGTATGGTTGAGTGTGAATCATAATATAGTTGAGGGGATCATGGTATGGTAGTGTGTAAATCATACTATTGTTATAAATATCATAACACTGTTGTCACACAACCATAAACCCACTAATAGTATGATGCTCTTCGAATAATGTTACCCCAACCATACTTTTTTTCTTCGTGAAAGCACAGACAGAAAAGCCAAGACTCCGGTAGAGAGACTAAGTAGAGGATGGTGCGAAGGGATTAGAAACTGGAGGCAGCATACCGAAGAGCTTAAAAATTATTTTTTGAGTTGGCTCCGACCAACAGAAGGGTATGGAGACAGCCTAAGTAAGTATAGGGTGATCCATCTAAAGGTATTTTTTCAGAACAAAAAAACAATATAAAAATTCAAATCAAGTGTGGAATCTTTATTGGTAATTTGAAAGGACATTTTATGGAATTAATTTTTTGAATATAATTTCCTTAAAATGTTGGCCGCAACTACGCCTCATGGTTTCCATTTTGAGGATCCAATTTTGGATGACTCGTTCGAGCATTTCGACCGGTATGGCTTTAATGACACACGTAATGTTGGCTTCCAAAACCTGAACCGTAGCTGGTCTGTCAGCATAGACTAAGGATTTTACGTTACCCCAAAGAAAAAATCACTCGATCTAGGCGGCCAACTGACATGGTCAAAACGAGAAATTAGCTGTTTTTCGAAATGACCTCTCAATAGATCCATTGTTTGAGCAGCTGTATGACAAGTGGTACCGTCCTGTTGAAACCAAGTGTTGTCAAGATTAAGAGCTTTAATTTCAGGTAGCATAAAGATCGATATCATGCGCGATAGCGAACACCATTCACGGTTCATTCCGGCCATTATCATTTTTGAAAAGATATGCACCGATGATTCCACCAGCTTTTAAACCGCACCAAAACGTGGATTTCTCTGGGTATAACGACATCTCTAGAACCTCTTCTTGTGGCTCTTCAGCCCAAATGCGACAATTTTGTTTTTGGACTTTGCCGTTGAGCCAGAAATGGGCTTCATCACTTAACAAAATTTTGGTCGAAAACAGCGGATCTTCCCGTTTCTCAGCGAACGCTCATTTCCATAATATAGTTGCCAACATTTGAAGGTAATTATTTTCAAAAAAATAGATGCCATTAAGTGTCCTTTTGAATTACCAATAAAGATTGCAGACTTGATTTGAATTTTTATATTTGTTTGTTCTGAAAAAATAGCTCTAGATGGATCACCCTATATAATGTACGAGCATGGCTCATACTCATATTTTGCCCAGACTGGTAGCTACAACTTCCTTACTTAAGTCCCACAACATCTCATTTAGGATCAAGGGGGAAATTTTCTTATATCAGTTAGCAGTGCACGATATTACTCTGCTACTCATTACCCGGGACCAACTCCGTAATACCGGCTCCGAACAGCTTATGCATTTAATAGAGAAGCTTTTACATGACTTAGAGAGCAATCTCTTACTCGAAATTAAGGAGGTGGATTAGAGTTAGAACGAGGTTTACTTGTCGCCTTAGTACTGCACTCACAGAAAACAGAAGCAACCCTTAAATTTCAACCAAAAAAATTGGAATGTGAAATTTATCTACGTTCAATTAAAAATTTCGTAAATAAGCTTAACTATTTATTAGAGATTAAAATGTTATTTAATGAATGGAAAGTGATAAAATGCATGCACTGTATCGTGAGTGTGTGTGGGTGTATGTGTTTTACTATGTCTCCAGTGTGAGGGATTTTTGTTGTATTCGGCGGAAAACTCTACTGTTGGCAAGTTCTCGTTTAATACGAAACTGACTGCCCTTAAGTGCATAGCCGCTAAAAATAGTTACAGCACATTCGATGCTTGGGGTCTTATGATAGTGAAGTGGCGCTAAGTCCGAAACTGCAGTCACCACTGCTTGTAACTGACTGAGTATTGCCGACTGCTTTTTTGAAAAAATTTTACAACTTTTTTGGAAATATGTAAATTTTTTTGAACGCCTTATAATGAAAATATTTAGTTTTTTAAAAGAGTGAATTACTACACAATCTAATTAATTCAGGTTTGTATTTGTTTGTAATAGGGGGAATTTAAAGGAAACCACCGAATTTAAAGTAAACACATCACGTCTGGTGAAGGACGCCGTTGGTGAAGGACGGCTCTTCGCTATCATATATGTGTGCTACAGAGAAGGTCTCCGCTTATTTAACGATCTATTTATAAGAAACATTGTTTGATTTTGCATATGCGAAGTGTTAAGTTGAAGAGTGAAGACACAGGCGACTGACCGACTGTCGTTTTTCCAATGAACGGCTTAAATTTTTGTAAATATGTAAATATTTGCATCACCTCATAACGAAAATATTTTCGATAAACGGCATACATTTTTTTTTTTGTATATGTAAATATACAAAAAATCGGAAATATTTACGAAATCGGAAATATTTACGATAACCAAAAAACGAATATTTTAGTTAATATTTGAGATTTTTTATCCCACTATTACAAATAAATTTTTTGTTTAAATAGTTGAGTTTTTTAGCTGAAACGAAATTTGTTTTTCCTGTGTACTAATCATCAATTTTCGGTAGACCACAGACCACCTCTAAATCATGGAGAGAGACACCATTAAAAACTGTGATATTATGGAGTGGGGCTTCAGAAAACTAAAGCTCAAAAGTAGTAATTGGCTGCTATGGGAATCAAAAAGCTTTTGCCTTCAAACACCACGCCATAACATCAGTGTTTTTCAATGAAACGTCACTCTATGAATTTAAGTCTCCGCTTTGTTTCTTAAGTAGATAAAGCTTTTTGCTAAAGTTCTAGATCTAGGCACAAACTTAAGTGGTATATCCAGGAATTAGTCTTAGTCGAACATTAGCTTATTACGCATTTACTTGCTTCCCTCAAAATTTCATTAAATAACTTACAGAAATGTTCCAGCAAATCAACGAGCAGTGCAAGAGTAGTTCTAATACTCAATGTTCAGGACCTAACGTTTTAAAGCTGGCTCTTAAGAGTCTTATACAGCGTGGCCCAAATAAGACTGAAGAGTTAAAAATAATAATTTTTTTGTTTATAACTTTTCTTCTTATTTTCAGGTTATATAGTTTTTTATGGAGATTTACGAGTACCTTCATATGATGTACACCATCGAGTCAAAATCGTTGAATTTTAATATTCTTCTCTCAATACTAAGAGATCTCAACTCAATAAAATTATCGTCGTCATTTCAATGTCAGAACAACGCCCAGTAACAACATGATAAGGAACTTAGTCTCCCGTTTTGAGGAGCAGGGATCAGTGTCAATATCTTAGGGTATTACATCAGCGTCATTTACATCCCATCAGATGAACTGCTTGGTGTGGTGTTATGGTCGATAAACTTATCGGTCCATATAGTTTTAAAAAAGGAGGGAAACCAGAACCCAATAACTGGGCTCTGTATAAGACTAGGATTAAAATTTTTTTGCATACGCAAGTTGAGAATAATCCTTACATATGGTTGCAGTAAGATGGAGCCACTGCTAAAACAAGTATTCCAAATAAATTTTTTGTTTAAATAGTTGAGTTTTTTAATTGAACCGAAATTTGTTTTTCCTGTGTACTAATCATCAATTTGCGGTAGACCGCAGCCTCTAAATCATGAAGAGAGACACCATTAAATACTGTGATATTATGGAGTGGGGCGTCAGAAAACTAAAGCTCAAAAGTAGCAATTGGTTGCTACGGCAAGCAAAAACCACGCCATAACATCTGTGTTTTTCAAGTGAACGTCGCTCTATGAATTAAACAATAAACCTTCTTCGTAACCTTTGTGGTTAGCCCTTTAGTCTTATTTGAGTCACCCTGTAGAAACGACGTCTTTGCAAATTATACAACATTGCATTCCCAGACCTTTACCATGGTGAAAACATCTCCTTCGTAGGGCACATGCAAGTCCCTTTGATCCTTAGAAACATTTTTATTGGATTTTAGAGAACTTTGTACGTGTATGTTTCTACACATACTTTCTCATACATACAGCACACATACAGTGTACGAGCATGTGTGAGTATGCGTTGCAAGAATCCCATTGAGGATGGTTTGTTGAAATTGTTCTCTCCGTTTATTTCTTCGCTTTTGGTGAAGGTAATAGCTAAAAATAGCACACAAGAAAAAGCAATTGTCGTAACTATTTTTAGCAGCAATGCTTTAAACGCATACACACACGAAGACAGCCACACATATATACACGAATGTATACACTGAACAAAAATCCTTGCAGTAAACTGAATATCTTTATATAATTGTAATAAAACCATGAATATTTTTCTTTAGCCTACAACAGTTTTTGCTAATTTGGTGTAGAGTAGTACAGCAATTGCTCATAATGGTAATAATTTAATTTTTTTGAAGTCATAATTATAAAACACTAGTACGAGAGTGGTTCGGAAACTTCTTAGCCTAGCACAAAAAGCGCGGTATAAACAGAAAAAAATTAAGTGTTTTGGAAACTTCCATCTCTACTATGAACTCATGTTAAATCTGGCAACTCCTTCATATAGAAACATGTGGACACGCATCTGCGATTTTTTTACAATGGAAAAATTAGAAATGCGTGGTGTCATTAAATATTTACATAAAAAAGGTTTATCGGGACAAGAAATTCATAATGATATGGTGAATGTGTTTGGTGAAAGTGCTCCTTCATATGCAACAGTAAAAAATTGGCTACATAAATTGTAGCCAAAGTGCATGATATGGTATTAAATGATCGACGAATAAAAGTGCGTGAAATAGCTAATATCATGGGCATCTCAAATGATCGAGTCCATTTAATTTTGCATGAAGAACTACAGATGAAAAAGCTTTCTGCAAGATGGGTGCCGAACTTGTTAACAGTCGACCAAAAACGCATAAGAATGAACATTTCTCAAGCTTGTTTGGATCGTTTTCAGCGAAATAAAATGGATTTTAAGCGTCGTTTCATAACTGTTGATGAGACATGAATCCACCACTATACTCCAGAGACAAAAGAACAAACAATGGACTGAAGCTGGAGGAAGTGCCCCAAAGAAGGTAAAAACAATTCAATCGGCTGGTAAGGTTATGGCAACGGTTTTTTGGGACTTCAAAGGTATTTTATTGATTGACTATCTGCAAAAGGGTAAAACAATAAATTCAGAGTACTATTGCAACCTTTTAGATCAATTAAATGTACAATTGATCTATGATGTTCTATTTAACATTTTGATGCATATTGTAATTTAGCTTTAATAGGCCCCAGTGAGCTTCGAATTACATGTCAATAAAGAAATGAAATTAAATTCGAGAAAAACGTCCTGGCTTACAACACAAAAAAATATTTTTTCATCAAGACAACGCACCAGCGCACAAGTGTTTTAACAATGGCTAAAATCAACGAATTAAAGTACGAGTTGCTTGACCACCCACCTTATTCTCCTGATTTAGCTCCCAGTGACTTTTACCTGTTCCCAAATCTAAAAAAAATCCTTGCTGGCAAGCGTTTTACCTCAAATGAAGATGCAATTACAGTTGTAAACCACTATTTTGAAGACCTTGAGGAAAACTATTTTATTCAAGGGATAGAATTGCTAGATAAGCGTTGGACTAAGTGTATTGAAGTTTCAGGAGATTATATTGAAAAATAAAAATATTTTTGAAAAACTAACTATTCTCTTTCATTGAAAGGCTAAGAACTTTCCGAACCGCCCTCGTACATCCCAGAAAAAAAAGAATGTGATATTTAAAAAAATCGTACGCAGATTAGTTAAAAAACTATTTACAATTTTATGATAGTGGTAAAATTTGGTGAAACGTATTCAGATCAAGCCAACAATCGCAAAATAATTGCCAAAAATTCTCCAAAAGTGGTAAGCAAGTTTACGTCGGTTGATCCGACTTACATATATCCCCACAAATAGATGGCTAATTTTTAAAAAACCACACAGAATAAAAGACTACCCTTAAATGTCAATTAAAAACAAATTGGTATATACTAGGGTTGCTATATATATTTCTGGCCTAGGCAACACTAAGTGTTGACTGGCGCCATCTGACATTTCCATTGGACAGTTTGACATTTTTTTAGCATAAACGTACTCAGAACGTTTTGACGTACGACCATCATTTGCGTTGTTTACAGTGACTTGAAAAAATCAATTTGGTAAAAAAAATGGAATTAACTCGTGAACATTTTCGTGCGATCAGTTTTCACAACTTTCGAAGTGGATTATCACGACAAGAGTGCATTGATGAACTTAAATCTATGAGTGGCGATGAAGCACCATCCTATAGCAATGTGAAAAACTGGTTTAATGAATTCAATCGTGGCCGACGCTCCCTTAAAGAAAAAGGTCGAGAGGTCGTCCAAAAGCGGCCGTTGTGCCAGAGAACATTGCTGCCGTGAGTGAATGGATAATACAAGATCGTCATGTGACATACCGTGAGATAGAGGCATCCTTGGACATTTCTTCCACCAGCATACATTCGATATTGCATTAACACCTGGCCGTAAAAAAGGTTTGTTCTCGTTGGAACCCGCACAATTTGACAATCGTTAAAAAAAGGCTCGTGTGGTTTGATACAAAGAAACTTTGAAAAAATACGATCGCTGTGCTTCAAAAGACATTTATAAGATCGTTACAGGTGACGAATCATGGGTCTATGCTTATAAGTCCGAAACAAAACAGCAATCGACCGTGTGGGTCTTCGAAGACGAGCCAAATCCAACGAAAGTTGTTCGTGGAAGTAGCACTTCGAAGCAAATGGTCGCTTGTTTCTTCTGCAAACCGACACCGGTCGGCCCGCCCACGCTCTGTTCGAACACCGCATGTCACCAAAGCCGTTAAATTAAGAATTCACAGAAATCCGCTCCGAAAACAGAAAATCATGGCCCGTGAGATGAATATCACGCAAAAGTCCATGAGTCGAGCATTAAAATAGACTTGGGACTTTCAAACGAGGTACCGGACATTTATAGACTGCAGCTTTAAAAAAAATAGGATTGAAAAATGCAAACGTCTTTTGGTGAAGCACGCTGATAACTTGCACAGAAAATTTTTGTTCACCGATGAAAAAATTTTTACCGTTCAGGAAAAATTTAACAAGCAAAATGAGTGTATGCGCGGTCATCTAAGGAAGCATCTGAACTGATCCCAAGGGTGGAAAAGGGTCATCACCCAGCTTCAGTCATGGTTTGGTGGTGTGTCTCTTACGATGGGGTCACTGACCTGCATTTCTGCGAACAAGGAGTGAAAACATCGGCCAAAGTTTACCAAGAAACCGTTTTGGAAGCTGTTGTGAAGCCTCGTAACAATTCCCTATTCCATAACCAGGCATCGACTTTCCATCAGGATTCTCCGGCCCATGAGGCTAAAACGTCCCAGGCCTGGCTTCGAAACAATTTGCCAGCGTTCATTTCCTCAGGCAGTCCAGATTTGAACCCATTGGATTACAAATTGTGGACGATTTAAGAGGACAAGGTTTGTCACAAAAGATGCCCCAACATTGGATCTCTTAAGACTGCTTTGGTACGAGCTGTGGCCAATTTTCCAATGGACGCGGTTCGTGCCGATTGGCCAGTGCGACTAAAGGCGGACATTTCGAATAAGTAGATTCTTTTTGGGTACAATATACATAAATAAATATATTAAAAAATATTTGGTCCAAAAACATTTAGTACTTTTTATTTTACAGCATAAGACGTGTGTAACAGTATTTATGTCCCTACTAAGTAGTCATAACATTGGAACATCAGGACATCTAGGCTTTGTTTAAGTAATTTTGGAAAGGTAAGAGGTAGGGCTATCTTTACAATATTACCTACCCTAACATTAAATTGTCTTTAATGCTTGGTTCAGCATACTTCGCAGAGATTTCAAAAGGTTTTCCCATATGACTTGTAGAATGTGGCCAAAACCCTATAATTTTAGTCTTATTTGGATTAATCAATAGTCGATTCAAACTTGTAACTCGAAAATCAAAGCATACGTTTATAAAATCGTCGCTATTTGATAAAAGAGAGAGGCTCTCTCGGGTTTATAAACATTTAAACTGTTATCATCATTAATTCAACGAAGAACCGCGTTGGCGCAATGGCGATCATTCCTCTCAGTGTTGCACAAGGGTCTTTACGGCGATTTCTTGCTCGAGTGTATTCTTTATGTGTTTTTATGGTACTTGTCGTTCTACATGAATGCAGTTTTCTCCTCTTCAATCTTTGTTTCGCCCCTTCATCGTCATTCCCCTAACCCCCCATAGTCAAATACAAAAACAAAAGACATTTTCTTCTTCATGTGCTTTCTTCGTTTTTCCCCTCTCTCTTTCGCACACATACACAGCACTCACACACATATAAAGTCGTAGCATCTTGTATAGCATATCAAGGTTAAATTGTCGGTTGTGTTGCTGTAAGCGAACAAAGGACGTGCCGTACTCAAATCACCCGCATAGGAGTGGCAGTCGCCTCCCATACACATGGCGACTGCGAATGCTCCTCCTCTCGCTTGTTGTGTTTGCGTTGTAACGTATTTTATGACTTCTGATAAATTTGAAATCGCTGGGAATTGTGTTTTGTATCGTTTCGTTTCTTGCTTTTATTTTATATCTTCAATGAAACGGGGTCTTTAAGGTGTCTTTGGCTTGGCATTCACATGATGGCACTGCCCTAGGTAGAGTCTGAACTATGCAGGCATTTCAATTAAGGAATATTTTATTGAATTCTCTAAATTCTCAGTAAAAGTCGTTAAACTTTGTTGCTTTTTAATGATGAATGGAAAATAATGATATTTCTTGCAAACGATAATTGAAATTAATTCAAATGTTTATAGATTTGTAACGTGTCATAAAGTTAAAAAGGCTTTAGTGGGGAAAGGCTTTTATAGCTTGCTACATATAACCACTTCTTTAAAATACAACAGCCCTACCGCTTTTAAATGATTCAAGATCGGATTTGCAGATCCAGTCCGTACAATTACGAGGACACTGTGGGTTGGGATTGCATGAAAACACGGACAAATACCTTCTAATTTTAACAGAGTTGCTTGCTAGTCGCTTTAACCAAATTGAAGCAAGATCGTATTATTCATGCGGATTCATCATAAGCAGAAGGGGCGGTTGATTATACGAGGGCGGTTCGGAAAGTTTTTAGCCTATCAATGAAAGAGAATAGTTAGTTTTTCAAAAATATTTTATTTTTCAATATAATCTCCTGAAACTTCAATACACTTAGTCCAACGCTTATCTAGCAATTCTATCCCTTGATTAAAATAGTTTTCCTCAAGGTCTTCAAAATAGTGGTTTACAATTGTAATTGCATCTTTATTTGAGGTAAAACGCTTGCCAGCAAGGAAGTTTTTTAGATTTGGGAACAGGTAAAAGTCACTGGAAGCTAAATCTCGTACTTTAATTCGTTGATTTTAGCCATTGTTAAAACACTCTTGTGCGCTGGTGCGTTGTCTTGATGAAAAATTATTTTTTTGTGTTGTAAGCCAGGACGTTTTTCTCGAATTTGTACATTTAATTGCTCTAAAAGGTTGCAATAGTAATCTGAATTTTTTGTTTTACCCTTTTGCAGATAGTCAATCAATAAAATACCTTTGAAGTCCCAAAAAACCGTTGCCATAACCTTACCAGCCGATTGAATTGTCTTTGCCTTCTTTGGGGCACTTCCTCCAGCTTCAGTCCATTGTTTGGATTGTTCTTTTGTCTCTGGAGTACAGTGGTGGATCCATGTCTCATCAACAGTTATGAAACGACGCTTAAAATCCATTTTATTTCGCTGAAAACGATCCAAACAAGCTTGAGAAATGTTCATTCTTATGTTTACGTTTTTGGTCGACTGTTAACAAGTGCGGCACCCATCTTGCAGAAACCTTTTTCATCTGTAGTTCTTCATGCAAAATTAAATGGACTCGATCATTTTAGATGCCCATGATATTAGCTATTTTACGCACTTTTATTCGTCGATCAATTAATACCATATCATGCACTTTGGCTACAATTTCTGTTGTTGTTGCTGTTTTTGGACGTCCACTACGTGGTTCATCTTCAATGCTTGTACGACCACGTTTAAATTCAGCAACCCAATTTTTTACTGTTGCATATGAAGGAGCACTTTCACCTAACACATTCACCATATCATTATGAAATTCTTGTCCCGATAAACCTTTTTTATGTAAATATTTAATGACACCACGCATTTCTAATTTTTCCATTGTAAAAAAATCGCGAATGCGTCTTTTGTGAACACCTGTTACTATATGAAGGAGATGCCAGATATAATATGTGTTCATAGCAGAGATGGAAGTTTCCAAAACACTTAACTTTTTTCTGTTTATACCGCGCTTTTTGTGCTAGGCTAAGAAGTTTCCGAACCGCCCTCGTATGGGTGTTATATCATATTGCCCGCGTTCTTTTGGCTGACGCGATAACATTACATTATTGTAAAATAATATAAAAATGATTGTGTGTTTACGGTAACCATTAGGCAATTTGCTTTAAATCTCGTTTTTTAAGGAAATCAATTATGGGAAAGAAAGTTGTTCACGAATAATCTTTAGCGAGTTTAAACGAGCTCGCTTATTAGTCGCTAGTATTTCTTGAAGAACTATTTTTCTACAAATTACATATTTAAAAATAAAACGGTTTATGATGCATAAATCCAATCAGTTCTGGTATACAATGAAATTTTAAAAATTTCTATTACATTTTTGAAGTTATCGTCTTAGCGACCACATACTCGTTTAATAAACGAGTACCAATAAAACTCGCCAGTTATTAGGCATCGATAAATAGGACTGGATAGCAAAATCGCAACTATTTCCTTTTTCCAGGCTTAGTACTAATACGGTTACAAAAAACATTTTCCTAAACTTTTTTTAGAAGATTCGAGTACAGAAGGCTCGTAACTATTGCAAAAAAAACAGTAACAATTTAAAACAATGATAAGCTCGGCCAGGCCGAGCCTCCACCGTTCCTACGATACTAAAGCCAAAAAACAAAAAGGCCAATTTTTGGGGGCCTCTTAGTACATGCGTCCCTCATCGCAGTCAAACTTCAAAATTACATTATATTTGCATTCGTAGCGATATTTGCTTTAATTTGAGTACCCATATGTCCATATTGACTACAAATCGCCATAAGGAATGTTTTTTAGGTCACATAAGCCAAAAAATTTCAGAAACTTTGTCCTTTTATATGGTATTGCGTCCCAACTAAGAGTACCTATTTTAACCATTGTGTCAAATATGTGTAATTTTTACTTTTCCCCGTTTTTCCCCCGTAGGGCGATTCTGCCCATTTATAATCCCTAACCACGTATAGAAATAGGCCATCATTATGTACAAATTCAGGATCCTAGGATGAATCTTTCGACCGCTATCATAATTCCTATAGAAGCAGGGACGAATCATCTTCGAATTTTAAGACGATCAATCTTTGGTGGAGCGTATAAAAAAGGGTCGAATTTGACTAGATCTGACCTCAAATGTAGCTCCTAGAGGGCCTCAATTCGAAAAACCCTTATACAAATTTGACTATTGTTCATAAATTAATTTCGCATTGCTACAAATCTGCAACGGCCTTTGTACTTAGTAGGGACATAAATACTGTTACAAACGTTTTATGCTGTAAAATAAAGAACTTTTTATGTTGTTTTTGGACCATATATGTTTTAATATATTTTTTGATGTGTATTGCATCCAAAAAGAATCTTCTTATTCGAAATGTCCGCCTTTTGCTTTTACACACGCCATAATTCGCACTGGCCAATCGTCATAGCTGCACGAACCTCGTCCATTGGGAAATTGGCCACAGCTCGAACCAAAGCAGTCTTAAAAGATCCAATGTTGGGGTATATTTTGTGACAAACCTTGTCCTCTTAAATCGTCCACAATTTGTAATCTAATGGGTTCAAATCGGGACTGCCTGAGGGCCATTCTTCAGAGGAAATGAACGCTGGCAAATTGTTTCGAAACCAGACCTGGGACGTTTTAGCCTTATGGGCCGGCGCAGCCATGATTTTCTGTTTTCGGAGCGGATTTCTGTGAATTCTTGATTTAACGGCTTTGATGACATGCGGTGTTCGAACAGAGCGTCGGCGGTCCAACCGGTGGCGGTCTTTTACATCTCCAATCTCCTCAAATAGTTTTATGCATCGGTTGACGAACATGCGTTTTGAAAATATCGATTTTTTCATTTCAAACTTGAAAACCGCCATAACGGTTCTCATTATCTGACCACTCCATGATGAAAGTTGAAACAATTTTTAAATCCCGTTACAAACTAACGCTATTGAGGTTAGCTTTCAAAACCCATATGACATTAACGGGGTATGTTCAGTTCTACTAATCATTTCTTCTACTATGGGTGTGTTCAATGTTGTAACAGTATTTATGTCCCTACTAAGTATAGTCCCAATTTCCTCGAAGATTGACTTTTTCGTTGATGAAAAAATTTGCCGAATATAACGATAACTTTGTAAGCATCAAACTAAATAAAAATGGGCGCAAACTAAATAAAAATGACCAGAAAAGAACAATAAAATTATAATTAAATTACACAACAACGATGTCAGGCAGCAACAGTCTCGCAAATTAATAAGATATGAACGATTTAACTCTTAACAAGGGCGGGCCAACTTAAACGCACGATGTTAGTTTGTAAATTAAACAAATTGTTTGCCGATAATTATCCTCGTATTTTTTATTGTGATGTAAGGATCTATGACAATTATGAGTAATGAAAAATATCGGCCAAATGCTCGCCACGTCTTCGGTAGCATACCATCTATCCGATGGTCCATATTTTCAATGACTCAGAATCATGATGGAGGTGCAATGTCGTTAGTTAAGGACTAACTAAAGTGTGTGATCAAGTTGCATGGAACAAAAACTGGTGGAAGCCTTAGTTACGAGGTTTGATCAATGACTTTAGTTTACTACCAGGCGTAGTCTAGAGCTCCCAGAACTTCATAAACCATAATTTTTTTCTAGACGAACAATGTTTTAAATGTGGCTAGTTAAATGAAAAGCACTTAATACCTCAAAAAATGGCTTCAGCGATCAGTAGTAAATCTGAATATAAGTATATGTATGTGCAAATTAAAAGTAAATTTCACTACGAATCCAAATTAAGATTTATTTTTAAGTTGTGGCTGAGACTATGGTCGGATTCATGAACAATCGGCCTAAAAACGGTCCTTTTGGTTAAAATAAGGGACCACCGGCAAATATTGGCATAGGGCCCTCTTTCCCCTGGGGGAAGGTACGCTTTAAAATTTAAAAATCTGTATATGTGGCGCGCAAAATAGAAAGGGGCCTAAGGGTAAAAATCAGTTTTGTTTAGGAGAGCCATTTTAAAGATTTAAATAAGTGTATCTTTTGTGCAGAATCGTCGACTTCACTTTCATAAAGCGCGCATATCTCTGGGAGGGAACACCTTTGGGGCATGGGATCGATCTCATTCGATGATCAGATGTAGTCCACATTAAAAAAAGAAAACAAAATGAAAATTGATTTTTTTACCCTTAGGTCCCTTTCTCTATGCGCTGTCACATATATAAAATCTACCAACGGGAAAACGGTATTAATTCACAATATGTGACGCGCAAAATAGAAAGGGACCTAAGGTTAAAACCCAGTGTTGTTTAGGAGAGCCATTTTAAAGATTTAAATACGTGTATATTTGGTGTAGAATCGTCGACTTCACTTTCATAAAGCGCGCATATCTCTGGGAGGGAACACTTTTGGGGCATGGGATCGGTGCTCAGGTGTTGTCCACATCAAAAAAAGAAAAAAAATGAAAATTGATTTTTTTTACCCTTAGATCCCTTTCTCTATGCGCTGTCACATATTTAAAATCTACCAACGGGATAACGGTATTAATTCACAATATGTGACGCGCAAAATAGAAAGGGACCTAAGGTTAAAAAACAGTTTTGTTCAGGAGAGCCCTTTTAAAGATTAGGTCCCTTTCTATTTGCGCTTAGAATCGTCGACTTCACTTTCATAAAACGCTCATATCTCTGGGAGGGAACACTTTTGGGGCATGGGATCGGTCTCGTTCGATGCTCAGATGTTGTCCACATTAAAAAAAGAAAAAAAAATGAAAATTGATTTTTTTACCCTTAGATCCCTTTCTCTATGCGCGGTCACATATATGGATCTGCCAAGTTTACAAATGAAATTGAAACATAACTAGTCTAAAATAATTTCCTGGTCATTAGTTCAGTATACGTAGCTGCCATTTGCGCGATTTCAGTCTGTAGCGAACTTCGCAGCGCCGAATTGGTCGCCGAAAATAAGTACGACGCAGTGGAAGAAGATTCAGACTTGCCAGAATGCCACCCTGAGAACATCAACAGGATGCCTCCTTACGTCTTGTGATGACCATCTACATGAGGAGACGAAGATCCTAACCGTGCCCGAACACAATTTCTTGTTGTTTAAGCGGTGAAATTATGCTGCGAAGACATCCAAGCAGTTGTATCACCAGCTCATGGACAGGGTGCCTCCGCCGGACTAATCAGGTACGACCTTCATCATCTAGAGAGAAAGAGGTCCAGCGATACAAGAAAGGGCCTTTAGATCATCGAAACTGAAGTCGCAGCAGCGTGCATGTAGTGCTAGAGGAACATTGCCCAGAGATTTTACCAGAGAAGACATTACCTAGGCAGAGCCGCGAGGTTCAGGCTCGGCTGAGATCTGGATTCGTATTGCGCGAATGGATGCCAACGTTCCGGACGTTTGTTCCACCTCTTTAATTCTCCAGCCAAGCCCACTCAGCTAACCCCCAGGTCTCTTTGGATGCATCTAGTTTAAATAGCGCGTTTCCTCCAGCTGGATATTGAAGCAAATTTCCTCTAAAGACGAACTGGACTTGAAAACAAAATATATTGTAGTTACAACAACTTGAGGAAGTCATTACTTTTTGCTTCAAATCCATTGTGAGGAAAACATATCTAAAATACACGTCAACCAAACATGAATCGCCGTAATCCTCAGGAATGCTCAAGCTCGACCAGGAGGAAGACAACTTTATTAAGACATCGTGAGCATCGAGGCTCATTTATGAAAAAAAACCAAACCATCGCTTTTAGGACACCGAAAATGCGGATTTAAAGGGTAATGTGCTTATCAAGTTTTTCGAGTGCAAGGTTAACAACGGCCTACAAAAGAAGAGTTCAATTTTATTTTGTTTAACCACAAATTCTTATGCTAGCTCGAGGCTATCGTTGCATCAATACAGCCATGTTGAAGCAAACGTAGCTTCAAGTGTAGCCACATCTTTTGTGATCAATAAAAAGTTGCTGCAACACGTTGCTCTCTCACCGGTTGCCTCGTGTGTATCTAGCATTAAAGACCTAGGGTATATTCCGGTCGATTTGGCCCATTCTATTGGGAATCCAATCTTTTAAAACAATGCACTCACCTCGGGATAACAACAGAAGCCAATTACTATGAACATCAAAGTTTATCTTAAGCATTTGCCATGTTCCTTAACACCTTTTGTGTGCTGATGTGCGTGTGCATGAACGAACGTGTTTGCTTTTCGGTTTTTATCTTTCGAAAAAGTAGTATTAAACCATTGCTGTTCTTTTTAACACATCCATACAGCAGTAAACCCGATACATGCTAACAGGCAAAAAATATATTCAAAGACATACGCAGCCAAAGGGTGGTTCAAAAACAAGAAGCTTTTTAAAAACTGCAATAAAAATGAACAAAATTCAAGTGTTGCGATGACCATTGTGAGGAAAACATATCTAAAATACACGTCAACCAAACATGAATCGCCGTAATCCTCAGGAATGCTCAAGCTCGACCAGGAGGAAGACAACTTTATTAAGACATCGTGAGCATCGAGGCTCATTTATGAAAAAAACCAAACCATCGCTTTTAGGACACCGAAAATGCGGATTTAAACCACGGAAAGTCATTGAACCTAAAGGACTGACCCATCGTCTCTTAGTTTTTGTAAACGCCCAGGGCCAAACGATTTATTTAAAAAAGCCAAATCATCGTATCAAGGGCACCGAAAATGCGGATTTGAACCACGGAAAGTCATTAAACCTGTTGGCCCCATCGGATCTTATTTACGATTGCAGGACGGCGAGCGCGGCAGAGCTATGATGACTACCGTCCATAATTGACTTATAAGGGACTGGAAACCATGTGGCTCCAACAGGAGTAAGGGCACAAACTGAAGTGCTTTTAACCGAAAATTTGAAAGACTGCAATTTCGGATAGCCTTTAGGAGTTTTTCACTGGCCAACAAGGCCAGTCTATTTAACTGTTCCAAAATTATTTTGTAGGGTTTTAAAAAGTCACGAGTCTATTCAACAGTTCCGGTTTAATCCCTGTTCAATGTGTAAAAGCAACAGACCGAAATAAAACAAACGAGCTAAACAGTTCCAGAATTCTTTTGTGGGGTTTTAAGAAGTCACGAGTCGGTGTCGAAAAATCTACGATACAAGAATCCCTCAATCAAGAATGCGATTACCTCACTGGCAGAAGGGCTATAGACAGTCATTAATTCTTGCGACATCTAATTAGCCCACACTATTTTCAGGACTTTAAGAAGACAAATAACATCTGGTGACAACTTCAAGCCTCTGTGATGACTGCTAAGATAGAATGCATCTATTGTGATGGATGCGTTGGTAACTTCTAGCTCTATTACATGAGTGGTTCCGAAATTTTCTAACCTTCTTAAGGAGTTAGAAAGTTTCGGAGTCTGAATATTAAAAAAACCTAAGATAGCTAATTATTGACTATCCTTATCATAGTGAATTAACAATCGCCAACGACTAGATCCTTCTTAAGTGTTTACATCGTCTCAAAGTTATCTTAAAAAATCTTACAAAAAAAAGTCAAATCGACTCCCAGAATCCCCGAGGACATTGCAAATATAAGGTGTGAGACCTAGTGTGGCGTTCTCCGAACCCAATATTTGTGCAAGTTCAAAACTTCAGTTTATGCCCAAAGTGCTGTAGAAACGAACAGCAACTTTCTTTTTCATAGGAGATACTCGTATGATACCGACTGTCAGCCAAACTGGAAAGCATGTAAGTGTAAAGATGGCAAATAATTCAAAACAATACCCGTATTTGGATCAGCCTGTACATCTACATACACAGAGCAACTCAACTATTTAACGATGTTGTGTGTGATGAAACAATAAAGAGACCATATCGCACTGTGGGATGAAAATACAGTTTTTGGGGGAAATTTTTTTAGGCGTATTAGGGTAGGTCGATTTAGCAATCGGTATTGTGGCATCGATTTTCGATAGCTTTTGGCATGAGACACCGCTCTGTTTTTAAGGTTCGTATGCTCGAGATGGGAATTGGTCAATATTTAAATCAATTCAAGCAAGTAGTTCCAAAACATTTTTCGAAACTATGCAATTTGTTGAATATATTTCGTTTATAATTGTATTTCCACTTGAAGGTTTTATTTCTAATATTGTCTAACACCCTATGAGCCAGAATTCGCCAATGTTGTTGTTGTTGTAACAACAATATATTTTATTTTGAAGTCTAGTTCGTCTACGGGGGATCTGCTTTGAAATCCAGGTGTACTGGATGCGTCCACAGTGACCTGAGGCTCAGCTGAGTGGGCTTGGCCGGACAATTGAAAAGGTGCAGTAAATCATGTGGTCCCTGTTGGCAGGCGGGACAGATGTCCGGAACGTTAGCATCACCTCATGCCCAATACGAATTGAGGCGACTGCACCATCCAGATCTCAGCTGAGCCAGAACCACGCGCGTCTGCCGAGGTAGCAACTTCTCCTCAGGTGAAATCTCCGGGGGATGCTCTGCTAGCACTACTTGCACGCGGTAGCTGGATACTGCTGCTGCGACTTCATCGGCGAGAATGTTGTTCAGACCTGCCTGATAGTTTCGATTATCTAAAGGTTCTCTCTTGTACCGGTGGACCTCTCTCTCTAGATCATAAAGTTCGTACCTGATCTGCCTGGGCGGAGTTATCCTGTCCAAGAGATGGTGGTTAGGATGACTGCTGCGAAAACACCCTAGCAGGTATTGCTTAGACAGCAGGAAATTGTGTCTGCGCATGGTAAGGGCCTTCGTCTCCTCATGTAGATGGTCTTTAGAAGACATCCTAATGATGTTCTGAGGTCGGCATTCTAGCAAGTCTGAATTTTCTTCGTACTCACGTTCACCGACCACACAGGTGCTGCGTAGTTTGCTACAGGCCGACCTATCGCTTTGTAAAAGGTCAACAAGGTTTCTTTATCGACACCCTAAGTACAACCGGCAAGGGGCTTAAGGACCTTGTTTCTACTTTTGAGCTTATCGCAGATAGCTGCAGCATGTGCAGAGGTTCCAAAAAGGCTGTCCAATGTGACCCCAAGGGTTTTGTGGTAGTTGGTAGTCGGGATGTTGACGCCATCGACTATCACATTGAGTGACAACCGCAGCTCTGCGGTCCATGCAGTAAACAGTGTGGCTGATGATTTGGAGGCGGATATTTTCATATTCCTTGCAGTGGAAAAGCGTGCCAAGTCTGTGAGGTAATACTTTATTTTCTCGCTGATGTCATCCACTTTAGGTCCTGTGCAATCATCAGCGTACGACACAATTTCAACGCCGTCTGATGGTGCAGGAATTTTAGGGAGGTAGAGTTTAACGGAGCCGGGGATATCACTCCACCCTGGACCACTCCTTGTTTAATTCTAAGGGGGCCAATCACACCTCTTGTCGTTTGATTATTTTTGCCTCCACCATAGGATCGAGTTTATATTAAATTTGTCATTCCATTTTCAACATATTAATTGGAGATCCCATACAGTTTACTTAATTTGAATCGTCGTCAAAATCTAAGACGATTAGTCATGGTCGTTCGTCTGTCCATCTTTGGAAAGCAATTAAAGCTAGGCGACTGAGCTTTTGCTAAAATATGTATTGTTGCTTTGAAACGGTTAGTATTGAAAAGGGCCAGTCAGCCATAACATAGGGTCATTATTGGCCCGCCGTCTAGCGGTGGGAGCTTGAAATTCGGAATATTACTTATATATGTCCTGTTGAACAGAACTTGTTTTTTTTCTAGTTCATTCTTTTTCGCCAACTGCGAGAGTTTCCTTTTTGCAAAAGGAATAACATTTTTTAAAATAAAAATTAAATAAAAATGCAGCGTCTCACCCTCTAGCGGCTAGTTCATTCATTTACGCTAACTGCGAGAGGAATGCAAATTTTTGTATAAAAAACATTTTTTTCAATTTTTTAGTCTACATAAAATGTTGCTTCTATCTACAGCTACATCGTGACCCCACTAGAAGCGGGAGCTTGGAATTAGAAAGACTAAATTTCCTGTTAAACAGAACTAGTTTTGTTTTCTAGTTCATTCTTTTTTGCCAACTGCGAGAGTTTCCTTTTGATTAAATTTATACATATTTTGTACAAAAAAATTAAGAAAGTTAAATTTTGAGAGAGTTCCGTCATTTAGTTTGTGTTTAACAGCTGTTCAAAAAAACATACAACCTCGTGAAAAAAAACGGTAAACCAAACCAAGGAAAGCTTGAAAAATACTATAGAGACTCGGCGCCATCGATTTCATTGGTAAAAAAGTGGTTTACTGATTTTAGTTGTGGTCGCACTAGTACAGAAGACGCTGAACGTTCTGGATAGACAATTGAGGTCAATACTCGTACATTCAACAATGTCGAAAAATTGCACGAAAAAATGTTGGCCGATCGAAGACTAAAAGTGTGTGAGATTGTTGATGCCATACGCATTTCATATGGCAGTGTGGTTTCGATTTTACATGGTCAGTTGGGTTCAAGAAAGCTGTCTGCAAGATGACTGCCGCGTTTGCTCTCAATTGACAATAAACGTAATCGTGTGACAGCTTTAAAGGATTATTTGGAGTTGTTAAGCGCAATTCGAATGAGTTTTTGCGGCGTTTTGTAACTGTGAATGAAACATGGATCCATTACTACACTCCGGAGGCCAAGCAGCAGTCTAAACAATGGGTTTCTAGGGGTGAAGGCCAAGGCGACTATGTCGGCCAAGAAGGCAATGGCAACAGTTTTTTGGGATGCACGCGGGATAATCCACATCGATTACCTTCAAAAGGGAAGAACAATAAACGGCGAATAGTATGCCAACTTATTGTACCGATTTAACAATGATTTAAAAAAATCGACCATATATGGCCAAGAAAAATGTTCTTTTTCATCAAGACAAGGAAAGGGTGCAGAAGTAGGGCCTCAAAAAAAAAGTTCGCCGTTCACCTTCGAATATGAAGTATTATTGAAAGGTAGTTTCAAAAAAAAAATTTTTATTTTTTTATGCCGAACGCAGGGGTCGCGCTTTTACATTTTTCTATATAACTTCTGCATTTATAAACGGATTTTAAAGTGTGATACATCGATGTTTTTGTCTAGACGAGGCCGATTATTTTGTCTTTGAAGTCATTGAGCTCATGCACCCCCTTCTGGTACTTACCCATCATATCTCAGTTGCTACTACCCTAATGTACCACTCTAATATCAGAAAATTAAAGCTCGCGCGGGGTGCTTGAGCTCAATGACTTCAAAGACAAAAAAATCGTCGAGACAAAAACATCGATGTATCACACTTTAAAATCCGTTTATAAATGCAGAAGTTATATAGAAAAATGTTAAAGCGCGACCCCTACGTTCGACATAAAAAAATAATAAAAATTTTTTTGAAACTACCTTTCAATAATACTTCATATTCGAAGGTGTACGGCGAACTTTTTTTTTTACTTGTAACCTGGTACGCTCTAGTGCACAGGTGTGCAGCCTCAAAGGCAAAATTACATGAATTTTGTTAAGAATTAATCCCATATCTGTCATATTCTCCGGATTTAGCCCCCAGTGAATAAAGAAATGGATCGGTGAAAATAGATTAAGCTTCAACGATGAAATTATTGATCAAACAAATGCCTATTTTATGGACCTCGAGAAAAATCCTATTTTTTTTTTGAAGGAATACAAAAATTGGAGAAACGTTGGCTAAGTGTATTGAGCTAAAGGAACGTTATGTTGAAAAATAATTTATTTTTTTTGCAAAAAACTGATTTATTCACAGTCACGGAATTATTGATATGCCCTTGTAATATAAACTTTATTAATTTTTTTAATTTTTTTTCTGCCACATAAAGTAAAGGCTGTTTTTATTTTGCTGCGAAGCTTTCTGATGAAGGTCGTCACGGCCCCGAAATAGCGATAAGGCAGTACGCAGTCACGAAACTCATTGTCAATTCGCGATTTTGGTTAAAAATTGTCTTCTATTAAAATGTAGATGTAGAGAAAAATTATTTTCGTACAAAAATTCAAATTAAGCGCAGTTATTTGATTGTAATTTAATTCTGCCTTTATTTTATTTTGTCGCTAAAACATTGTTTCACAGAAAATTGTTGTGACTAAAATCACATCTCAAAACACTGTGCAGCTGCAGCTGTAAAAAAGAAAACCAGAAGCAAAAGTAAGTAAAAAGAAGAAAATCTTTGTGACTCAAATCACTTTTCAGAACACTGTGCAGCTGCAGCTGTAAAAAAAACCAGAAGCAAAAGTAAGATAAAGAGGAACTTTTGGTTCAGTACACACACATACACAAACACACACTTGCCGACCGACTTGCACACAACGAAACGGTTTGACACCAAAAGCGAAACCAAAACTTTGATTTTGATAAATTCGAAACATTGGTGTCAAGTATCCATAATAAATGTATCTGGTGGATCTTTCCACATCCATACAGGAGTTTAAGATGCGATGTAAGCGTGTGTGTATGTGTGTGCAAAAGTGGTTAAGAACTTTGCTATAATGGTTGTGTATGTGTGTATAAGTGCTGATGGAAGTTCAAATAGATTGCTGGGGTGAAGTTTCGCGTGGCTGGCTGGTTGGCATACAGACGTAGGGTTTACCCTCAAAAATATTTTAAACAAATATTTTTCATTGTCTTCTACACCAGGCAATGCACACAGCGAGAAGGTACTGCGCGACAACGTTGGATAATATCTGTCTGTCAAGACTCTCCTTCTCCTGTGTGCCAGCGTGTATGTGTGGCATGGGAACGAGTGGGGGTTGCGGTAAGAAGATGAAAGTTATATTTTATAATAAATTACCCCAAATATTGTGGCAACATTTTGATAATTTTCTGATAGCTGCACACAACAATAAGTAACAATTTTACTTTGTACTTTTTGTCGTTTCGTTGTTTTTTGTTTTGTTTTCCAATTTTCGTCACCATTTTCTATTTTGCGGGTTTTCAATTCGGTACACGTTAAGTTTCTTGGGGTTAATCATTTATCATGTTTAGTTTGTCTGTGGGTTAAGTCGGTGGTGTGTACATGTGTGTGTGTGCTCTGTAGTAAACTCTTAAAGTTTATAGTTTTGTGGGATTTTGAAGGTTTTTGTTTTTTTGGTACAATTCCCTACCAAAGTGAGTGAGGGTCTTGCCTGGCTGGTTGCTTCATATGATAAGTTACCGCTGGTGGGGTTTATAATATGTCCAATCAAAAAATGCGCCCCCTTCTTTGGTTTCCCTAAGGAAAAGCTTACTTTTGAGTTCGTTTAACCAAGGGCGACAGGCGACCCCATTTGCCTGCCTTTTGCTTTAATGTCGCATATGTTTTAGGTTCGCCTTGCCCTTTTATCTTTCTTATTTGGGTTTTTGAGTAAATATTTGGTATATCCAAAAGAGGTTTAGTTTCCATGGGGGGAGATACGATAATTTTCCCCTGAATTGTGCCACAATGCCATAAGCAGCTGTTCCTGTTAGAAATAGTGATGATGATGATGATGATGAGGGTGGGGGGAGAGTGGTGTATGTATGATTTAATTCAATTCTGATGATATGTTCTTTGAAAAGTTAGCAACGTCATTTTAAAGATACTTCACAAAAAAAGGCAAATATTAATGAGATTTGGGTCACAAATTTTTAAATGCGACATCTTTGATAGTCTTTGGCTGTTGTTATCAATTTCTGTTTGTGAAGTTTTGCATGACAGGCATTAAATAACCGAGATTATATACACGCAGAGAAACGAATGGGGAAATTTTAGTCGGTGGTTCAGATTTGCAAATAACCTCACTCATAAACAGTTTATTAAGGCATCTTTAACGTTCACCGGCAAAATTACCAAGAAGGAAACGGGCCCATTTTGATTGAAGGTCTCTTATGCAGCATAGTAAGGTTCTAAATTTCGATGTAGATTAAAAAATAAAGTTTTTTGGGTTTTAATGAAATCACTTTTGTAAGTATAATTTGTTTATACACACCTGCACATAATAATAGATACACCTTATTGGTTAACATTAAAGTGTTGTGAAATGTGGGGCTTCCCCCAGAAATAAAAATTCATTTGCACCACACAAACTTCTTGATCATAATAATAGATACTCGTACACCTGAATTATTGGTAATTTTTATACATGATAGTGCAATCTAGTGTTTTATTTAATTTGGATTTATTCAAAACGGTAAGAATCTCTTTATTTCGAAGAACAAATTTATAAAACGTATTTTTATAATGGCTAAATAAGACCTGTTCAGACCTTCATGAGCTATTTCTGCTGAGATTGGTGATAGTCCACAAACCTTTCGTCGGGGTCCTCTGCAAACCAAATTACCCAGTAAAGTTCCACTCATGCGTAAAGAAAATATAAACCTGAGATTAGAATTTGCTAAAGAACATTTACTTTGGTCTGCACGTGAAGGCGAGAAAAAGTGGCGCAACATATTATAGAGCAACGAAACAAAATTGAATTTGTTTGGAAAAGAGTGCCATTATTTTAACCGCCGACCTTAACGTTAAGAATTCCACGTAAAATTTCGTTATATCGGATTGAAAATACAATTAAGAAGGTGGATACAGGGTAATACTTAGTAGGGACATAAATACTGTTACAACATTGAACACACCAATTTCAAAAATAGAACTCAACATACTCCGTTAATGTCATATGGGTTTTGAAAGCTAACCTCAATAGCGTTAGTCTGTAACGGGATTTTAGAATTGTTTCCACTTTCATCATGGAGTGGTCAGATAATGAGAGCCGTATCGCTGTAATAGCGCTTTTCAAGTGTGAAATGAAAAAAGCGATATTTTCAAAACTCTCCGGCCACTAGGGATTAGCCGCATGCTCGTCTACCGATGTATAAAACGGTTTGAGGAGACTGGAGATGCAAAAGTCTTTCACCGGTCGGGCCGCCCAAGCTCTGTTCGAACACTGCATGCCATCAAAGCCGTTAAATCAAGAATTCACAGCAATCCGGTCCGAAAACAGAAAATCATGGCCCGTGAAATGAATATCACGCAAAAGTCCATGACTTGGGACTTGGGGCTTTCAAACGACGTACCGGACATTTGACTGCAGCTTTAAAAAAAATTAGGATTGAAAAATGCAAACGTCTTTTTGTGAAGCACGCTGATAACTTGCACAGAAAACTTTTGTTCACCGATGAAAAAATTTTTACCGTTCAGGAAAAATTTAACAAGCAAAATGAGAGAGTGTATACGCGGTCATCTAAGGAAGCATCTAAACTGATCCCAAGGGTGGAACAGGGACACCACCCAGCGTCAGCCATGGTTTGGTGGGGTGTCTCTTACGATAGGGTCACTGACCTGCATATCTGCAAACAAGGAGTCGAAACATCGGCCACAGTTTACCAAGAAACCGTTTTGATAGCTGTTGTGAAGCCTCTTAACAAATCCCTGTTCCAAAAGCAGCCATGGACTTTCCAGCAGGGTTCTGCGCCGGCCCATAAGGCTTAAACGTCCCAGGCCTGGCTTCGAAACAATGAGCCTCAGGCAGTCCAGATTTGAACCCATTGGATTACAAATTGTGAACGGTTTTAGAGGACAAGGTTTGTCATTATATTAAAAAATATTTGGTCAAAACATTCAGTACTTTTTATTTTACAGCATAAAACGTGTATTACAGTATTTATGTCCCTACTAAGTACATGTATACTCCAGCCTAGCACGAATCATAAAAGTGAACTTGAGGGTAAACTTAAATTAAAACAAATTTCACTTATGAATTTATTGTCTTAAACTTGGCTGACATTGGGACTTAGACTTATGTCTATTAGAGGCCCAAAAAGCTACAGTTATAAGGAAAACAAGAAAATATGAACATATGTGGAAGTCATATTAAAGAAAATTTTACTACGAATCCAGATATGGGTATATTTTAAAAACTTAACTGAGATTGTGGATCAGGCTCATAGAACCAAAGAGCAGAAAAAGCGGACGGTAAAGTTAAAACAAGCGACCAGTAGAAGGGTTACAAAGTCGACTTTTTTAAAAAGAAAAAGTATATTGAAAATCGACTTACCGACTTTGTGATGGTAAAAATTCGATTAAACGATTTTTATTTCGACTTTTTTCTATTCGGGATTTAAGTAACTTACATATTTATACACTCCAAAAGTATATTTGTCTTTCTCATTGTAACACCACGACATATTGATCAGATCGATTAGTCGACTAATCGATAATCGACTTTTAGATAAGTCGACTAATCGATAATCGACTTTTAGATATGTCGACTAATCGATAATCGACTTTTAGATAAGTCGACTAATCGATAATCGACTTTTAGATAAGTCGACTAATCGATAATCGACTTTAAGATAAGTCGACTAATCGATAATCGACTTTTAGATAAGTCGACTAATCGATAATCGACTTTAAGATAAGTCGACTAATCGATAATCGAGTTTTAGATAATTCGACTAATCGATAATCGACTTTTATCGATGTAATTATAGAGTAATAAGCTCTAAACTCCGTTTGTACTTGTTTTATTGTTGGCAACATTCTTTTTCCTCTCGATTCTACTCCATTGGTGTTTGTCAAGTAGTTTATTTTTAAATTCTATTCTTAGCCAATTATAAATTTTCTCTGGCAAAGAAGAAACCTAAAATACTATTTTTAATAAACGGCTAATAACGAAGAAAAAACCTAAAATATTTTTTTTAATAATCGGCTTATACTTTTATTTTGCGAATTTCTTAAGCAAACTATTGCTGAATAATTCTTTAATTGAATATGCAAATCTTTTAGTTAACATTGACAGCGTTTTCCCCCTCTCTCGCTTGTTTATTGAGGACATTCGATACAAAATTCATATTTTTCGTCCGCAACGATGAACAACGCACCAATTGCCCGATAGCGTGGCTCAGCCGCCATACACTACAAAATTCCCGAATATCAAATATTTTTGCTTTCATATCCCTTGGCCCCCGGCAGGCCGCGAATGTGCAAAAAAGCAAACAAAGATAAATCAAATATAAAAAAACAAGAAGAAGAAGAAAAATTGCATAGCCCCGCCGCGCATGCAGCCGGCGGCAATAAAATGAATTGAATTTTTCGCACATATTTTGTTACGTTTAGGAAGAGCTGGCGTTATGGCAGAAATTGCAGTAGCATAAAAAATTCGAAAAAAAGTGAAATAGAAAGAAAAACTTGGCGATACACATGCAATAAACCATAGCGATGAAATACAAAATTCAAAATACAAAAAATAACGCATCAACATCAGAGAGATGATGGCAGTGGCAAACTGGGCGTAGGGCGGCGGCGTCCAAAGGCAACAACGTGGAACTGGGAGCGTATTTCTATGCATATATTCATCATTCGTTGACACAATTGCCACAGTAACAGCAGCAGCCCCTTCAAACGGCGTCAGCAGTCAGTATCGAGCGATGACGACGAACAAAGTGTGGTTACGGCATAGTTCAGATTCATGGCCATATCGAGAAGAATCTTCAACAAATTTGCATTCTTATCGGATGTGACAGAAATGCCAAAGGATAATGGTATTTATTTAACATTTACCATTTGACAAACTATGTATTGTGTTGCTCCTGCTGCTCAGCCCCGGCCCAGCTTTGCTCTTGCACTACCGCCAGACAAAGTCTTGCATATAAAAATATCATTGATGGCTTTGGGGGAGGTATTGCAAATACATACAAATGACTCGTACACCATTTCGCATTAGAGAAATTCTAACATATTTAAAGAGAAACTTTCTAAATGTTATCAGGAAAATGTTCTCAGGTTCATTTAACAATTTCTCAAGTTCATATGAAATTTTCTCAAATTTCACTCCATGGCTTGGAGTTTTTTAGGGGGATGGGGGTCGTCTTTTCATTAATTTCCTCCCTTTTATTTTTCACTTTTCAATTGGAAATAGTGTAGTACGTTAAATGTATGTCAAAGTGTGTATTTGTTTATTTGTGGTTAGTGCGGATGGTTTTGATTGATTGATTGATTGATTGCTGGTTGTAATAGAATAATTGATTTATGTGTTTGCATTTTAAATGAAAATGTGTGTACACTTCCTAAGGACACATGAATTGCATATGCCAGGCAAGAGCGCAAGTTGTGGTCTTTTAAAAAATTCATTTGCCCTTAAGTGCACATTTAAGGAGTTTTTGACTTTCTACAATTTGCACAACAAATCGAAAGATTTAATTAATGTTCAAGTTACTATTAATTTAATTAATTTAAACCAAAGAAAAATTGTTTTTATAGACAATCTAAACTCATGCACACAAAGAACAGATTCGTTGCCACAACCGAAATGTTTTTTGCCAACCGAATGATTGAAAATACATGCACCTCGAGTATACCATCAGTATAAACGAATGTTAGTTGGTGCTCTGTAATTTTCAGTTATTGAAACTGTAGTATCGGTGCGATATACCAAGAATCCGAACCTTTAGAAGAGAATTTTTGAATTAACCACAACAAAAACTACAATTACACTGTGCGACAGTCCAAAAAAACCTGGGACCGGATATTATTTTTCTTGTAGGGCTTGTCGAGTAAAACAAGATTCCAGTAGTGAAATATGGCGGTCACCTCCAAAATCCGGATTTACGGTTAAAAAACCGGTTTTTGTACCTTTGCGCACTTATAAGCCTGTAATTTTGTTGATAATGATCCGATTTTCAATTTCTTACTAAACAAAACATAATTTGATTTCCAATGGATTCAAATCTGGACTGCCTGAGGGCTATTCTTCAGAGGAAATGAACGCTGGCAAATTGTTTCGAAGCCAGGCCTGGGACGTTTTAGCCTTATGAGCCGGCGCAGAATCCTGCAGGAAAGTCCATGGCTGTTTTTGCAACAGGCTTCACAACAGCTTTCACAACGGTTTCTTGGTAAACTTTGGCCAATGTTTTGACTCCTTGTGCGCAGAAATGCAGGTCAGTGACCCCATCGTAAGAGACACCCCACCAAACCATGACTGAAGCTGGGTGATGACCCTTTTTCCCCCTTGGAATCAGTTCAGATGCTTCCTTAGATGACCGCGCATACACTCTTTCATTTTGCTTGTTAAATTTTTCCTGAACGGTAAAAATTTATTCATTGGTGAACAAGATTTTTCTGTGCAAGTTATCAGCGTGCTTCACCAAAAGACGTTTGCATTTTTCAATCCTATTTTTTTTAAAGCTGCAGTCAATAAATGTCCGGTACGTCGTTTAAAAGCCTCAAGTCCCAAGTCTTTTTTTATGATTCGACTCATGGACTTTTGCGTAATATTCATCTCACGGGCCATGATTTTCTGTTTTCGAAGCGGATTTCTGTGAATTCTTGATTTAACGGCTTTGATGACATGCGGTGTTCGAACAGAGCGTGGGCGGCCCGACCGGTGGCGGTCTTTTACATCCCCAGTCTCCTCAAACAGTTTTATGCATCGGTAGACGAACATGCGGCTAATCCCTAGTGGCCGGAGCGTTTTGAAAAAATCACGTATTTCATTTCACACTTGAAAAGCGCTATTACAGCGATACGAATCTCATTATTTGACCACTCCATGATGAAAGTTGAAACAATTTTAAAACCCCGTTACAGACTAACGCTATTGGGGTTAGCTTTCAAAACCCATATGACATTAACGGGGTATGTTCAGTTCTACTATTGAAATGGGTGTGTTCAATGTTGTAACAGTTTTATGTCCTTACTAAGTAATAGAACTAATTTATTTTTAAACAAGTAAAAAATGTTAAGTTTGGGTGTGCCGAACTTTGGATACCCTCCACCAGATTCCCAAATAAAACCAAATTTGGTGCGTAAGTGTATAGAAATCTTTATGTGCAAAATTTCAAAGATAGGTCAAGCTTGTGGTGAGTCATAGTCATATTAATTCTCAAAGCCCATGAGACCGTTTGTGTGGGAGGTACAAGAAATGGTGGCCCAATCTAAACCATTTTTACATAGACGATTGCGCCTATATAGAGATTATTATTTGCAAAAAAATTAGTGATTTTACTCAAGAAACTGGGCGAATATTTCCAAATAAAAAACTAATTTTTATGAGGTAGTGTCGGTTGAGGGTCCCCCACACCAACTTCTCGTAGAGCTATATAGCCCATTTTCAATACCAACCATGTTTGTTTGTGCCAAATTTCAGCTCCCTAGCTGTTTTCATGCAGGCTTTATCTTGTTTTCAACAGACGGACAGGCGACAGCCGGGCAACATGGCTAGATCGCCTTAGAATTTTACGGGGATCAAGAATATACGAGGGCGGTTCGGAAAGTTCTAAGCCTATCAATAAAAGAGAATAGTTAGTTTTTCAAAAATATTTTTATTTTTCAATATAATCTCCTGAAACTTCAATACACTTAGTCCAATGCTTATCTAGCAATTCTATCCCTTGATTAAAATAGTTTTCCTCAAGGTCTTCAAAATAGCGGTTTACAACTGTAATTGCATCTACATTTGAGGTAAAACGCTTGCCAGCAAGGAATTTTTTTAGATTTGGGAACAGGTAAAAGTCACTGGGAGCTAAATCAGGAGAATAAGGTGGGTGGTCATGCAACTCGTACTTTAATTCCTTGATTTTAGCCATTGTTAAAACACTCTTGTGCGCTGGTGCGTTGTCTTGATGAAAAATTATTTTTTTGCGTTGTAAGCCAGGACGTTTTTCTCGAATTTGTACATTTAATTGATCTAAAAGGATGCAATAGTACTCTGAATTTTTTGTTTTACCCTTTTGCAGATAGTCAATCAATAAAATACCTTTGAAGTCCCAAAAAACCGTTGCCATAACCTTACCAGCCGATTGAATTGTTTTTGCCTTCTTTGGGGCACTTCCTCCAGCTTCAGTCCATTGTTTGGATTGTTCTTTTGTCTCTGGAATATAGTGGCGGATCCATGTCTCATCAACAGTTATGAAACGACGCTTTAAATCCATTTTATTTCGCTGAAAACGATACAAACAAGCTTGAGAAATGTTCATTCTTATGCGTTATTGGTCGACTTTTAACAAGCCCGGCACCCTTCTTGCAGAAAGCTTTTTCATCTGTAGTTCTTCATGCAAAATTAAATGGACTCGATCATTTGAGATGCCCATGATATTTGCTATTTCACGCACTTTTATTCGTCGATCATTTAATACCATATCATGCACTTTGGCTACAATTTCTGTTGTTGTTGCTGTTTTTGGACGTCCACTACGTAGTTCATCTTCAATGCTTGTACGACCACGTTTAAATTCAGCAACCCAATTTTTTACTGTTGCATATGAAGGAAGGAATTTCTTGTTCTATAAACCTTTTTTATGTAAATATTTAATGACACCACGCATTTCTAATTTTTCCATTGTAAAAAAATCCCGGATGCGTCTTTTATGAACACCTGTTTCTATATGAAGGAGTTGCTAGATCGAAACAAAATTTAAAATGTGTTCATAGCAGAGATAAAAGTTTCCAAAAAACTTAACTTTTTTTTGTTTATACCGCGCTTTTTGTGCTAAGCTAAGAAGTTTCCGAACCACCCTCGTATGTACTTTGTGGGTCTCCGATAATTATTTCAAGGTGTTACAGACAGAATGACAAAACTAATATACCCTCCATTGTCTGGTGGAGGGTATAAAAATAACATTAAATAATTTGTTACTGCAACAAATTATATGCTTAAGTATTGGTTGCAACCAGCACCAGTTGTGGCAACTAAATACCCTTTTTGCGTTTTATTGGTATGACGGATCAATGAGTTGTGAGTTACAATACGATGATTAAATTTATCACCTGGTGGCATTTCAAACCGAATATTCGTTGCGACTATAAACATTTGGCGATTGCAACCGAAATTCCGAATCATTGTAGTTTCAGCCGATTTCCAACAAATTATTTCTCTGTGTGTATTTGGGTTATGTTCTCACAGGACATCGTATCCACATCGATAAATCAAAAATACCTACACACAGAGAAAAAAATTAGTTGGAAATCGGTAGGAACCACATAAATTCCGTTGCAAAAGAAGAATTTTCGTTTCAATTTCCAAATGTTTTTGATTGTAATGGATTTTTAGTTCGACAAATCACAAGATGATAAATGTAATTTACACGCAACTTATTGAATGGTCATTTCAATC
This sequence comes from Hydrotaea diabolus, assembly GCA_963513945.1. Classification (NCBI taxonomy): domain Eukaryota; kingdom Metazoa; phylum Arthropoda; class Insecta; order Diptera; family Muscidae; genus Hydrotaea; species Hydrotaea diabolus. The sequence goes on along the minus strand of OY740720.1, from coordinate 27,913,347 downwards.
AATCAAACGCGGAAAAGGCTTTTATTGGGTGGGCCATTTAAAATTGAATCGGCTGTTAAAAAAGTACTGATATTTTTTCAAATTTCTGGTTTTATTGGAATTGTTAAACTTGGTCATTTTAAAATGGCACAAAATATCATTCACACAACTGGCTCGGCAGATTATTTGGCAGGAGCTGAAGAATTTTACCGAAAAATCGTTCTTTCAGATGCAGATAATTTACATCTCGTTGGCTTATGTCAATAAGCCAAATTGCTACTTGACTTCATTCAGAGAATTATTGTTAAGCCTATGAATTTCTTCCAATGCATTTCTTTTAAGCCAATGCATGTCCATTGAGAAGCCAATGCATCCACAAAGAGTCATTGTTTCGTATGAATTTTGGGCTGACGGCATCATTTTGTCATTTTTCTTCAAAAATGATCGAGGAGCCGCCGTTATTGTCAACGGTAAGCGTTACCGCGCCATGCTCGACGAATTTTTGTTTCCAAAAATTCAAAAAAGAATGACATGGACGACATTAGTTTTCAACAAGACGGGCCTCATGTCACACAGCGATCCCACTACAGCTGGTTCTATGCACCGGATTGACCCGAAGGAGGAATACTTCGGCCAAAGGCTGTCACGCCGGTACTATGTGCCACCACAACAACAAAAACAAGACAGCCAACGCTACTATCGATATCTAAAGTACTGTTTTTGAAAATCTAATAATCAGTCGAAATTGTGATGACAATTGGCCGCCTCCGTTTGGATTTTTTTCTGTGGGGAGCCACATTACGAATAAATGTTACGCAAAGTATCCAGAGAGAATTGAAGCGTTGAAATATGAAACCAAAGTTGTCATTGAAGAGATTTGACCCGAAACAATCGAAAAAGGACTGAAAAATTGGGTTGATCGCATGAGTTACTGCCGAGCCAGTTGTGGTAATCATATGAATGATATTGTGTTCCATAATTAATAAATGACAAAGTTCAATCATTCCAAAAAAACAGAAATTTGAAAAAATTGTCAGTACTTTTATAGCCGATTCAAATTTTAAATGGCCCACCCTGTAGTTGCCACAACTAGCGGTCGTGACAACCATTACTTTAAAAAAAAATTCTTGTATCCAATTATTGGTGATAATAACTACAATTGTATAACATCAAACTGGTTGTTTAATAGGATTTTTTTTTTATTTGAATATGCGCTATTAAAATAAAATAATTCGATTATTACTGACTTTACGAGGGCGACCGCAAAACTAACTGGCCTGGCACATTTTCTGTTTTACTAGCAACTTTTTTTTTGTTTTTCAAAAGCAATCTTTTATAAGCCATCTGTCAAAATTTCCGAAATATTTAATGATTATTTTCTTTGTTACAGGTGATTGAAGTAAGCAAGTTTTATAATTTTTGAAAAATGGAAAATAAAGAGTTTCGTGCGGTAATTAAACACTTTTATATGAAAGGTTATACGCCACAATTAATCAAAAATGAATTGGATTCTGTTCATGGTGATAATGCACCATCATACTCCACCGTGAAATCCTGGGTTCAACAATTTAAAATGGGTCGTTCAAGTACGGAAGATGAACAACGCTCTGGAAGACCGAAAACAGCTACTACTATTGAAAACATTAGAAAAATATTTAATGAAGTGACTAAAGATAGACGAACAAAGCTCAGAGAACTTGCTGATATTGTTAAAATACACGAAAAACAAGTTTGGAGTATTTTACATGATGAACTCCACATGAAAAAGCTATCCGCTAGATGGGTGCCGCGTTTGTTGACTTTGCCCCAAAAAATGGACCAATTCCGAGGAGCTTTTAGCGATTAATCAGCGTAATCCAATATAGTTCTTGCGCCGATTCATAAGTGTTGATGAAACATGGATCCATCACTACATCCCAGAATGCAAAGAACAGTCAAAAAAAAAAGTGGTCCCAAGAAGGCGAGAACTGTTAAGTCAGCAGGAAAAGTAATGGCCACAGTATTTTGGGATGCAAGGGGTATAATATTTATTGCTTATCTTGAGAAAGGAAAAACTATAAATAGTGAATATTATTGTGCATTATTGGATCGGTTGAGTGAAGAAATCAAGATAAAACGACCGCATTTAGGAAAAAAAAAGTTCTTTTTCATCAAGATAATGCTCACACTGCATTTTTAACTCAACAAAAACTGACCGAATTACGATTTGAAATTGCTCCGCATCCACCATATAGTCCAGATTTATCTCCTTCTGATTATTTCTTGTTTCCAAATTTAAAAAAAATTCTCGGTGGCAAAAAATTGTCGTCCAATAGCGAGGTCATTGCTGAAACTGAGGCATATTTTGAAGGTCTTGAAAAATCTTATTTTTCGGATGGAATTAAAAAACTTGAAAAACGTTTGATGAAGTGTATTGAGTTGGAAGGAGATTATGTTGAAAAATAAATAATAATTCCAAAAAACGGTTCTTTTTATGTTAGGCCAGTTACTTTTGCGGTCGCCCTCGCATGTATGGGTGATATATCAAAATCCTAACCGATTTTTATCAATGTCAATAAAGTCCTTCCTTCCTAGGCCTAAAATATTACTCGTACTAAATTTCATCAAAATTGAATGTAAAATGTGTAGAGCTTTAAACATAAAAATTTAAGATGGATGTACGGACGGACAGACATCGTTAAATAAAATCAGCGAGTGATTCTGAATCGATCGGTACACTTAAAGGTAGACACAACTCAAATGTTTTTGGTAGTCAAACACATTTGCCATGAAACTAACTCAATAATACCTTGTTCCACGGAGTAGCCCAAAGTATAAAAAGAAAACACCAAATGGTCAACCCGTTGCAAACATTTGTCCATGTAGCTATTTTGGCTACTTATTAGACCACTGTGCACAGAGATATTTTATGGGGCAACACTCACTACAAATGCCACTTGTTGTTGTAGGCCATTTACATATTATACGAGCCGTTAGCCTGTGTTTCGGAAATGTTTACACACAACACCAGTAAACCGAGAATAAATCATTTATTTTCTTCAAAGAGATCATAACCATCAGACTCCCCCAAACAGCTGTCAACATCATGCCAATTTTGCACTTTATCTTCTCGGTGAAGATGGGAGGGGGAGGAGGCCTCAAACAATATTTCTGTGTGTGTTTGGACCAAAAGAACTGTTAAATGTTCACATCTCTACAATCGGTGGACATGTGTTGCATAGATTCTCCTTTTTTATTTTATGACACTTACTCATATACACACACACAACCAGATACGCGCACATACACACAACCAGATGTGCGTTATTGTCCTTATCATTTCTCATTGCTTTGTTCCGGGATGTGGACTTGTTTATTTCCTTCTACTACTCCTTCTCTTTTTTATTTGGAATGTATGCATAACTCTGGGACAACGAGGCCCAGTACTCTGTACCGTACACAGCCCTGAGTGTTTTGTGTGTGGTTTTGTGGAGGTACTCGCACAGCGCAAGGATGTGTTGGTTGTTAGTGTTAATTGTTTGGAATGGTTAAATTGCATAAACGTGACCAGTGGCCTAAGCAAACACAACTGGCAAAAAACAAAAAAAAACGAAAACAAACCAGAGCAAACTGAATACCAGGGCACGACGCAATAGCAACGAGCAGAACGCTGTAGAAATGTCCTCATACGAGTATGTAACTGTGTGTGTGTGTTTTCGCCTAAAACAAAAAAGCTTCTATTATCATTGTCCTTTTACTATTACACAGAGAGAGAGAAAGAGTGGCATTTACTGGGAACTAGGCACATGTACCATCATGAAGATGGATTTCCATAGAAATGTGGTTGGACAGCGATCAAAAGACACAAACGATTTCTGTTTATGTGTTCTATTGAACAACAAAAGCTATAGTGATATAGTCAAGACTGTAGCAGAGACTGTGGTGTTATGGGTGGCGCCGCTAACGTCCAGCGATATATAGTCCATGGAACATTAAGACACCGATCAAAAAAGCAAGTTTAGGTCGATTGAATCATGGTCCATATAGGTAAATGTTCTAAAAACATACAAGGTTTTTCCTGAAGATAACCTACAGCTCTCAATTCCAACTAAATATCGCATAGAGCGTTTTTAGTAACCAACGCCTATCCCTGGTGAAATTGGGCCATAAAAGTCCATGCATGGGCGCTATACGATGTAAGGTCTGTCGCTCTAGATGCCACAATTTAAGCCCGATCAAGAATTAACAATAGCGCATATAGGACTCACACAAAGGTTTATTAAATCAAATCCGTTCTTTTGTAAACCGACCAATTAATAACTCTGGCGAAACACACAAAGGTCCCACCAGACTTTAGGTCCTTCATAAAGTTTGTAGCAGTTTATTGGGCACCGTAACAAGATCTGTACAGTAGAGTGGAGTGAAACCATGCTTTTTTTTTTAATTTGAAAAAGTTAACCTCGGAAAGAGATGTAGTCTGGGGTCCTAAAGAAGGGAAAAATAAAGAAAAAAATTTAAAAAAAATTTTAGGGGTCGCGCCAAAATAAACAAATACACATGTTTTAAGGCGTGAATTTTCCTAACCCCTGAACCGATTTTAAAGTTTTATGTCAATAAATGTTTGCAATAGCGTAAACAATAAAATAAGGGCATGAAAAAATTTAAAAAAAAATTTCTTATTGTTCAAATATTTCAAAAAGTAAAATAAGTCAAATCGTCCCTTCTTCAGAAAATTGACTGAACAATGAAATCACCACCAAAGCTACAAATATAAGTCGATTATCCTCATATTTGCCTCAAATACTTTTGTTTGGGCACTGAACAAGCTCAAACTTTTAAATTTCGAATAAGTTAAGTCGTTAATTTTTAGGATTTTTCTAAAATCAACGCCAAAATAGCGATAATTTCCAAATTTCTAGGGAGTGGCGCGACCCCTAAAATTTTTTTTAAATTTTTTTCTTTATTTTTCCCCTCTTTAGGACCCCAGACTACATCTCTTTCCGAGGTTAACTTTTTTTTTTTGAATTTCACTCCACCCTACTGTACAGGTATAAACAATACGGTTTATATATGTGACGCGCAAAATAGAAAGGGACCTAAGGTTAAAACCAGTTTTGTTCAGGAGAGCCATTTTAAAGATAAGGTCCCTTTCTATTTGCGCTTAGAATCGTCGACTTCACTTTCATAAAACGCGCATATCTTTGGGAGGGAACACTTTTGGGGCATGGGATCGATGCTCAGATGTTGTCCACATCAAATAAAAGTGAAAAGTTGATGAAAAGTTTTGTTCAGGAGATCCATTTTAAAGATTAGGTCCCTTTCTATTTGCGCTTAGAATCGTCGACTTCACTTTCATAAAACGCGCCTATCTCTGAGAGGGAACACTTTTGGGGCAAGGGATCGGTCTCATTCGATGCTCAGATGTTGTCCACATCAAAAAAAGAAAAAAAATGAAAATTGATTTGTTTTACCCTTAGGTCCCTTTCTCTATGCGCTGTCACTTATGTTTTTATTAACAAGCATTAAATAGTCGATCAATTTAAAAATGTCCATTGGGTGTACGCCAAAAGATAGTAAAATAAGGCTCACTCTAAGGTAGAGAGTGCATATGATTTCGTCATTCTCCTTCAAACTCTCAAATATGAGCGAATACACCAAGGTCGGGAAAAGTATCGTTTTCCTCGGGTCTCGGCGGTACGTGTATCACTATTTTATAGGTACGTGTGGAGTCGACTTATTTCGGCAATTTTTATTTTTACGAAATATTTCAATTAACCCTCCGGCGGGTGAGAAGGTCCCTGGGGAGCTTTTTCATTTTCAAACTGAAATTACTCCTTGATGGTCCATACTTCCCATGGACCCGACCCCCACATGTATTCCAAGGAAATTTTATCAAGAATCGTTTTAAATTTCAAGGCGATTCGACCAACAGTTTAGTTTCTATTGAGATTTAAATGTGTTTAGTACGGGAACGTGTGAAAATGTCCGCTGGGACCTTGTACTGATATTTCAAGAAATCGTTAATAAATGCACTGTCTTTTGGCTTGTTTTAATGTTTGAACACATCACAAACGCGTTCCTTGAATTACTTTTTGGATTATTTTATTGTGCCTCTCCTTGAAACATAATAAACTTTCCGTCCCTTTAGAGTTGTTTGAATTTACCCTTACTTTTTACGCATACTCTTACCTACTCTTACTCTCACATAGACTCAGATGTACAAGCTAGAAGCCAGGTAGACGTATAAAAGGGTATAAAAGCGGCTGTAGTTTCGTAAACCAAATCAGGGAAAGTTGAGACAGTGAACAGTGAACATCGAGTGCGAAATTTTATTTTCAATTTTATCAAGACCGGCAGAAGGAGCTGCACCGTCGTTTGCGTCTAGAACGAACAGACCGTCATGTCGCCTATGCCATTCTGAGTACGGACGGCAGCGGAAAACAAGGGCCTATTGCCATTACTGTAACAATCCAGTTTGTGCAGAGCATTCAACACTTATGCATCGATGCTACATCTGCACAGAAAATATGTTGGACGAGGAACAATCTACACAACAATAGTTTTTTAGGCTTTTTTCATATAAAACTCATAACAAATTAATAATGTTATATATAAAAAAAAAATTCTAACATTCATTATACATGTAAATTTACTAAATAATAATAAATCAAAACAAAAAAATGCGTTTTCATATAAAATTCCATACAAATAGAAATAGGTCCCTGTGGACCTTGTTCTTCGTATAAGGGCAGCGGATGACTCAACCGTCGGAGGGTTAAATTACGAAACTTGTCTAATATTTTTAGCCAAAAAACTTTTCATAAGAAATATGAAAAAAAATTAAAAATTACGAAATCGTTTTGATGATAAAAATTTGTGATTTTTAGAGCATTAAAATAAAAGATTTTTTTTAAGAATTTCTTTTATATTTGTTAAGAATATGTTTGTTTCTTACGTTTGATGAAGTATTTTCCTATTTTTTATGAAATATAACTTATTTTTCATGAAATTGTTACATATTTTTCACGACACGTTTCATAATTTTTATGACAATATTTTACATTAAACATGCAATTCTTTCACAATTGCAATTTGTTCATAATTTGTATGAAAATTTGTAACGAAAACTATAAAACTTTTGCATGAAATAGTTTTTTTCCTGTACGATGTACGATTATACATTTATTCGTTCATTTATAATTATTATGACTTGAACGTAAAGAAATAATAAAATGGCTATGGCTTTTTTAAGCAGATTAAATTAAATAACTTATACAGTAAGTAGTCTCAATTAAATGAAAGAGAATCGCCCTATTATGTTTAGGGTATCCATCTAGAGGTATTTTTTCAAAAAAATATAAAAATTCAAATCAAGTGTGGAATCTTTATTGGTAATTTGAAAGGACATTTTATGGCATTTATTTTTTTGAATATAATTTCCTTCAAATGTTGGCAACTGCATTATGGAAATGAGCGTTCGGTGAGAATCGGAAAGATCCGCTGTTTTCGACCAAAATTTTGTTTAGTGATGAGGCCCATTTCTGGCTCAACGGCAAAGTCAATAAACAAAATTGCCACATTTGGACTTAAGAGCAACAAAAAGAGGTTCAAGAGGAGCCATTATACCCCGAGAAAACCACGGTTTGGTGCAAACACAAACTATGTTTTTAAAAATGACGAATCATTTTCTTATGAAGACTGTAAAGCAAGATTTACGAAATTTCTGCTAAATTTATAGAAAAATGTTCCTTAAAATTCGAATAACATTTTTGCAATGAACTTTATACTCGTATAAAATAAGAAACTTTCCATAAACAATATGATGGAAAAATTACGAAAATTTTAGGAAGGCGGTTCGTGAATTCTTAAGTTCTTTTTTGCACTGCAGGCTGTGGCGGCACTGTTGGTCGAAGAGAGTGGAGAGTCTGCGTGGCTTATAGTGGCTGGTGGGAGATTTGTATTTATCTGCCTTTCAGTTGCCATCATGCATTGGACACGTGAGGAGAGCTCATTTTGTGTTGAAGCGTATTTTTCAAACGAGCACTCGATCATTGCAGTGCAGCGTGCTTTTCGTTTAAGATTCGCAGTGCCCCCACGCGGACGTGTTCCTGGACGGCAATCAATTGGAAATTGGGTAAATTCATTGAGAACTGCAGGAAATGTGTCGTGAGTACGAAGGAGACCTAAGAGAAGGATTACAACACCACAAAACATCGAGAGAGTTAGAACAGCAGTACTGCAACCTCCAAAACGCTCTGCTCGAAAGCAATCACTTGCTCTTGGCATTACCAGACTTTTTTTTCAACCGACTCGTGAGGCAATGCAATTAGAAGATACTTGGTTCCAACAGGGTTACCATGCTTTTTTGAGGCAAACGTTTCCTGGAAGGCTTATCGCTTTGAGGGGTAATGTGAACTGGCCGGTACGCTCACCAGACTTAGCCCAATGCCATTTTTCCTTTAGGGTTACCTGAAGTCGTAGGTGTATGTAGACCGTCCCAACACCTTGGAAGAACTAATTAACAATATTGAGGCTGAAATCGGCAGAATACCAGTCGACAAGATTCTTAGAGTTCATGAAAGCTTCAAAAAAACGTATGCAGTAGTGTGTGGATAGAGATTGTCGACATTTGCCAGATACACTATTTAAATCCATGTAATTTAAAAATTCCCTTACTGTTCAATATAATTAATATATAAAAAATATTTTTCTAAGGTTCATAATTTTTTTATTTCATTTCCAAATAAGCAAATTACCGCGCTACTACCTGTATAAGAAATATAAGAAAAACTTTGTCAATAATATGAAGAACGAAGAACATATCAAGAAGAATATTTCGTAAATAGTACGAGAAATATTCATTCATTGTGTAATCACAAAGAAACTAATCAATTTCGATCTAGAAGTCTCATATTCAGGGCTGTCATAAAAACCATGTCGGTTTTGCTAATTTTCATTTTTGCAAAGCAATGTTGGTTTCATTTAGTGTCATAAAACCAAGTTAGTTTTGTCTATTTTGAATGTAAATAAAACCAAGCAGGGCTGTCATAAAAACCATGTCGGTTTTGCTAATTGTCATTTTTGCAAAGCAATGTTGGTTTCATTTGGCGTCATGAAACCAAGTTGGTTTTGTCCATTTCGAATGTAAATAAAACCAATGTTCAGCTGTTGCTGATAAAACCGATAACATTGGTTTTCATGACACCAAAGCAGTTTTTCTGATCGTTTTCAAAATCAATAGTGACAACATTGGTTTCTATGACAGCCCTGATATAGTCAGCCCTTAATCAAACTCCGGGCAGAGGCGCGGAATTTTCTGCATAACATAGTGGTGTAGGGTATCTTGAAGTCGGATCTGCCCGACTCGTTTGCTGTTGAATTTAAACAATCGTAAATATGAACCTTGTTTTGAAATCTACTAAAACACTTTAAAACAGACAATATGATTTAAATGTAGCCGCAACACTTGTAGTTGAAAACGCAGTCAGTAAGATGGGTGCCGCGTGTGGTAAAAGCTAAACAGAACATTTAATGTGTTTACCTCTTTTCACAACCGTTGAAACAACATTGGTTGTTTAACAGAAGGAAACACGAGGAAAACCTCCAAAAATATTTCTATGAGATTTGTCTACCGAGAGATTTGTGACTTAGTCCACTTTACCTGATAATCGATGCGGCCTAATTTGTATGCCAACCGTTTCAGAGCAGTTACACATGCCAATGTAAAATTCTAGCTCCCTTTTGTGAATATTTTGACTTGTAGTTTCATTTGTACGGAATGATAGACCGATAAAATTCATATATCGTCTTACAAGTTTACTTTGGCCAAGAGTTAATCTGTACCCAATTGTTCCAACACAAGAGACAATCCTGTGAAATGCACTACATTGCCGCAAACAGGAATTTTGTTTTGCAGGACTTTCCAATTTTTTTTTTGGAAAGCCATTCGTTCGTCATTGAGGCATAAGGAGGCTTACATTTTGCTTTTGGTGTTGTTTGCGGTGATATTGGGGGATATGTGTTTTTGGACTCACATGAATGCCTTGTGACTGTATAAGTGACTGAGTGTGAGTATGTGTGTGTCTGTGCCAAAGGATGTGTTTGTATTTGACTGTGATTTTCCTGGGTAAATTTAAAGTGTGTTCATTTTAAACTTGTTAAATCAACAATGACATTTTGCCATGAATTCACAGTGAAATGAAGAGCAGTCCAAAGGTATACCAGCAAACATTTTCGAGGGCAATAGTAATTTAAGAATTAAAAAATTCTTTGCTTAAAATAAGATTAGTGTAACCAAACAATAAGTAGTTGTTCTTCATACTTGATTTGCGAAAAATATTTGGAAAAATCTAAATTTGTTAACGGGCTGGCCTGATTTGTTTGAAATATCCCAAAGACTTAGCTTAAGTGTTGTCGGGCTTAAATCTGGAAAATGGGTCCAATGAGGCTAACTGTAGCTGTGGTCCAAGTTTGTAAAACTCGGTTACTAGAACTCTTCAAACATCTGCTAAATTTGTATTACAAGTACAGTACAGTAAGTTAAATAGACATTACAGTAAGTTAAATAGAAAATGTATTCATAGATGCCTATTAAAAGATTTTCGTATATTTCTTGTTTCAATGCAGCGCAACGTCGCCTGTTCTAATTTTGTATTAGGCTGTTTCCACTACGGTCGCGTCCACGTCCGCGTCCAAAAATCAATGAACGCGCGTTAAAGCCTATACAAAGAACATAGGCAGTTAGGTATGGGAAAAAGTCGCGTTCATATTGGACGCGTTTTCCGATAAGTCGCGTTTACTATAAATTCGATTATTTTTGCAATCGAATCCCTCCCATACCTATTAATGGCAACACCGCAAATTGCACATCCCTATAAAAACAGCTGTTTATCAGCATAAACATAAAGCGCTGCTGCTACTGCACATTTCCTTTAGGCGCAATACCATTTGATCCTTATTTTCCACTGCGGTTAGCAAAATAATATCATTTAACTCCATGATAATGTCACAACACAAAAATATTTAACTTTTTCCATCGCAAAAAAAACAAATAAACACAAACTGCTGTTTGAACGCAAACGTGGACACAATGGAAACGCCATTACAAATTTTCGATAAATCGTTGACGCGAACGTGGACGCGACCGTAGTGGAAACAGCCTATATTACTGCTAGTGTTATCGTGTTTTATCGATAACTAGTGACATATCGCTCTTCTTCGATAAGAGTATGAACTACAAAAAATATATTTATAGGATATTCGATTCATATTTCGAGGTGTTGCAAACGAAATGACAAATCTAATGGAGATTTTCCATAATTTCTGCATAGCTTGAATCAGAAATAAATCAGCTGACTCCTAGTGATGACTATTATTCATGTGTTTTTTTGTGCTGTTCACATTATCGACAAACAAACGTTGTCGTTACAGAATACCACATTGGCGCTAGTATTTATTATTATTTTAAATCCTACAAAAAGATACAAAAAAACGTTTCGCTAAAGCTACATCCCAACAAATTTTAGCGAAGAAACTCTGAAGCAATATCAATCGAAATAGACCAAATGAAATTCGTTAGATATTCCAAAAATTGTTTTTGAATTTCAATTGGTGTCCTTTGAATTTCAATTTCTATAGGGTGGGCCAGTTAAAATTTTAAATTTGAATCGGCTGTAAAAAATGTACTGATTTCAAATTTCTGGTTTTATTGAAAAGGTTAAACTTTGTCATTTAATAATAAAAAACCACCCGATGCGTTTTCGCTTCGCCCAATGGGCTGAAGATCGTTTGGCAGGAGATTAATAATTCTACCGAAAAATCGTTTTCAGACGAAGCTCGTTTTCATCTTGGTGGCGATGTCAATAAGCAAAATTGCCGCATATGTGACAGCGCATAGAGAAAGGCACCTAAGGGTAAAAAAATCAATTTTCACTTTTTCTTTTGATGTGGACAACATCTGAGCATCGAATGAGACCGATCCCATGCCCCAAAAGTGTTCCCTCCCAGAGATATGCGCGTTTTATGAAAGTGATGGTACACCAAAGATACACGTATTTAAATCTTTAAAATGGCTCTCCTGAACAAAACTGGTGTTTACCCTTAGGTCCCTTCTATTTTGCGCGTCACATACGGGGTCGATGCTGCCGCATATGGGGTTCGGAGAAACCAAATGTGACTATTGAGAAGCCAATGCATACACAACGAGTCTTTGTTTGGTGTGGATTTTGAGATGGCGGCATCATTGGGCCATTTTTCTTCGAAAATGAGCAAGCAGCCGCCATACCGTCGTCACCGGTGAGCGTTTTCGCGCCATCATCGAGTTTTTGTTTCCAAAAATTCAAGATGGGGTCATGTGTCACACATTTTTTTGAAAATCGAATAATCAGCCGAAATGTGATGTCAACTGGCCGCCTCGGAGCTGGGATTTGAGCCCTTTGGATTATATTCTGTGGGAAGCCATTGATGATAAATGTTACGCAAAGTATCTAAAGACAATTTAAGCGACCCAAAACAATCGAAATTGCACTGAAAAATTGGGTTGATCGGATGAGGTACCGCCGAGCCAGTTGTGGTAGTCGTCAATGTCAAATGGAATTTTTGGAATTAAAAATGAAATTTTCTGAATTATCAAATTAAAATCAATGCTTACTGAATTTCAAATAGAATTTTAAAAATTTAAATGGAATTTTTGAATGTCAAATTAATTTTTATACTCCCAGCGAAGAGCGGGTGGTATAATAAATTTGACATTCCGCTTGCAACACCACAAAAAAATTAATCGGAGACCCTATAAAGTATATGTGACAGCGCATAGAGAAAGGAACCTTAGGGTAAAAAAATAAACTTTCATTTTTTTTCTTTTTTTGATGTGGACAACATCTGAGCATCGAATGAGACCGACCCGACAAAACTTTTCACTTTTTTTTGATGTGGACAACATCTGAGCATGAGAATGAGACCGATCCCGTGCCCAAAAGTGTTCCTTCCCAGAGATATGCGCGTTTTATGAAAGTGAAGTCGATGATTCTAAGCGAAAATAGAAAGGGACCTTATCTTTAAAAAAGCTCTCCTGAACAAAACTGGGTTTAAACCTTAAGTCCCTTTCTATTTTGCGCGTCACATATATATTATAGATCGTAAAATTTTAGGACGATGTAGCCATCTCCATCTGTCCGTCGGTGTGTCTATTGGAAGCATTATGATGGCTTATGGGCATTTAGTCGTTGGGTTTGTAAATGGACGAAATCGGCCCGGGGGGGGGGGAACAAATTTTCCTTTAGGGAACTAAAGGTACCTCTGTAAAAAGTATATTTTTTGAGTATTCGATAAACAAATCATAATTTTTGGTGAGTGGACAATGGTTAAAATGGGAACTGTAAGTTGGCCCGCACCAAATACCTCAAAAAGGGCAGTGTTGAACTTTTAGTCTCATGCGGCCCAAAAAACGTCCCGCGTGTTCAAAACGGACGATTTAAAGTCAATATGGACATAGAAAATTAAAGCAAACTTTTCTGCAAATATAATTATATATTAATTTTGATTTTGGCTGATATTAGGTACGGATACATGAGCCTAAACGGAACATTTTTATTTAAGCCTATTTTAGCCTAGGGACGTTATAGGGTATATAAGGTTCTGCTGATCCAACTTACTTGTTTTTTATCACTTGCAATTTAATACACACAGAGAACAGAAAACATTTTTGGAGAACCGAATGCACTTTGAGTATTCCATCAGTACAACCGAATGTTAGTGGTGCTCTGTAATTTGCATTTATTGGAACTGTAGTATCGATTTATCATTATTCTTACCTTTAGAAGAGAAGTTTCGAAACTAAAAATCCATATACAACACATCTTCAACGAAAAAATTCAAGTCAGAGTCAAAATACTTTTGGTTTACACAATTAAATTACTCATAGGGAGGGCCATGACCAGGAAAAAGTGGAAAAGATAATGGATGACTTTTACTGGGAAAAATTTGGTTAATTGATTGGCTTAGTCAGTAATTATCGATTTTTTTTTAAAATACCATTAAACAACCATTTTTTGGTTAAGGCAAAATTTAGCTATTATCAAGAATAATTAGTTTGTTTAATGTTTGCAAAACTATTAGTTGCCACAACCACGAGTTTTTGCAACTAACTACCTTTCTGCATTTAATTGGTATGAACCGATCAATTAGTTGTAAGTACAGTACCATGATTATATTTATCATCTTGTGGTATTTCGAACCGTATATCCATTACGTTTATAATCATTTGGGGATTGCAACCGAATCATTTTAGTTCCAACCGTATTCCACTAATTTTTACTCTATGTGTAGTTTCAAAATTTTAAATTCAAGCTGATTTCAACATTAGCGATTTAAAACGATTTCAAAAGATGAGTGTCATTAGTCAGAACTAAACGCTTCCCAAAAAATTACCATATGTACTTATATAATATGTAAACCATTCGCATGCACTTCCTTGCTAGTATTTGCTGGGACTTCTAAAGCCAACTCAAGTGTTTCGACACATGTTTTTGCTTAAGTGTCAATGTCGATTTTTCTTCTTTAAACACAAGTTGTTTGCGAAGACACAAAAAATGCACCGACGTTTTCTGACTTTCTTCCTCGGGCCATCCCCTTCCCTCTGTGTCTTTAGCCCTGACTGTCCCTCTAGTATACCTTATAAAAAAGTCAATTTTATTTGAGTTTTCTCTTTTGTAAAATCAACTTTAATTCAAAAGCTGATTTGTAATACATACTTTTGTGACTTTGGCTGGCAGATTCGTTCCATGGCGCTCTGGAGTTTTACCACGACCAAGCGAAATGAAAGGCTAACAACGCACATACGACTTTATACACATGAGTCCTGCTGTCTTGGCCTAAGTTTTCTTTATGCAACACACATGTGAACCGTGTTCACCAGCAACAAATAGCTTTTTTTTGTTGGCCAAGGGACATGACTCTGTGTTGTTCTAGCAGCGGAGTGGAAAGGGGGGAAACTGTAAGAAACTTTAAAAAATCTTAAGAACATTATTTGAGTTTACAATTTTACACTTACAATAACAATTATAACAATGACATATCGTGGGGTTATGTGGTAGAGAAGCGGTGCAAGGAAAGAACTCCGGTCCCTCTGGCAACTATCCTTTTTCATATCCTTACTATAGTTAGACCTGACATGAAGTTGTGTTTTTCTTTTTTTCTTGGTATCTGTTTTCTTTTAGCCAAAGTTTCTGATAGAACGAAGAACAGTTTAAAAAAAATCTCTTTGCTTTTTTGTTAACTATGCTTGGCGTTTTATTGCACAGTGGTTTCGAAAAACGTTTGAAATTAGCTTAAACTAATCTGGAGGGGGGGGCTAAATAGTCTAAATAGTCAAATTTTTACTGGGAGGCTGAACAAGAGAATTCTCATGCGTTATTTTTATACCCCCCAACCGAAGAAAAATTGTTAATCGGTTTGCTACACTACGAAATATTGACCAGGGTCACCG
Source organism: Hydrotaea diabolus (assembly GCA_963513945.1). NCBI lineage: Eukaryota > Metazoa > Arthropoda > Insecta > Diptera > Muscidae > Hydrotaea > Hydrotaea diabolus. Next base: position 27,897,905 of record OY740720.1, on the reverse strand, counting down.
AGTATATGTGACGTGCAAAATAGAAAGGGACCTTAGGTTAAAAACCAGTTTTGTTCAGGAGAGCCATTTTAAAGATTAGGTCCCTTTCTATTTGCGCTTAGAATCGTCGACTTCACTTTCATAAAACGCGCATATCTCTGGGAGGGAACACTTTTGGGTCATGGGATCGGTCTCATTCGATGCTCAGATGTTGTCCACATCAACAAAAAAAAGTGAAAAGTTGATGAAAAGTTTTGTTCAGGAGAGCCATTTTAAACATTAGGTCCCTTTCTATTTGCGCTTAGAATCTTCGGATTCACTTTCATAAAACGCACATATCTCTGGTAGGGAACACTTTTGGGGCATTTGATCGGTCTCATTCGATGCTCAGATGTTGTCCACATCAAAAAAAAAGTGAAAATTGATTTTTTTTACCCTTAGGTCCCTTTCTATATGCGCTGTCACATATGTTTTATTGAGCGTCGTAAAATACTTGTAGTAACACGATTGAGCCACGTCCCTCCTTGTTTATAATAAAGTATGAGCTGTAAAAATAACATTGACCGTAACTCGGAACTTCACACTATTATGAAAAATGATTGTGTAAAATGATTTTGTTTCAGGTAACCCCAAACTATAGACAACTTGTTTGTTAACCCGTTTGTTTTAAATAATTAAATTTTTTGGCAAGAAATTTATTCAAAATAATCTCAAGCGAGCTCGGTTATTACTCGCTTATACAGGGTGCAGCGCGGTAATTTGCTTTTTTGCACTATAGGCTGTGGCGGCACTGTTAGTCGAAGAGAGTTGAGAGTGTGAGTTGCTTATAGTGGCTGAGGAGAGGTCATTTTTGTATTAAAGCGTATTTTTCAAATGCGCACTCGATCGTTGCAGTGTAGCGTGCTTTTCGTTTACGATTCGCTGTTCCCTTATGCGGACGTGTTCCTGGACGGTAATCAATTGTAAATTGGGTAACTTCATTGAGAACAACAGGGAATGTGTCATGTGTTCGAAAGAGACCTGATAGAAGGATAAAAACACCACAAAACATCGATAGAGTTAGAGCAGCAGTACTGCAATCTCCGAAACGCTCTGCTATGAAGCAATCACTTGCTCTTGGCATTTGCAGACTTTTTTTCAACCGGCTCTTGAGGCAATGCGATTAGATGATACTTGGTTCTAACAGGAATTTATCTCCGATTGGATTTTTGAATGAAAGTCGGTCAGATTTTGATACTTTCGTCCCGAGTTCTACAAAAATGTGGTTCCGGGTGCACATAGAGGATAGCATCTTTATGATTGGACTATTGTTAAGGCTCTTGAACAGCATTTGTTAAAATCTCTTATTTTTTCTAATTATTTTTTCTATATTTTTCTCCTATCCTCTTCTTTTTGTAATCAACCCCTCCCCTTCACCCACTAATGTTAGGCTAGTTATAAGTATACTTTTATGCTTATTACTAGGATATTTTACTCCTAAGACCACTTTAGCCTCGGGAGCAAGGGCGAACACACACTCATCAGATCTACATACAATTTAAAAATATTTCTACACACAGAAAAGGCTTGGTGCCGTTAACTGTACGTTATTGGTAATTTAGACAATACATTATAGTCATAAGCAATTTCTTGTTCATAGATCTAGTATATGTCGGTCATTGTTTTTGAAAAAACGTCTCAATAAAATAAACTAAACTTGGTTCTAACAGAGTTACCATGTTTCCTGGAAGGCTTATCACTTTGAGGGGTAATGTAAACTGGCCTGCACGCTCACTAGACTTAGTCCCATGCGATTTTCTCCTTTGAGGTTACCTGAAGTCGCATCAACCGTCCCAACACCCAGGAAGACCTAATTAACATTATTGAGTCTGAAATTGGCAGTGTGCGAAGTTTCGACACTTGCCAGATACACTATCTATTTAAAACCATGTAATTTAAAATTTCCCTTACCGTTCAATATACTAAGTAGGGACATATATACTGTTACACACGTTTTATGCTGTAAAATATAAAGTAATGGATGTTAGGACCAAATATTTTTTAATATATTTATTGATGTATATTGTATCCAAAAAGAATCTACTTATTCGAAATGTCCGCCTTTTGCCTTTACACACGCCTTAAGTCGCATCGGCCAATCGTCAATAGCTGCACGAACCTCGTTCATTGGAAAATTGGCCACAGCTCGAACCAAAGCAGTCTTAGGAGATCCAGTGTTGGGGTATCTTTTGTGACAAACCTTATCCTCTAAAACCGTCCACAATTTGTTATCCAATGGGTTCAAATCTGGACTGCCTGAGGGTCATTCTTCAGAGGAAATGACGCTGGCAAATTATTTCGAAGCCAGGCGTGGCACGTTTTAGCCTTATGGGCCGGCGCAGAATCCTGCTGGAAAGTCCATGGCTGGTTTTGGAATAGAGAATTGTTAAGAGGCTTCAAAACAGCTTCCAAAGCGGTTTCTTGGCAAACTTTGGCCAATGTTTTGACTCCTTGTTCGCAGAAATGCAGGTCAGTGACCCCATCGTGAGAGACACCCCATCAAACCATGACTGAAGCTGGGTGATCACCCTTTCAGCCCTTGGGATCAGTTCAGATGCTTCCTTAGACTGCGCATACACTCCATCATTTTTTCTGAAGGGTAAACATTTTTTCATCGGTGAACAAAATTTTTCTGTGCAAGTTATCAGCGTGCTTCACCAAAAGACGTTTGCATTTTTCCATCCTATTTTTTTTAAAGCTGCAGTCAATAAATGTCCGGTACGTCGTTTGCAAGCCCCAAGTCCCAAGTCTTTTTTAGTGATTCGACTCATGATCTTTTGCGCGATATTCATCTTACGGGGCATGATTTTCTGCTTTCGGAGCGGATTTCTGTGAATTCTTGATTTAACGGCTTTGATGACATGCGGTGTTTGAACAGAGCGTGGGCGACCCGAATGGTGGCTGTCTCTTACATCTCCAGTCACAGTTTAATGCATCGGTAGGACGAACTTGCGGCTAATCCCTAGTGGCCGGAGCGTTTTGAAAATATCGCTTGTTTTCATTTCACACTTGAAAAGCGCTATTACAGCGATACGGTTCTAATTATCTGACCACTCCATCCTGAAAGTTGAAACAATTTTAAAATCCTCGAGGCTATTGACGATTGGCCAGTGCGACCTAAGGTGTGTGTAAAGGCAAAAGGCGGACATTTCGAATAAGTAGATTCTCTTTGGATACAATATACGAGGGCGGTTCGGAAACTTCTTAGCCTAGCACAAAAAGCGCGGTATAAACAGAAAAAAGTTAAGTGTTTTGGAAACTTCCATCTCTGCTATGAACACATGTTAAATTTTGTTTCGATCTGGCAACTTCTTTATATAGAAACAGGTGTTCACAAAAGACGCATCCGCGATTTTTTACAATGGAAAAATTAGAAATGCGTGGTGTCATTAAATATTTACATAAAAAAGGTTTATCGGGACAAGAAATTCATAATGATATGGTGAATGTGTTAGGTGAAGGTGCTCCTTCATATGCAACAGTAAAAAATTGGGTTGCTGAATTTAAACGTGGTCGTACAAGCATTGAAGATGAACCACGTAGTGGACGTCCAAAAACAGCAACAACAACAGAAATTGTAGCCAAAGTGCATGATATGGTATTAAATGATCGACGAATAAAAGTGCGTGAGATAGCTAATATCATGGGCATCTCAAATGATCGAGTCCATTTAATTTTGCATGAAGAACTACAGATGAAAAAGCTTTATGCAAGATGGGTGCCGGACTTGTTAACAGTCGACCAAAAACGCATAAGAATGAACATTTCTCAAGCTGGTTTGGATCGTTTTCAGCGAAATAAAATGGATTTCAAGCGTCGTTTCATAACTGTTGATGAGAAATGGATCCACCACTATACTCCAGAGACAAAGAACAATCCAAACAATGGACTGAAGCTGGAGGAAGTGCCCCAAAGAAGGCAAAAACAATTTAATCGGCTGGTAAGGCTATGGCAACGGTTTTTTTAGGACTTCAAAGGTATTTTACTGATTGAATATCTGCAAAAGGGTAAAACAATAAATTCTGAGTACTATTGCAACCTTTCCGATCAATTAAATGTACAAATTCGAGAAAAACGTCCTGGCTTACGACACAAAAAAATAATTTTTCATCAAGACAACGCACCAACGCACAAGAGTGTTTTAACAATGGCTAAAATCAACGAATTAAAGTACGAGTTGCTTGACCACCCACCCTATTCTTCTGATTTAGCTCCCAGCGACTTTTACCTGTTCCCAAATCTAAAAAAATTCCTTGCTGGCAAGCGTTTTACCTCAAATGAATGTGCAATTACAGTTGTAAACCACTATTTTGAAGACCTTGAGGAAAACTATTTTAATCAAGGGATAGAATTGCTAGATAAGCGTTGGACTAAGTGTATTGAAGTTTCAGGAGATTATATTGAAAAATAAAATATTTTTGAAAAACTAACTATTCTCTTTCATTGATAGGCTAAGAACTTTTCGAACCGCCCCCGTACATCAATAAATATATTAAAAAATATTTGGTCCAAAAACATTCAGTACTTCTTTATTTTGCAGCAAAAAAGTGTGTAACAGTATTTATGTCCCTACTAAGTAGAAGCGATAAATTGTTATAGGGATTACATTCTGATGTAGAGTTAACCAATAATATGGTACAACGGGGTTAGGTTACCTAATATCATAGAGCGTAAACATATTTCCAATATTTTTCTTGTTTTGTGTCACTGTGTATTACCCCTAACGCGTTTTTCTCCCTTGGTAATATGGGATGTTATTGGTATGGCTCCGGCGCTGCTCATTTTTCGTTTGTTTGCTAAAGGGTTGTCTTTAAACTGTTCGTCTGACATTCTTGATTTTTGAACACAATCTCGTTTTCGGCTGTTATTTACTTTTACTTTACGCTTTCCTTCGCTTCACTACATACTAAAACAACTTACAAGTTTTCGGTTATTTATTCTTTCATTCCATTCCGCTCATTCCGGGGGGAAGGGGGGTAGTTGGTCAATGGCGGGATCGAATGAGGCGTGACGGAACGGGACAGTGGCTGATTGTTTTGAATGTGCCCCAAATATACAAAAGTTAAAGGGCGCCGGAGTGGGGGGTTATGGCCGAATGCTAAACTTCCATCAGCGAGCCTGTGAAGCGTCAAATTTGACAGCAATCAAAAGAAAGCGTGCGTCAGTAGTCCAATACACGAACGACGACATCTTGTTGTTTACCTTTTTAATTGATTTCAATTAACATCGCTACGATGTCATCCGCCGAATCATCAAAAATTGATGGCCTTAAACTGAACTTGCTTAATTAATGGACAATTGACCATTTAACGCCTCGGGCAGTATCGGGCGGGCGGGCAGCGCAGGCAGGCCACCACTACCACCATCAACTCAGAAAACAAATTCGTCCGAAATGGGATTCAGCAAAAACAGAGACAAACAATGAAAATAAAGTAAACAAATGACAACAACATTTTTGTGAGTGTGTTTGCAAAGGCCATTGCCACCGTTTTTATGAGTTTAGGACGAATTCGGTGAGTACAGCCGACCGAGCATGTTCACTGCTGATATTGTGTTAAGTGCCCAATAAAACGAAAAAGAGTTCTGCTAGTGGTGCATTTTCAATGAGAATGTTTATATGGTTATTTTATATCCTCATGACGCTAGGACGATGCGTGTTAACACGAAATACGAGTAGCAGGTGAGCAGGAAGTTGTCAGAAAATACAGGAGAATTTACCAAAGTCTTTTGGTATCAAATCGTCTTAGTAAGATAGGTATCACCATTTATGGGAATAATTTTATGGTGCCAATTTTAAAAAGAAGTTCTTTTTAAAACTTCTCTAGCCATAGCTCGAAAAATAACCAAAGAGCAAAAAGGAAATTACCAGAAGAGTCGTGTCTACATTTTCAAGCTTATGACGTCTGATTATTTTACCAAACTTATTCAGCCTTATTACGGTTGTCGAAGACGAAAATCGAGAGCAGTCGAAGTCGTTGTCGATTTCGATTATTTTTGGTATTACGTAACTTTTTCGACTCTTGTGATTTTGTAATAGATTGAAAAGTAAAAGATTTGCTATACTGTCAAAACAATGTTTACTTTTTTCATAATTGTCCGCCAAAGGCAACATTGAAATTTTCTCAAGATAAAATAAAATAAATATAATAAAAAAAAATATTTTCATTTGTGGTGTCCATACGGCAATAGCTGGACTTAAACTTGAGGCTGCTTCCTCCACTGGCGTCAGTACAAACTGTTTGTGTGGCCCTCCTCCCGTTGCACGGCATTCTGCCTTGTTGTGCAGCAGCTTCTTTTTCAAATTACATTTGAAGTCTGCCCATACCTTCATCCATTCCGTACCTTGGCGCATGGGAGGCCCAATGGAATTTAATTCAATGGCAATTTTCGCCCGTTCCTCCTTGGTATTTACTTTATGTAGGCCGCTGTGGTACGCACGCGCAAGATTTGGATTAGCCTCCAACAATTCCACCATTTTTGAAAACTGTTGTTGCGTGGTTATTTTATTCCTGGAATAAATAAATAAATTATTAAATGAATTTTCTCACAAAAAACAAATACATACTTGCATTTTGCAGCTCATCTTTGTAAACAAATGTGAATATATTCAGAAAACGACGCCCGCTTGTTCGTTTTTACGGCGACAACTGACACAAAACAAGTGACGGCGACATAAACTTTATATCAGCGGTCGACATCAGATAAAAGTTTTTTGGTAAAATACCGCAAATTTACCCAATGTTGAAAATAGATAAATAATTTATTTTATACAATTTTGTTATATTTATTTATTGTCGTATATAAAATGTCAAAAAAATGTGTTAAATTTCAAATTAGTTAACGGCGTGTTAGCGGATGAAACCAGCGGCTAACAATTGTTGTCAATTGAATGCGGCGACGTCTTTAGTCGTATGGAAAAAATTGATCGACTGTTTTAGCCAACTTTGACAGTCGTTTTCGTCTTCCGTGTTACGAAAATTGTAACAGATTGTGCATTTTCGACAACCGTAGTACCGTTTTCCAAAAAAATCGACATTCGACTACGTCTTCGACAACCGTAATAAGGCTGATTATCTTTAAGATTGACTGAAGCTTCTAGATTTTCGAATTGAAAGCGTTTCGAATTACTTTAATGCAGTGAGCTCAGTAATAAGTAGTTTTAATGCGAGAGTGCCTTAGAGAGAGAGAGAGAGAGAGAGAGAGAGAGAGACTTAAACATAGAACACTTCGGAACATACAGAAAACATATTCGTTGCCGAAACCGAATTTATTTGCCAACAGAATGATTCATGTTGCATGCCCCTCGAGTATGCCATCAGTATTAGCTGGAGCTCTGTAACTTTCAGTAAATGTAACTGACGTATGTGACCGGTACCTCAAGAAAAGAATTTTTGGATCTAAAAGTACACTTGGCCCACTTGTTAAAAAAAATTAAATTGTTGTAGAGGCAAAAAAACTGTTTTCTTTTATACTCGATACACTCTTAAGCATAGGAAGGGTCAAATCGAGGGAGAAGAGGAATAGATAATGGACGATTTTTTTAAAAAGGTTAGATTAAACGATTTGATTAAAGCAGAGAATGAATATATAGAGTTTAGATATCGTTACACCAAAATGTTGGCAAAACTATTGGTCGGCACAACCACTAGTTATGGCAACTTAATACACATTATGTTTTTTTTATTGGAATGACCGATCAATTTATTGCGTCTACTTAGTAGGGACATAAATACTGTTACACACGTTTTATGCTGTAAAATAAAAAGTACTGAATGTTTTTGGACCAAATATTTTTTAATATATTTATGATGTATATTTACAATATAGTATCCAAAAAAGAATCTACTTATTAGAAATGTCCGCCTTTTGCCTTTACACGCGCCTTAAGTCCCCTGACCAATCGTCAATAGCTGCACGAACCATTACATGACCGACCACAGCTCGAACCAAAGCAGTCTTAAGAGATTGGAACAGGGAATTGTTAAGAGGCTTCACAACAGCTTTCAAAACGGTTTCTTGGTAAACTTTGGCAGATGTTTTGACTCCTTGTTCGCAGAAATGCATCGTAAGAGACACCCCACCATGACTAAAGCTGGGTGATGACCCTTTTCTACCCTTGGGATCAGTTCAGATGCTTCCTTAGATGATCGCGCATTCACTCTATTATTTTGCTTGTTAAATTTTTCCTGAACGGTAAAATTTTGTTCATTGATGAACAAAATTTTTCTGTGCAAGTTATCAGCGTGCTTCACCAAAAGACCTTTGCATTTTTCAATCCTATTTTTTTTAAAAGCTTTTTTCAGTGAATTCTTGATTTAACGGCTTTGAGGACATGCGGTGTTCGAACAGAGCGTGGACGGCCCGACCGGTGGCGGTCTTATACATATCCAGTCTGCTCAAACAGTTGTATGCATCGGTAGACGAACATGCGGCTAAACCCTAGTGGCTGGAGCGTTTTGAAAATATCTTTTTTTTTTCATTTCACACTTGAAAAGCGCTATTACAGCGATACGGTTCTAATTATCTGACCACTCCATCCTGAAAGTTGAAACAATTTTAAAATCCCGTTACAGACTAACGCTATTGAGGTTAGCTTTCAAAACCCATATGACATTAACGGAGTATGTTCAGTTCTACTATTGAAATGGGTGTGTTCAATGTTGTAACAGTATTTATGTTCCTACTTAGTACAATACGATGTTCATATTTATCATCTTTCGGTTTAGTGCAACGGAACTTTAGTAGTTACAACCGATTTCCAACTTATTTTTCCTTGTGTGTAAAAAGACTCAGCCACCGGACTCTGCTCCACACAGTGCTGCCAACTGTTTCGAAGCAAAAATCGCTAAGGATGAAATGTGCAAAAACCCAACAAATCGCTTCGGAACTTGAGGAAAAAAACCAAAAAAAAAATCGCTATGGCACGAATTAAAACAAAAAAAAAATTAAATTAAAAATGTCTAACCACTGTAAAAATTATTTTAGTAAAATTGTTTCATTATTATCAGATTTTTAAAAAATCGTTTGCAAGCGAATTCTCAAAAATCCTGTAATTTGTCTTCATTATCAACTTTTTAAGTTAATTTTAATGGGATGACAAGCTACAACTTAAACAATTTCCAGGGACGCTAAAAATAAATAATAATAATGGGCGCACTGAAGCTTTTTTTCTTAGCTCTAGAAGTCACAAATTACATCCAATTTTAATGAAATTTGGCACACATTTGTTTATTGGACCAAGGAAGGACGAAATTAAAATTAAAGAAAATCAGTTCAAATTTATATATAGCTCCCATGTTCATCCTATTTTATGTTTTTAGCTCTAGAAGCCACATCTTGCACCCAATCTTGATTAAATTTAGCCAGAGTTAGTTTTTTGGGCCAAGGAAGAACGTAATTGAAATTAAAGAATTCGAACTAAGCACCAAAGTTATGGAAATTGCAGGAAATTGGTTCAGATCAATTTTTGATATAGCGCATATATGTTCATCCGGTTTTTTTTAGTGCAAAAGGCCACACATTACACCAAATCTTGATGAGATTTGGCACAATTAAGTTCCTTGCACCAAGACGGTTGCCGATAAAATTAAATAAAATCGGTTCAAATTAAGAAATAGCTCTTACACATTGTCAACAGATTTTTTCCAAAAACAATGAAATATTCTCACAAATTCGAAAAGGAATTAGTTTTAAAATTTGAGGAAATTTAGAGCCCGTCCAAGGGGGTACAAAAATCTATTTTCGGTTGACTTTTCTGAACATCCAAAAGTGCAGGGTATATTGTAGTAAGCGACGCCCGATTTTAGCATTTTTTACTAGTAACATTGGTTTCATGTAACTGAAAGATTCAGAAAACGGCCGTTGTAATAAAGGAGGCCATATATGTCAATTCTTATTTTCCCATTTTAATAGCGAATCCTCGGTGGGTGATTTATAAAGTTTGGCCTGAACCTAAAAAAATGATTAGAAACAATAGCGTACAGGGTGGAGCGCGGTAATTTGCTTATTTGGAAATGAAATAAAAAAAATTATGAACCTTAGAAAAATTTATTTTATATTTTAATTATATTGAACAGAAAGGGAATTTTTAAATTACATGGTTTTAAATAGTGTATCTGGCAAATGTCGACCTTTGCTATCCACATACTGCTGCAAACGTTTTTTGAAGTTTTAATGCACTCTAACAAGCATGTCGACTGGTATTCTGCCTATTTCAGCCTCACTATTGTTAATAAGGTCTTCCTAGGTGCTGTGACGGTTGATATACACCTCCGACTTCAGGTAACCTCAAAGGAAAAAATCGCATGGGGCTAAGCCTGGTGAGCGTGCCGGGCAGTTCGCATCACCCCTAAAAGAGATAAGCCGTCCAGGAAACATATGCCTTAAACAATTCATGGTAACCCTCGCTGTGTGTGCAGTGGCACCGTGCTGTTGAATCATGAATTCTCTAATTGCATTGCCTGAAGCGCGTTCCGAAGATTGCAGTACTGCTGCTCTAAACCTCTCGATGTTTTGTGGTGTTGTAATCCTTCTCTGAGGTCCTATTCGAACACATGACACATTCCCTGCTATTCTCAATGAAGTTGCGCAATTTACAATTAATTGCCGTCCCGGAACACGTCCGAGTGGGGAAACAGCAAATCGTAAACAAAAAGCGCGCTGCACTGCACTGATCGAGTACGCAAAATTACGTTTCAACACAATAGACCTCTTCTCATGCGTCCAATGCATGATGGCAACTGAAAGCCAGACGAATACAAATCTCCAGTCAGCCACTTCGAGGGCGGTTCGGAAAGTTCTTAGCCTATCAATGAAAGAGAATAGTTAGTTTTTCAAAAATATTTTTATTTTTCAATATAATCTCCTGAAACTTCAATACACTTAGTCCAACGCTTATCTAGCAATTCTATCCCTTGATTAAAATAGTTTTTCTCAAGGTCTTCAAAATAGTGGTTTACAACTGTAATTGCATCTTGATTTGAGGTAAAACGCTTGCCAGCAAGGAATTATTTTAGATTTGGGAACAGGTAAAAGTCACTGGGAGCTAAATCAGGAGAATAAGGTGGGTGGTCAAGCAACTCGTACTTTAATTCGTTGATTTTATCCATTGTTAAAACACTCTTATGCGCTGGTGCGTTGTCTTGATGAAAAATTATTTTTTTGTGTTGTAAGCCAGGACGTTTTTCTCGAATTTGTACATTTAACTGATCTAAAAGATTGCAATAGTACTCTGAATTTATTGTTTTACCCTTTTGCAGATAGTCCATCAATAAAATACCTTTGACGTCCCAAAAAACCATTGCCATAACCTTACCAGCCGATTGAATTGTTTTTGCCTTCTTTGGGGCACTTCCTCCAGCTTCAGTCCATTGTTTGGATTGTTCTTTTGTCTCTGGAGTATAGTGGTGGATCCATGTCTCATCAACAGTTATGAAACGACGCTTAAAATCCATTTTATTTCGCTGAAAACGATCCAAACAAGCTTGGGAAATGTTCATTCTTATGCGTTTTTGGTCGACTCCGGCACCCATCTTGCAGAAAGCTTTTTCATCTGTAGTTCTTCATGCAAAATTAAATGGACTCGATCATTTGAGATGCCCATGATATTAGCTATTTCACGCACTTTTATTCGTCGATCATTTAATACCATATCATGCACTTTGGCTACAATTTCTGTTGTTGTTGCTGTTTTTGACGTCCACTACGTGGTTCATCTTCAATGCTTGTACGACCACGTTTAAATTCAGAAACCACTTTTTTACTGTTCCATATGAAGGATCACTTTCACCTAACACATTCACCATATCATTATGAATTTCTTGTCCCGATAAACCTTTTTTATGTAAATATTTAATGACACCACGCATTTCTAGTTTTTCCGTTGTAAAAAAATCGCGGATGCGTCTTTTGTGAACACCTGTTTCTATATGAAGGAGTTGCCAGATCGAAACAAATTTAATTTAACATGTGTTCATAGCAGAGATGGAAGTTTCCAAAACACTTCACTTTTTTCTGTTTATTCCGCGCTTTTTGTGCTAGGCTAAGAAGTTTCGAACCGCTCTCGTATAAGCCACGCACTCTCCACTATCTTCGAGCAACATTGCCGCCACAGTCCGCAGTGCAAAAAAGCAAATTACCGCGCTCCACCCTGTATATAGAGTTTTGAATTTCCCCACCACTCTATTTTTGAATAATTGTTTTCATTTGAATATTTAAATATTGTAATTGGGGTATTTCTCCCCAGATACTGCTCATTTTTTTTTTAACGTTACCAATAAATAATGCATGATCTTAAATAAAAATTTCATTAGTTCCTTTTATTCCTTTGCCGGTCTGCTGAGCCTGCACTGTCATGAAGTGGGGTGGGGGGACTTTTCTTTCACTATTATGTTATCACATTACCAAAAGTAATTGAAAGTTATGTACACACTCGTACTACTCTCGTAGACGAAAGTTGCACGTTCGTAGTCCCTTCATGTGCCAGCCACTCGCTCTCTCGACCAGTACTTGCAATTTAATGTCCAATTTAAATTTGAGATTTATAAAGAACAAAAAGAAAATGTAGACCGACACAGAGAAGATAAAACACATATGTATGTAGGTATGTACATATGTCTGTATGTATGTGTTGCCCTGAGGATATTGCAGGTGGTGGTGCCGCCGCTGCTGCTGCTGCAATGGGTCAATCTGTACAAACAATCTAAATGGAAACCAAATAAAATCACAAACAGAGCCAAATGGCATTACCACCACCACCACCACTAGGCACCACTGCCAGCATTGTGTTGTTGCTGTTGTGCAATATGACACCAAACAAATAATGACGACAGCAACAATGACCACTGGCCAATAGGACAGCACCGGCCGACCACCAACAGCAACATCAGCATCGGCAACACCAACAGCAATTTAAATGTTTAACATAAATTGTTGTCCTTTGGCAATATTGAAATTTCGTTGCTCTTCTTGTTGTTGTTGTTGTCACTTGGAGACAAATGTGCTGGACGACATCACAAAAATACAGACGGCGGACAGTTATGGCCATTGAAATGATTCCAAAAATTTAGAGATTTTCTTCAAAGTCATGGTATATGAGCTTGAATCCACTAGAGCTTAAGGAATTGTTCACTTAATATACTGTCCATCATATAGGGTGGCTGATAAAAGCCGCTACAAAAAAAATAAATAACTTTTTTCCTATTTAATGAATCTAATTTATTTTTTAATTTTGCAGATTGATTTTTTAGATTTAACAAAAATAGATAACTGGGACACTGAAACAAGAATTTGGATTGTCGGTTGCTATCACGAATTCCATACACCGAAAAAAAAATATTTAAGTTTTTTAATGTAGCAATATTTATCAGCCACCCTATAGACTAAAGTGCGTAATCAGTTTTCATTGATCGGCGAAGACGCTCAATAGTTTATTTCGTTTTAAAATCCTCCGACGAACTAGCAATGACAATTCGTCTGTCTGAGTGAAATGAGGTCGAATCGGACGACAGCTTATAGTCGCTGCTTACGATTGTAAAAGGGGTAAAATCGGACCAAATTCGGAGGATCCTATGAGTGGGGCTATGTAACAACTTGGTTCTACATGGCTCTATTTTTTCATGGTTGATTATAAAGTAGATCTCACACAGTGAACAATGAGCAAGATCGGATATAATTTAGAGCAGCATAAACTTAAATCGGTAAGGAACTGTCGGCCGATAGGGTTCAATTTTACCACGCTAGAATTTAAAAAAATAATAAAATAAGGTTTGTAAGGTCTGCTATATATATTTCTAATAACGAAAATGCGAATATTTATTGTCAAAAATGGTGTTATGGTTTTTCAAAGTATTCTCCAGCATGATTTTTACACTTTTGCATGCGCTCAAACCAATTGTCGAAGCACTTTTTCCACTCCGATTGAGACACCTCCAAAACATGGTTTTTGAACGCTTCAACAGCATCTTCTGGCGACGAAAATCGTTGACCACGCATTTTGTTCTTGATGTGCGGGAATAAAAAGAAGTCATTGGGTGCCAAGTCAGGGCTGTAGGGCGGATGACCCATCAATTCGACGTTTTGGTCGGTCGGTGGTGTGAGCCGATGTGTGAGAGCTCGCATTGTCATGGTGCAAAATGATTCGTCTTCTCTTGTTCGTTTTTCGTTTTTCTTCGCAGACTTCAGGCAAACAAATTGTGGTGTACCACTCAGAATTGACCGCCCTACGTTGCTACGCTGAACAGTCGCCATATGACCAGTTTTGCCGAAGAAACAGGCGACCATTTGCTTCGAAGTGCTTCTTGCTCAAACAACTTTCGTTGGATTTGGCTTGTCTTCGAAGAACCACAAGGTCGATTTTTGTTTCGGGCTCTTACGCATAGATCCATGATTCGTCACCTGTATTCATCTTATAAACGTCTTTTGAAGCACCGCGATCGTTTTTATGTTTTAAATTTCTTTGCACCAATCGACACGAGCCTTTCTAACGATTGTCAATGAGAATGAGAACAAACCTTTTTACGACCAGGTGTTCCTGCAATATCGAATGTATGCTGGTGGAAGAAATGACCAAGGATGCCTCTATCTCACGGTATGTCACATTACGATCTCACATTATCAGTTCACGCACGGCATCAATGTTCTCTGGGACAGCGGCCGTTTTTGGGCGACCTTCACGACCTTCGTCTTTGAGCGAGCGTCGGCCACGATTGAATTCATTGCTTCATCGCCATACAAAGATTTAAGTTTATCGATGCACTCTTGTCGTGATAATCCACGTCGATGGTTGTGAAAAATGATCGCACGAAAATATTTACGAGTTTATTCCATTTTTTGCCAAATTGTTTCGTTCAAGTCACTGTAAGCAACACGGCATCAATGTTCTCTGGCACAGCGGGCGTTTTTGGGCGACCTTCACGACCTTCATCTTTGAGCGAGCGTCGGCCACGATTGAATTCATTAAACCAGTTTTTCACAGTGCTATGGGATGGTGCTTCATCGCCATACAAAGATTTAAGTTCATCAATGCACTCTTGTCGTGATAATCCACGTGGATTGTTGTGAAAAATGATCGCACGAAAATATTTACGAGTTTTTTCCATTTTTCGTAAAAATGGATTTGTTCAAGTCACTTTAAACACCACAAATGATGGTCGTACGTCAAAACGTTCTGAGTACGTTTATGCTAAAAAATGTCAAACTTTCCAATAGAAATGTCAGATGGCGCCAGACAACACTTAGTGTGCCTGGCAATTTTTTAAATTTTAAATTACTCTAACGTCAAAGTATTGAACTCATTTTAATACCTTGTGTAAAAAAAGTTTTAGAAAGCTAATCCTTTCATTTGGTACCAATCTTGATCAAATCGGCAATAATGTTTGGGAGTTATGGTCCAAAAGAAGCTAAGACATCTAAAAAAAAATCGTAAAAAAAAATCAAAAAATTCTGTCTTGATAACTAGTCCAAGGAATTTTTTTTAAAATTCATTTTCGTGTTAAGGAGGTAAAAATATATAGGAAAAAATATTTAGAACTCTGGACCAGGAAAAATATCATAACTTGTAAACTAGTGCTATTGTAGGGATATCTTATGCCTAAGCGTCACCACAAAAAACCTCCTAACTTTTATAAAATCTAAAACTCTGCATTATTAGGAATCAGGTTAACTTTTGTGACTGAGCTATCCTAAAACCGCATTAACGATACGATATGGAAAATTTTCAACACAGCTTCATTAAAAGTATTTCAAAATCCCTCCAGTTTTTACATATTGTGGCACTTTATTTTCTCCTCTACTGTATTACAACGATATGCGTACATATGTTTTTGTATACACGCATACATATGTATGCACATACATACATATATATTTAAATGTTAATAACATTGTTTGTCATAAATTGCGGTCAGATATTGTTAACACATCAGCGCAAACCGCAGCATATTCATGTGGACAAATAAACATTTTGATTTTCGCCAATGAACTCTCAACATTTGTTCAAACACTGATATGCTTATACACACTCGCCAACACACACACAAGATTGGATATCCGCTTGAGGTCCGCAGGGGCCAAAAGGATACACAGAGTGGTGTGTGTATCAACAAAGCCACAGACTGGATTTGCCAGAAATTGCGTAAATATTCCGAAAATCACAGCAGCACAAATTAATTGCAAGTGCACAAATTGTTTTTGTGATTTTGTGGTACAACTTATGCAATGACAAACTGGCACGCAAACCAAAAAAAAAGGAACACAACCAAAGGAGCAACATCGAACTACAGGATGAGTGGCATCATTCGATGCACACCCACAGGAATGCATGCAACACACACCTACACTTAAGAACAAGCCCATAAATGGCTATAAAATCCATTATATGTCCTCTATATATTTTATTAATTTTTTTGCTGTCGCCCGATGTCCGGTCGGTTGTTGTACATATTTGTTGCTTGTTGCATTAAATGTTGCAACATGACACACAAAAGCAGCAACAACGACAACTGAAGTGCACAGCAGTGGCTTAAAACGACAAGAACGTTGCAAATACTAAGTATCTTTGATGATTCACAATCTATAAAATTGACATGAATGGAGTGAATTCACACGCAGAGAAAAAATATGGTTAGTATATGGTCACGGAAATAATAATATGTTCTCCGCAATAAAAGTGTTTTCTGAATTTAATTTTGACAATGGTATGATTGCCGCAATATTCATATTGTTGAAATGTAACAATAGTATTATTACCAAATTTAGAAATGAAAATATGGTTATAGCAACCATATAAACATTGTTGATGCAACAAAAGTATTGTTGTTTAAAATTTACGTTAACAATATTATGATTACGGCAATCATACCGTATGGTTGCGACTATAAACCAAAAAAAAAACACATGCACCCGATACAGTGCATGGCTGTTGTCCATTTTAAAAAACAACAATCGGAAGGTCTTTCGAGGGATTTTTATTGTGTTTATTTTGTTTGGTGAAATACTCTAATGCCGATTGGCTCTCGTTTTTTTTAAATCTGACTGCACTTAAGTATATAGCCATTGATCATGGTTTAATCACATTCGTTACTTGGGGTCTACGGTTGGTGAAGTAGCATTTTCCCCAGCTGGCAACTAAAAGTATTTTCGACTGCCGTTGGAATATATATTTTTGTTTCTTGAATGAAATGTTCAATAAAAGCAAGGCCTCAAATTTGGCTATGAAATAATTGTAATGAAATTTAAAATAACATGCTTGATTAAAATCTCTATTTTTGAATAACAACATTACCCAATCCTAATAAATAATTTTGGGGATCATAGTATGGTTGAGTGAATCATACTATGGTTGTATGAATAATAGCATGGTTGCGTGTGAATCATACTATGGTTGTGAAGATCATACTACGGTTGTTTGAGAAAAATACTATGGTTGTGAGGATCATAATATGGTTGTGGAGATAATAGTATGGTTGAGTGTGAATCATAATATGGTTGTTAGGATCATAGTATGGTTGTGTGCAGTTTTTTTTGTCCCCTTTACATGCAGTGCATTGCGTTGCTGAGTGAAAAGTAAAATATCGGGGGGAGGAAGAGGAAGTAATATTTATTAAAACTTGCCTTGAACTTCTGGATGTCGTCATAAGTGGAAAATACAGTTGCCGGTAGTCGGTTCCACATACGGACTGTACGAGCGAAAAACGAGTTTGGTCTTTAGTGTACTTATATAGTGGGGTCAACTGGCCAGTAGATAACAAACGGGTGTGAATTCCTAGAAAGTCGCGTATTCCTGCCCAACATTCTGACATCAGTATTAAGACGACATATGTCACATTCCGACGATGCTCAAGGGAAACAATAAAGCTGGATACCCTACTGTTGCCTATCCACTCCAGCGCTCTCCTTTGAACACGGTCATGTAACTCCATGGATTTTTATAGCATGAGATTTGTATTCCATATTCAACCTGATGTATGTTGTATAGAAATTTAAAAGATCAGAAGTGAGTAATTCTTGCACCGCTTTAAAAAACCTAGATCTTCTTTCCACACTCCGAATACACGCCTCGCCCGACGAGCGTAGCATTATATTTTCACGCCCAGAAGATCGAGAGAGCCTTATTGTTCAATATCCATACCATCGATAGAAATTGACGACATTGTTGGGTCAGCGAATCGCTTGTAAGACAACAAGCAACAATGTGTCTTACGCGTGTTAAAATCTACTCTACTCATTCCTGACTAAGATTCTCATCCGTAAATCGGCTTTTGTCTTCAATATCTTGAAGACTCGGCCTACGGTCGAATGAATATGAATGACAGAGGTTACTGTCATCTGCGAAAGAGTAGATTGGATTCGCGGTCTGACCCAAAAGATCGTCAATGAAAATAAGGAATAAAGAGGGAGAAAGGACAGATCCCTGTGGTACCCCTGCGGTCAGCCTATGTGTGTAGGATGAGAACCCATCTACAACTCTAATAATGCGATCTCTAAGAAAGCTCGATATAAATCGAGCAAACGTATTACCGACCCCAAAAGCGATCAGCTTTGATATGAGTGCACCGTGCCAGGCTCTATCAAAAGCCTTGAAGATATCCAGAGCCTCGACCTTACTCTCACCAAACTGGTGAACAGATCGACTCCGACAAGAACGTCATCTGGTCTCCGGTAGAGCGATTTCGACGGAAGCCATAATGTCGATCACTCAGCAGATCGTTGGTCTCTAAATAAAGGGTGGTTAAATTTTAAGGGCCGATTTTGTATGTGAACCACACCTAAACGTCAAGTTTTTTTCAGCATTTCATTTGATATTTCTCAATTTCAGACTAACTCAATTTAAACCATGAAAAGACACACAAGCGAGCAACGCGTTAAAGTTAGGCAAACATTTTCGAAGAAAATCATCTTTAGTGATGAGGCACATTTTCACCTCAGTGGATTCTTCAATAAGTAGAATTTCCGCATTTGGGCGAATGATAATCCAAGAGTGATTGTCGAAAAAACAATGCACCCACCAAAAGTGACTGTTTTGGTGCGGTTTATGGGCTGGCGGCATCATCGGGTCGTATTTTTTCCAAAATGAGGCCGGTCAGGCAGTTACCGTGAATGCTGTTTGCTATCGTGAGACGAACGAACTTTTTATGGCCCGAATTGGAAGATTTGGATGTGGACGATATGTGGTTTCGGCTTTTGGTCCGGCTTTTAAGGCAATGCAATTAAAGGATACATGCACACACAGCGAGGGTTACACTGAATTCTTTGAGGCAAATGTTTCCTGGACGGTTTATCTATTTAAGGGGTAATGTGAACTGGCCGTCAAAGTGACCATTTTATTGGGATGTACTAGGGTAGGGCCGGTGGAGGTTACATAAGGTTCGGCCAGGCCGAACTTAAGGACGTTTTACTTGTTCTTTTTAGGAATACAGCTATTATATTAATTAGAAGGACAATTTTGCTTGAATGTGGGCTGCTGGCTTAAATATTTGCACTCTGGAGGACAAATTGTTAACGACTTTTCCCAAGCACTTGGGGTCGTATCTCGAACTAGTCGCACGGATATACGATTATGTCGCTGTAAAATGGACCTACGGCATTGATTGAAACAAATTTTCAGGTGTTCGTTTGACATTATGGAGTGACAATTAAAACTAAGCAAAATTGTAAGTGACGTTGCCAGATCTTACAATTTTTCTCAGTTTTTATATATTCGGTTAATGGAACCTCTAACAAAACGTCTCATAAAAATTAAAATATATCCAATTCGGTTGCAACAACAAATTTATTATATATGTGTGCTGTTCACTATTAGTGTCTGCAATTTATGTCGTTCCGCTTGAAGTCACTGTGCAGCATTTACTAACAACACCGCCATGTTCGAGGATCTCCCACAACAATGATGACTTGAGTTTTTGCGGTCGTAATGGTAGTGGCCATGGCGGTCGATGGTGCTGGCGTTGGTGTTGTCGTTGGCACTGCTGATGCCGGTGTTAATGATGCTGCCGACGAGGCGTCAGCATTGGTGGCCGTGTGGTGGTGGTTATTATTATGGCGCGACAGTAATTTCCGCACATTGAGCAGGAAGTGATTTCATGCGTGAATTTCGTAAGTGAAAGCAATTGGCTAACAATATGCTTCAGTGTATGCCATAAATATATAAATACACATACATACACACGTATGTATGTGAACGAGTATACCTACGACAAGTGTACGTGTATGCAAGCGTGTATACATACGAGTATCGTACAAGTGCATGTAATTCACATGTTGTGCAAACCTCGTCGTTCCATGAATTCAATAGTTTATGGATGCTATGCTCTAGCCAAACACCCGGCAGTGTAATTATATTCTGAATTAATTTCACCAATTGTTAGTTTGTCCAAATAGACGTCACACATTCGCAAAATATCAATTCTGCTACAAAATAATCGGTATTGAGTGATACCGTGTGAAATTTTTTTCTGAAGATAATGTTTTATTTTTTTTGGAGGAACTCACAGAGTTTGAGCCCTATCCATTCTAAGGACACAGTTGATAATCTGAGATTTAGCTTCCCTGTATAAAAAGGCGTGTCTTACATGCGATGGAATGTGTAATATAGTTGCTTGTCTCTTCAGATGGTTAACTCTTTTTTCCTTTGCAAGTTTTAATGCAACGGATTAGAGGACGACGGCAATTGCGAGCGAAACTGCACAGAATTTATTGCATGTTATTAAAAAAATTTGAAATTCCGGCTCAATTATAAATACGCAATAGTAAATAATTTTCTACTACTTTTCCATACCCTTAGACACATAGAACAGGTTTGTTGCCACAACCGAATGTTGGTGGTTGCACGTTATATCCATGTTTTTCATTGGCTCAATTATAAATACGCAATAGTAAAAAATGTTCTACTACTTTTCCATATCCTTAGACACAGAGAACAGATTTGTTGCCACAACCGAATGTTGGTGGTTGCACGTTATATCCATCTATTTCATTGCTATAACCGAATGTTGATTGGGTACACGGAATTTTTCAGTAGTGAGAACTAATTAGAATGATTATTGGAACTGAATTTGTACATGTATTGGTTGATGTTATAGATTACACTGGGCAACACAATTTAAAAAAAAAAACTACGGCAGAAGGTCTGATAGTCAACTCTAGTTGATTTGCGGCGGCTAATCACAAATCTGTTCTTCGATTCGATCTGGTTTAGACATATTCACATAAACCGGTACTCTCCGTTTTTTTAATTAAAGGACCCCTAACTGCTTTATTTGTGAACTGATTTTCACAAACTTGATAAACTCAATAGTTTTACTGAATTCGTTTAGTATAACTAACTTATGGGCTGGTAGTATCGTAATATTATTGTAGTTACCATCTTATGGCAAATCGAACCATCTATACCATGGAATGTAGGTGATGAAAGTTTGTTTATCCAAATGTATAGTTCGGATCGATTTCCAACAGATTATTTTCTCTGTGTGTACTAGTTCCCATTTCACCTTTCGTCTTTGGTAACAACGGAAATTCTATTAACCAGAAAGATGTTCCGCATTCAGTCGTTAGCACATCTAAGATATATTGCCAACAACACATGATTACCCACACATGACAACCGCTTACCTGGGTAGCAGGTATCAGCTCGAACAGTGGCCCTCGATCCACAACTAATTGAATATTAATCATACGTGCACCATCTGACAAACAGTGTGTTTTCATTATAACTCATACGCACCGATGCATCGTGTGTTCTTAGCTAAATTGAAATCCACTCGGTTGCGTCCATACTCACACCCCACCAATTCGTTTCCGGGGAAAACTAAACTAGAAAGCTACACATAAGTACGGCCACCCATACATGCCCATACACACCCTCCTTGGTAGTACGGCTGAACACTTAGCAACGGTCTTTAGAGAAAATATCCTTTTCGAGCGCACCGATAACAGCAACAGCAGCAACAAAATGCTGTTTAACAATGTTGCAGCTAAAACAATAACGTAACGTATCGCTTGGATGTACTTGCATGCATGCAAGACTATATCTTAGATCAAGTACGTTCATATATGTGATTGTACATACTCAAATATTAGGGTGTATCGAGATAAAAACAAAAGAGAATTTGCAAAGTTGTTTTATGTATCTTTACACCCAAGTTTAGATTTCCTTCATTTATGATTTTATCATAAATTAGGAGGAGGGGCGTCGCCATATATTTTTGTATTAAAAAAAGGATGGTTTTAGTATCAAAAAAAATCGGGGAAGAGCAACAGTCGTGATCCGTAAATGAAATAAAGGGTTTTTTTGGGAGGTGTGGTTTTCAATCTGGCCACACTTTTTTGGGGCTTGGTCTTTTTGACAGCTTTCACTTGATTTATGCACAGTTTGGTTTGCCATTTCATAATAAATATACCCAGTTTGTAACAACGTTTGCAATCGTGATGAATGGACCCAAAACGATCCTGATTTTTACAAGAAAATTTTGTTCAGCGATGAAGCTCACTTTTGGTTGAATGGGTACGTTCATAACCAAAACTGTCGCATTTGGAGTAATGAAAATCCACAAGCCATTTTTGAGACTCCGTTACATCCGTTACAAAAAGTCACTGTTTGGCGTGCTCTATGGGCAGAGGGAATCATTGGTCCATATTTCTTCAAAAATGAAGTCGGCCATAATAATGCAGTCAATGGGGAACGCTATAGAGCAATGATTAATGACTTTTTCTTGCCTGAATTGGAGGATGTTGATGTGGACAACATTTGGTTCCAAGAAGACGGCGCTACATGCCACACAGCCAACGAAGCGACCAATTTATTGAAGGAAACTTTTGGTGGCCTCCAAGATCGTGCGATTTAACACCGCTGAATTATTTTTGGTGGGGTTGCGAGACGTCGCTTGTCTCCGCAGATAGGCCAGGTACGATTGACGCCTTGGAAGAGAATATTCGGCGCGTTGTTGCTAATATACAGCCCAAAATGCTGCAAAAATTGGGCCTCTCGGCTGGAATGTATTCAAGCCAGCCGCGGTTGCCACTTGCCCGAAATCACTTTTAAAACATAACGACAAACCCTTATCCTTTTAATAAAGCTAAATTCGTGTACAAACATTAATTGGTATGCGTTTTACTCCTTCTTGAAAAACACGCGTCGAAATAAAAACACCCTTTACTTTCCAAACACTTAGAAACGATTTACCGACAACACTGAGTGTTGCCTGGTGCCATATGACATTTCCATTGGAGAGTTTGACTTTTTTTATCATAAACGTACTCAGAACATTTTGACGGACGACCATCATTTGTATTGTTTACAGTGACTTGAAAAAATAAATTGGCACAAAATGGAATGCACTCGTGAATATGAATATCGTGCGATCACTTTTCACAACTTTCGACGTGGATTATCACGACAAGAGTGCATCGTAGAACTTAAATCTTTGTATGGCGATAAAACACCTTCCTATAGCAATGTGAAAAACTGGTTTATTGATTTCAATCGTGGCCGACGCTCGCACAAAGACGAAGGTCGTCCAAAAACGGTCGTTGTGCCAGAGAACATTGATACCGTGCGTAAACTGCTAATGCAAGATCGCCATGTGACACATCGTACGATAGAGGCATCCTTGGGCATTTCTTCCACCAGCATACATTCTATATTGCATGAACACCTGGCCGTAAAAAGGGTTTGTTCTCGTTGGATCCCGCACAATTTGGCAATTGCTCAAAAAAAAGGCTCGTGTCGATTGGTGCAAAGAAATTTTGCAAAAATACGATCGCGGTGCTTCAAAAGACGTTTATAAGATCGTCACAGGTAACGAATCATGGATCTATGAGGCCGAAACAAAACAACAATCGACCGTTTGGGTCTTCGAAAACAAGCCAAATCCAACGAAGGTTGTTGGTGAATGAAGCACTTCGAAGCAAATGGTCGCCTGTTTTTTCGGCAAAACTGGTCATGTGGCGACTGTTCCGCTTGAGCAACGTAGGACAGTCAATTTTGAGTGGTACACCACAATTTGTTATCCTGAAGACTTGCGAGAAATTCGAAAAACGAACAAGAGAAGACGAATCATTTTGGTCGCCAGATGATGCTGTTGAAGCGTTCAAAAGCCATGTTTTGGAGGTGTCTCAATCGAAGTGGAAAAAGTGCTTCGACAATTGATTTGAGCGAATGCAAGTGTATAAATCATGCTGGAGAATACTTTGAAAAACAATAAAACCATTTTTGATGATAAATATTCGCATTTTCATTATTAGGCCAGAAATATATATAGCAGCCCTCGTATGACATGGTACCCCTAAGATAATAAATTTTCGTTGCGATCACCGTAAGATAATAAATATAATCATAAAATTGTATTCCCAACTACTTATAATTTATCGGTTTTAAGACGACAAAGGTAGTTAGTTACCACAACTGGTGGTTGCAGTAATTAATTGTTTTCAAAGATTTCATTGTTGTAAACAATTAATGGTGATGACAACTAAAATTTCATCATATTAAAAAACATGATTTGAATAGGTGTTTTGAAAATATATCGATTTAAGCTAATAGCGAACTTTAATCCAATCCATTAATGCACTTGTTCAGTAAAAAAAATCAACTTTTCCATTTTTTCCGCGACATGACCCTATCTTATCCTATGTTGTAGAGTACTTTAAGTGTTTAAGCAAACCGTAGTTTGCTTCGGATGAAAATTTTAATTTTTTTTTTGTTGAACGGCATGAATATTTTTTATGGAGGGTCGAATGCTTCGTATGTTTTACCTCTGCTTCAGTTCCAATAACTGAAAATTACAAAGTCTTATTTTTAGATCCAATATTTTTATCTAGAGGTCCGAGTACTTTGTATGTTTCACTATTATTTCAGTTCCAATAACAAATAACATTCGGTTGTAGTGATAGAAAACGGGGGGTACATACTCGAACAACCTTAATTACTCGATTGGCAATAAAAAATATGCGGTAGATTCTAAACTCCGTTTTTATAAATCATACAACGTAGGCCGATTTTTCTTCATCGTCAGACATATATTTCATACGAGGGCGGTTCGGAAAGTTCTTAGCCTATCAATGAAAGAGAATAGTTAGTTTTTCAAAAATATTTTTATTTTTCAATATAATCTCCTGAAACTTCAATACACTTAGTCCAACGCTTATCTAGCAATTCTATCACTTGATTAAAATAGGTTTCCTCAAGGTCTTCAAAATAGTGGTTTACAACTGTAATTGCATCTTCATTTGAGGTAAAATGCTTGCCAGCAAGGATTTTTTTTAGATTTGGGAACAGGTAAAAGTCACTGGGAGCTAAATCAGGAGAATAAGGTGGGTGGTCAAACAACTCGTACTTTAATTCGTTGAGTTTAGCCATTGTTAAAACACTCTTGTACGCTGGTGCGTTGTCTTGATGAAAAATTATTTTTTTGTGTTGTAAGCCAGGACGTTTTTCTCGAATTTGTACATTTAATTGATCTGAAAGGTTGCAATAGTACTCAGAATTTATTGTTTTACCCTTTTGCAGATAGTCAATCAATAAAATACATTTGAAGTCCCAAAAAACCGTTGCCATAACCTTACTAGCCGATTGAATTGTTTTTGCCTTCTTTGGGGCACTTCCTCCAGCTTCAGTCCATTGTTTGGATTGTTCTTTTGTCTCTGGAGTATAGTGGTGGATCCATGTCTCATCAACAGTTATGAAACGACGCTTAAAATCCATTTTATTTCGCTGAAAACGATCCAAACAAGCTTGGGAAATGTTCATTCTTATGCGTTTTTGGTCGACTGTTAACAAGTCCGGCACCCATCTTGCAGAAAGCTTTTTCATCTGTAGTTCTTCATGCAAAATTATATGGACTCGATCATTTGAGATGCCCATGATATTAGCTATTTCACGCACTTTTATTCGTCGATCATTTAATACCATATCATTCACTTTGGCTACAATTTCTGTTGTTGTTGCTGTTTTTGGACGTCCACTACGTGGTTCATCTTCAATGCTTGTACGACCACGTTTAAATTCAGCAAACCAATTTTTTACTGTTGCATATGAAGGAGCACTTTCACCTAACACATTCACCATATCATTATGAATTTCTTGTCCCGATAAACCTTTTTTATGTAAATATTTAATGACACCACGCATTTCTAATTTTTCCATTGTAAAAAAATTGCGGATGCGTCTTTTGTGAACACATGTTTCTATATGAAGGAGTTGCCAGATCGAAACAAAATATAACATGTGTCCATAGCAGAGATGGAAGTTTCCAAAACACTTAACTTTTTTCTGTTTATACCGCGCTTTTTGTGCTAGGCTAAAAAGTTTCCGAACCGCCCTCGTACATCCATAATGTGTGCTCATCTGCTCCTTTGATTACTGGGCCACATTATTTTTCATTTCGATACACCTTAAGGCAAAGAACTTCTCCAGGATCCAAACTCCCTTACGATGCTGAAGTTAGCCAGCCAGCGCCGGCAAAGCTATGCCACATTAATGTAAAAAGCTAGGACCACTTAACACAACCAACATCGACTTTACTTTGTTTGCACAGAGAGGAGCCAGGATTAACGACAAAGCTGCTGTTACAACAGAAACTACAACAACATAAAAACTACCATATTAAATATTTTGCATCCCTTGTGCAACACCAGAGTAACACCAGTGCAACATTGTGCAATAGGTAACCCCGCTGACGACCCTCTGAGAGTTGCAGATGGTAAGTGTTGGTTTCCCTTTTCTCGGTAAATTTCTATGCATTTTGTCGTTGCTCCGGATGAGGTACAGATGCAATTCGGAACTCTATAATTGGATGTGGGGATCAAATATGCTATTGTTAGTGCGAGAGTGTGGGGGGGATAATCTTTAGATATTCAGTATCTAAAATTAAAGGGTGTTGGCTAATGGTTATAAATAAAGGCGAACAGATAGACCAAAGATGCTTTCTAAGCGATTACGATTTTGCAATTTTTTTTAAAAAAAAAGACTTAAAAAGTTAACAACCTTTTTTAATGTGCATATTTTGCTATAGTATTTCTCACTTACTATTATAATATATCGTTTTCAATTAATTTAAGTAAAAGTGCACCCATTCATAAATCGATTTTCCCCCGCGCAATAATTCCCCCTCACCATAATAAAAACAGCAATTTAAGGAATATCCATTCAGAGATTGAGATGACGAAAAGACTAACGCAAGGAAGTAAAAGAAAATTCGAGGTATTCATCGTCACGAGAGGGAATAGTGAATTCAGGGTGGATTAAATTCCCCCTTTTATTCGTGAAATGAGCAAAAACAAATCAATTTCATAAGCTGATATAATGAGAAACCCTTCAAATCCCATTGAATGGACGTATTTGTCGGCTTAACGTGCCATTAAAGAGCAATCGGAGAAATCCTCTCAAAACTGTAAACTATGAGCGATATAAAAAGGCAGCTCCCAGCGGGCTTTATCATTGTGACTCAAAGCCTAAAGCCTCATAGAAAACTTAAAAGAATTGATATAAATTTAGATATAAATTTGTTGGTGTGGTAGGAGTCCACTTTAAGTGGTAAGAGTTTAATATGAAGCTAATGCTAAATTTAAACCTTTTTGACTTTACAAATCCTACTGCCACAATATAATATAAAATTAGACAAATGTTGGGCTAAGGTTTTAACTTTTTCTCCCTATGTCACTTACGATTATTTAAGTTGCCTTTTGTTTAACATTAACTACAATAAGCACTCTTACTCCTCTTTAAAGAATGAAGTAGAAAAAAACTTAAAACTTTAAGAGTACACAAAAAATAAGAACCATTTGTTTTCCTACGTACAACATTTTGCATATGAACTGTAGATGAAATCTGAAAATGTCCAACGAGAACCGACAACGCACAGCGTGACCTGTACTGGATGCTAGTTCCGGAAAAGTTGTTGAACTTCTCAACAGCAAAACCTGGAAGGGTGGGGGGAAAACGTAAAGCATCTCAACATAATTTATGCAAGTCAACAACAATGACTCCACTTTTTTCCGGAAAACTAAACAAACACACAAAAAATATCATAGAATAATGTGTGAACCCCTTAATCTGTACGAAATATATATAAGTATAAGCATGAGAGAGTGAAACAAACGACACATAAATCTGGTGTTGTAAAAGTAATGAAAGCATTTTATTTCAACACACTCTTTTTGATTCATATTTGGGTGTTGTAGTTCTGTTGTTGTCACAGCTCAGCGCGCTATTCTTATTCTACATAGTCGTATAGTGCATATGTACAGTGGCCGTAGAAAAATATAGCACCACAAAAACGCATGAGAAGACAAAGTTTAGTTTAACTTTCAGCAAAGCGAAAAAGTAGCTATACACAAAAAACCGCTGCCACTAGATAACTTAAATTCTAATAAAAAAAAAAACTGCTCTAGTAGAGCTAGAAATAAAGCCAAAAAAGTTATTAGGAGAATAAAAAGGGAAGCTCATGCCGCTCTTTTTGCCGGTAGCAATAGTTCTAAGACCCTATGGAACCGTCTTCGAAATAATGGACTGTTAAAAGATGTTTCATCACCAGAGATGGCCAACGTTGACGTAGAGGAATTAAACACATTATTTATTAAAAATCAACTGACTAGTTCGACTGATAGTAGTTTTTTTAACCAAATTATTGGGGAAGATGGGTTTTCTTTTTATAACGTCTCGTCTAATGACTTGGTACAGGCTTTTATGTCAATCAAGTCTAACGCCTCTGGTTGTGATAAAATATCTCTTAAATTTCTTAAAGTAGTATTTCCGTTTATATCAAATCACCTTCTTCATTTAGTGAACACTATAATAATGACTTCCTGCATTCCTAATGATTGGAAAGTAGCCATAGTGACACCAATTCAAAAGAAGTCAAGCTCGAATTCTACTGACAACTTAAGACCCATTTCTTTGCTTCCCATCCTGTCAAAAGTTGTGGAAAATATTCTTAAGCGGCAGTTGTTAGACCATATTGAGAGTTAATCGCTGCTTAATGATTGTCAATGTGGTTTCCGGAACGACAGGAGTACCTCTGCTCTTTTAATTGGCCTTACTGACTCAATAAGGAAGAATACTCTTGATCAAAAAATGTGTATGGTTTTGTCTTTGGATTTAGAAAAAGCCTTCGATAGGGTAGATTATGGAATTTTGATAAATAAATTGCATAAAGATTATGGACTTGAGAAAAGTGGCTGTAGTTTAATGCTTTCTTATTTATGTGGTAGAAAGCAGTTTGTTCGCGTCAATGGAGTCGCATCGTCTGTTTTGTCTGTTAGGAGTGGGGTCCCTCAGGGCTCTGTTCTTGGTCCAATTTTGTTTGTGCTGTTTATTAATGACCTTTTCAAAAGTCTAGGCGATTGGAGTACACCATACTCTTTTGCTGATGATGTTCAGCTATTATTTTGCGGAGAAATCCAGTATTTGGATGTTTTACAAGCAAAAACTAATTATGATTTAAAATTATTGAGTGTATGGATGTCCTCTAACAAGCTTAGTATTAATCCTTCTAAAACAAAGGCAATACTGTTTTCATCATAATCTTCTATCAACCTAGATTTGCAATACAATGGTACGTCTATAGAATTCGTTCAGAGTATTACGTGTTTGGGAATAGTACTGGATAACAAATGTTGCTTTGAGCAGCATATTCGCAGTATTGCTTCACGTATTAGTTTTACACTTCGTCAAGTATACAACACCAATTTAATTTTACCTCGTTGGGTAAAAACAAAACTGGTTCATGGTATATTTTGTACTGCCTTGAGGTATATACAGGAACTACTCAAAGTAATATGAATATAATAAAGACAGTGCTTCATAGAGTTATGCGCTATGTATATTCTGTTAAACCGTATGCTCACATATCGCCGTTTGTGCATGACTTTTTAGGCTGTTCCTTTGTGGAATTTGTGCACCTTCGGTTGCTCTATTTTTTTTACAAGATATACAAACTTCGATCTCCTTTGTTCCTAGCAAATTCATTTGTCTTCAGTCACTCAATTCGCAACAGACAGTTAATTATTCCAAAGGTAACTCCGCTTATGGATCGATCATTCCTTGTAAGAGTAGCCCGACTGTTTAACATTTTGCCAAACAGTTTAAAAACGTTTAATTTGTCTTCCATGACATTTCGTAAACATTTAATGGAACATTTTCGTTCAAGTACAGAGTAATGCTTTTATTTATATGTTTTTTTTTCTTCGGTTTCTTGATTATCACTTACATGCTTTCATCAGGTTTTTTTTCTCTATTATTAGATAATATTAGGATTATTTTAATTTATATTATTTATTTGATTTTGTACTGAATTTTTTCTAGTAGTTTATGAAGTTCTATTTAACATTTTGATGCATATTGTAATTTAGCTTTAATAGGCCCCAATGGACTTCGAATTACATGTCAATAAAGAAATGAAATGAAATTAGTGGTGGTGGCCAAATGAAGATTTATTTGCGAACGAAACTAGCTTCAGATTATCGAAAAACTAATTGTCTGAAACAGTTTTGTTAAAATCTCTATTAATTTAGATGAAAAACAAAAATGTAGGGGAATTTTTAAGTGTCCTGCGCGATGGTTTTAACACACAATGGTCTATTATTGGATTTACCACAAAATACCTGTATCATAAAAAAAATATTAGTACTACACTAAAAATGCACATAGAACAAAAATCAGTTGGAAATTGGTTGCAACTACACGTAGAAGAAAAGTATGGTTAAGATAACAATATTCGAAAAACATCATACTATTGTGGCGTATATGGTTGTGGTACAACAATATTCAATATCCTCACAACAATAGTATGATTCAAAATACAACCATACTATGATCCTCACAACCATACTATGATTCTCACAACAAACGCATGATCCTCACAACAATATACAGGGTTGTTTTTTTTATATTTTTTCTTTTGTTTACATTCATTCGATCTTTTATCATTATTATGACTAGATTTTCAACGAAAGCCCACGCGAAACGGAATTGTTGGAAATGATATTGAGCTATGAACATTGCTCTTCGCACAGTTCGAAGACTATACGCAAAGGGTAATTCTCATTAATCATAGTGCGACTCCTGTAAAAGTCATTTGATTTGTAGCCGAAGTAATCGTTACCGAAGACTGCTGAAGAAAAACCTTGGCGGGTTTAGTAAAAGCTGTACAGTCTGCCTGGCAACCGAGCCAATAAATTTCACCAATTTTTTAGTTGATTCTGAAAAAGAAACAACAAAAAGGTCTCGAACCACAATAAAAACTGTTGAAGTCATAATTGCTATATATATTTCTGGCCTGAAATTTCCATTGGAAAGTTTGAAATTTTTTAGCATAAACGTACTCAAAACGTTTTGAAGTACAACTGTGATTTGTGTTGTTTACAGTGACTTGAAAAAATGGAATTAACTCATAAACGTTTTCGTGCGATCATTTTTCACAACTTTCGACGTGAATTATCACAAGAGTGCATCGAAGAACTTAAATCTTTGTATGGCGATGAAGCACCATTCTATAGCACTGTTAAAAACTGATTTAATGAATTCAATCGTGGCCGACGCTCGCTCAAAGACGAAAATCGTGAAGTTCGTCCAAAAACGGCCGTTGTGCCAGAGAACATTGATGCCGTGTGTGAACTGCAAATGCCAGATCGCCATGTCACATACCGTGAGATAGAGGCATCCTTGGGCATTTCTTCCACCAGCATACATTGCACGAACACCTGGCCGTTAAATAGGTTTGTTCTAGGTTTGGTCGCCTGTTTCTTCGGCAAAACTGGTCATGTGGCGACTGTTCCGCTTGAGCAACGTAGGATGGTCAATTCTGAGTGGTACACCACAATTTGTGTGCCTGAAGTCTCCGGAGAAATTCAAAAAACGAACAAGAAAAGACGAATCGTTGTGCGCCATGACAATGCGAGCTCTCACACATCGGCTCAAACCAGCGTCTTTTTGACCGGCCAAAACGTCGAATTGATGGGTCATTCGCCGTACAGCTCTGACTTGGCACCCAATGACTTATTTTATTTCCGCACATCAAGAAAAAAATGCGTGGTAACGTCGCCAGAAGATGCTGTTAAAGCGTTCAAAAACCATGTTTTGTTTTCGGAGTGGAAAAAGTGCTTCGACAATTGGTTTGGGCGCATGCAGATGTGTATAAATCATGCTGAAGAATAATTTGAAAAACTATAAAACCACTTTTGATGACAAATATTCGCATTTTCAATATTAGGCCAGAAATATATACTTAGTAGGGACATAAATATTGTTACAATATTGAACACACCCATTTCAATAGTAGAACTGAACATACCCATTTAATGCCATATGGGTTTTGAAAGCTAACCTCAATAGCGTTAGTCTGTAACGGGATTTAAAAATTGTTTCAACTTTCATCATGGAGTGGTCAGATAATGAGAACCGTATCGCTGTAATAGTGCTTTTCAAGTGTGAAATGAAACAACGATATTTTCAAAACGCTCCGGCCACTAGGGATTAGTCGCATGTTCGTCTACCGATGCATAAAACTGTTTGAGGAGACTGGAGATGTAAAAGACCGCCACCGGGCGAGCCGCCCACGCTCTGTTTGAACACCGCATGTTATCAAAGCCGTTAAATCAAGAATTCACAGAAATCCGCTCCGAAAGCAGAAAATCATGGCCCGTGAGATGAATATCACGCAAAAGTCCATGAGTCGAATCATTAAAAAAGAGGTCGTTTGGGGCTTTCAAACGACGAAACGGACATTTATTGACTGCAGCTTTCAAAAAAAAAATAGGATTGGAAAATGCAAACGTCTTTTGGTGAAGCCCGTGAGATGAATATCACGCAAAAGTCCATGAGTCGAATCATTAAAAAAGAGGTCGTTTGGGGCTTTCAAACGACGAAACGGACATTTATTGACTGCAGCTTTCAAAAAAAAATAGGATTAAAAAATGCAAACGTCTTTTGGTGAAGCACGCTGATAACTTGCACAGAAAAATTTTGTTTACCGATGAAAAAATTTTTACCGTTCCGGAAAAATTTAACGAGCAAAATGATAGAATGTATGCACGGGCATCTAAGGAAGCATCTGAACTGATCCCAAGGGTGGAAAAAGGTCATCACCCAGCTTCAGTCATGGTCTGGTGGGGTGTGTCTTACGATGGGGTCACTGGAATGCATTTCTGCGAACAATGAGTCAAAACATCGGCCAAAGTTTACAAAGAAACCGCTTTGGAAGCTGTTGTGAAGCCTCTTAACAATTCCCTGTTCCAAAACCAGCCATGGACATTCCAGCAAGATTCTGCGCCGGCCCATAAGGCTAAAACGTCCCAGGCCTGGCTTCGAAACAATTTGCCAGCGTTCATTTCCTCTGAAGAATGGCCCTCAGGCAGTCCAGATTTGAACCCATTAGATTACAAAATATATTAAAAAATATTTGGTCCAAAAACATTCAGTACTTTTCCTACTAAGTATAGCAGCCCTTAGCTCCAATATAGTAGGAAGGAAAAATATATAAAAAATTTGATTTGAAATTGCTCTTGACAATAAAATAATTATTATAATTTAATTTATATTTATCAGTTATTGGCAGGTCTTTTTTAGATATCAATTGAATCACATAAAATATAAATTGTTGGTACCCTTGACATCATTTGGGTCCCTGGACTTTCTAACATTGACGGCAACGAAAAAGCGAACGAACTTGCAAGGAAAGGTTAAGCAATAAGAGCATAATTAAAATTTAGGGCCCAGGTCGCTCACAAAACCTTATGGAACGGCACAGCGATTTGAAATATATCTGTGCCAACACATTAAAACATCTTGCTTCGACTCGGGCGTCGAATATTACTAGAGATGTTCATTCTTTGATGGGACATTTAGTACATAGAAAAAGCATTACTATGGAAAGGAGTCAAATTAAACATAAGAAAAATTAAGGTTGAATTTTTTATGAACAAAAAACAATAATAAATTAAAATGAAGCTAAGCGCTTGGGGAATATTTTCCAGCTATTGGTAAGATATCGTTTAATTATAAATTAATTGTAGCACATTAAGAAATTATCTTTTGAAATATGTCAATGGCAATACATTAAAACAACTTATTAAAACAACTTAGCTAAGCGTTTGGGGAATATTTTCCAGTTATTGGTAAGATATCGTTTCATTATAAATAATTGTAGCACATTAAGAAATTATCTTTTGAAATATGTCAATGGCAACACATTAAACCAACTTATTTCGAATTGGTGGATATAATTGTTGTCCTTGCATAGGTGCAAGAGTCTTACTTAAAAATTTCTTTTCTAAAAAAATGATATTGGAACATTATAAAAAAAATTGATACAGGTTTTCTGAACTAGGATCTAGGACCGGTTCAAAAAAGTTTTGAATTTTGGTAAGAAATATTAGTGCTGATGAGTTGTATTCATTTGAATCCATCATTATAAAAATTCCATAATATCTTTGAATATATTTATCTTAAATTAAAAAAAAATAAAACTTTATTTTTAAAATATTTTTCTAAAATAAATATCACAAAGTTTGTCCTTGCATTATATTTTGCCCAAAAATAAAAAAAACTCCATAAAAATAGTTGTTTCATGCCCAAATAAAACGTTTTTCTTAACTCAAGCAAAGGATTTAAAGTTTTGAGTAGAAAAAATATTTTCCTTGAAATTTTCAAAACAAATATTTATTAGAACAAAGCTCTGAGATATTGCTTAAGAGCACCTCGTATATATAATATCAAAAAAAGTTAATACCTCACATTTTTCGGGCAAAAGATTTTACAATTTGTTGTGAATGCTTATGGTGCTATTATTTTAAGCATAGTAGTTCTTTTGTATGTGACATTTATCCGGACAAATGTCATACGCAGTAGTACCTCTGTGACATAAGACATACCACAATGACTGCACACATACTGGATGCAGTGCTCCAGAACCCTTAATGTAGGTACATTACAAGTGTCTGTTACTTAGCTCTACGTCAGGGCAGGATTTCGTTGCAATATTCCCTTATGTACATCTTAGTTTTTAGTGTTTACTTTATCCACTAGAATATTTATAAAAATTCATTCAATTCTTTGTTTGTCAGTTGCAGATTTGTAAGGGAGAACCCAGGTGGTTAGCAAGACTGAATCATTAGGGAGAAACGTTCAAGTAAAATACTATCAGTAGATTAACTAGAATGTTTCCTTGTGTTTAAAACTTTATCAGATTTTATGACACAGCAGCGGATTCTCCGTAACATCCCTTTGAGTAACGAACGGTTTTGGAAATATGTTATTATCTGACTGGAGCTACGGTTTTTTAGAGAAACTGTTAGAGAAGTATTTACTTGTTACCTTTCAAGCAAATGAACTGATTTTGTCAACTGTTGGCATTCTTGTAATATATTCAATATTATTCATACGATCATGTTTAAGATCAGTTTTACACAACTGTACAGCTCAAGATCCACAGGCCTTATCATCTATCCCCTCGCCTAAATTGAGTACTCTATATTATTTAAATAGCGACCTATCATTTCAATAACATCGAATTCAACCATTTTTAGAAATTAAATAATTGAAATTTTTTGCAGGATGTTTCGTTAGTTTTTTGTATGAATTGTGAAATTCCCCCTTTTCCATATGTCTATTTTATATTCAAACAACTTAACTCTAACACACAAACAAAAGCGAAGCACTTTACCATACAATTAATCATTTTATACTCGCTCCGCTATCACTCTCACAACTTACAGCTAGAGCTATAAGACTTTCGCACCGATTATAGCGCGAATTGTGACATCAGCCTTAGATTGCACAGGTATTCCGAACTCCCTTCTATGGTAAGTCCTTCTAGAAACACTGCGATAAATGGTCTTGTAGAAACCCTGTAGAAAATGGTCTTCTAGAAACCCTGCAAAAAATGGTCTTCTCAAATGCCTTAAAAAACTTTTAAAAACTGAGGAATTTATTTTAAATTACAAAATTTACTGATTATTTTTTTTTAATTTTCCTCCCTTGGAATAAGAACTTACAATGTGGTACGTATTGGCCTACAAAACTAAATTGTACAAATTGTGAAGGCTTACGCAAAAATTGCAACAATGCATTCATTCAGTTTTGATAAAGACCTTCTAACTACACGCAGAAAAAAAGTATGGTTGTGGTGACAATATTCGAAGAGGATAATACTATTGTTGGGTATATGGTTGTGGTACAACAATATTATGATCCTCACAACAATAGTATGATTCAAATACAACCATACTATGATCCTCACAACAATAGTATGATTCACACATAACCATACTATGATCCCCACAACCATAGTATGATTCACACTCAACCATACTATGATCTCCACAACCATAGTATGATCCTCACAACCATAGTATGTTTCATATACAACCATAGTATGATCCTCACAACCATACTATGATTCACACGCAACCATGTTATAATCCCTACAACCATAGTATGATCACACCAATATTATTTATTAGAATTTAGTTTTCAACAATAAATTTGAATTATTAAATTATTCAAAAATACATTTAATTCAAAATAATAGGGAGTGATTTATTTCATAGTAGAAAAAAATAAGTTTAAATAAACGTAAGCGTTTTTATTAAAAATATTTCAGTTAAACAAAGCCAAAGCAGCTTGTTTTAAAAATTTTAATTTCGATAAAAAAAGTACTATTATTACATTAGATCCGTACCAATAACATCTGTTCTTAAAAGCATATTTAAATGAAGAAAAATTACAATCATACAGTAATAATATTATGGTTAACATAAAACGCAAAACACAATACTTTTGTCGCGTCAACCATATTTATATTGTTGCTATAACCATATTTTCATTATTAAATTTTGCAATAATACTATTGTTACATTTCAACAATATTACTATTGCAGCAATTATACTATTGTCAAAAATAAATTCAGTTAACAATGCTATGGTTGCGACGAACATACTTTTATTGCGGAGAACATATTATTATTGCCGTGACCATGTAGTAACCATGTTTTTTCTCTGCGTGTAGAAGAACTTAGCTCAAATAAAAATAATACAATGTAAAAATATTTACAGCCAGACAAGCAAAGATCAATGCATATTCCTTAACGAGTGTTAAGTCACTTGTTAAGTCGCTTATGAAGTTTAAAGAATAATTAGCCCATTTAGAACGAATATCACCCTAGAAATCATTTGTATCCCTGGACATTCTAACATTGACGGTTACGATAAAGACAAACTTGCAAGGAAAGTGTCACCAAGACAAGCAGATGACATGGACAACACCATTCCTTATCAAGCAATAAAAGCTGAAATTAAATTTTGGGCCCTGATCGCTCACAAAACACTACGGAACTGCACAGCGATTACCAAAATCACCAAAATTCTTTGTTGAGTCCCTGATGAAAAAGAAGAAAATTTTATTAATTCTTAAGAAAACTGTATTAAGCAAGTTTATGGACGTTCTTACTATCCACTCAACACTAAAGGCACATTTCTTTTCCAGTGGTAAAGTGGGATCAAATATGTATGAGGCATGCGGTTGAGACTAAAACATTTTTCGACCAATAAGGATGTGTTGGAGGAGGATAAAATGTTTCGTAGACGACACAGAATGTCTTTAATGATAAATAATCGCCTTAGGTGTGTAGCCTTAGGGTATGGGTCCTTTCTGTTAGACGCCTCTATTTCACACCAACCAACAGCAACGATATTATAATGTGGAGGAGGATTTTGTAGACACAGAACTTCTCTAATAATAGAAAATTGTGTTAGGTGTGTAGCCTTAGGGTATGGGCCCTTCCTGTTCGACCCCTCTATTTCAAACCAACCAAACAACAGAAACATTATAATCTGTACGGGATCATTTTTCGTATGCAAAGAATACCTTTAGCAATGTCAAGTTTTGGAAGTAATTAACAAATGAGCATTGGATCTGAAAAGAAAATCTTATATGACAACACCTTGCTTTTTTTCCTTGTTGGGAAGTAAACTAAAACTGGCTTGCCTATTGTTTACTTTCTCATAGTTCCAAAGAATGAATCTTATCTAAGAACAAGTTTAAGATATTACAAACCAATAAAATAGTGGTGAAAGTTGATTGGCCATTTTCTCACACTAGGGGAGCTTATTACGATACCTTTAACTCAATCCCACGACAGCCGGTTCTATGGACCGGATTGACCCGAAGAGCAATTCTTCGGCCAAGGGCTGTCACCCCGGCACACAGTTGCCGCTACAACAACAACGATACCTTTAACTCTTTATTTTTTAAATAAGTTGAGTGAGTGCCTAATAGAAAATATTAGAATCTTTAAATATTTGTGGTAATTTTCACCGTACGGGTCTATGCGCCATGACTGCAGTCACTTTGTTAAAAAAGCGGATAAGGAAAACAATATGTTGTATCTTTATGATCGAAAGGAACTAACAACCCAATTAATAACTTCTTTTGGACTTCGTAAGGGTACCCTACACAGTACCTTTTAAATCGAGTTACAATACATTCAAAATGTTTTCACTCCAAAGAATGCCCCGACGTCCAGCCTTATGTGCTTTCATTGAAGTTCTCCTTGGAGTATTATGTAAGACGACAAAACTGATGCATAGCCTACGATGAAAAAAAAACGTTAGTCTTTGTACTGCTCTTTAAATGTCTGAAATAATTGAAGGTCAATATTGAAAGTAATGAGAAGTTAACTAAGAATAACCGGACAAATCTATACTAGGCAACAAGAGAACACAAACCTGTTATTATTTTGTTTTCGAAAAAGAAAGCACTGCTTACGAGTATCAGCAAGGCTTACGGGTTTCCTTTTCGCAGACCTGTGTAAACCCGGTCACACGAATAAAAGAAAACATTACTATTTAAGGTTTCCTTATTATGATGAATTATCTACATAGATGAATAGTTAACACCTATGCAGCGGGAAGAGGCCGACGTGGCGTGCTGGAAATGTGTACAGCAATTATGTCAGTTAACCCTGGTTCAGCTCTCGACAAAAAAATATAACTTTTTCAACGGAGGGTTTCCCCCTCTTAAATTCCGGCGACTTTATAAGTAAGAGAATTATCTTTAAGCCAGTAGGTCCAGTAGAATCGTGCACAGCTCACTCATTCAAGAGAAGTTACCTCTTGTTCCTTAACGGAATGATTTGGACTTAAGTAAACAAGCATCGGGAAGTATGGCCCCTTTATAAAATTCAGCTTCAGCAATATAAACATTAAAATGGGGTTGAACAAATATTCTTTGACTAAGGGATTCAATGTCCGAAAATTACTCTTTAGGATGTGGTTGCAAGACATTAGCGTTTCAAATATAATAGACATATCTCAGCTGCCTTTTACGTTTCAATGGGCACCAGATTCGATATAAAGATCCTACACATAAGCGATTTAAAAAGTAAGGGCATACCTCAACTTCCTTAAACGCCCTGATTTATAAGAGGGATTTTTTTGGATTCCACGAGATTTTGGCATTAGTTACTCTAAAGCGGGCGGTATATTTTTCTTAGATTCGATCCTACTAAACAGATCTCAAATGGAAAATTTCAAAGTTGTTAGTAGCAAAAAACAAACAATAAATGATTACTTACCTTAACGTTCAGCTGTTTTGTTTAAGCATGCATTATCCAACGCATCCAGTTGCTTTATCTTCCAATCGCCAGCATTACTGCCTTTGTGCAATCACTTCACCGCAAGCATTCTGAAGTCATGTGGCTCCACGAAATTTGCTTTCACATCTTTCGATGTCTGTTGTTGTTACAGCTGCAGCTGTGTGCCAGCTCTTGGCCAAAGAAATGATCTTTGGGTCGCTCCGGTCCATAGGTCCGGCTGTGGTAATATTGGCATCTGTTTTAATGTGATAGCATCAAGGCAATCCTAATCGACTCTCAATATTTTTATACATTCTTTTATTTCTGCTTTCTTAGTTGTAAATTTTCCATTGTCTGATGATCCTAGATTTTCTTTTCAATTAACCAAAAATTTCACAAAAACGAGCTTCGCCTGGTCGTGACTGATCGGAAAAATAAAGTCTTGATGTCATTAAAGCAGTGTTGCCAAGTTGAGCAAAATGTGTATATTATAGTTAAGCTGCTGACAGACCAAAGCGATTTTTTTAGCTTTCATTGGGCCAAAACGCTGCATTTGATAATTTACGATAATCTATTACATTTGCATTTAAATTAGCTTAAATCAGCTTAATTAGAAATTGTATAAAATGCGTTGCTACTTATACCAAAAAGTACTTAATAATTTAAATTTTACTAGATTTGTAATAGATTTTGGCCCATTCCCGAGAATGAATTTATTTTATTCATGTGTTTGAGACCGAATTGCTCATCTGCATATATATACAACTGAAATCCAAATTAATTGGATTTCGGCTCAAAATCTGTTGTAA
The DNA here is from genome assembly GCA_963513945.1 of Hydrotaea diabolus. Classification (NCBI taxonomy): domain Eukaryota; kingdom Metazoa; phylum Arthropoda; class Insecta; order Diptera; family Muscidae; genus Hydrotaea; species Hydrotaea diabolus. Next base: position 27,857,517 of record OY740720.1, on the reverse strand, counting down.
TTTCAATAAAAGTTGACAACCGAAGTCCAATAATAACGTAATCCAGTGGATATCGTTTGTATGTGCGAATGATAGTGTTCTTACTGAAATAGCTAACACCGGGATGTCGGTATACCCGGTTTTTTGTTATTGGGGTTTTCGGTTTTTTTGTTGAATAAAAGTTGACAGCCGAAATCAGATAATAGCGAATTCCAGTGGATTTCGTTATTATATGCGAATTAATGTGTCCAAAACTGACCGAGCAAGCAAAGAAAATTCATAATTTGCACGTACGAAATACCTTTTATTTTACCCTAGCGATCGACTCAAAACTGCCAGCTGATTCGATTTATTGATGTCTGACTGTCCGTCTGTCTACTGTGTATCTCAAACTTTCAATAAAACTACAGGTCTCAATTGTTGTTCAATCTTCGTATGAAATCCGTTCATTAATGAAAAAAATCAAATAAAAATGGGTCATGTTGGTGCAAGTTTTATTGCAGCCCCTGTACAAAAATTTTGCCCGATTTTACATAAAAACATGTAGAAACACGCATATTGAATCCGATTTTAATCAAAATTGGTATAGTAGATTATTATGGACTTCGTCCAATCTTGAACTAAATAGGCCCATTTTTTGATATAGTCTCCTTACAAATTATCTAGAGGTCCATAAAACGGCTTTTACAAGAACATAATGATTTCAAAAAAAAATAAATCCAAATATAAAATTACGGTTGCTATTTGACTAAATTTAGTTGACGCACCCTAGGCCAAGAGTGCGTCCATTTAAATATGGCCGTATCGGTACTAAAAACTATGAAATTTTCTTATAAATTAAAACGGAAATTATTTTGTATCCTTTACCCTTTGTATCCTTTCATAACCAAAACTTACTAGTATATTTTTATATAAAAAACAAATCGCTTTCGTTGCAATTGATTTGTTTGCATTTTCAGAGTTTAAAAGTGCTGTTAATCACTTTATTTCCAATTCCATTTTAAGGAAAAAAGCTGAAGCCTAAAGTCGGGTTTTTTCTTAACACAAATCCCTACATTCGGTGTTTTCACATCTCGGTTTTGAAATATAACCCAAAATGGTGGTTTTCTAAAAAAAAGATTTTTTGGACACTCTTATGCGAATACCATGACTATGTAATGACAATACAGTGGAAGCGAAATCGAGTTGCTCTAAACCCTACACACACTGGATTGTAATAAGATATGTTTTAATTCTCATGATATAGTATTAAAAATATTTTTTTTTATTTTTATACGTCAACTTTTGTAGTAACTGCTACTTTTCGTCAGTCTTAAAAGGCATTTACAGCAAATGCATGACCAATACAATAAATAGGCGCCAAGATATTTAAAACTCTGCACTCTTTCAATACAAGAGTTCTCTTATTTTAAGAATGCCCCAGCATGATACAACCTATATAAGTATAGCGAGGCAACGAACTCAATAACATACAGGCTTTGTTAAACACGTCTTTAATGTTTTTAACAAAACTAATATTCCGAGTTCGTAACAATGTTGACCTGTATTGCCAACTCTTCAAACTCACTGACTTTTTACACACACGCCCATCAACACTCTCGAAAAACAATCATATTCATTTCCTTAAATGTTCAAATCAAATTCAAAATCTGTTGAAAGGAAAGAGGCAACCAAATGCTGTCATTGTCGTTTATGTGCCAAAACACACACTGCAGAAAACGTACAACTCTTCTTGCGTAGCAGAAAGAATATGAAATGAATGTCAATGTCACAGTTGATGATGGCGATTGTTGAGGAAAACAAGCATTTTATGTCCCCCACAAAACTAGACATGGAACGGAAATAGATTCCAAGGGTGTTAAGAGGAAATTACTTTTTGAAATGGTTGTAATAGCAAATGCATAATACACAGATATGAACTAATTATTTTCGAGTGCTTCTTGCCTTTACTGTATGAAAATGAATATGTGATATCAAATCTACTTGTAACTCGGATTTTCATTCTTTCTTCAGGAACATTTAAATTGTTGGTAATGGAAATTACTAACAAATTGTATTTTTATGGCATACTAATTTACCCTCACGCAGAAAAAAGATATGGTTAATATATGGTCGCCGCAACAATAATATGCATGTTCGTCGCAACCATAGTATTGTTTTTTGAATTATAAATAATTTTGACAACAGTATGATTGCGGCAATATTAATATTTTTGATATGTAACAATAGTATTATTGCCAAATTTAGAAATGAAAATATGGTTGTACAACCATATAAACATGTTTGGCAATCATACAGTATGGTTGCGACTATGAACATAACAAAACAGGTTTTATAGAGCATATACTATGCATGTGTGTGCGTATGTTTTTTTGATATACCAAAATAAACACATACACACGATACAGTTCATGTTTGTTGTCCATTATAAAAAAACAACAACAATCGGAAGGTAGTTCGAGGGCCTGCCTGCACCTAAGTATATAGCCATTGATCACGGTCTAATCACATTCGTTATTTGCGGTCTATGGTTGGTGAAGTAGCATTCGCTGCTGCTGGCAACAAAAAGTATTTTCGACTGCCGTTGGAATATATATTTTTGTTTCTTGAATGAAATGTTCAATAAAAACGGCCTCAAATGAGGCTATGAACTAATTGTAATGCAATTTAAAAAAACTCACTTGATAAAAATCTCTATTTTTAAATAAGAACATTACTCAATCCTAATAAATAATTTTTGGGATCATAGTATGGTTGAGTGTGAATCATACTATGGTTGTAGGTATAATATCATGGTTGCGTGCGAATCATACTATGGTTGTAAGGATCATTCTATAGTTGTATGAGAAACATACTATGGTTGTGAGGTTCATAATATGGTTGTGGAGATAATATTATGGTTGATAATAGCATGGTTGTGGAGATCATAGTATGGTTGAGTGTGAATCATACTATGGTTGTGGGGATCATAGTATGGTTATGTGTGAATCATACTATTGTTGTGAGGATCATAATATTGTTGTGCCACAACCATATACGCAACAATAGTATGATCCTCTTCGAATATTGTCACCCCAACCATGTTTTTTTTCTGCGTGCTCATAGCGAAGAGTATGCTTAAAAGGTAATGCCTTTTTGTTCATAAGGTGTTTTCTGTTAAATTTTTGTTTCCATACAAAAACAAAAATGCAAAAACTAAACGTTTTGTGTAAAACAAAAGGACGAATGAAAATTTAACAGAAATCTCCGTACTGTTCTTGGGCCCAAATTGATCTAAAAATCTATTACAATTTGATAGGAAATTGACATGCAAAATGAGCTTAATTTAAAATGGTGGTCCGTGCGTTGGGCGATCCACCTCAATAAATGAATCGAATGTCACCGGGTTCTCATTATTTTATTGTTGTACCCTTAAATTTTACTGATGCAGTATTTCTGCATTTAAGTGCATTTAATTTATTAAAATTTTTATGGAAAACCTTCGCTTTAACAATTCTTCATTTGCTACATAACGATAATAAAAATGCGCGAACAAAAAACACCAGATGGTCATACGGACACCCGGACAAAGTGTTGACAATACGTGTTCATACAATGCTGATAGTGAAATATTAATAATATTGAAATTGAATACAATATCCGACCGCAGATATTGATTTACACCATGTAAATATCGGTAAAAATGCAACAACAACAACCGCATTATCGAGAACAAAAGTCCATATTATATTTTGCCCATAATGTAAATGTGTTAAATATATCACAGTATAAAAGGATCAAGGATAATGGTATAGCGGCAGATAAACGGGAGTGATTGCTTGGGGGAATGTCTCACCAGACGGAGTGACATAAGTATGACTAGAAGGGCTTTTAAGTTAATGAGGGAAGATTTCGATGAACGAAAGGTATCATATTGTAAAGGCCATTACGGAATTTTCTGTTCATATTGTTTTTCATAAGAAAAACACTTGTTTGTGTGTATATGAAAACAATATTTTTTTAATTGCAAATTTTTCCTCGGAGGTACTCAGTAAAACGCAAATAAAATTTACATTCCTAATAGAAATATAAATGTTTGTGTGTATATTTCAAATAATTACTATAAGTAAATTGACACAAAACTCTCACGAGTAGTGGACTTTACTTTGTACACATTGGCAATTATTGTATGCTTATGTTCAGTTGGAATTTTGTTCTGTGCACTTTCACTATTCCGCAGCTATGTATAGTCTTTGATTTTGTAGAAAAAATATTAAAAAAAAAACTTAATTTAATTTATCTATTTGTTTAAGAAAAATATGTATTTCAGTATTTTAAAAGTCACCACGTTGTTCTTTGTTTGTAAACAATAATGAACTGTCAAACGAAAACCAAAACGAGAATGAAAACGACCACACATTTTGTGAAAATTGGTTTAGACGTTTTGAAAAGTTTCGAGCGAAAACGAGAATAAATGGCCTAATGAAAATGCAGTATAATATTCAATACTCATCCAGATTGATTAAAATTCATCTCGAGCCACAAAACCAAACTGTTTGGTTTTGGTTTGATGTTTTTGATACACACATAAAATAATTTTTAAAGTACATTTGCATTGCTTGTTGTAATGTCCTTGTTCAGTGTCGTTTTATGCCTTCTGAATTTTTTTTTCAGAAAACGTTACAACTTACTTCTATGAACCAAAAATTCAGTGATTTCCAGTCAACTTGGAAATCCACAAAAACAGATTTCGGTTGTGTTTGCAACAAAATTTCCTTATACTGATATATTGTGATAGATTTCAGTCCTATTTAAGGTTTGGGTACACCAAAGCTTTTTTTCTTACGCTGCGTTTTTTTTTTAACTTAAAACCGTTGAAAGAAGTTTCCAAAAGACACAATCAAGGCATGGTAGAAATTTCCTAAGTCAAAACTCCAATATCATTAACATTTTGTAAATTATTTTCAATCGAAGTCTCAAAATACGAAGCCTAAAAGGAGCTTGTATATAACTTACAAAATAAGCCGCGTGACACGAAAAAAAGAAGTAAAAAATGCCAATGCCGAGTGTTTCGGCATAAGTGCTGAACAAGAGTCTTCTAGGGTCCTTGAAAACGATTTTCTACTTCAAACTTCCTTTGTGCGGCTGGCCTTGAGCTATGGGCAGTTATAACCTAGGGACTCGAGACCTTAAAGGATTCTGGTAGTGACTACTACCGAAATTTAGTTAAACAATTTTTAAATTGGGGAAGTACATATTGCTGGAAAAAAAATTAATATTCTTTAAACTCAAAAGCTGGGCAGCTCCACGCAATTTTACAGAGAAATTGACCCACAACCATTTTACATGCTTGCAGTTCTTGTAGAATTCAGAATATTTTACATATGCGGCTGTTTTTGGGACACTAAAGGTGGTAACGATCCATCATTTTGGGTCTTGAGAGGCCCTAGGGCCAATACCTAAAATACACCTTTTTACATCCTTGAGCCATTTACCCTAGCACTTATAATAATATAAATGTATTATTATTTTCAAGACGCTGAATGACCCTTATTTATTATTATTTGTAAATTTCTCTCATGCCCCATAAACTGCACTTCTGCCAGTGGCTTCAGTGTGCAGCACCCTAACCATTTTACAGCGCTGTTTTAGTGCACAAATTTGCAATTGTTCTAAGAGAATACAAAAAAATGCAACTGTGTGCCAAAATGTCATGAAATTATTCTATTGGCTTTGTGGGTCCTATAAGAAAAAGCTACCGATTCAAAATTGGAATATAACGCAAATATACACTCTTTTCAACAAATAAGGAGATATTTTGCATTCTTCGCAGCCTGCCAACTTCTGGCCTCTCGGATTATCATTGCACCGTTAATAAAAAATCCTACAGCAGTCACAGATAATGACCAACGATTCTTGATTCTACAAAAGATACTTCAACAACCCTGCCTTCTCTAAAAAGGCTGCAGTCGACAACTAAAAAAAAAATAACATTTTTTACGACGCTAATATGTGAAGCATTGCTCTGATAAGTTGTCTTCCTGCTGTGACTGGAATGTGTGTGGAACACTTAAGGCCTCGGATGATTACTGTCTCTAGCTGAATGTTTTATTTTATGCACATACCACATACAATATGCCACCACTTCAGAACAATCCAGGGTTACGCGAAATCAACATAAGAGTACCACGTGGGGAGTAAAATACCAAGGAGGGCCTGCGTACTCGTGGATAATATGGTACTTATAAAAAGGTAAATCCCCTGAATACAATAATAACCCGGTTCACAGTTGTCGTATTACGACTAGTGTTAATTTCTCCGAAAATTCTTTGGCATAAATTAAGAGAATATAACAGAAAGCCTGTATCTTTCCATTAAGGAAAAAGGGGAATCTTCTCTCAAATCAGTGAGCTCTGCTCAATTCAATTCTTGTACTCACTGACTGGGACCTACTTTTTAACGTTTCGAACGGCTAATGCATTTTAAAGAGAAGTTTTTTTATGGCTTAGAGATAAATCTCTTGCTCGCTGGCATTTACGAGGTGGAAACCCGCGTACAATTCCATCACAACCACGTATCCGTGCCCTTTGAAGGCTGTTAGCAACATGGATTTATACCAAGGTTAATCTAGCATGGTCTTGGACAAAAAAGGATAAGTTGCTAGGGCTCTGAGGCCTAAACTAGACAAAAACAGAACCAAAAGGCTGCTTAAACGTAGCAAAGGTCTGAGTGCTGGTGTGTGGCCTGATGGGGCATTGTAATGTTATAGAGATAACTGATAATTGCAGGTGGAAGTGGTCGAATACTTCCGCCTGTGTGAGGGTGAAAAGGAGATTGAGACAGTCGAGCACCTTTGTGTTGATGCCTGTCCCTCCAGAAAAGACGCCGTAGTTATCTGGCAAAGTATCTTCTTACAAAACCTGGTAGAGTTATCCTCCTGCAAGACAGTAGATCAGCTGAGTTTTATGAACGGTTTGTCGTGGCTCAAGGCAGCTTCCTACAGAACTTATAACGTATTTTTTTATTTTAGAAAAAGGACAATCACAATCTCTGGGTAATCGAGTGGATGTACCACGTGTTAACTTTTTAGGGTTAGACACCGGTGCAAGTCCTTCTAACCTAACCTAGACATGTCATAATGATGCTGAACTTTAGTACTAGGGTGGCTAGTAGTCGTAAGCAGGTTTGTATCGAAACTAGAAGCAATCGCCAAAGGTACCTACAGCAGCTCGTAAAAATTTCACATATTTTTGAGCTTTTTCACAACGGTGGAGGATATTTAAAATTGGACATCGCCAAACTTTAAGCGTTTTTACTTGTGTTCGTAAACACTCCTTTCTCGAACAACAAAAGTCTCTTACAGTGGTCCGATTATTTTGATCCGAAAGCCATTGCAGATTACGGCTCGTTTGGAATTTGCTAGTCCTTGTCATGGTGCACAATGATTCGTCTTCTTTTGTTGGTTTTTCAAATTAATCCGCTCAGAATTGACCGTCCTACGTTGATCAAGCGGAACAGTCGCCACATGACCAGTTTTGCCGAAGAAACAGGGGACTATTTGCTTCGTGTGGGTCGTCTTCGAAGACCCACACGGTCGATTGCTGTTTTGTTTCGGGCTCATACGCATATATCCATGATTCGTTACCTGTGACGATATTATAAACGTTTTTTGAAGCACCGCGATCGTTTTTTTGTTTTCAATTTCTTTGCACCAATCGACACGAGCCTTTCTAACGATTGTCAATGAGAACAAACCTTTTTACGACCAGGTGTTCATGCAATATCGAATGTATGCTGGTGGAAGAAATGCCCAAGGATGCCTCTATCTCACGGTATGTCACATGACGATCTTGCATTATCAGTTCACACACGGCATCAATGTTCTCTGGCACAACGGCCGTTTTGGGACGACCTTTGGCTTTGAGCGAGCGTCGGCCACGATTGAATTCATTAAACTAGTTTTTCACAGTGCTATAGGATGGTGCTTCATCGCCATACACAGATTTAAGTTCATCGATGCACTCTTGTCGTGATAATCCACGTCGAAAGTTGTGAAAATGATCGCCCGTAAATGTTCACGAGTTAATTCCAGTATTTGCCAAATTGATTTTTTCAAGTCATTGTAAGCAACACAAATGATGGTAAAAAATTTCAAACTTCCAAGTGGAAATGTTAGATGGCGCCAGGCACCACTTAGTGTTGCCTAGGCCAGAAATATGTATAGCAACTCTCGTACAAGAACTGATTGAATTTATGCATCATAAACCGTTTGATTTCAAAATTTGGAATTTGCAGATAAAGAAATTCAAGTTATTCCATAAGCTTAATGCTATTCTTGAAATATTAACATTCCAAAAACTTTAAATATTAAAAACTTGGTTAATAAAGCAAATTGATATCGAATTTTAAATACCCGATTAGCGGATTTTTGATCAAGATATACGGATCGTAAGAACACCTTAAATAGACAAATTAAATTTTCTCTTCTGGTGATAAAAATTTTAATAACAAAACAGTGGCCCATACGCTTCAAAGTTATTTGCGACTTAGTCCTGTTTTATTTCAATAATCACAGAAACTTTTGTAATAACAAAAGTTAAATAGATTTTTATTTTGTTTAAGATTTCTAGGAACGCGAATTTTTATTCCCGATTTCAGGGAAAATAAAAAAGGCGGAAAATTTCACACCTGGCAACAGCTTAAAAATCAACTCATTATTTATCCGTAGGATTTTTGGTAGTTAGATCTCTCATATATAGGGTGATCCATCTAGAGATATTTTTTCAGAACAAAAAAAAATAGAAAAATTCAAATCAAAAGTGGAATCTTTTTTTGGTAATTGAATAAATATTTTATGGAATTTTTTTTTGAAAATAATTATCTTTAAATGTTGGCAACTGTATTATAAAAATGAGCGTTCGGTGAGAAACGGGAAGATCCGCTGTTTTCGACCAAAATTTTGTTCAGTGATGAGGCCCATTTCTGGCTCAACGACAAAGTCAATAAACAAAATTGCCGCATTTGGGCTGAAGAGCAACAAGAAGAGGTTCAAGAGGTGACATTATACCCAGAGAAAACCACGGTTTAGTGCGGTTTATAAGGTAGTCGAATCATCGGTGCATATTTTTTCAAAAATGATGGCCGGAAAAATGTCCTGTCAAATTACAAATAAAGATTCCATACTTGATTTGAACTTTTATTTTTTTTGTTCCGAAAAAATACCTCTTGATGGATCACCCTATATTTTTATGGAACTCTTTAGAGTACGACTACCTTTAAAATTTGATTATCTTAAATCTATGTAAAACCTTATAAAAGTAAAAGTGTTGTCCAAATTTATTTTAAGATTAAATCAAATTAAATAATTGATCTTTAGTGGTAATCTGTCTGATATTTCGGCCAGGATAATGGGATATCAATGAGCTTCTCTCTTATAAATGAAAAGGCAAGAGGATAATAGAGGGAGGCTCAAATAAGACTGAAAAGTCTTAAATATATAAATATTATAAAGCAAAGGAACAAAATATCGGCCAAATGGCCGCCGCGTCCCCGGCGGACACCTCCATCCGATGGTCCAAATTTTTAATGACGCTGAGGCATAATTTAGGTTCTATGCCGTTAATGTGCCGACTTATCTCATCCTTTATCTCTTAAATTGTTGCTTTTGAATTGCACCGTTTTTTTCATATAACCCCATAGAAAGAAGTGCAACAGTGCCGAATTACATGATCTTGGCCAATTACATTGACGAATCCACTGAGATGAAAATGTGCCTTATCAGTGAAAATGATTTTCTTCGAAAATTGATCATCCAAGCCTGAATACTTATAACTTTAACGCGTTGCTCGCTTGTGTATCTTTCCATGGTTAAAATTGAGTTAGTCTGAAATTGAGAAATATCAAATTAAATGCAGAAAAAACTTGACATTTAGGTGTGGAATGCTACATTTTTGCATTTAAAAAATGTGTAATAATTCGTAAAACTATCCCTTAAAGTCTGTGAAAATATACATCGATCCCATCACGAGCGCATGATTCGCAGAAATATATGTGATGGAACCTCTTAATAAAATTAAAATAATTTTTTGTTTTAAAATTCAAAATCCATTAGAAATCTACGAGTACATGTTTCTTTTTTTGCCTATGGCCCAATTTATGCGACTTACATTAAATCCAGTATTTTTTAAAGCAATGTTTATAAATACATTTGCCTATTGTTAAATCTATCATATATTTGTTATAGCCAACAGCTAGGAATTCACACTACTTTGGCGGTATTAACCGCAATAGCCACTCAGAATGAAAGTGCCTAAACATTTAAAATTTAATTTAAAATCTAAAACGTTATTAATATTTCTGTTACCGCAAGCACCACAAATCCTTCCATATATCAACGAAATTTATTTATGACTTTCACACCATGCGGGCCACCATTGCAACAAAACTAATTTGAGAAATTCTATTTTTGAAAATCCTCAGGTTTCGGTGTGAAAATATTTTAATTAATAATTGTTGGTGGCCCGGCCAGACCAGGTCGTCAATAGCTGTTTTTTTCTATTGGTTTAGTTTTCAGATCATGTGAAACCATATTTCACATATTGTTTTTTCTGTTGTTTCGAAAACTTATTGTTATTTTATACACAAAACATGTTTCACATTTCTGCAATTTGTATTCATCCTTTTGTGTGTTTTTGATTTTTTTTCAGCCAAATTGGATGGCGTGAAAACGTATATGCGTATGCGACGTGTGCCCAATCATCTGCAGGTGAAGGTCATCAAATGGTTCGATTACCTGTGGTTGACGCAAAAATGTTCCGATGAGGAACGTGCCGTATCATGTCTTCCTGATAAATTAAAGGTAAATATTTTGTATAAGGATATTTTTTCTTAGAAATCTTTAAAAATTTACTATATATTGATCCTGTGCTGGATAAGTTTGATTACAATATAAACTGAAACCCCATCTTTTTTTTATTGAAATTGCTCACAAGGGAGATGTGCTTTTAATTTAAGGCGATTTTTAGTTTACGCTTAATTGGATGTGCCTTGAAAACTAAAAAAAGAAATTGCAAAAAACAGTCATGAACTTCAGGACTATATTTTCGTAATCCAATGTTGGAATTTATTATGAAAATAACATTGACCAAATAGCTTTTTGTGTAAAATTTAATAGTGACAGCTTATAAAAGCTGCATATGATATTTTACAGGAGAGACAAAATACCTTCTGCAAATGTTAAGATGAATAAGTTTTTAAAACATTAAATGTAATTTTGTGCCTTTTTATTTATAATCGTAAAAAGTTGTCCAAATTAAATGCTCGAAGTTAAATGTAAATAAAACAAAAAGTTTTCAGAGAATTATCCTAATATTTTTTATTATATTAGAAGGATCAATGACAATTATGTTTGTACCAAAATATTGGTCAAATAATCGCCACCACTTCGATGGCATACCTCTATCCGATGGTCCATATTTTCAATGGCCCTGAGACAAAATGTAGGTTCAATATCGTTAATGTGCCTAATTATCTTATTCTTAGCTATTGACTTGTTCTTGGCTTATTGACATACACTTATTTTTTTTAAATATCCCCAAATAAAGAAGTCCAACGGTGTCAAATAACATGAACGTGGCGTGGCGGCCAATTAACATCGCCATGACGTGAGACAACACACCCATAAAATTTCTCGCGCAAAAGAGCGAATGTTTCGTTGGGCGTGTGGCAAGTGACGCCATCCTGTTAGAACCACATATCGTCCAAGTCCATATCCTTAATTTCTGCAAACAAGAAGATCGCTATCATCCCGCGATTGCGAACAGCATCCACAAGCCAAGTTGGCGGCTCTTTTGCCACACTATCGCGAACAACATTAATGTTTTGCGCAGAACGAACTAGGCGAGTATGCACAGGTGTTTTCACATTTTCTTAAGACCCGGTTTGCTAAAATTTGCGCACAGTTCTCCCTATGTGGACACATTTTGTCGATTATGCTGACCAAAAAAAAAACAAATACGAGGTGAACGAAATGCATTTTGATGTTAACGTCCATTTTCGAAAAAGGGTTTACCAATCTTAGCCCTCTGTAGTTTAAATTGTCAAACACTGGAACAAAGAAATGTCAAAATAAATTAGGCAAAAAACTTGTCGTTAAGGTGTGACTCACAATTAACATCGTGCATTATGATTGGACCAACCTTATTAAAGAGAGTTCGTTTTGGAACGGAGGTTTTGATGAGAGCAACACACTCAACTTTAACTCTTTGACCTGAGGAAGGTCAGCTATCATTTGTTTGAAGTTACTTTGACGGATGTCAAAAAACCATTGGAAGGTGACTACCTAAAGATCTTTTGAAGTGTAGGCCGATTTGAAGTGTAGTCAATAAGGATCGAACTGGGTTCCCCAAGTTGAAACAGCAAAATAATCTGACTTACGACTAACTAAAAGGCCCATATTGATGCCGATATAGATCAAACCTCGTTTCCTTCAACATTACTGTGTCCGGGAACCCATCAGAGCCTAACAGTCCGCTTTGGAAAAATACTTTGTCTAAACACTGCAACTAACATTCAGTCGTTTTGACTCGCTTATTTGAATATCCTTTGTGTAAAAACCAGCTCTTGTCCCTACTTCCGTCTTTGACCCATCTGCGTAGACTGAAAAAACTTGGAGTGATTCCCCTAAATCCCAAACCGTTCGAGAAAAAAATAGATGCATTTTTGTAAAGTCAAACACTTCTCTTCAGAAAAATAGAACGCACTGCATAAATAACCTATCGCTCTAAGTAAGTAATCTGGAGTGTCTTGTTAGTAACTGTGACATTTTTGAGTCTCAATCGCCCTCTTGCCGCCACCCCTCGAGCGAAATAGCAATCAATTGCTGATTGTGCAGAAACCAACTGCGGCTGTGTCGTGCTTTTGATTGCTTCCGTCAAAAATGTAAGAGTCAGTCATTGAACTTGCTCTTGTGTTTTCCTTAAGTTTCCCGTACCTAGTGGGTCCCACCAGGCGTATGTTGCCATATATAAGGATCGGCTTAACTACAGCTCTATAAATCCGGTTTGTAATGGAAAATAAAAATGGACATGCTAGGGGTTAGAGGAAATTTTCTTTTTTTCTTTTATTCCTCAGACGAACAGGCTTAAATCGCCCAATTCGTCTACTTTTTTATTATGAAGAAAAGGGTCCAAACAGACGTTTGCCGTCCAATTCGGTCAACTTCCTAAATTAATATTTATTTTTTGAAAATATCGTTAAAGCGCAAATTGAGGATATGGAGCTGGGCGATATGTGGTTTCAACAGGATGGTGCCACTTAACACACAACGAAACAATGGCTCTTTGCCGCGAGAAACTCAATGGCCATGTTGTTGTTGTAGCGGCACATAGTACCGGGTTAACAGCCCTTGGCCAAGGAATCCCTCCTAGAACTGGCTGTCGTGGTATCGTTAATGGCCGTGTTTTCTCACGTCGTGGCGATGTTAACTGGCCGCCACGATCATGTGATTTGACGCCGTTGGACTTCTTTCTTTGGGGATATTTAAAAGAAAAAGTGTCAATAAGCCAAGAATAAATTAAAAGCTAAAGTTTGAGATAAGTCAGCACATGCACGACATTGGACCTCCATTATGTCTCAGGTTTATTGAAAATATGGAATATACGAATACAAAAATGCCACCAAAGCCGTGGCGACAATTTGGCCGATATTCTGTTGCACACATTATTGTCACAATTCCTTCTATAATAATAAAAGATAGAAAGATAATTCTCAAAATTTTTTTTATTTGCAATTAACATTGTGCGTTTTTGTTGGACCACCCTTTAATTCAGTAAAAAAAAAATAGAAATTCTAAAACTATAGGACTATAATATAATCCTTTAATAATCTTCAGAACATAAATATTAAATAATCAACTTTTAAATCAATGTCATTATAAAAATAGATTTCATTACAGATTTACTACAGTTAGATTGAGACCTCAACTCTTTCCTTTTGATTTTTAGCATGCATATTTGCGTATTTAGACCCCTATTATATCTTTCCTCAGTGTTTCTCCTCCAGTTCAGCTTCTGATACAACACTGCACCGAGCTATTTGGTCTCTGTTGACAGACACAAGTCTTCACTATCCACTGAGGATTTTTTAAAGTTCTCTAGCCTTCAAATAAATAATTGTGAACAAAAATACGTAGTTCGGTTAAATTGGGAATGGCTGTTTGCATGACCTCGCTGAGCTTGGGAAAGAACTTTTTCAAGTGTTTTGAGTACGTTGTTAAATACCAGCAGCCATAACTGTAAGGATAGACATCAAAAAATGAGTACAAATTCATCAGTATTAGGAATTGCCAAAACATTAGGAAGACCCAAAATTGTTTCGAAAGACTTAAAACTCAGTCTTTCGAAACAATTTTGGGTCATCTTAACTCTGCTTCTATGAAGCATATTCTTCTTTTTACCGAGCTTAAGGGCAAATTAAAAAAAAACACGGATGTTTAAAATTTAAAATATTCTTTAAAGAAGCTTTGTTTTTGTACAGGGTGGAGCGCGGTAATTTGCTTTTTTGCACTGCAGGCTGTGGCGGCACTGTTGGTCGAAGAGAGTGGAGAGTGTGCGTGGCTTATAGTGGTTGGCTGAGATTTGTATTCGTCTGTCTCTCAGTTGCCATCATACATTGGACACGTGAGGAGAGGTCATTTTGTGTTGAAGCGTATTTTTTAAATGCACACTAGATCATTGCAGTGCAGCGTGAGAACACTGGGTGTGTAAACAAACAATATATGCGGTACTGGAGTAAACCAAATTCCAGAGAACTTTACCAGACCCCTCTGCATTTGGACCGCGTCACTGAGTGGTGCGCTATATCACGTGTAGTCATCATTGGCCCTTACTTTTGCAAGGATAAACGTCTTGCCGTAACTATGAACTCCGAACGGTACTTGACTATGATACAGGACTTTTTTTCAGCCGGCTCTTGAGGCATTACAATTAGAGGATACATGGATACATCCAACAGGATGGTGCCACTGCACACACAGCGAGGGTTACCATAAATTGTTTAAGGCAAATGTTACTTGGACGGCTTATCTCTTTGAGGGGTGATGTGAACTGGCCTGCACGCTCACCAGACTTAGCTCCATGCGATTTTTTCCTTTGCGGTTACCTGAAATCGAAGGTGTATAGCAACCGTCCCAACATCTTGAAAGACCTATTGAACAATATTGAGGCCGATATTGACAGAATACCAGTCGACATGCTTGTTAGAGTTTACGAAAACTTCAGAAAACGTATGCAGCAGGGTGTGGGTAGCGAAGGTCGACACTTTCCAGATACTGTATTTAAAACCATGTAATTTAAAAATTCCCTTACTGTTCAAAATAATTAAAATATAAAATAAATTTTTCTAAGGTTCATAATTTTTTTATTTCCTTCCCAAATAAGCGAATTACTGCGCTCCACCCTGTATTTGGTGTTAATCTTTAACAACCGCACAATGTCCTTCATCATCCCTGAAACAGTTTAGATCGAGAGTTTGGCCTCCTCCTGAAATGGGACTAAAACAAATGACGCGATTGCAAAACAAGAAACGCAACCTTGATTAGCCAACTAACACATCCTTTTAAAACTCTTCATGTCCCGAATTCTGTTTTTTTGGAACGCTCTTTAATAAAGTTACTAACGAAATTTCTTTTTCCATTTTCTGTTTCACTTTCTTTTTTTCGGTGTCGGTGCTTGCAATTTTTGTCCGGATTGTTGTTTTGTGGCTTTAGGCTGAAATAGCAATTAACGTCCATTTAGATACACTTAAAAGAGTTGAGATTTTTCAAAACACTGAAGCTGGTTTCCTGTGCGAATTGGTGTTACGATTGCGTCCGGTGCTCTTTTCACCCGGTGACTATATTTGCCGGAAAGGTGAGTACACACAACTAATTCATGAATGAGAGTGGGCGGCAGTACTTTTTGTACACATCGCCTTAAATTTCCATTTTTTTTTTGAACAATATTAAATCTGTAAATTGTTTTTTTTTCTCTTTTTCAACTTTATTTTTCTTGTGTTACATTAAACCCACAACCCATCAATATCTCAATGAACTGTGGAAAAAATGCTGCGTTTTTTTGGAATATTTATCATCTGAAAACTTAATGCAATTTACGGGTGTGGATTCGGTATGCAACAACTGGATGATGATGATGACCGAAACACCCATTACACACCCACTCAAAAAACAATGTTGCTGCTGCTACATAACATGGAACAACACTTTGGACGTTGTTGCAACTGTGCCGGCCACACATGCCACGGACTGGCTGTTGCTGACACATGGGACATTTAACATTCGGACAACTTAACACTCGGCGGGTGTTGAATGTATGAACGTTTCACTGTTCGTGCTGCTTTCGCAACTGCTGGGATAACCGGGTCGCCTCTCGGTGTTTGGTTGGCGAATTGGCGGATTTCGTTGTCGTTGGCGATGGGCGAAATCCTTTATGCCCTGCCTACCCCCGTGGACACGCAACAAAACGAAAAATCAACTTAACTGGATTTCATGTGCAACCCCATGAACAAACAACCTACAACAACAACAACCGCGAAACGTAACGGAATAAACAAAACTCTCTGGCCACTGACACCACCTTTGCTCGGCTCCACGGAACACACAAACTGAGCGTTTTTACAAATTGCCCAATAAATCACCTGTACCTTCAACCGCAAACTGAAAACCCACTTAATAATTCATCTTACCAACTTTACCTTTAACGCAACACCAACGAACCAACCAACCATCCGGTCAAATGAATACACCAAACGACCAACTTGCCTTGCCTTAAACTCTTCGTCCATTGATCCATCCATACGCCCACCCACACCACACCAACGCCACTCGGCCGTCGTCTGGAACAAAAATTACAAAAACAATGTATATTTGCCTTCTTTTTTGGGGGCCCTTAGGCGAGGTGGGCAAAGAGATGTACATTGTTAATCGTGGACGCTTGCAAGTGGTGGCTGATAATGGTAAAACCGTAATGGCTTCATTAAAGGCAGGTTCCTATTTTGGAGAGATTAGCATATTAAATATGGGCACAGCAGGTAAAGAACTTGGTAAATATCAGTTTTAGGATGCCAGGCGGAACAATACAATACAAGCGAATTGAACGCAAACCACAACCAAACCAAAAAAAGGAAACCCTCCCACAAAAATAAAACCTCCAATGATTGCAAAATCAAAGACCACCCACCACCAAAACAACTCTAATTATAATTTCCGTTAAAACAACTTTTTTCTTTGAGACACCCTACGTTCTTCTTTTTTCCTCTAGAGTATCTCTTCTATATACATATTTATATTTCTCTATATCCTTTCGAACTTAATATCTGTGTGTATGTGTGTCTGTGTCTGTATGTATGTATTTAATTATAATATTAACCTAAAAAAGGAAAATATTTATGGATTTGTCCTAGTGTATGTGTGTTTAAAGTTAAGTATGACATAATTTAAACACTAAATACTTACCTACCTACCCACGCAACCACTATCCAATCAATAAGTGTATGTCTGTCTGTCGGTATGTGTATGTTTATTGTAATATGATTTGATTTAATCTATTTGCATTCAAATCCCTTTGAAGTTATCCACGATTTGATTTTAATTTTAAAGACAAATTTTATTATATTTAAATGGGCTAACCTGAGCCCATCAAAAATAATGTACGGTACGTGAGAACGAGTACCAGGAGAACTCGATTTACTGAAGTTAAAAACTTGTACGATGCTTGCAATAGATGTGATTAGTGTACAATTTTAGTTTTGAGTAATATAGGGTGATCCATCTAGAGGTATTTTTTCAGAACAAAAAAATATAAAAATTTAAATCAAGTGTGAAATCGTTATTGGTAATTTGAAAGGACAGTTTATGGCATTTATTTTTTGAAATAATTACCTTCAGATGTTGGCAACTGTATTATGGAAATGAGCGTTCGCTGAGAAACGGGATGATCCGTCTTTTTCGACCAAAACTTTGTTCAGTGATGAAACCCATTGCTGGCTCAACGGCAGAGTCAATAAACAAAGTTGCCGCATTTGGGCTGAAGAGCAACACGAAGAGGTTTAAGAGGTGCCATTATACCCAGAGAAAACCACTGTTTAGTGCGGTTGGAATCATCGGTGCATATTTTTTCAAAAATTATAATGGCCGGAACGTAACCGTGAATGGTGCTCGCTATTGCGCCATGATATCTATCTTTATGCTACCTGAAATTGAAGCCCATAATCTTGACGACACTTGGTTTCAACAGGACGGTGCCACTTGCCATACAGCTAGCTGCTCAAACAATGGATCTATTGAGAGGTCATTTCGAAAAGCAGCTAATTTCACGTTTTGGACAGTTGAATTGGCCGCCTAGATCGAGTGATATCACACCGTTAGACATTTTTCTTTGGGCTTACGTAAAGTCCAAAGTCTATGCTGACAAACCAGCTACGAATCAGGTTTTGGAAGCCAACATTACGCGTGTCATTAAAGCCATACCGGTCGAATTGCTCGAACGAGTCATCCAAAATTGGGCCCTCAGAATGGAAACCTGAGGCGTAGTTGCGGCCAACATTTGAAGGAAATTATATTCAAAAAATAAATGCCAAAAAATGTCCTTTCAAATTACCAATGAAGATTCCACACTTGATTTGAATTTTTATATTTTTTTTTGTTCTGAAAAAAAAACGCGGGTGATCCATCCCTTTATAAACTAATTAAGATTGTCGTTGACGAAATTCGACGAGTGTTAAAATTGTCGTAACTCAACAAAATTAGCACTAGTCGTTTTAGCCAATCAGCTATGTTTTTGACAGCCTCCCTTTTGTAGTAGGTAATTCCATGTTAAGCGATCGAGTAAATTAAGAATGTTCTCTTTGATTTTGATAAAAATTTAATCTATATTTTGATTTTCAAATTCCAATTCGAGTCCGTATTAAAATATCGGTAACAATTTTTAAAAGTTTTTTAATTTTAAAAAGCATCTTTCGATTGAGTTTATCAATTTAAAAAAATTAATATTTAAACTATTCAGTAAAAAAAAGTTGATTCATAAAATAAATAAATAAACGGAATTTTTGAAAGAGGATTTTTTTAAATTTTAAATTAATAAACAGGGATTAATCAGCTCGACCCCTCTTGCAGCATCTATTTTAAATAGAACACAAGTTTAAAAAAATGGCAAAGTGACATTAATTTTTGTGGCTGCTCCCTTCTTTTATTGCGACTCCGGGTCCGTGACGACCTTCATCGGAAAGCTTCACATTAATTGTTGAAAGGAAACCCGAACCCTTTAAGACCAGGTTATCACCAAACGTATGAGAACTACTGTTGTAAACCTTACTTCTCAAGTTTTCTTCACATAATTGCCCACGAAAATACAATCCACTCTTTCGAGTCGGCTAATCTCTGTTCAAAGTGTAATAGCAAATGACCAAAATAAAACAAAAGAGCTAAACAATTTAAAATAATTTTGGTTTTAAATTTTTTGGTTTAAAAATATATTCTCTTATTTTTTTTAGAGCGCAGTTAAGTTACAGAAAGGAGTCTCATTTATTTTTTTAACAACGAATACGAGGGCTGCTATATATATTTCTGGCCTCATAATGAAAATGCGAACATTTAGCATCAAAAATGTTTTTTATTGTTTTTCAAAGTATTCTCCAGCATGATTTATACACTTTTGCATGCGCTTGAACCAATTGTAGAAGCACCTTTTCCACTCCGATTAAGACACCTCCAAAACATAGTTTTTGAACGCTTTAACAGCATCTTCTGGCGACGAAAATCGTTGACCACGCATTTTTTATTGATATGCGGGAATAAAAAGAAGTCATTGGGTGCCAAGTCAGGGCTGTACGGTTGATTACCCATTAAGAGCTCGCATTGTCATGGTGCACAATGATTCGTCTTCTCTTGTTCGTTTTTCGAATTTTTCCGAAGACTTCAGGCAAACAAATTGTGGTGTTCCACTCAGAATTAACCGTCCTACGTTGCTCAAGCGGAACAGTCGCCACATGACCAGTTTTACCGAAGAAATTGGCGACCATTTGCTTCGAAGTGCTTCTTCCACGAACAACTTTCGTTGGATTTGGCTCGTCTTCGAAGACCCACACGGTCGGTTGCTGTTTTGTCTCGGACTCATACGCAAAGATCCATGATTCGTCACCTGGGACGAGCTTATAAACGCGATCGTATTTTTTCAAAATTTGTTTGCAACAATCGACACGAGCCTTTTTTTGAGCGATTGTCAAATTGAACGGGATCCAACGAAAACAAACCTTTTTACGGCCAGGTGTTCATGCAATGTCATATGCTGGTGGAAGAAATGCCCAAGGATACCTCTATCTCACGGTATGTCACATGACGATCTTGCATTATCAGTTCACGCACGGCATCAATGTTCACGCACGACACAACGGCCGTTTTTGGACGACCTTCGTCTTTGAGCGAGCGTCGGCCACGAATGAATTCACCAAACCAGTTTTTCACAGTGCTATATGATGGTGCTTCATCGACATACAAAGATTTAAGTTCGATGCACTCTTGTCGTGATAATCCACGTCGAATGTTGTGAAAAATGATCGCACGAAAATGTTCACGGGTTAATTCCATTTTTTTGCCAAATTGATTTTTTCAAGTCACTGTAAACAACACGAATGATGATCGTACGTCAAAACGTTCTGAGTACGTTTATGCTAAAAAATATCAAACTTTTCAATGGAAATGTCAGATGGCGACACTTAGTGTTGCCTAGGGCAGAAATATATATAGCAACCCTCGTAATTTTAGTTTTTAATTTTCAATATTTGAACGAGGTTATATACGGAAACTTACTGAGTGCTTTAGTAGATTAAAAAATTCAAAACAAATAATTTTAAAAAAAAAATATTTTTAAAAAGTATATTTAAAAATATATTTTTAATTTTTTTTAGATAGGTTATACAATTAATAAAATGCACAGTATATTAAACGATGGTCTCGTTTATTTTTTTTAACAAATAAGAAACGTAAATAATTTCGGAAAAAATATGTTTATTTTAATTTAAAATAATTTGTTTTGTTTTTTTTTTTTTAAATAAATTTTATGCAGCTTATTCGTCTAAATATGTATTAAGTCAGTTTCAGGATGACGTCTCTTTTATTAAGCTGGAAAAAATTAAAAGAAAGAGGCTACATCCTGAAATTTACTCGGTGCTTTAGTTAGAGGTACTATTTAAAACAAATAATTTTAAATAAAAAAAATATTTTTGTTTTTAAAACTACTTATACTTACATTCACTTATTTGTTTTTTAAAGAAAGAAACGAGACTTACCGAGAAACTTACTAGGTATTCTACTAACGGAATAAGTTAAATAAAAAATAAGTACACTTTTTTAAGAAAAAGTTTAAAACAAAACTATTTCAAATTTTAAATAAATTAAAAAAACAATAAAATTTAATATTTTTTTTGTATGAAACTACATTCTCTACATAATAATTTGAGCATGCATGCTTTGAGATTCATCAACTTAATCGAAAGATACAGTTTTTTATACAACACCAAAAAAAAATTATTGAAAATTTTCATCAAAATCGGAGAGAACGCTCTAAATTGACTTGATCGCTTTAAATGGAATTACTCTTGTTCATGATATTACAACTTAGTTGTTGTTGTTGTAACAACAATATATTTATTTTGAAGTCTTGTTCGTCTATGGGGGATCTGCTTCGATATCCAGGTGAAGGAAACGCGCCATTTGAACTGGATGCGTCCACGGAGTCCTGGGTGTCAGCTGAGTGGGCTTGGCCGGACAATTGAAGAGGTGCAGTACATCATGTGGTCCCTGATGGCAGGCGGGACAGATGTCCGGAACGTTAGCATCGATTCGTGCCCAGTAAGAATTGAGGCGGCTGCACCATCCAGATCTCAGCTGCGCCAGACCTTCTCCTCAGGTGAAATTTCCGGGGGATGTTCCCCTAGCACTACATTCACACGGTAGCTGGATACTGCTGCTGCGATATCATCGGCGTGAATGTTGTTCAAACCTGCCTGATAGTTTCGATGATCTAAAGGTTCTCTCTTATACCGCTGGACCTCTCTCTCTAGATCATGAAGATCGTACTTGATCTGCCTGGGTGGAGGCATCCTGTTCAAGAGATGATGGTTAGGATGACTGCTGCGAAAACACCCTAGCAGACCTTCGTCTCCTCATGAAGATGGTCCTCAGAGGACATAAGAAGACACCCTGTTGATGTTCTAAGGGCGGCATTCTGGCAAGTCTGAATTTTCTTCCACTGCGTCGTACTCACGTTCGCCGACCATACAGGTGCTGCGTAGTTTGCTACAGACCGACCTATCGCTTTGTAAGAGGTCAACAAGGTTTCTTTGTCGTCTCCCCATGTACTGCCGGCAAGTGACTTGAGGACCTTGTTCCTACTTTTGAGTTTATCGCAGATAGCTGTAGCATGTGCAGAGGATCTAAAAAGGCTGTCCAATGTGACCCCAAGGATTTTGGGGTAGTTGGTGGTCGGGATGTTGACGTCATCGACTTCCACATTGAGTGACAACCGCACCTCTGCGGTCCAAGCAGTAAACAGTGTGGTTGTTGATTTGGAGGCGGATATTTCCATATTCCTCGCAGTGATGAAACGTGCAACTTAGTGCTGATGTTTGGAGTAAAGATTTAATGTTAATTATACAGATCTATTCAGAATCACTATCTGCTTCCATTGAGGTATGTCAGTCTGTCCTACCGTCGTTGTTATTAAAATACTGCCTGCAAATATGAACCGTTTTTGCCAAAATTATGCACATGATGCTGGAGTGGATCAAGTACAAACCATATTGATATTAGTTTATATCGGTCCTGGTTTTATTATCAAGAACTTTTGCAACATTTTGCATATGGTTGAGGTTAGGGTCAAGGACAAAGCATACAAAAATCAAGTTTTGATATCATACAAAATAGTTGCTCTCTTCAGAATCCGTAGCTCTTGAACGATCGATCAATCGTTAAGATCCAACCAAAAAAATAATACTTGACACAGCCTGCTTTATAAAATCATGTGGAATAAGTGAAACTAAAAAACAACAAAAACTGATAGTTTAAAGAAATTTTATATATTTTTTCAAAGCAAAACTGTAGTAATTAATTTATTTATTATATTGGTAATTTTATTAAAATTAATTATTTATTTATTGTCTGCTTTTGACGAATTTGCCAATTAACGCTGTTGTTGAGCAATTTTCTTTGGTCTATTAAAAGAAAAACAATGTTGCCATATTTCAGTACAATTAGTTCAATGTTGCCTATTGAAAAATAACTAGGTAACTAAGCTAGTTAACTTAAAAGAACACGGCTATTGTATCACGAGCTGTGTTTGCAGAATCCACGGTACAATAAAGAAGGTTGAGTTATGCTGATTTACATTTTTTTCGCAGTAATTTAAATTTCATATTTGACAAAGACAACTGTTGAAGTTTGTAAAGTAGAAATGTATTTTTGACGCTCTCTTTAAAGTATCTCTGACAGTAAAGCGAACTATTTATTTATTGTTGGGCTAGTCCCATACGTTGTTTAATGTACCAAATGTCGCCGATATTAAGGGCATGCATTTTAGCAACCAAACTCCGCTAGTGAAATATTGCAGTAGCGCTCGCCACTGACTTGTACGTTCTGACCGGCCTTATTAAAAAAAAAGTACAAATGATATCCAGCCTCCAAACTGCCCCAAACACTGTCTTGTTGTGTATGTAACGGCGGTTCGATAGCTATGCCTCCGATAACTGTATGACACTTACTTGAATCCCCCTGGGTTGGGTATTAATTAATACCCTTATATTTCTGTATGTCTGTACACTTACATTAATATAATTTATGATGCAGGGACACCGTGTATATTAATGAAATTATAAAAATACATATCGTTATTATTTACCAATGAATGTCAACAGAAATTGATTAAGATTTCATTTAATCAATCGTCATTATAGTTTTATACATATTTTTTGCCTTTTTGTAATGGCAGACATCCCCTGATCTGCACAAACATTGTTAAAAGAAAAAAACGAACGCAGAAAATACTCGAACAATTATATCTCATTAAAGATGAATATTAAAAATTATTTTAAACGTATACGAGTAGTTGTTAAAAAATAACTTTCTTATTGTTTTTGTCAGACGTGTAATGATAAAAGATTCACGAAGGTCGGTTTACAAGTTTAGCAAAACGTCATTGCCAAAATGTAAACGAAATTGTATCGTGCAGCTTCGAATCGGAAAAATATTCGAAAATATTTTCAACAAAAGCCGCCGCAATCGAAGTTGGTATTTTACCACATACGAGGGCGACCGCAAAAGTAACTGGCCTAACATAAAAAGAACCGTTTTTTTGGAATTATTTTTATTTATTTTTCAACATAATCTTCTTCCAACTCAATACACTTCATCAAACGTTTTTCAAGTTTTTTAATTCCATCCGAAAAATAAGATTTTTCAAGACCTTCAAAATATGCCTCAGTTTCAGCAATAACCTCGCTATTGGACGAAAATTTTTTGCCACCGAGAATTTTTTTTAAATTTGGAAACAAGAAATAATCAGAAGGAGATAAATCTGGACTATATGGTGGATGCGGAGCAATTTCAAATCGTAATTCGGCCAGTTTTTGTTGAGTTAAAAATGCAGTGTGTGAAGGAGCATTATCTTGATGAAAAAGAACTTTTTTTTCTAAATGCGGTCGTTTTATATTGATTTCTTCACTCAACCGATCCAATAATGCACAATAATATTCACTATTTATAGTTTTTCCTTTTCAAAATAATCAATAAATATTGTACCCCTTGCATCCCAAAATACTGTGGCCATTACTTTTCCTGCTGACTTAACAGTTTTCGCCTTCTTGGGACCACTTTTACCAGCTTCTATCCATTGTTTTGACTGTTCTTTGCATTCTGGGATGTAGTGATGGATCCATGTTTCATCAACAGTTATGAATCGGCACAAGAACTCTATTGAATTACGCTGATAATTCGCTAAAAGCTCCTCGGAATTGGTCCAACGGACGATTTTTTGGGACAAAGTCAATAAACGCGGCACCTTTTTCGCGGATAGCTTTTTCATGTGGAGTTCATCATGTAAAATACTCCAAACTTGTTTTACGTGTATTTTAACAATATTAGCAAGTTCTCTGAGCTTTATTCGTCTATCTTTAGTCACTTCATAGTAGTAGCAGTTTTCGGTCTTCCAGAGCGTTGTTCATCTTCCGTACTTGAACGACCCATTTTAAATTGTTGAACCCAGGATTTCACGGTGGAGTATGATGGTGCATTATTACCATGAACAGAATCCAATTCATCTTTGATTAATTGTGGCGTATAACCTTTCATATAAAAGTGTTTAATTACCGCACGAAACTCTTTATTTCCATTTTTCAAAAATTATAAAACTTGTTTACTTCAATCACCTGTAACAAAGAAAATAATCATTAAATATTTCGGAAATTTTGACAGATGGCTTATAAAAGATTGCCTTTAAAAAACAAAACAAAAAAAGTTGCTAGTAAAACAGAAAATGTGCCAGGCCAGTTAGTTTTGCGGTCGCCCTCGAATGAGCCGTTCCTTGTCAAGCTTGAGAAAAGATATTACATTTTTTAGATTTTTCTGAAATTTTTAGCAAACATTTTTTAAAAATATTTTACTCACGCGTTAGGAAAAAATCCCCAAATTGTATTTACTGGCATTGTAACTATATCACAACAATAGCCTTGTTCTTTTGGGGTAACTAGCTTAGTTACCTAGTTGTTTTATAATTTACAAAATTGTCAAAACAAGTTGATTGAGACAGTCTTGTTTCGATAATCTAAGCCGAAAATCGTAAAAAATCCTGGCGCGAATATTTTCACGGATTGATTCCATTTCTTTACCTAGATAAATTTGTCAACACAGTGTAAACCAAAAATTCTCGCTCAAGTGACAAAACGTTCTGAGTAAAGTTCAGCTAAAACTTGTCAAACTTTCCAGTTTAAGTTTATGATTGGTTACACTAGTAATGCCAGCGCCCGAAATATAAATAGCAACCCTTGTATTTTACATAGAAATCATTGAACAGGAAAAAATATTAAAGGAAATATACTTAGTAGGGACACAAATACTGTTACAAACGTTTTATGCTGTAAAATCAAAAGTACTGAATGTTTTTGGACCAAATATTTTTTAATATATTTATTGATGTATATTGTATCCAAAAAGAATCTACTTATTCGAAATGTCCGCCTTAAGTCGCACTAGCCAATCGTTAATAGCTGCACGAACCTCGTCCATTGGAAAATTGGCCACAGCTCGCACCAAAGCAGTCTTAAGAGATCCAATGTTGGGGTATCTTTTGTGACAAACCTTGTCCTCTAAAACCGTCCACAATTTGTAATACAATGGGTTCAAATCTGGACTGCCTGAGGGCCATTCTTCAGAGGAAATGAACGCTGGAAAATTGTTTCGAAGCCAGGCCTGGAACGTTTTAGCCTGATGGGCCGGCACAGAATCCTGATGGAAAGTCCATGGCTGGTTTTGGAACAGGGAATTGTTAAGAAGCATCACAACAGCTTCCAACACGCAAAAGACACCCCACCAAACCATGACTGAAGCTGGGTGATGACCCTTTTCCACCCTTGGGATCAGTTCAGATGCTTCCTTAGCATACACTCTATCATTTTGCTTGTTAAATTTTCCTGAACGGTAAAAATTTTTTCATCGGTGAACAAAATTTTTCTGTGCAAGTTATCAGCGTGCTTTACCAAAAAGACGTTTGCATTTTTCAATCCTATTTTTTTTAAAGCTGCAGTCAATAAATGTCCGGTATATCGCTTGAAAGCCCTAAGTCCCAAGTCTTTTTTAATGATTCGACTCATGGACTTTTGCGTGATGTTCATCTCACGGGCCATGCTTTTCTGTTTTCGGAGAGGATTTCTGTGAATTCTTTATTTAACGGCTTTGATGATATGCGGTGTTCGAACAGAGAGTGGGAGGCCCGACCGGTGGTGGTCTTTTACATCTCCAGTCTCCTCAAACAGTTTTATGCATCGGTAGACGAACATGCGGCTTATCCCTAGTGGCCGAAGCGTTTCAAAAATATCGTTTTTTTTTCATTTCACACTTGAAAAGCGCTATTACAGCGATACGGTTCTCATTATCTGACCACTCCAGACTAACGCTATTGAGGTTAGTTTTCAAAACCCATATGACATTTACGGGGTATGTTCAGTTCTACTACTGAAATGGGTGTGTTCAATGTTGTAACAGTATTTATGTCCCTACTAAGTAAAATAAACAAGATATAGTCACTAGACCAACAACAAATTAACAGTTCGCTATACTGTCAAAAGCACTTGAAAGAAAATAACAAAAATAATTTTTTGTAAATGTTTGATGATTATTGTGATTGTTTGATATAGAAATTAAGTTTTACAAACTTCAAGAACTGTCCTTGTCAAATTTGAAAGTTAAAATTTCACCGGGAAAAAATCTTAAATCAGCTGATAGCATTACTCTCCTTCTTTATTTTACCAAGTCTGGAGCCATGTGCAGCAGTTTTGCACGGTTTGACATGAAATAACTCATATATTTATGTGTTTACGTTAATTGAAAATTATGCTTGAATACTTACGGAAACATACATTCATTGGCACATGTTATGTATGGCCTGTCATCTGCGTGGGTATTTCGCCATTTTGGCCATAATCTCATTATCGGAAAATTCCGGCTCTCCTCGAAATTGGAAACTTTTCGTTTACATTCCATTGCAGCATAGGCATAATGTATTTTGCGTTCCCATTTGGAGTGCAACAAAAATACTACACATACGGGTCGAGCCGTGCCGATATAAATGCGAAATGATAGCCGCAGCTGTCATATCAATGAGATTTTAATACGGTTTTAATTACCAATAATGATGCACAATGTGGCAGATACTCCGGCATCGTAGCCGGCAACTTCAACGAGACTCCCTGATTCATATGCGCAAGTATGCCACTGTGTTTATGTTCTCTGGTTCTAGTGGGTATGCAGTCAATAGTAGGTCAGTTTTCTGTGGCACGGCTTAACATATTGATCTGTCTGTTGAAATTCCATAAATTGCAATTATGCCCTTATAAAATTGGATTTTTAAAAAAAAAACTACAACAATTATGCATTGCGTGTAATGAGGAAGGCGGCCGTAATGGATAGTTAAGGACAATTATGAAAATCACTTGTGGAGCTGGAGCCTACACTTTACAAATTGTGCAATTGATATTGTTTTTACATAAAATAATTGCGTAAGATAATTGCTGAAAAGTGCGTTAACGATGTTGAACTCGATATGCTGAAAATCGCAGGACTATGCAGAAGACGGTAATGTTCACAACAGCGGAAAGCTGAAAACTGACAAAATGTTGTATAAGTAATTAATTTAAAGCCATTTAATTCAAAATGGTCAAACAATACTGAATAAAAATATGATGTCAACTTGACACAAGTCTCACGTGGTTTCTGCGAAAAAGAGACAATGAACGACTTTACGAGCAAAATAATAAATCCTAGTATTCACCTAAAACGAAATTTCCGCTTAGGAATTTTGCATTTATCTCTACAATGAAAACTTGAAGTGTAGAGCTGTGTAGAAGAAAGCAGCCGTTCATTTTCAAATAAATGATTTTAATCATATTCATTTAAATACCCTCAAAAACGTCATCAGAACATTTGTTGTTGTTTTTTTTTGCAGATGCCCAATATTTTTTGACCAAACAATTATCAGAACATTAATTTTTGTTTGCAGATGTAGATAATAGTCTACACTGCTCTCATAAACATTCCTGTAACAGTTGCAAATGCCTGCACCTTTTCGTTTCAGCTAAGTACTACCAAACGAAAAAACCTAAACGAAATTAACAGTTTCGTTTGCTTTGCTACATGTATATCTTATGGGAGCGAAAATTTCATTCAGGTCAAGTTTAAATTTCAAAAATTCCTTGGCCAAACAATTATCAGAACATTAATTTTCGTTTGCTGATGGTGAAAAAAGTCTACACTGCTCTTATAACCATCCCTGTAACAGTTGCAAATTTCGCCACCTTTGCGTTTCAGCTGAGTACCACCAAGCGAAAATAGCTAAAAAGAAAATACCAATTGTAAATTTCGTTTGATTTGCTTCATGTATTTCTTATGGGAGCAAGAATTTCGGTTTAGGTGAATACAAGGTTTAACAGTTGCGAACTCTTTTCCGCTGAGTACTACCAAACGAAAAAAGCTAAACGAAATTTACAAATTTCGTTTGCTTTGCTACATATATTTCTTATGGGAGCGAAAATTTCGTTCAGGTTAATACTAGGCTTTACCATTGAATAATTCAAACCCTTATGGCGATCGGAAACAGTATTTCAAGGACGAAAAAAATTATTCAACATGTTTTTCGTAATTTTTTTTTTTTTTAATTTTGAAAACAAATATACTAGGGCATATCGATAATTCCCTGACTTTTTGAATAAAACTCAATTATTTTTTTTTGCAAAACAAATTTTTTTCAACATTATCTTCTTTAAGCTCAACACACTTAGTCCAACGATTCTCCAACTTTTGTATCCTTTCCAAAAAATAGAATTTTTCGAGGTCCATAAAGTAGGCATTTGTTTGATCAATAATTTCATCGTTGGAGCTGAATCTCTTAACACCAAGCCATTTCTTTAGTTTTGGAAATAGGAAATGGTCACTGGGGGCTAAGTCCGGAGAAAATGGCGGATAAGGTACCAATTCGTTACCCAATTCCTGCATTTTTGCCATTGATACTGCACACGTGTGCACCCGTGCATTATCTTGAGGAAAAATAATTTTTTTCTTTGCCATATAGGGTTGTTTTTTTTATTAAAATCATCGTTAAATCGGTCCAATAAGTGGACATAATATTCGCCGTTTATTGTTTTCTCCTTTTGAAGTTAATCGATGAGAATTATCCCGCGTGCATCCCAAAAAACTATTGCCATCACCTTATTGGTCGACAAAGTCACCTTGGCCTTCTCTGGGGCCGGTTCACCCGGAGAAACCCATTGTTTAGACTACTGCTTGGTCTCCGGAGTGTTGTAATGGATCCCCGTTTCATCCACAGCTACAAAACGGCGCAAAAACTCATTTGAATTAAACAACGGTTAAACAACGCCAAACAATCCTTTGAGGTTGTCGCATTTACGATGACCATAAACGGTTACGTTTATGGTCAATTGAGAGCAAACGTAGCACGCATCTTGCAGACAGCTTTCTTAAACCTAACTGACCATGTAAAATGGAAACCACACTGTCATATGAAATGCGTATGGCATCAACAGTTTTGCACTTCAATTTTACTGTTCGATTGGCCAACACCATATCGTGAATTTTTTCGACATTTTCGGGTGTATTGACCTCAGTTGGCCGTCCAGAACGTTCAGCGTCATTTGTACTTGTGCGACCACAACGAAAATCTTAACCACTTTTTTTACCATTGAAATCGATTGTGCAGAGTCCCCAAATATTTATCAAGCTTTACCTTGGATCGATTTCCGCAAAAATAATGTTTAATGAGCACTTGAAATTCATTTTTTTCCATTTGTAACAAAATCCATGAGGTTGTACGTTTTGAACAGCTGTTCAACACAAACTAAATGACAGAACTCTTAAAATTTTGACAGAAGGTAGTTGATGGCAGCAGTGTTGCATTTCATAAAAGTACGAGGAAAGTTTGAAAAGTCATTCCGTCATTGATATGCCCTCGTATGTATTTGTTTTCTACGTTAAGTGCTGCACTTAAATATGTTCGATTGTTGTTGTAAAACTGACACTGACAGGGTGGAAGCAAAATTTTTTCAGTGTTCTACCAGTAGAATGTAACATTATTTTTGAAAAACGAAATCACCATAAGTTATTTACATTTACTTTAAATTTTTTAAAATGTTATTTTACATTTTCTACCATTTTGCATAATTCAAACCTGGCGATCGGAAACTGTGTTCTTTTTACTAAATTTTGAAATAATTTTTTTAATATCATAACTTAACGAGATAAAAATCTAAGTGCAAAAAGATACCCTTAACAAAAAACCAAATTTTTAACAAACTTTAATACATTTAGTTTTGAATTTCATAAACAGCTCTTTTTGGTTTAGACTAAACGGGAAACTAAAAAAAATGTTTTTCTTTAAAATTGATATTTTTTCAAGGTTTTAGAAAATATAGTTTTTTTCAATTCTATTTCGGTAATACCTTTTTTATTCGCAACAATGTCACGTTTCATGATTTTGAAAACAAATTCGAGTATATGCCTTTACATATGTTTTTTAATAACTTAACGAAATAAAAATCAACGTGCACAAAGCTACTCTTTATAAAAAAAAACAAATTTGATACATTTAGTTTTGATTAAGAAAATCGGGGCTTTGTTCTTCGACTTAACAGGGATCTTTAAAATTTGTTCTTTTTTTCAAGATTTTAAAAAATAAAGTTTTTTTTAGTTGTTTTCCGGTAATAATTTTTTTTTTCGCTATAATCACAAGTTTTAGCAAAGCCAAAATAATTTACAAGAAAAAAGAAAAAATGGTCCAACAAGGTTACACATAAAAGTTGCGAGCGAACTTATCAACATTTATTTACCTGCGTGATAAAACCACTGCTTATACATACAGGGTGGCCGATGAAAGCAGCTACCAAAAAAAATTTAATAACTTTTTTTCTATTTAATGAATCTGGTTAATTGTTTTTTGTTTTGCAGACTGATTTTAACAAAAATGAATATCTGGGACACTGAAACAAGAATTTGGATTGTCCGCCGTTATCACGCACTGGAGCCCGTAGTTTCGGTTGAAAGAGAGTATAGAGGCACGTTTGGCGGCAATCCTCCGAGCAGATGGACCATAATGAGACTTGTTAACAATTTTGCCGAGCATGGGACAGTCAACAGAAGACCTTTCCATCGAAACCTTTCAGTTCGGGCGGAGGAAACAATGGCTGCTGTAGCCACACAAAACAATCCAAGAGTTTCAACAAGAAACTTATCTGCTCAAATGGGTATATGCAGACATTCATTGCAGTTAATTATGCACAAAGATTTGGACTTATTCCCATATAAAATTCAAATGGCCAACAAACTGAACGCTGCAGACTTCCCGATTCACTTGGAATTTTGCCAGAAGATGCTTCGAATGGCGGAAGAGGACGGAAACATGTTGAATTGTCTTTTCATGTCTGACGAGGTTCATTTTGATTTTAAGGGCAACATAAACAATCAAAATTGTCTAATACGTATGGAGTGCTTCCAACCCACAAATACTCCACGAGACGGAATTGTGCATCCACTTCGTGTCACAGTGTGTTGTGCAGTTTCATCACGCTGCATTGTGGGGCCCCTACTTATTCGAAGAAAACGGACACACCGTTACGGTTGCTGGAGACCGTTGAGAGAGTTTTTCTATCCAGAAGCACGCTGAATGAGAATTTCTTTCAACTCTGTGTGGTTTCAGCAAGATGGCGCAACTCCTCACATAGCCCGGCCTGATGTGACAGCATTGCGATCAAAATTTTCCTACAAAGCAAAACCAACAAATTTGAACTAAAGCAATCTATTCGAGAAACAATTGCGGCTATTCCTGTTTCAACTCTTCAAAAAGTAATGAACAACTTTTTGGTAAGATGCCGCACATGCATCAACGAGCAGGGGGGGGGGGGCTTTTAATTCTATTATTTTTAAAACTCATTAAGCTATATTTAATAAAATTTAATGAACGTTAACATAAATAAATGAAAAATGAATTCCATACAAAAACTCATTTGAATTGCGGTTAAACAACGCCAAAAAATCCTTTGAGGTTGTCACATTTACGATGACCATAAACGATTACGTTTATGGTCAATTGAGAGCAAACGCGGCACGCATCTTGCAGACAGCTTTCTTAAACCCAACTGATCATGTAAAATGGAAACCACACTGTCATATGAAATGCGTATGGCATCAACAATTTTTCACTTCAATTTTACTGTTCGATTGGCCAACACCATATCGTGGATATTTTCGGGTGTATTGACCTCAATTGGCCGTCCAGAACGTTCAGCGTCATTTGTACTTGTGCGACCACAACGAAAGTCAGTAAACCACTTTTTTACGATTGAAATCGATTGTGCTGAGTCCCCAAAATATTTATCAAGCTTTTCCTTGGATCGATTTCCGCAAAAATAATGTTTAATGAGCATTTGAAATTCATTTTTTTCCATTTGTAACAAAATCCACGAGGTTGTACGTTTTGAACAGCTGTTCAACACAAACTAAATGACAGAACTCTTAAAATTTCACATTAGTCTATTAACAGATGGTACTTGATGAGAGCAGTGTTGCATTTCATAAAACCACGAAGAAAGTTTGAAAAGTCATTCCGTCATTGATATGCCCTCGTATGTATTTATTTTCTACGTTGTGTTGCACTTAAATGTGTTCGCTTGTTTATTGTAAAACTGACACTTTGACAGGGTGGAAGCAAAATTTTTTAATGTTCCACCATTAGAAGGTAACAATATTTTTAAGAAACGAAATCACCATAAGTAGTTTAAAATTGCATTGACTTTAAATTTTTTTTATATGTTTTATAAATGAAAAATGAATTCCATACACTGAAAAAAAGTTACTTGACTTTCTAAATGTAGCAACCCAGTAAAACAAATTTGCCGACAATGTCTGATATCAGACAATTCTGAGCAATATCTGAACTCTATTGAGAATTCTTACCGCAATCATTTCGAATTCTGTTCGGTTTGTTTGAGGATTTTTTTCAGAGAAGTAGTTCAGAATTCGCGTCAACCCTCTCAAGTTTTTCGTTAAGAACTCGGTGGTAATTGAATGTTCATCAGCCACCCTGTATTACATAATTTGCTGGCCAATGTATACAATGTTTATAGTCAATTAAAAGAAAATCCATATGTATTTAATAAATTGTATGCGATTAATAATGAAAACAAAAATATAAACCATCGACCGACATCCAATTAAATATTTGTTTTTTATATACGTATACACACATAAAATTGTTTTTCCTTTGGTTTAACTCCCCTCCTCAAATAAAATAAAACTTATTAAACGTTTTATTATTTCGATTTTTTTGCTCGACACACTGAGAGAAACATGTTACCCTATTTATATTACAACTATAGTTTTTATTTTATATATTCTCGTAAATATATTTATATACTCTTATAGCTACTACACCTAGATGTGAGTGTGTTTGTGTGTGCGTGTCTTCCTACCGTAACTTTATGAAATACGGCATTACACTACTGTGTTCGTATTACACCCGTATCCGACTGTTTTACTTATTCAATTGTATTGCTTTGCCTGGCCGTAAACCAAAAACTGTTGTTCCCTTTTTTTTGTTTTCTTTTTTTTTGGTTCGATTTGTTTTGGTTTGTAGTTATTAATTTAATATTTACATTTATATTTTTTTGTTGATTCACTTTCTGGTTACTTTATTTTTTTTCAGTTGACCCCATTATGATTTTTGTGGTTTTTGTTTCTCTTTTATCGTGAAAAAAAAGAAAATAAATAAATAATACTTAGAATCAGAACACAACTTAATTTATATGAAATAATAAATACAACCGGCGAAAAAAATTAAATAAATAGATACAAATATTATGGATGCAAGAGTAGAGTCATCAATGGTTCAGCCCTTCATATTAAATGGTTTAACGATTTAAATTTGAATTAATACACAAAACTGTTGTTAAAAAGGCAGAAAAACATTTTATACGTTTGAAGCGAGATCAAAGTTTCAAATAAAAAAATGTGTTTATAGAATTTTATCCAACGTTTAGTTTTCTACATTTCAATATTTTCTTCTTCATTGTAGTTTTTTTCTATAATTTTATTATAATTAATTTAACTCTTTTTTCATTACTGACGATCCCCACACTTCACCAAAAAAATTTTAGTGCATGACTCACCCATAGTCCTATGTTAACAACAATTTTTAGAATCCTTATGAAAATTACAAATAAAAAACAAAGAAATATTGAATGCCATATGTCATAAGTAATGAAACAAATTCTTTAAAGTTTTTATTTTTTTGTATCACATTTCATACATTTAAGAAATTCTAAAGAATGAATTTTTAATTAAATATTTTTATTGATTGGAAAAAAATACTTTAATATGCTAACATATATAAGTTCATTATATAATTCCAAAAATGTTTTGCAATTTCAGAAAAGTATACCTTTCACAAAAATTTTACATAAATTTTCTAATATATATATTAATACCCAGTAAACCAAATTTGCCAACAATGTCTGATATCAGACAATTCTGAACAATATCTGAATTCTATCGAGAATTCTTACCGAATATGTTCCGAATTCTGTTCGGTTTGTCTGAGGATTTTTTATTTCAGAGGAGTAGCTCAGAGTTCGTGTCAACTACTCTCATATGTTTTTCGTTACGAACTCGGTTAGAATTCTGATCCGAAATCGGAACATTTTGCCGATAGTTGTACAGAATTCTGAACCTTTGGTTTGCTGGGTATTTATTTCTCGTAACAATAGTATTTGTACACACAGAGAAAAAATCAATTGGAAATCGGACCGAACTACAAATATTCGATGATGTTTACATGGTTTGGGTGCCAAGTCAGGGCTGTGAGGCGGATGACCCATCAATTCGACGTTTCGGCCGGTCAAAAAGGCGCTGGTTTGAGCCGATGTGAGAGAGCTCTCATTGTCATGGTGAACAATGCTTCGTCTTCTCTTGTTCGTTTTTCGAATTTTTCCGAAGACTTCCGGCAAACAAATTGTGGTGTACCGCTCAGAATTGACCGTCCTACGTTGCTCAAGCGGAACAGTCGCCACATGATCAGTTTTGCCGAAGAAACAGGCGACCATTTGCTTCGAAGTGCTTCTTCCACGAACAACTTTCGTTGGATATGGCTCGTCTTCGAAGACCCACACGGTCGATTGCTGTTTTGTTTCGGGCTCATATGCATAGATCCATGATTCGTCACCTGTGACAATCTTAAAAACATCTTTCGAAGCACCGCGATCGTATTTTCGTATTATTCGGCCACGATTGAATTCATTAAACCAGTTTTCACAGTGCTATAGGATGGTGCTTCATCGCCATACAAAGATTTAAGTTCATCGATGAACTCTTGTCGTGATAATCCATGTCGAAAGTTTGTGAAAAATGTTCAGGAGTTAATTCACTATAAACAACACATATGATGGTCGTACGTCAAAAAGTTTTTAATGCGATTATGCTAAAAAATGTCAAACTTTCCAATGGAAATGTCAGATGGCGCCAGGCAACACTTAGTGTTGTCTAAGCCAGACATATATATAGCAATCCTTGCGTGGCTTGAACAGTTTTTATTCTGGTTTGAGACCTTTGTTGTTTCTTTTTCAGTATAAACGTAATAGTTCTTAGTAGTTTAAACTAGACTCCCGTATAAGTCATTTGATTTGTAGCCGAAGTTATAGTTTCCAACTACTGCTGAAGAAAAACCTTAGTGGGTTTAAAAACAGCTGTACAGTCTGTCTGGCAACCAATACATTTCACCAATTTTTACGTTGATTCTCAAAAAAAGATAGGTCTCGAACCAGAATAAAAACTGTTCAATTCATAATTTATAAAGGCTGTAAAAAAAACATGACTGCAGTTAGTTTTGTCTTTATGTCCATCCTTATCTGCAATGAAAACATCTTTTATATAACTCAAAATTTTGCTCAATTCAAAACATTTTTGTAAATTTTTCCTGTCAGGCTGCCCTTAAAATATTTAATATTAATATAAAAATTGATTGGCAGCACTGTCCATAGAGATTTGAGAAACTTAACGCTTTTCAACAAGGTACGTTTCTTAGCGGACTTTGAAAACCCCGTTTAATTAAGCGAGAACGAAAAAATAGCGTTTTTTTAGCTAGTCAAATAAAAAATAACTTATCATGGACTAGCGTATATTCCATCATATAATAATAGCGTAATTTCTATCATAGACAAGGGACAATCAATGTGGACCCTCTGGGTCACCGAGTGGATGTTCCGCGTGCCAACTTTTCAAGGTTAACCACTGATACAAGTCCCTCTAACCTAACTAAGAGCTACTTATATTAAGTTAAAACTCAATCTCAAGGAAAATAGAAAAGAACTGTGTGCTTATGCCTTTAAAGATTTTTTAACCATTGTCATGTCGTTTTTTTTTAATGAAAGAGTGGCTTTACGAATGTAAAATTTTTACAGTGGGTAGAAATAACTTATAAAATGTGAAAGTCTGAAAATTTTGAGTTAAAACGCTTTTTGGAATATGTGCGATATGTTTTCCTGTATCATATCTTTAAAACGACCATATTTTTTATATGTAACAGCGCATAGAGAAAGGGACCTAAGGGTAAAAAAATCATTTTTTTTCTTTTTTTGATGTGGACAACATCAGAGCATCGAATGAGACCGATCCCATGCCCCAAAAGTGTTCCCTCCCAGAGATATGCGCGTTTTATGAAAGTGAAGTCGACTATTCTAAGCGCATATAGAAGGGGACCTAATCTTTAAAATGGCTCTCCAGAACAAAACTGGTTTTTAACCTTAGGTCCCTTTCTATTTTGCGCGTCACTTATAGTAAGTTTGCCACTTTATAACATCTCGAAATACTTTTGTGCGACCCTTAAAAGTACTAATATTTTTGATCGTTGTTATACTCTAGGATGATCTGACAATGACCGTCTGTCTGTTGACACGATTCAGTTCAAACAAAAAATAAATGCTTGAGTTGTCTAACTAAGCAGATATTTGTACTAGGGTGGGCCGATTTAACTATCCATATTGTGCCATTGATTTTTCGATAGCTTTCCACTACGACATATCAAAACAATCATTTTTGAGGCGCCCAAATTTTAATTTTTTTACTTTTTTTTAAACTTTTATTTTTAAGGTTTTTTAGTAGACAAAAAAAATATTTTATTTTATTATTTGTATTTTTTGTATAAAAATTGCATATATGAAATATGCAGACTAAAACATGTTAGTGAACTCAAAACTAGAGAATATACAAAACTTTACTTGAATCGGAGTGATTTTAGAAGTTGAATAAAATTCCGCTGTCTAGCGATTACCTAGGATATTTTTCATATAAAAAATTATAAAAAGATTCTAGAGCGAAAAGTTCAGAATTAAAAATCATAATGTGATTAATCGCAATAGGTTTTCTGCCAATTTGAGATTTCAAACGAATATTTTTTTGTGTGGCTCTAAAAAACGCCCATTTGTTTTACTCATTCATATTGATTTATTGCACAAAAAGTGAAATCAATCAATAACAATATAATTTATTTTTTGATACTTAAATTTATTCATAATTTATATACCAAATCATTGATTAGGTTGCTTTCACATATCGGTATGACTACACAGATTACCCAGATTTTTAGTTCAATTTTAGGTACAACCAAAAAGCGTTGTTTCATTATTTATGACAATATGACTGCGTATACGTCCACAAATATTTTTTAACTAAATATGTATGTGTTAATTAGGAAATCAAAAATCCATTCTTACTTCAGAAAAGGCATGCTTTTCATTATAATTTTATTTTAATTTTTTTTACTATCAGTTTTTTTAATTTAATTGTTTTTTTATTTTTTGTTTTCTACACAACCTTCCCCAAATTTAAATCAATTAAATGAACTCGATTTAATGCTTAACCTTCCCCCTTCATCCCCAAAAAAAAATTTCCATAGGAAATCGACGTACAGCATCTGTGCGTTCGGTGGGCTACAGCGATCTCTTTGTATTGAGCAAAAAGGACATGTGGGATGTGCTCAAAGAATATCCAGCCGCACGAGTACGCCTCGAATCGATAGCTGTCAAGCGCTTGGAGAAATATAAGAAAGCGCCATTGGAGAAAGGTAACCCTCCCTCTAAGCAATTTTCTAATTTCATCTGCTTCTTTTGCACCGATTCGAAAAAACACTCATAATCACGAATAACATGAAAAACTTTTAAAAATTCTTTTTTGGTTTCAAAACCTCTTTTCCGTTTTGAGCTTTTCCTCACACACACATACTCGTACATACTTAATCGTACATACATATCTCTTAGGAGAAAATCTGATGTGAACAATAATTCTTTCAATACGACTACAACAAGCAAAACAACAAGAAATTTTGTTAAAATTTAAACTTTTATTTTTTGTTTATAATTGTATGCGCAATATATACAATACAGTACAATACTTTAATACAGTTGCCATGGGTCGTTGCCAATCCACTCCAGGTTTGGTGGAGAGTTGTGGGCGCACCTCCCTGGAGGACATGTATTTACCACAAGCACCATTAGTGCCATTCACGATGCTGCAGCAGCAACTTTTGCAACAGCAGCAGCAGCAACAACAGCGTCAAACGCAATCGGATCAAGTACAACAACAGCAGCAGCAACCAACGCAAGTGCCACAAGTGGCTTACAGGTGAGCTCTAAGACTTGCCCTTGATCAACCCTGAGAATTTTAATGAAATCTTGTGTTTTCTTTTTTTCATTTATTTAGTCGAGCTCCCAGTCCTCGTTCCAGTCAAACGTATAGTGAACGCATACAACGCGCCACAGAATCGCCGGGCTCCATGAGTCCCAGTGTACATAGTTCAGACGATAGACCCCGTAGCAGAGCCACATCGCATCACTCGACGAGGCCGCAGTCGCAACCTAGTCGAACAGGTAAACATAAACTTTTATTTGCCCACACACTTTCTACGTACGAGGGTTGCTATTTATATTGCGGGTGCTGACAATACTGGTGTTCCCAGACGCAAACTGGAACTTCCATTGGAAACTTTGACATTTTTTAGCATAACTTCACCCAGAACGTTTTGTCATTTGAGTGCAAATTGTTTTGTTTACAGTGTGTTGAAAAATTCATCTCAGTCAAAGAATGGAATTATCCCGTGAACGTTTTCGTGCGATGATTTTTAACGATTTTCGGCATGGGCTATCGAGACGAGATTGTTTAAATCAACTTGTTTTGACTTTTGGCGATGAAGCACCATCAAAAACCACTAATAATCGCTGGTACCAAGAGTTCAGTCTCGGACGCCTTTTGCTCCAGAATGAATTTCGTAAAGAACGTCCAACTTCAGCCATTTTGCCAGAAACCACCGATGTTGTGCGTGAACTAATTAAGCAAGACCGACATGTGACATACCGTGAGATTGAGGCATCCTTGGGCATTAGTGTAATAAGCATAAATAGGATATTGCATGTGCATTTGGCCGTGAAAATTTTTTTCCCATATAATTTGACGAATGCTCAAAAAAAAGGCTCGCATGGATTGGTGCAAAAATATGTTGAAAAAGTACAAGTGCGGTAGCTCAAAGGCAGTGTATAACAATGTCACAGGTGACGAATCATGGATCTATGCATATGAACCCGAAACAAAACAGCAATCGACCGTATGGGTCTTTCAAGACGAGCCAAATCCAACAAAAGTTGTTCGTGGAAGAAGTACATCGAAGCAAATGATTGCGTTTTTTTC
Organism: Hydrotaea diabolus; assembly: GCA_963513945.1. Lineage (NCBI taxonomy): Eukaryota > Metazoa > Arthropoda > Insecta > Diptera > Muscidae > Hydrotaea > Hydrotaea diabolus. The sequence continues at coordinate 27,817,010 of OY740720.1, read as the reverse complement.
AGTATAACCGGCCATGTTGCCACAGTGCCTTTAATGGAACGTAGGAGCTAAATTGTAAGTGGAATAGAACCATCTGTTTGCCAACAGTGTTCGAAGAAATGAGGACAGTTAATATGAGAAGACGGTTCATTTTGCATTACGACAATGCGAGCTCTCACACCTCAGCTGAAACGATGAGCTATTTGATCACTCAAGATGTCGAATTGATGGGCCATCCACCGTACAGCCCTGATTTGGCACCCAATGACTTATTCTTATTCCCTAGCATCAAGAAAAACATGTGTGGTTAACGTTTTTCATCGTCAGATGCATCTGTTAAAGCGTTTAAAAATCATGCTTTGGAGGTGTCTCAATCGGAGTGGAAAAAGTGCTTCGAAAATTGGTTTGTGCGCATGCAAAAGTGTATTGATCCTAAAGGAGAATATTTTGAAAAACAACAAAACCATTTCCTATGATAAATTATTGTCTTTTTATTTCCGAACCCTAAATATAAATAACATCCCTCGTACAATCCCAGACAGCCGGTTCTATATACAGGGTGGCTGATAAACATTGCTACATAAAGAAACATAAATAACTTTTTTTCAGTGTATGGAATTCATTTTTCTTTTATTCATATTAAAGCTCATTTAGTTTTATTTAATAAAGCTTAATTAGTTCAAAAATAATGGAATTTAAGTCCCCCCTTTGCTTTGAGGCATGTGCGGCATCTTATCAAAAAGTTGTTCGTTACTGCTTGGAGAGTTAAGACAGGAATAGCCGCAATTGTTTCTCAAATGGATTGCTTCAGTTCAAATTTGTTGGTTTTGCTTTGTAGACTTCCTGTTTGCAATAACACCACAAAAAAAGTTAGGTTCAGTTAGGTCAGGCGACCTGGGGTTTCTGGATATCAGCTTATTGGGAAATTTTCGTCGCAATTCTGTCCTAACAGGCTGGGCTATGTGAGGAGTTGTGATATCTTGCTGAAACCACACAGAATAGAAATTCTCTTTCGGCGTAATTCTGGATAGAAATAATCTCTCAACGGTCTCCAGTAACCGTAACGGTGTGACCGTTTTCTTCGAAGAAGCAGGGCCCGACAATGCAGCTTGATAAAACTGCACACCACACTGTGACATGAAGTGAATGCACAATTCCATCTCATGGAGTATCTGTGGGTTGGAAGCACTTCATATTAGACAATTTTGTTTGTTTATGTTGTCGTTTAAATCGAAATAGACCACGTCGGACATGAACAAACAATTCAACATGTTTCCGTCCTCTTCCACCATTTGAAGCATCTTCTGCAATAGTTCCAAGTGAATCGGGAGGTCTGCTGCGTTCAATTTGTTGGCCATTTGAATTTTGTATGGGAATAAGTCCAAATCTTTGTGCATAATTGACTGCAATGACTGTCTGCTTATATCCATTTGAGCAGATAAGCGTCTTGCCGAAACTCTTGGATTGTTTTGTGTGGCAGCAGCGGTTGTTTTCTCCGTCCAAACTGAAGGGTTTCGATGGTAAGGTCTTCTGTTGATTGGCCCATGCTCGCCAAAATTGTTAACAAGTCTCATTAAGGTCCATCTGCTCGGAGGATTAACGCCAAACATGCGACTATACTCTCTTTGAACCGAAACTACGGACTCCAGTGCGTGATAGTGGGGACAATCCAATTTTTTTTTCAGTGTCCCAGTTATCAATTTTTTGTTAAATCTAACCTGATTCATTAAATGGAAAAAATTATTAATTATTTTTTGGTAGCGGCTTTCATCAAGGGCTGTCACTCCGGCACTACGTGTGCCAAAATAGAAAAAAGTTATAAATTTTTTTTTGGTAGCGGCTTTCATCGGCCACCCTGTAACAGATTAACCCGAAGCAGAAATTTTCGGCAAAGGGCTGTCACTCCGAAATCATAGAATTCCCAAAATTTCTTCACTTTATTAATAAAAAAACCCTTTTTTGTTAAATAAATAACCACTCTTCCAGGACACATTTGCGACTCTAGTTCCCATTTGGATTGCTATGGCACGGGCACGTCCGGTGCCAGCGGTGCTGGTGGGGGCACCACACCCCTGCTGGGCTCGCATGAGGCCCTCGAAGATGAAATCAAACGATTGCGTGAACGCCTGCATACGGTGGAATCGGAAAATCAGGCTTTGAACACCAAACTGTCGAAGCAGCAATGGGATTTGGAAAATCGTCTGGCCGAAATCGAAATGCAAATCTGTGGCGTCTCGTCGACATCGAGTTTGGATCCCGAACATGAAACCGAAGAAATGGAGAGAAATCGTGAAAGTATCATATAACACGGGAGCGAGCTGCCCCATCAGCCGATTGGTATGACGATGATGTACATATCATGTTATTCATGACAACCACCACCACCACCACAATCTCCTCCACAACCACTAATTTTACCATCTCGATCATTATCATCATCATTATTGAACTACTCTATCATGACCAAAACTCTCGTACTATTCTCATCCATACAGAGAAAGAAACATTTCAAGTTGTTGTTCATTCATTCATTATCTTTGATAAATGTTAAGTGTTAATATTTTCTACAAATCAAAAAAAAAACCATAACTTGTTGATTTTGTTAAATGGAAGAAAATTATGGCAGTACTTTCTTATGTTCGTAGAGCTTGAATTGACAATTTGTATTACTTATTTAATTTTGAATAATTTTAAAAGTTTCCAATGACCGATATACCACTAGAAAGAAGTTGGGGAGATAGAGACAAAAAGCAAGACGGTCACTGTGTTGAAGTTTTTTTTTTAATTATTTACATATTTATTACAATTAAAATTATTATAAACTAAGTTAAAGGGCATTAGCATTGAAGGCTACCCGCCAAAGTTCGATTTCTATTTAGATTTCGTCGAAAATCGATCGAAATCGTTTTGCTCTCGATTTGAGATTTCAAAGAAACTTTAGTTGAATATGGCGCGAAAAACTTAAACTTTTTTAAACATCCAGCTTAAATGTTGAAATCAAGCTCGAGGTCAGTATTATTTTTTGTATATTTATTATTTTCGATCTTCATCGAAGCTTAAATCCATCAATTAAAATCCAATAAATCACAAATCATTTAAAATTTAAATACCAAATCGAACTCGATTTAAACCGATCGATTTCCATTACACACCGGCATAATGTTGCTATCGGATTTCAGTTAGAAAAAACATCCATTACAGCTCTATGTTGGCGAGATATTATAGCCAAAAAGCAAGACGGTCACTGTTTTATAGTCCGATTTCTATTTTGATTTCAAACTACCTTTTGTTAAATATGGCCCGAAAAACTTAAATGTTTTTAAGCATCCACATTGATTTACTGCATAAGGCGGTAATGGATGTTCTTTCTGCGATTGCAACATTATGCGGGTAATGGAACGCGATCGGTTTAAATCGAGTGGGATTCGGTTCGATTAAATCAATCAATTAGAATCCAATATTTCACAAATCATTTAAAATTAAAATACCAAATCGCACTCGATTTAAACCGATCGAGTTCCCTTACCCACATAATGTTGCAATCGCAGAAAGAACATCCATTACCGCCCTCTGTTGGCGAGATATTATAGCCAAAAAGCAAGACGGTCACTGTTTTATACCCCGATTTCTATTTAAATTTGGACCATTCGGTTTGTGATGAAAATCGAAATCGTTTTGCTCTCGATTTGAGATTTCCAACAAACTTTTGTTGAATAGGGCGCGAACAACTCAAACTTTTTTTACACATCCACATTGATTTAGACTGAATAACAGCCTAAATCAACCAATTAAAATTCAATATATCACAAATAATTCAAAATTTAAATCCCAAATGAAATGTTATTTAAATTAATCAGTTTCCATTACATACCCGCATAAAGTTGATTTCGGATTTCAGGGGACATATCACGGGCTTCGACGTCGAATGCAACTTCGTACGAAAACCCATTTTTAACCGATACTACTAAAAGTTTGGATCACGACATTCAATGGTTATTTGTAATCTCATTCTACGGGTTTATACAATAAAAACCCGACAGTGAATATTCTAATATCTAATAAATTGTTAATAAAACAATGAGTTTAGAAATCGATCCCATGCTATTTTTGTACTCATCATCGTCAGAGTCGGAAAATGATGGTAGTGAAACTATAATTAGGAGCAATATTCGGGATAAAAGTAATCCTCTGTAGTTATCCCAAGAGGCCAAACTAGAGTTATATGGAAAGGCGAAGATAACAAAAACAATTACATTTTATTTATTTAAAAAATTAATATTCATCATTTCATCGTACTGCCCACCGCCAGTTTTCTTTTTTGAAGCTTTGTTGTATGACAATTTTTTACATTTTACGCAAATTGTAAAATTACCTTTCTCCATGCTGAAATTTATTGGTTAATTCCACCACAAGTTTTGGGACTTCAGTATTGCTTGGACACAATTCTTCAACTAGGCCGCGGTGTTCCACCATAAATTGTGCAATTTATTGTATTTGATTTCCATTTACTTTGTTAGAGTTTGGTCTCAAAATGTTTTTTTCATAATTATTAGCCGTGTTTTTTCAGGTTACTAAACTAGCATTTGTATGGAAGTAACTCGGTTAGCAAGCAAGTTGGCCTCAACTCGCTAAAGAAACGAGTTGGAGTTACCACACTTAGTTTTCCTTCATAAAGTCAACAGTGGCACACCCTGTTATACAAAAACAAAAGTTTTTTGTTATGTATTCTAAAAAATAATGAAAAAACAAGAGGTCTTATCGACGTATTCGTATTCAGGGCTGTCATAGAAACCAATGTTGTCCCTATTGGTTTTGAAAACGATAAGAAAAAATGCTTTGGTGTCAGGAAAACCATTGTTATCGGTTTTATCAGCAACAGCTGATTTGAACATTGGTTTTATTTACATTGGAAATGGACAAAACCAACTTGGTTTTATGCCACCAAATGAAACCAACATTGGTTTGCAAAATGACAATTAGCAAAACCGACATGATTTCTATGGCAGTCCAAGTGAAACTAAACATAAACTCGAACCTATATTTCGAGAAAATTTTTACTATTCTTACAGAGCAAAAGTGTGGCAATTAATTGATTACTTGTATTTCTTGTATTATTTTATTACGATTTAAAGATTTTTTCCATGTTTTCGAAGAATTCGGCAAAGAACCCTTTTGCTGTTCATTTCATTTTGGTGTAAACAAAGAGACACAATATTGGCACATTACTCAAAACTTGGTTAATGTTGCCAGATAACCATGTTGCAAACTAACTAGGTAACTAAGCAAAAGAACACGTCCATTGTCTCTGAAAAAACATATAAATGGAATGATTTATATTTTTGTTTCACAAATATATAGAAAATACTTACATTGCTTCCATTATACTCTGTTGGTTGGTTTGGCTCTTTTATATAATTTCGTGTTTGTTTTGTTTCTATCACAAACGTGCTATCGACTTCAACTACTCGTTAACGAGTGCAGTAATCAAAATAATTTCAATAGCGACATTAATGTGCACGATATTGAATGCGGTGATTAGGCCCCAGGCAAAAAAAACATCCATTCAATTTATAGTTTTTGAATTTTATTAAGAACGGAATGAAATTTACTCATTTTATTTTATTTATGAGTTTGGAAAGTTTTTGTAGACATTTTTCCATTTTTTAGTTATTATAAGTACTTAAGTCCCATAACATCCCATTTAGGAACATGGGAAACTTCTCTCAAATCAGTCGTTCAGCAAATTGTAATTCTTCCCCCAATATCGCCTCAAAGAACCTGAAAACTACTCTTTCATGTGATCTGTGCTCGATAAAATTATTATACTGACTGGAGCTTAGTTTTAAAAGCCGGCTGCGAACGCATCTAAGGCGTCTATGAGTTAAATCAAGTTTTAAGTGATATTTCTCAATGACTTTAATGAAGTTTTATGTTAAATTTCTCTATGACTAATCAAGTTATGAGTGACTATGACTAATCAAGTTATGAGTGAAATTTTTCTAAGAACATGAAATTGTATTATTTCACTCAACATTTCCACAAAGGACATCGGACAGCTTCTCTCAAATCTGTGATGAAGGATCCTGTTATTCACTGCAATTTTTTTGTCTGATAGTGGACGTTTTCTATTGGCAACTATCTGAGGAGGTCGCTTACGCGATAACTTTACACCATTGATCAAGAATATAAATATAATTTTGTTTACAGAAATCTATAGACAATTTTCATTAGAACCCGTTTGTTTTAAATAACGAGCTAAAGTGAACTCGTTTATTTTATTTTTAAAAATTTTTTTTAATAAATTACAAATTTTTAAATCAAACGGATTATAATGCATAATCAGTTCTTGCATAAAAAGAAATTTCAAAAAATTCTCGTAAAGTTTTGTGGTTATCGCCTTAGCGACCACTTTCTTGTTTAATTAACTAGTGATACGATAAACAAATTCATGATAATATAAGCGATCCAAGGTTTTCACAATTTTATTGGTTGAGAACATGGTACAATAAAGAAGGTAGAGGTTTATGGTAACAGCTGATTTAAAATTTTTTCTCGTTGGAATTTAAATTTGACAATGACAGTTGTTGGATATTGCAAAGTAAAAATTCTGGTTCAAACATTTACAAAAATGTATTTTTGTCATTTTCTTTTAAGTGACGTTGATAATCAAGCGAACTATTTGTTGTTGTTGTTGGGCTAGTGACTATACCTTGCTTGGTGTACCAGGGTTAAGATTTTTAGCGAATTCACAAAAAAAATCATTTTTAAGATTTTTTTTAAACCTACAGAAAAATATTGTAAAAATGGCATTTAGCCGTTTTTCTCAAAGTCTAGCCATTTTTATATTAAATCTAAGCCGTCTTTGCTCATCGATTATTGGCAACACTGGTACGAACTTTTTATAGAGGTATACTGGTCATTGTTACATGTTTTTTTCATACTTTAAGTTCACGTGCTTGTTCTTGGCCTTTTATTTTTCTTATGCGGCATTCACGTATACGAATAAAATCCACCCGATTTCACTTTCATCGGATTTCGGTTGTCAATTTCTACACAACTTGTTAGAGATTTCGACACGAAATCCACTAAAAGGGCATTTTTAATTGTGTACACTAATGAGTTAATCAATTGTTTTTAGTTTCCAGTCCGAAATCAATGTTTGAATGTTAAACTTATTATTAAAATCTACTTATTTCGATGAATATGAAGATGTTTGAAAAGTAAAATTGGATCTGTTAATATAACTTACATACAGTCATACAGACATTCAGCCGAAAAAGTTAAAAAGAAGTAACAACAATAGCAACATAACAAATCTAGTATTTTGTCTACCAAAAACGAATTTTAATTCTTTTTTTGCTGTCTCTGTTGATTGTTTAATGTACATAAACATCATTGTGTGTTTTTTCTGTTAGTATGAATTGAGTTGTCAACAAATTCAAATAACTTATTTTTTTGCCATACGAAAATGTCAAAATAAACTTAAATAAACAACCTATAACTGTTATTAACCTCTTAATAATAATAACTCATAAACTTTTTCATCATTTGCCTCATTAACGATCGCAAAACAAAACCAAAACACTTCCAAAAACAAACAAAAAAAATTGTATCCGAATCGAAAAAAATCATGTGAAATTGAAATCATCAAATATTAAAAAAACAACATAACTCGAAACAACAACAACAAAACATCATTTAGGAGCAGCAGCTGCAACAGAAATCTCACGAAGCAACAGCGACAACCAGCGAGCTTTAATCGATGAGGTTGCATCACCGCGACCATATCGTTCAGCGTTTAATTCGTATAGAAGATTTTCAAATATGGCCACCCAAACACCTACGACATCATCGAAAAGAATCCACTACAACGATGATGAGCCAGTTGATGGCGATAATGCTGATGCTGACCATGATCGTTCTCTTCGTCGTCATCGCGGCGGTGATGACCACGATGACGACGATGGTGAACAACAAGATCGGCATCATCGTACAAATGCTGTAAGCAGCCGTTATCGTTTGCCCGTATTCTATCAGAGGCGCCGGGGTCGTCATACCATCCTATCATCGACCGCCAGGGATTCTCGCAGAGATCGGCACATAAATCTGGCAGCTAAATATTCTTCCATCTAAAAAAAGTAAACACGAAATTGAAACAAGGTTCGAATCGAATTATAAACAGAACGACGGCGATGACGACGACGGCGATATCGACGAAATCGTTAACTTTGTTATAACTGTACATACCGATATACCACATAGTTCATTATGATATTTAGTAGGTAATTAATTATAATACACAAGAAAGCCAAAAAAATAAATAATAATTTTTAATGTCTACAATTACTACGAGTATATAAAATCAGAAATTACTAATAATAATAAAAAAAAAACTAGAAATCGAATGCAAAGAATGAACATTTTATAAAATTCCACACAAATTAATCAGAAAGACATAAACCTACATACATCATCCATACATATTTATTTATTTAGCTATTATTGAATTAGAAGGAACTTTGTATATAGCCACAGAAAACAATTTAAAAAGGGAATTAACACACTAGTTTAACAATTTAATAGAGAAGAAGACAAGCAACAATTACAATTTTATTTTACAATTTCACTGCCAAAATCAAATGAAATAGAAGAAGAACCATTTCAAAATCTTCATCATGTGGGTTACATTTTTTGTTGTTTTGGCACCATGAGGACAAATAGGTCATCTGTGGCGATCATTAAACGGGTAATTTCATGGTACAATTATAAAAGGTTAAGTCATTTGTCCAACAACAAATAATAAGATGCAACCATGTGACTTTCGATTGTCAAACTTAGGTGACATATGCGTCAAAATCATATGACATTTGTGAAAAAATAACAAACAAAAAAACACAACAAATCATAAAGTTGTGAAACTGCCAAATGTGTGGAAATTATTAATAAACTACACTGCGTTTCATAATCATCTTTGATTCAGTTGGTATGTTAGTTGACAAAATATTTAGACCCATTAAGTTATCATACACAATAAAATGATCAAAAACATTCAACAAAAATAGTTTATATCCTCTTTATGGTTTTCGTTTCATTCTGCAGTTTAAAACTTATTGATGTTTCATAACTAAAGACGCACTCTTATGCTCTTTTCACTAGGCACTTTTGAAGTGTTTTCAAATGTTTGGCCAAAACAAGTCAAAATGAGACGTTTTTCCAATACAAATTCAAGTGATGAAAACGTCTCACTTTGACTTGTTTTTGTACGAAAGAGGAACGAAAACGTTTCGCACAGGCGATGCCACCTTAAACAAAGTGTGTCATCTCCAAAATAATCGTTTTTTATCGTTGGTTTGTCATCTCAAGGCAGACATTTTTAATCAATCGTCAAACATATTTGGTGAAATAGATATTTTATGAAGCAAAAGTAAAAATAAGCGTGCTAAAAGAAAGAAAAAACAATTTAATTTATCCATTTGTTTAAGAAAAATTTGTATGTCAGTATTTAATAGTCACCACGTTGTTCTTTGTTTGTAACAAATAATGAACTGTCAAACGAAAACCAAAACGAGAATGAAAACGACCACAAATTGTGTGAAAATTGGTTGAGACGTTTTGAAAAGTTTCGAGCGAACACGAGAATAAAAGGTCTAATGAAAATGCAGTATTACAAAATTAAATAAATTTATTTTTAAAATTTAAATAAAATAACATTAATTAACCCACTTGGCGCCGAAATATTTTTTTTTTGAAAAAAAGTATTTTTGTATTTGGTTTATATTGAAAATGCATTAAGTGATGGCAAAGAAATAGAAGAAAAATAACGGGACCTTTTAAAAGGACGGTGTGGCGCCAAGTGGGTTAATACTGGATAGGGCCTCCCATATTTTTAATAAGATTACAAATTCTATCGTTCATACTGTTTATCAAATTAGTTCGCCAATCTTTATCGATTGACCACCTTTCAGCAATAACCACTTCTTTGAGGTCAAATACAGTTTGGTATTGGCGGTTTTCTACATAGACACGACGGGTCAAGATTCCCCATATGTTCTCGATTGGGTTCTGGTCAGGAGAACATGCGGGACAGTTCATAGTTTGAATATTTCTTGATTGCAACCATTCTTAAGAATGTCGACTTTTATGAACTGACGCGTTGTCCTGCTGAAAAATCAGCCCTTCATTGTTGCTGCTTTCCCAAAATGGCAATAATTTATCTTCTAAAATATTAAAAATATAAATAATTAAAATATTAATATTAAAAATATTTTTTTCTTCAAAATATATGTGTAATGTAAACAAACACAAACGTCACTTTAAAAATCTGTTAAAGTAGGGCCGAAAGAATGTTAAAATGCACACATTTAATAATGGTTTACAAAACGATTATTAAGCTAATAATCGTTTATGAATACAGTTTTCATACATTAAGCTTAACAATCGTTTGTAAAGCTGTTTTAAATTTTTATGAATACGGCTGTAAGACTTCCACGTACTCCATTGAATTCATCCGACAACTAGAAAATGCCAAATCAAGCATAACGTCACTCCCCAGACCATTAAGGAACTGCCATCGAAATTTCGTTTTGTGAAATATCGTGGTTCCTTCCGTAGATCTCTCCAATAGCAATTGAAACCATCTGGAACTCAAGATTGAATTTTTTCTCATCCGAAAAAATTACTTTAAAAATTAAAAAAAATTATAGGAGTTGATAAATTAGAAAGATGAAAAAAAATCAATAATCATGAAACTAACCCTGCTCAAGTTTGTTTGCAAATTGTTCTTTACAAAGTCCAGGCGTGCTTGTTTTTGACGAGGGAATAGTTTTGGCATTGTCATAAGCTTTTGTCTGGTAATTGTTTCGGACTCTTTTAAGACTCTACTTATCGTAGGCTTTGACACATTTATGACACACTCATTAGCAATCTGGGAAAGGTTTTTCATGGAATTGCTAGCAGCGTTAATAACACGGCGCATGTCTCTTTCTGATAGCTTTTTTTGGTCCCCCTGTTTTGTTCTTGCCATATCAACTTTGTTTTTTTGTTTCAAAATTTTCAACAACTTTCTTCGATCGACTAATTTTTCGTCCAATTTCTCGATAGCGTAAACAAATTTCTTAAAAAGTTAAAATTTTGCCTTTTTCAATTTTAGTAAGGTACGTACCACGTGGCATTTTGTTGAACTTTACAATCCGAAACAAATTTAACCAAATTGGTTGTTAATTTGTTGACACAACTTTTATTTGAACTCATTTGAAATTGTTTTTTTATTACAACACGTCTATAGTTATGCAACTCTAAGAAATACAGTTATAAGTGGTAATGTTCTCAATTTAAAGAGATGGTGGCTTAAATTGTCCAAAAAAATATAGTTATACTACTACAATATACAACAAGAAGTCCCATAAAAATATCTTTTAAACTTTAAATAACACCAAAAATGTAATGCGTCTATAGTTATGATACGGAGTGTTTAATAAAAGTTTCTATAAGTTGTAGATCTCGAAGTGAATTTTCTCATGTGGTCGGTCAGTAGCAAGGTTTCAGTGTCCAAAGGGGTGTTTACAAGATTTGAACCAGAGCTGAATCCGTGTCTTCAATTTTGTTTAAAAAAGGCGGATAACATTGATTTGTAACGCCCACCTATGTCTAAAACGTTGTTTCCAGTTCTTATCTGCTCTAAGCTATAATGAAGCGGATGGTCGTGCGTATGATACAAATTTAGAACAACAAATAGTCAGATGTAGCCCTGTGACTTTTGATTGTCAAACTTAGATGACATATGCGTCAAATTCATATGACATTAGTGACAAAAAAAAACAAAAACATAGAAAACAACAAATTAACGGCCAAACGTGTGAAAATTACGAATACAATATACAGTAGAGTCTGGATAAGTGGAACAGTTTTGGCGATCCTTGCACACTTCGAACAAAAAATAAAAATACATCTTAAGCTGGAGTTTAAACCTCTTTACGTGGGACTAGATTTTTGGAACTTACCTATACAAGTGGGAATTTTTAGTGGAATTTTCCTTTTCCCTTTTTATGCTGTACCTCCAAAGTACTTATTTTTCTTTTCTCTCTGGTTTATTGCGGAGTGTGACGCAGAGCAATTTCTCGCTAAATATGGCGAGATCGAAGACTTTTGGCGATTTATATTTTGGTAATTTGGCGATTATCCTGGCGCTTTTTATGACAACGCCCTAAGTTTACTTTTAAAGGTCCTAATGAAAAAATAGCAAACTCACTCACTTGCTAATTGTCGTTTTTGCAAAGCAATGTTGGTTTCATTTAGTGTCAATGAAACCAAGTTGGTTTTGTCCATTTCGAATGTAAATAAAACCAATGTTCGAACCAGCTGTTGCTGATAAAACCGATAACATTGGTTTTCATGATACCAAAGCATTTTTTCTTGTCGTTTTCAAAACCAATAGTGACACCATTGGTTTCTATGACAGCATTGATTGGCAGTTCTGTCACTGCGGTTATAAATTGGCGATTTCATTTGTGTAAATTTGACCAATAATTTGGCGTCAGAGGCCAAAAAAATGACAACCCTGGTGCGATGTTGCGAGCGCTCGGCTTTTTTCACTTTTATTTTTATGTAAATAAAAGCATATTCTTCTTTTAAATTTTTTTAATTGAACTTTAGCATTTGAATTTAATGCCAACAAACAGAATCTACAAGCATCTCACACCGACTTTAAAAAAAACCTCTTTAAATGGGATAAAAATCAAATTACCTGGATAAGTGGGAAACTGCATTAGTGGGAAACCTCTTGAAGTTGGATTAAACATACGTCCGGCCCTCTTACACAGGTTCGACAGTATATCACAAATTCGTCTACGTTGTAGTTCTGGGTCATTATCGAGGCTTCGGTGACCAAGAGGGCAAGACGAGTGATTACACGATTAAGGAATGTAGTGCGCAGAAGAGCGACTGTGCCATGGGCTGTGTGGCATGGCGCGCCGTCCTGCATGAACCAGAATCAATGTCGCGAAATCAATGTCTTCAAAAAAGGTCGACTAACATGACTTTGTAAGGCCAACCGATGACCAAAACGTTTCCAGGTCTAAGCTATAATGAAGAGGACGGTCATTCGCCTGTAATTTCAGAGCCATATAAACCTTGTAATCCGAGACCTTTGTGCAGAATTCTCCTAAGGTTAGTGGTTGAGGTGTTGAGATCGATGTGCTTCTCGGCTACTGCAGACACATTCTCGTCTTTGTGCACCTAAAATAACTTCATTTTCGTAATTCGCAAAACTGTCAATAAGGATGCAATCAGAAATCACTCTATGGAAAAAATTTAATCAGCTGTTCACTTGATTTTACCTTCTATAATTGTGTCATGGTCGTTTGCCTTAAATTTCTGAGTCAAATGGACCTTGTAAGCGAATAATCCGAGACCTTTATGCAGAGCGTGACGTGTTGAGTTCTTTGGATCGACGACGAGTCGATGTGCTAGGACTGAGCAGCACACTCTCGGCTAATGCAGCCACATTATCGTCTGTGCGCACCCACAATTAGTTTCTTTTCGTTATTCGCAAAACTGTCAATAAGAATTTAAACAAACAAGAAAATTCCAACAATACATCCCTTATTTAAAAAATTTTAATCAGCTGTTCGCTTGACATTACCTTCTAAAATTGTACCATAGGTAACTTCATGATCCATGAGTAATTATCGATTTTTGCTTTTGTCTACAACGATAAAAGCCTCTGAAAGATTCGATTTAAACATAATTCCCACAACATCCCATTAAGGAGCAAGGGTAAACTTCTCTGAATTCAGTAAAAAATGATTCACTTCTTATACTCACATATCGGGACCTACTGTTTAACGCCGAACGCCTTATGCATTTTATGGACAAGTTTTTACATTGCTAAGAGAAAAATCTTTTACTCGTCAAGTCACCGGCATTAACGAGGTGGAAACCCGCGGCTAAAAAAATTTGTTTATGTTCTTATCCGAGGTTGTACCAGGGCTACTAGTCGTGCACACTCCCATTACAGCACCGCCGCCGATATGCTTTAAGAATAAAATATCGTAAGTTGTTTATCATCAACGGACAAAAAAATAGGGTCAGCTTCACACACAATTTTTAAAATTTCGGACAAATTTGTAATACTATTAGAAAAAGTTTGGTTGGAGGTATTGGGTGTAAATGGGGAGAGTTTCTTAAAATAATTATCTGGCAATGTCTACAATTCAAGACATCGTTGATACATATTGCCTAAAATAATACTGCATTTTTATTGGGCCATTTAGTCTCGTTTTTGCTCGAAACTTTTCAAAACGTCTCAACCAATTTTCACACAATTTGTGGTCGTTTTCATTCTCGTTTTGGTTTTCGTTTGACAGTTTATTATTGTTTACAAACAAAGAACAACGTGGTGACTATTAAAATACTGAAATACATATTTTTCTTAAACAAATGGATAAATTAAGTTTGTTTTTCTTTTAGCACGCTCATTTTTACTTTTACTTCATAAAATATCTATTTCACCAAATATGTTTGACGATTGATTAAAAATGTCTGCCTTGAGATGACAAACCAACGATAAAAAAACGATTATTTTGGAGATGACACACTTTATTTCAGGTGGCATCGCCTGTGCCACGCCTTGTTTTGGCCAAACTTTTGAAAACACTTCAAAAGTGCTTAGTGAAAAAAGAGCATAAGAAAAGTTAAACGTAGTTGCCCATTGCAAATTCTATTGATAATTAATTATAATTTACAAGAATAACAACTTTTAGTCGCGAAAAGTGCTTCGTAACCGCTTATATAAAATCTTACTTACAAAATATTAAATATCTAAATAATGGGTAATATTTTGCACTGTAGGACGGTAAGTTTTATCATTCGAAATTTAAAAGATAAAGGTCAAACAACTTCCGATTGTTTAAAAACACATTGCCATGCCATATCGTAGAATTTTGTGTGCAATGCGTCAGAAGACAATAGCAATATGTTATGAAAGCAAGGCCGCAAAAAAAATTTTGCTAAATAGGCTAACCGCATTAAGCTATTTCATCTTGGAACTCTTTTAAGTTTTCTAGAACAGTTAAAACTGAGCTATTTCCAATAAAACTGTGAAACTCCGGTTAGTAAAAACATTCATTCCGGTATATCTACCCGAAAAGTCCCGGAGGTAAAAAAACGACTGCGACAGAATTGCGTATTATTCAAAATATCAAATAAAAACTTACGAACGCCCTAGGAAAAAATTGCGAGACGTGTCTAATCTGAAATAAATTTAGACGAATCTTAAATAAATTAAGTTGGTAATCATGAAAAAACTAGGCTTAAATGGTCTAAAAATAAAAAAAAAAAACTTTGTTTCCGCAACACAACAAAAACCTATAAGCATGGAAGAAGTAATATCATGGTTTATGGGTGATTTTCTAGGCATGAAGTATGACCCATATAATGGATTCAGGAAAGCGTGGAAAAAATCTGTATTTGCAAGTCCTAAGCGAAGTGATGTTGCTCTATTTAGAATGAAGAATGCCCTTAAAATAAAAATTTCAACAAGACAACGATGCGAAACATACTTTGGGTCTTATAAAAAAAATTTGTTTAAGAATAATAACGTGAATGTAGTACCATGTCCTGCACGATTTCTATAAAAAAAATGGTTTCGAGATAATAACGTGATTGTACGATTTCCTGATCTAATTTCTATAGAATATTTTTAAAAAATAGTCAAGAAAAATTTGATAGTAAAAAAATAAAGGAATAAGGACGATTTTTAGAGGAAACATTCAATGCATAAGGGATTCTAAACTAAAAAGGATTTGTTTGGTAGACCTAATGCTAACAAGTTGCAGATTGTTTTACAAAATAAAGGTTGCATTTGTAAGCTGAACTATTTTTAAAATACATTTCAAAATCTAATTTTCCTTTACTAACATACTCGATTGCATATTTCTAGTTCAATAAATATCAAAATTTAATAGAACTGTACCCGCTCGTGGGTTTTTATCGTTCAAATATTTCTAAAATATGTTTTTACGCTTGAGACTAAAGGATTGTAGGTAATTATTTGATTTATTATTCTAATCAATTTATATGTAATAATTATCTCGAATTTTTTTTTTTATATATATCCAATATCAGGACAAGTCCCTTTTCCGATACTATTCATTTCTGCGTTAATTATATAAAACGGACAAAGTATATTTAATTTTATTTTACCATTTTATTTTACCCAAACGTTTTATTAATTTAGAATTGATCTTGAGGCAATATATTGTAATATCAAAAAGATTTTCTTTTAAGAAATCTTTTAATAGTATTCCAAACTAAAGTTTTGTCATCTTAATTTGCGGGTAATATTTTCTTTAAACGCTGCAAAAAGCATTTCAAACTTCATTACAAATGGAACATGGTTTAAATACTTTTTAGATTGGAGTATAAATTTGCCAATTTCAAACGGTTGCTGGCGTTACATTTTTATTTGACATTTTAAACACTGAATTCCTGTCAAAGAACGTTCTGGCTTACGGAAAATGTACTAGAACTATCCTTATCATCAAGTTACAATTTTTATAAAAATTATAGAACATATAAATAAATAAAAAAAATGAGAAAGATATACATAATTCATTAAATGTATATGTATAGAGGAAACGATTTACTTTAAACACAAATAAAAATATTTAATATTTGAAATTGAAAATTTAAAAAAAAATACAAAAAGAGAAACAGAAAAAATAAATTAAGAAAAGAACTGCCAATAAGAAAACATAAATAAACTAATTCTAAAATAAAATCCAAAAGAAGACACATTCAGACATATATAGTTACAAAAATTTAAAAAAAAAACACTCGTATAAATTAATTTAAATAAATGTGACTTACTGTGGATAAAAATAAACACGTCGAAATAATTAAAAAAAACACAACTAATTAATAGAGACATATTACAATTTAATAAAACAAAACAAAAAAGATACAAGGGTAACAAAAAGGCTCCATTAGAGAAAAGACCAATTACGAAAACCACATAAAATAATTAAAAATCATATAAACCAACAGAACACAAAAAACAACAACAATGATACACATAAAAACACTTTTGTCGGAATATAACAAAATAACTAAGAATAACACTAGGAAGAAAAGTAAAAAATTAATTTACCATAATTGCAAATAATGTAAACAAAAACTTGTAAAGTATAAAAAGGTAAAATGTAATTATAGAACTTATAAAAAAGACAAAAACAAACCAAACCAATTGGATAACATTTTGTGACAAAAAACAAACTTAAATGGAATTAAGAAAGATGTTTCAGTCAAAAACCAACACAAACATTTACATGACAAACAAAATAGACAACAACAAAAAGTGAAACATGAAAATGAGTATAAAAAACCAAACACATTTTTTATTAGAAAAATTCCATTCAATGAAAAGCCGGTAATTACCGAAATATTTAGTTAATATACACACATACATGCATATATTTAAAAATTGATTCTAAACAAATTTTATTTAAAAATTTAAACGAGAAAACACACAAAAAAATCTTAGATTTTATTATGTTAAAATTTAATAACAAAAAAAATAGATTTTATATAATATCACAACCACACTCATACACACATATACACACAAATCAATCGCATAATGTTTGTTAAATTTATGTAATTCTATAAAAAAAAAACAACAAAATTTTGAAAAACCAAAAATAAATAATTTTAATTTATTCCTTTAACTTTTTAGCGTTTATTTAATGTTTAGTTTGAATTATTTACCTTTTTTTTTAAATAATTTGGAGGCAATTCATTTGTTCTTAGAAAAATCTAAAAAAGAAAAAGGAAAATATTTGTTAGCAAAAGGGGTTTCAATGTAATTGTACACAAGAATAAAGATTAATTGAAAATTAATAAAAATTAAAAAAAAAAAACAAATTAAAAACATATTTAATAAAAAAAAAACAAAACTGTCGGTTGCAACCGACTCTAGTATGTTCTACATCACTTGGGATGAGCACATTGTACAGGATTAATGGAAGATCATTCAATAATTAAACAAAACAAGCTGTTGTTAGATTCATTAAAATATTACCTTGGATGTTCGAATCGTTTTTCATTAAAACATTAATTAATAATTTTTATAGCAACAGAAATAGTCTGACAACCTCATTGAAGTTTCATGGACGAAGAGGATGTCAACACCCAACAGTGGCAAGTTGTAAGGCCCAATTTTGTGATACCATTGAAGAGGTACATATCTTTACATATTGCCCTTAGTCAACAAAAAGGTATTAACTCAAAAATCTTCAATATTAAGCGGAGGTAAAAATTGTTTTCTTTAAAAGTTAAAGTACTCTAAACCATAAAGATGGTCTAGTTTATACCACCAACCGTCGCATGAAATGTTTACTAAATTTGTCATTCCGTTTACAACACATCGAATTTTTGATGGAACACCATACAACGTATATACGAGTATAAGTACATACGAGTAACTTTGGTCGTCGGAATATTAAAAGATGATCTAGTCTGTCTGAGTGCTAGTTTAAAGCACGATAGCGGTCAAACGTAATGAGCTCTGAAGTTTTGCGCAATGATGTTTACAGTCATAACCTATTTGGGCGGCGAAAAAGAATGGACTAGGGGAAAATTTTTTGATGGACTTAAGGTACCTTGGAAAAGTTACACTTTTTCAAGTATTATTTTAACATATTATATTTGTTTGTGCACGAATCTTGGCTTAAAAGGGGACTGTTAGTTGAGACACACTTAAAATCTCAAAAAAGGGTATGGTTGCTGGAACTTTCGTACTTTTTCTTTTGTAATCCAGAAAAAAAACGTAAACTTTATCCTAAGAAACGTTAGGACATTCCAAATTTATGAAATTTCATTCAATTATGACTCAAAAAAGAAATTGCGAGAAACAGCTGCTAAAGATAAGGTCAAAGTTAAAGAAATGAATCATAAGCCAAAGTTAAAGATGAGTCATAAGCCACCTTTTCATAGGCCGGGTCACATATACAAAACCTACTCAAAGTTTGGGTTCGAACGGAGGGATGTAGAGGCCCACCATAAAAACGGCACGTATGAACACAAATATTACCATTATTATTAATAATAATAAAGAATGGTTCAAACTAGAAAATTTCCCCCCGTCTTTTTCGATGCCAGGGAAAGCGAGAAAGATTTTTGAATTTCCCGGGTTCCCAGACGGGAAAAAAAATCTAAACTTGCTTAAAGTCGAACCACTTTGTAATTTTCAGATTTTGGGTGTGTTTCAGAAATTTCACAAACCAATTCTTATTGTTCTCGACAAAAGCTGCTTGAAAAAAAGTATTACTTTCAAGATTTTTTTAAAGCATTCAATATAGGAATTTATAAAAAGTAAAATTATTTTCTACGTTAAATTAAGTAAGTGTTTCAGTAAATATTCTATAACTTCGAAACCCATGGCAGACCCCTCTCTGAAATTTTCACAGCTAGCAGATTAAATAACAGTCAAAAAAATTAGGAAAAATGTTCGTTTTTGAAATATGTAAAGATTCTTGATTAACAGGCTTTTGTCGAACAATGATATTGATTTTTTTGACATTATCGAAAAGAGGACGTCATTATCTTTTAAGCGGCACCTCATTTGTTTGTTTAGTATGCGGCGTTCCCAAAATATTGAACCTCTAATACATCTATTTTTTTTTAAAAAAGGCCGACTAGCTCAACTTTGGTATGCTGTAAGATTCGAACCAAGCCCTATCTGAGAACAAATTAGAAGTCATACGACAGACAACAACTAGTAGTACATATATGTCAAGTTACATTAAAATCAAGGAAGTTAATTTTTAAAAGTGCAGTTTTTATGTCGATTTTGTTTGGAAAACAACAAAAAAGTGGACATTCACGAAATAGAGGACTTGAGTTCGTTTAGCACCACACCAAAGGTACTTTAAATAAGGCAAATTTCATTGTAATCCAAGTATGGATCTATTTTTAAGATTAAGCTGAGATTGATCCCAAGGATTCGGGGATCCAAGGGACCCGCTTGGTCAAAACAAGCAATCGATAACAGGGGTACT
The DNA here is from genome assembly GCA_963513945.1 of Hydrotaea diabolus. Taxonomy (NCBI): domain Eukaryota; kingdom Metazoa; phylum Arthropoda; class Insecta; order Diptera; family Muscidae; genus Hydrotaea; species Hydrotaea diabolus. Next base: position 27,796,977 of record OY740720.1, on the reverse strand, counting down.
CAAATTCAAGCATATTTCGCAACAAAGCCAAATATGACATCTTTCTTAAGACTACCAGAAAGAGTGGCTCTTATCCATAGCACCTAGATATCTAAAATATGGTCATACAGATCAAAAGAAGCATCTGTAGGTATATTTTTAATTTTTGCCATTTCAATAGCGAATCGGCTGTGGAGGGAATATAATATTCAAACTAGCCGACTATTACGTCTATACTTGTTTTGTGAAGGAATGGGACAACCGATGGAAGATTTCTACGCTGGATAGATATGACCTCTGTTTGTTGTTTTCTAACAAAACTGAAATTTGAAATGTTAAGTTTGTATCCTTCAGCAAAACAAGGGCAATGGTTATTCTTTAATATTCTTATTTATATTATTTAATTTCTTTATCCATTTTAACCAATTGGTACTCACTCAAAGACAAAGGTCGGAACTTAAAGCTTGAAGCACAATATGTATTAGAACGAAACTCGGACGAGCAAAGGCGCTGTCATTTTGGTAATATTGTTGTTGTTGTAGCGGCACACAAAGTGCCGGGGTAACAGCCCTTGGCCAACGAATTGTTGCTTCCGGCCAATCCGGTGCATAGAACCGACTGTCTTGGGGTAATATTGTGTTTCTATTTCCTGGACTGTTCAACGTTGTTTGAAGTTCTATCCTTTACAACAAATTCTACTTTAGTGTACGAGGGCTCTATGATTATATTAGGGATTTCAGCGACTTGAGGAAAACCTGCTCCGATTGCCCTTTATTCCAGTTAAAAAGCACATTCCTGATTTCTTGTAGGTTTTTTCACATCGTGATTTTTGACAAATTTCATGGTCGGACCTAACCTGTGAATATTTTATATTATAGTCATTTATATAAGAAATTTGTTCATTTCTAACTTACCTCCAACTAACAACTTATGTTAAGAATTTGTGTGACATTAGTGGCTAGATGTCTTTGTTGATGTTGTTGTTGCGGCGCACGTAGTGCCGGGTTGACCGCCCTTGTCCTAAGATTTATGCTTCAGGTCAATCCGGTAAAAAGAACCGGCCGTCGCCTTCACCTTTGGTTTATATAAAAATCCCTTCTCAAAATTGAAATAAATCTGAGAATGACTTCAAATTGGGGGTCATGGTTCCAGTCACCATTTTAATATTTTATTAAATCTGAAACCAAGAAAACATAAAATATAATTTTTGTTTGTACAATTTTTTTTTTAAATGGAATGACATATGTAGAATCGACTACTTTTGATAATTTTTAAATTCACTATCGAGTTTTATAGTTGCCACTTTTTGGAAACCCGAAATGGATTCACTTTTATCGAGAGATCCGATACAAATTAAAATAGATTTTGACATGGAAACCAGTAAAACCGCATTTCTTGCTCATGTACACGTTTGCCTGAATTTTCTTTGAGAATCGACAAACTTAAGTTTTTTAAATATTTCAAATAAAATTGTGAATATTAAAGTACTGTTCAGTCCGACAAGACATGATACAAAAAAACTCAAGTTTGTGTTAAAATATAATTACTCACGTTCTTATTCATTCCAAGGCGACACGGCCAAAAATCGTAATCGACTGAGATGCGACAAAATATATAGAGGCGGGAGCAGCGTTTTTAGATTTTTTTGCTTGATTTATTTTTGTGCCGACAACTAAAATAAAACATTTTCAAATTACTTGTTTATTAATTTAAAACAAAAGAACACAAGTAATAAAATAATGTTAAATTTATTATTAATTCAAATAAGTTTGCATGCCTTTTAAAAGATACTTATATTTGAAGCTTATGGTTGCTTCTGAACTCTACCAAATATGTACAAATATTTGAGAATATATAAATTTCAATTCCTTATATGAGTGGGAGCCAAATTTTTTATCGCAAATTAAAATTTGTTTTCACAATACGACCGGTGTTGGTGAGCGGCAACTTGCGCTTTTTCCTGAATACTTATATATTATTTCTGACCGCTGAAGAGAAAACAACGTACGTTTTGGTGTCACCGGTGCTATTTTACAGCTTAAAAGTAAAATAAAAATGTCGTCAAGAACTTTGGTAAACTTCAGGACGAAAACATTTCAACCTGAATTGTTCTTACCAGTTCGCTGCGAAACAATTTACAATAGAGTGTCTCGACTTGTGTTAATGATTAATATGTTTTAAAGCATTTTGCAAAATATATTGGATCTGAATGGCTGCATTCTTATAGATGGATCAGCTACAAAGCTGCTCAAAAATGGAGTTTTGCTTCAATGACATTCTCCTGTTGAGAAAATAAATCAAATAGCCTTTAAATTATTTTTAGCCAGTAATTTTGCGAGATATTTTTAAATTTTTTTTAGAAAAAGTATTTTAATGATTACATTTTTTTTTTATTTCGAAAAGTTCTTCCATTGAACTTTTATTCAATTTAAAAAAAAAAAACTATAGCGGTCAACATAAGTATCAACTAACAACTGACCATGGCACAATAATACAGGTAGTGACATTTGCTACCACAATACAAGAATAACAGGCAATTTTTTTTTTAGTAAACAACGAAGTGGTCAAAGTTGCTGGCTAAAATGCAAGGTACAATAAATAAGGTAGAGTTATGCTAACAGCTGATTTTAATTTTTTTCTTGTAATTTAAATTGTCAATTTGAAAATTGACAATTTGTTAAAGTTTGTAAAGGAAAAATTCTTTATCCAACATTCGCAATTATCATCAAATATTCACAAAAATGCATTTTTGGCCTTCTCTTTTAAATGACTTTGACAATCTAGCGAACTATTTTTGTTGTTGTTGGACTAATGACAATACCCTGTTTATTGTACCATGGTTAAAATGTTCTAAAATGGCTTTTTAGAAAAATATAAAACTTAAATGGCATTTCAATTTTGTAAAAGAAAACCTGATAGCTTCGCTTAAAAACAATGAAAAAAGTATAAAATCAGCTGATTGTCGATACCACCTGCATAAATGTGCCATGCTACTGACTTTAATTGAGAAAGGGTTGCTCGACTGTCGGAATCGTTAAGCATATTCTATAATGTGGAAAACTTCGACTTTTCCACATTTTAATTTTTTTAGCTGTAAAAAAGATAATTTAAAAAATTGTAAAGCCAATTGTTCAAAACTTGTTAGTTTTTGAAATCGGCTGAGCACGATTTATCCAGTTAAGTTCGCCATGTCGAACAAAAACTTTTATCCATCCTAATCCTGTTTTAAGAGTGTATTGAAAAAGGATTTCCCTATTTCACTTACTAGGTTTACAAACTTTGGTTGGTATTACAATTTTTTTTACAATCGTACAAATTCCAATAATTGACAAAAACGTTTTTAAAGGCATTTTAGAAACCTCTTAATAAAATGTGGTTTATCCACAGGAAAACTATAGACATGTAACATCGAGTGTTTAACTTGATTTCAATCTGTATTCTGCTTCGTTGACCCTTAGCTGCGAACATCTGTGTCGGATAAGTCCTGGGTACTATGGTATAATCGTTTCTAAAAAATCAAGTTTCAATAAAACAATTAAAAAAAGGAATTAAACGTTTAATCGAAAATTTCGAAGTTAATTTGTCAAGTGTAAAAAAAACGGTTGACATTTCACATTAACAATATTATCGCAATGACGACGATGTTGAGGTTTCACGTAACCGATAGAAATGTTCCACTTGTCTTTTTCTCTTAGCCGTTTTTTCCTTCTACAATATTTCTTTCCTGTTTCCGATGTCTCTAAGATCGTGATGAAGGATATACAATTCAATGTTATATTAAAAAAACCAAATATAAGCATTTCTCAAAGGCAACGCAATTAGTTAGCTAAAATAAATCTATAATCATGTATTACAACTTTTAGTCAAGCTTTGCTTATATTTTCTTATTTCAATACAAATAAAGTGTTTAAAAATAAACGCTAAATACTTGAAACTCTTGTGCTAAAATTACAAGTACGCCATCACTTAAAATAGTGATTTTTTATTTTCTATTAATTATTTGAAATTTTTTATTCCTCGTTATATCTTTTACAGTTCTCTTAATATTCTCGTCTTTTTTTTTAGTTCGTCTTTCATAACAACCTTGTCATGCGTACTATTTTCATACCCTTTCTTTAATTTTCACTCCATATGTCATTTGTTTAAATTAATATCTTCATTTTTAAAGGCATATTTAATTATTTCAATTTCTTATAACAGCAAAAGAAAAAATTATATGAGACATTATTAAAAGAAAAATGAAAACAAAAACTTAAACGGAAACCATGTAATTTCTATGAAATAAATTATGTAAAAGTATAAACTTGAATACTTAATAAAACAAAAAGAAATAATGAAAATATAAAATTGAAAAGTATAACTAAAATAAAGAAATGATTCATAAAAAAAATTATTTAAATTGTGTTTTAATTTTGTTAAAGACGGATCACAGTAAGTTATATAGAATATATATTAGGGCCGTTCAAAAAAATTGCATAAGGATTTTGCTGATCTTGATTAATTTCAAAATTTCCTTTAGACATATACTTATAGTTAAATTAAAAGCCTGTAGAAGAAAAGGTTGTTCGTTCAAAAAAAAAAGTATTTATTTTTATTTGCATAGCAAAGTCAAAATTAGTTACGTTGACTTTGCTTTGTATGAATAGTTACCTATTACTGAATGATGAAGTGTATACTAAATTTGTCGTTACGTTTGCTACACCATAAAATATTGATCGCACGCAGAAAAAAAGTATGGTTGTGGTGACAATATTCGAAGAGGATAATACTATTGTTGGGTATATGGTTGTGGTACAACAATATTATGATCCTCACAACAATAGTATGATTCAAAAACAACCATACTATGATCTTCACAACAATAATATGATTCACACAATACCATACTATGATCCCCACAACCATAGTATGATTCACACTCAACCATACTATGATCTCCACAACCATAGTATGATCCTCACAACCATAGTATGTTTCACATACAACCATAGTATGATCCTCACAACTATAATATGATTCACACACAACCATGTTATGATCCCTACAACCATAGTATTATCACACACAATTAAACTATGATCCCCAATATAATTTATTAGAATTTGTTTAAGTTGTCGACGATAGATTTGATCCCCAATATTATTTATTAGAATTGGTTTAAGTTGTCACAAATAGATTTGAATTATGAAAATTATTCAAAAATACATTAAACAGTAGAAAAAATAAGTTTAAGTAAACGTAAGCGTTTTTAACAAAAAAATCTGTTAAACAAAGCCAAAGCAGCTTGTTTAAAAAAATTTAATTTTGATAAAAAAGTACTATTATTGCATTAGATCCGTACCAATAACACCAATTCTTAAAAGCATATTTTAATGAAGAAAAATTACAATTATACAGTATGATTGCCGTAATCATATTATTGTTAACATAAAACGCCAAACACAATACTTTTGTCGCACCAACCATATTAATAATGTTGCTATAACCATATTTTCATTTTTAAATTTGGCAATAATACTATTGTTACATTTCAACAATATTAATATTGCAGCAACTATACTATTGTCAAAAATAAATTCAGTTAACAATGCTATGGTTGCGACGAACATACTTTTATTGTGGAAAACATATTATTATTGCCGTGACCATGTAGTAACCATGTTTTTTCTCTGCGTGCGGAGACCATATAAAGTATTTGTGCTGCACTGATTTTTAAGTTAACGTCAGTACATGTTCCTGAGTTAAAATAAAGGTGGAGCCGATGCACCGTTTCTGCGCGACGAGCCTCTGAAGTTTTCGATAAGTTGTGGAGAAAATTATGTTCTGTGTGCGTAAAACGTAACCTTTTTAAAGTTTTTAAAATAACTTTAAAAAATATTTTTTAATAAAAAATTTTTAATAATTAAGGATTTCAAAAAAAAATATAAAATTGCGGAAACGTAAACATTCTATAACATGAACGTCCCGGAATCATAACACCAATATTGTATACACATATTGTATTCGCGAGCCATTGGACAACAAATTTTAGTTTTTCCTTGCACAAAATGAATTTCTTAATACGATTTTTTTTACTTAATAAAATATTTGTTTTTACTCGTAAGATACTGGTTATTTAATTAATTTATAGAAGTTCATTTCAGTGATGAAACAGCACTACATTGCTTTAAAATGTAATGATTCTAAAACGTAAACGAAATAGCAATCGTGAACACCCTCAACAATAAATATTAAACGTTCCTTCGAGTTAACTATATTAATTTTTTATTTTTTTTTTAAAAAATTTATTTCAAAATTATTTTCTTAAAAAAAAATATTTTTTTAAAAGATTATTTTATATTTTTCTGGATTATCTGGCTCCAGGTCATGTACAATAAATAGACGGTGGTTTTTAATTTGTTTTGTGTATTATATTTTTCTATTCGATATTTCGATCGCCTTCAATGATTAAAATTTAATTAGCAAAAAGAATATTTCTGGATTGTCCGGCTCGGGACAACATCACATATTCTAACGGAGCGGCATAAATGGCTTTGTAAATGTTTTTTGGGATTACTTTGAGATCATCGCTATTGGAAGTTAGCAGTAAAAATAAATTGTTAAAATAAGGTCATTTGAAGGACAAAAAAAAACATGTATTTTTTTGCCAAGCCTATAAAAAAATATATGCTCAAACAGGTCATGTACAATAAGAAAATGGTGGTTTTTAATTTAATTTGTTTATTATACTTATACTTTTATAATAAATATTTCGATCGTCTTTGGGAATTAAAACTAATTAACAAAAAGAGTGAACTGGTAAGCTTGAAAGTTATTTTTAATAAAAAAAATTACAATTTTTTTATGTTTAGCTCGTTTGATTTATTTCGGTCTGTTGCTTTTACACATTGAACAGGGATTAACCGGCTTAAGACCTCTTGTTTCTATATTTAAATTGAAGAAAAGTTTTTAACAAAATGGCAAAGTGACATTGATTTTCGTGGCTGCACACTGCTTTTATCATGATTTTGTCACGGACCCGAAATCATGATAAAAGCAGTGTGCAGCCACGAAAATCAATGTGACTTTGCCATTTTGTTAAAAACTTGTCTTCTATTTAAGTATAGAAGCAAGAGGTCTTAAGCCGGTTAATCCCTATTCAATGTAAATTTTTTTTCCTTTGATATTGCTCCCTTAAATTTTTCCATTTAAAACTAAACTGGTTACTTTTCGATCGTTATGAACTATGCCAAATTTCATCAAGATTGGATGTAATATGTGGTATCATAGGCTAAAGACATAAAATCGGTGGAACATATGTATGGGAGATACAACAAACTTTAAACAGATTTTCTATATCTTCAAAATCGAATCAACTGTTTAATCGAATAATTTTGTGACTCCGATTGGTAAAATAAAAGATGAGTCATGCTCAAATATTTTTGGTATATTTATATTTTTTTTGCAAGAATGAAAAGAACTTAAAAAAGCCAGCAGAAAAAACAGACATGTCGGGTTTTAGTTGTTTTGGAGAAACCGACAGTCGGGTTTGGAAATAAAAACCGGTTGTCGGTTTTGCACACTCTAATTCTCAACCACAGTGTGGCAAGAATATAAAAAAGCGGAAATGCCATCTTGTAAAAAAACACGACAATTATTGGTAGCAACATGGAAACACCCATACGCCTCTAGTAGTTGAAGTGTAAACTAAATGACAAATAACTGAAAATATTGGGCTTTGAAAACACAAACACTTCGGCATAAGAGAAACAAACCAAAACAAACAAATACGAAACCCAGCGCTAAACGAATGGCACAACGAAGAAGACCACGAAAAGAAAACAACGAAGAAGATAAAAACAGATGAAGGCTTAAACGGGAAGATGAAGAAACGGCAAACAATAAAGCGAATTGCTGAAACTTGTTAGCGCATACCAAATGTATGAGACAAAAAAAAAGCAGCAGCATGGCTATAAATGACATCATGAAATGTCTAGGAGATGAGTTTAAAACAAACGAGCAACCAAAAGCTTGGCTTACAAAAGCTCTGCGACTCAACGCTCATATCATATGGGCAGATGGAGACTTTCGTTAGGCGCTTGAGAGCGGGAAAAAATAGAATGGAATCAGTTAACGAACGTAAGTAAACAAGTTAAGACGTGTTAAGCACATGTAAGGCGGTTAAACACAACGGCGAAAAAGAAAATCAAAAACAAAACGAAACAAGAAAATAAAGTAAAGTGAAGTTAAAAAACAAACAAAGAAACTTCCCTTAAAAAAACAGATTCAAAAATAGATTTTTGTAATATTTGGAAAATAAATTAACAAAATTCAATTTCGATTTTATGGCAACAAGTGCAAAAAGGGCTAATATTCGCCTAAAGGTGCAATTGCGTTTCAAAAACCTTCTCAGTATGTTTCATCTGCTGCAAATGTATACAATTCGTTGCTGTTTGTTGGTGTGTCGTACTATAATTATTCGTCTGACTGGGGTATCTGTGTCTTTTGCCAGGACGGTGGGGAGGAGGAAACGTAATACTGTTGATTATTATCCCCCCTTTTTTGCAGCGTTATTTTAGTCGCTGCGGTACTCAAATTATAGTGATATTAAATAGTGATTTTTTACAACAACACCAAAAATATTTAAAAACAAAACCATACATTTGAAAGCCAACAACATGAAAATAGCAGTGCAAAACTCCAAGGCAATCAAGGTCACTTTTAAATGACAAAGATCGATAGCAAAACGTTTTTTTTTTCATTTTCTCAATAAAAAAAAATAAAACTGATACAATTTCTACAGTAAACTGGGGTGTTACGAAGCCAAAACAATATAAGAAAAACAAACAAATAATGCCGCAAAACACCGCAAATATTAATTTATTGATAAACATTTGAATTGTCTATTAACCGGCCACCCCCCAGGTGCCGCTGTAATTATTCCTACAAATGAAAACAATAACTGCACCTTAGCTACTCGTGTGTTTTCGAGCGCTTCAAAGTTCAAACAGCGGTTTTAATTGTTGTCTTCAAAATGTTCTACAGTTGTGTTTTTTCTGCGCTGTTTGTTGCTGTTGTATTTTTGTTCAACATCTGGTACACCCTATTGTGTCTAGTATTCTACTTTATTTTAAGCAATTAAGCCTCAGCCAGACTGGGTTTCTAAACAAAAAATAATAATTATCATTGTGTGATGCATTAGAAAGCTTCTCCCATCGTTACCTGTGCCGCGGTGGTGTCGTCGGTTTGTTAATGGGACGGTAGAGAAGAAAAAAAAACAAAACAAAAGATTCAAGACACAAACATTGCCTATGCTGTGCCTTTAATTGGAAACGAAACAAATGAAACTGTGCCTGTGGCCTACAGAGCACAACCAACGAACTGAACTTCTTGATTTGTTGCCGAACAAATTAACATGAATTCTTTATAAATTAATTAGAAACAATTTTATAGAAATTTATGGAAATTATAAATAGGTATAATTACTCAAACAAGTTGGTAGTTGTTGTCTATTACATTGAGTCTGGTGTATAATGTTTCGGCTACTCACTGATTTGTTAGCAATTGCCCTATAACCCGAATAGTAATCAATTCTAAGTAATAGGAATGTTGTTTAAAAAATTTAGTCCAGAGATCAGCACAAAATTATGCTTAATTAAAAACAATCATTGTTAAACTGTCCACAATTTATTAAATGTTGTATATTTTTATTTAACGCCTTGAAATACTGATCGGGATTAGGATTAGGGGGCCTCAATAGCCAGAATCACATTTAACGAGAACTGCTGAGAGGAGTGTTTTTTTCCAAACAATGTAAACACAATAAAAATTCCTCATGTATGTTTTGTTCTCAGTCTAGCGGTATTTTTTCAGAACAAAAACAAATATAAAAATTCAAATCAAGTGTGGAATCTTTATTGGTAATTTGAAAGGAAATTTTATGGCATTTATTTTTTTAAAATAATAACCTTTAAATGTTGGCAACTGTTTTATGGAAATGAGTGTTCGGTGAGAAATGGGAAGATCCGCTGTTTTCGAACAAAATTTTGTTCAGTGATAAGGCCCATTGTTGGCTCAACGGCAAAGTCAATAAACAAAATTGCCGCATTTGGGCTGAAGAGCAACATGAAGAGGTTCAAGAGGTGCCATTATACCTGGAGAAAACCACGGTTTGGTGCGGTTTATAAGCTGGTGAAATCATCGGTGCATATTTTTTCAAAAATGATGATGGCCGGAACGTTACCGTGGATGGTGCTCGCTATCGCGCCATGATATCGATTTTTATGCTATCTAAAATTGAAGCTGTAATCTTGACGACACTTGGTTTCAACAGGACGGTGCCACTTGCCATACAGCTGCCCAAACAATGGATCTATTGATAGGTCATTTTGAAAAGCAGCTAATTTCACGTTTTGGACAGGTGAGTTGGCCGATTCAGGTTTTGGAACCCAACAATACGGGTGTCATTAAAGCCATACCGGTCGAAATGCTCGAAAGAGTCTTCCAAAATTGGACCCTCAAACCCTGAGGCGTAGTTGCGGCCAACATTTGAAGGAAATATTTAAAAACTTAATGCCATACAAGGGCGGTTCGAAAATAGCTAATATCATGGGCATATCAAATGATCGAGTCCATTTAATTTTGCATGAAGAACTACAGATGAAAAAGCTTTCTGCAAGATGGGTGCCGCACTTGTTAACAGTCGAACAAAAACGCATAAGAATGAAAATTTCTCAAGATTGTTTGGATCGTTTTCAGCGAAATAAAATTTTAAGCGTCGTTTCATAACTGTTGATGAGTCATGGAGTCACTATACTCCAGAGACAAAAGAACAATCCAAACAATGGACTAAAGCTGGAGGAAGTGCCCCAAAGAAGGCAAAAACAATTCAATCGGCTGGTAAGGTTATGACAACGGTTTTTTGGGACTATAAAGGTATTTTATTGATTGACTATCTGCAAAAGGGTAAAACAATAAATTCAGAGTACTATTGCAACCTTTTAGATCAATTAAATGTACAAATTCGAGAAAAACGTCCTGGCTTACAACACAAAAAAATAATTTTTCATCAAGACAACGCACCAGCGCAAAAGAGTGTTCTAACAATGGCTAAAATCAACGAATTAAAGTACGAGTTGCTTGACCACCCACCTTATTCTCCTGATTTCGCTCCCAGTGACTTTTACCTGTTCCGAAATCTAAAAAAAATCCTTGCTGGCAAGCGTTTTACCTCAAATGAAGATGCAATTACAGTTGTAAACCACTATTTTAAAGACCTTGAGGAAAACTATTTTAATCAAGGGATAGAATTGCTAGATAAGCGTTGGACTAAGTGTATTGAAGTTTCAGGAGATTATATTGAACAATAAAAATATTTTTGAAAAACTAAATATTGATAGGCTAGGAACTTTCCGAACCGATAGGCTAGGAACTTTCCGAACCGCCCTCGTAAAATGTCCTTTCAAATTACCAATAAAGATTCCACACTTGATTTGAAATTTTATATTATTTTTGTTCTGAACTTATACATTATATATTAGTGCAGATCAATTTGTGTGAATCAAAAAACTCGAACTCGAACCCCCTCACGCCATTTCTAGAACATTTCTAAGCATATTAGCCAATTTTGCGAACAAAGTTAGTCCTGCCTATATATGAAAAAAACATTTTAGTATTGCTGGCATTTTATTCCAACTGTCATCAAATCAATAAAAAGTATAGATTTTGAACTTTTAAAAGATAAAAGGATCGTAGCGATACAACTCCGAGTTAAAAAGTTGTTTCATTTTCAGTCGGGAGGAGCAATATAAAAACATGGTCCGATATAGTTTATTTTCAGCGCTTATTATCCTATGCGCGGTCTTATGACGCACATCAAATATTCTTGGAATCTGAAAAATTGGTATGCTCTTAGGTCTAGTGGACCACAAGTCGTAGGTACTTATACACACAGATAATAAATTAGTCGGAAATCGGTCCGAACTACAAAAAAGGTTAAACAAAGCAAATTTCTATGGCAATCACCAACATTCTATGGCATTGCTGGTGACATAAATAGGTAGCTACGAGAATACTACGTCAGTCGTAGTCAATAAATCGGTTATACCACCGGAATTCAGTAACATTAATGGTAACCAATTATAAAGTTCATATCGTTATGCTAGCAATAATTGGCGGAGACAACAGATAAACTCTTTGTGGCAACCACTGGTTATCCCAACGTCAGAAAATAAACCCTATAATATATTGGTTTTTCCTTTATGTTTATACGAGGGCTGCTATCTATATATATATATATATATATATATATATATATATATATATATATATATATATATATATATATATATATATATATATATATATATATGTATATGAAAATGTGAATATTTATCATCAAAGATGGTTTTATTGTTTTTCAAGTATTCTCCAGCATGATTTATACACTTTTGCATGCGCTTAAACCAATTGTCGAAGCACTTTTTCCACTCCGATTGAGACACCTCCAAAGCATGGATTTTGAACGCTTCAACATCATCTTCTGACGACGAAAATCGTAGACCATGCATTTTTTCTTGATGTGCGGGAATAAAAAGAAGTCATTAGGTGCCATGCCAGGGCTGTTGACGGCGGTTTACCCATCAATTCGACGTTTTGGCCGGTCAAAATGCACTGGTTTGAGCCGATGTGTGAGAGCTCGCATTGTCATGGTGCACAATGATTCGTCTTCTCTTGTTCATGTTTCTAGTTTCTCCGAAGACTTCAGGCAAACAAATTGTGGTGTACCACTAAGAAATGATTGTCCTACGTTGCTCAATCGGAACAGTCGCCACATGACCAGTTTTGCCGAAGAAACGGGCGACCATTTGCTTCGAAGTGTTTCTTCCTCGAACAACTTTCGTTGGATTTGGCTCGCCTTCGAAGACCTACACGGCCGATTGTTTCGGGCTCATACGCATAGATCCATTATTCGTCACCTGTGACGATCTTATAAACGTCTTTTAAAGCACCCCGCGATCGTAGTTTTTCAAAATTTCTTTGCACCAATCAACACGAGCCTTTTTTTTCAGCAATTGTCAAATTGTGCGGGATCCAATGAGAACAAACCTTTTTTACTTCTAGGTGTTCATGTAATATCGAATGTATGCTGTGAAAGAAATGACCAAGGATGTCTCTATCTCACGGTATGTCACATGGCGATCTTGCATTATCAGTTCAAGCACGGCATTAATGTTCTCTGCCACAACGGCCGTTTTTGGACGACCTCCGTCTTTGAGCGAGCGTCGGCCACAATTGAATTCATTAAACCAGTTTTTCACAGTGCTATAGGATGGTGCTTCATCGCCATACAAAGATTTAAGTTCATCGATGCAATCTTGTCGTGAAAATCGACGTCGAAAGTTGTGAAAAATAATCGCACGAAAATGTTCACGAGTTAATTCCATTTTTTTGCCAAATTGATTTTTTCAAGTCACTGTATACAACACAAATGATGGTCGTAAGTCAAAACGTTCTGAGTACGTAATGCTAAAAAATGTCAAACTTTTCAATGGAAATGTCTGATGGCGCCATGAAACACTTAGTGTTGCCTATACAGCAACCCTCGTAGCACAAATAGAAATCCTTCATTAAAAAGTCTAAAACTTCCGCTTGGTGAGGTGTCAAGACCTATTTAACATCTTTGCTGATCTATAGGTCTCCGCAGACCAGAACAACAGTAGTCAGGTGCGCCAGACGTTTTATAGGAGTGGAAGGATGTAATGGAGTTTTTATGTTACCAATGAACTGAGTAAATGTGTTAAATTGAACGTCTGCAAACATAGAAACCCCTTATGCTACCGGAAGCTGTTTATAGTCCCAAAACATGCTACACACGCATAAATGTGGGCTTTTGTGAAAATCATTTAGTTATGAAGCATTATGCTAACTTGTCTCATTGCTGTTTCTTTTTTAGCAAACGAGTGAAAGTATTTATATTAACGATTTAAACAAAAGCGATTTAATTTTAAAGCGTTCTACCCAAAAACGTCTCCAAAACCAAAACAGTTCAACACTTACGATTTCCATGGAACACAAAGCCATTCACGCTGTCGATTTAGTATTTTATTATCGAAAGACACACTGCAAAAAGGAGTGGGTTCACAGAAAACTAAATCATGCGTGATTATTTTGGATGAATACGTCAACTTGGCCAAAAATGAACAAATTCGAATTTCACAAAACTCAAAAGTTGTATGATTTTATATCTTGTTTTTTTCAACGTTTTTATTTTTATTTTTCTTTTTTGTTTTGTATTATCGCAATTCACACCTACTTAAGATCACAGAAAAATGAAGCCATGAAAGCAGACAACAACAGAAACATGTAAATTTTACACCCACATGGGCAAGCACTTTAGCTTTTGTTTTTGTAGCTGGTTAAATTTCAAGAAAACGTCAAGTTAGAAGAGTCATTCATAAATGATTTCGTTCAAGAACATTTTTGATTATCGACTAAAATATATGAATGTTCGTTCACATATACATATACGAGTGAGTAATTAAGAATGTGAAGTAAATATCTGCGCTTATTCAAAAATTCATTCAGATTGATTTGGATTTTTGTTTCATTCGCCCGTTCGTTTGTTCGTTCAGAATTTCATATTTTCAACCTACGTACGGACGTACACCTGAGCACTTGGTGCGCCGAGTGCTGAGTGCTTTGGCGTTACGATAAGTACGTCTGTATTGAAAACAGGTTTGTTGCCCAAGTCTTTTGTTTGTTTATTTGTTGGTGTTGCTGTTTTGCTTTCAAACAGCCTAAGCTCGGCTCTAGCAGTTATTTGGGTTCATGTGCTATAGGTTGTTTTTGAGTTCTAAGAAGCTCACACGCACAACGAATTGGAATAGTATCTGATAATTGTGGTACAACATTTTTCGATATGTCATCTCATCTTTGGTCATCTCCAACAAGTAAAAGTGCAAATCATTGCTGGAATGTGTCGAACATATTTATAAAGGCACTTGTAATCATTGAACGTTGTTACCCCATAGGCATTCAAGTCATTAATAAAGATTAATTTTCTTTTTTTGTCGAAAGTTGAAACAAATGTTACTGGAAAAATATTATAAGATTAATTAAGTTAAGTGCATTTTCGTGATGATGTGAAACAAAACGTCGAAAGATTACAGCTCAGCTTAAGTGCAGTTTGAGATAAGTTTTTAGGATGTTCTCATTTAGTTCATTGTGGTTGGTTTTTAATAGCATCGGGATTTAAGATAAGTACAAAAGATGATTGAAGACCTGTCTGTATGGAACTTTGCTACGATATTATTAAAGTTGTTTTAAACATCATTTAATTTAATTTTTCGGTTAGATTCGAAAGACTTGTACAAGGCTGCAATTTTGACCATGGTGGCCTAAACCTTTCCAAGGAAGGCAACGTATCACTGCTATTGAGCCAGTCAGAAGATGTACAACAAAGTCAGCAAATCTCCCAAACTCCAAATATTTTAAATCTTTTAGAAAATACTCTCACACACATCTATGTAGGCCATTTTAAATTTAAATCGGCTGTTAAAAAATTGTACTTATAATTTTTTAATTTCTGGTTTTATTGGAGAAGATAAACTTTATCATTTAGTAATGGAACACAATATCATTCATATGATTACCACAACTGGCTCGGCAGTACCTTATGCGATCAACCCGGGTCAAATCTTTTTGATGGGTCAAATCTTTTTGATGGCAACTTCGAGTTCATGTTTCAACGCTTCAATTGTCTCTGGATGCTTTGCGTAACATGTATAGAAGTTATACAAAAATTTTCAATATTTTCTTTTTAACTTTGATAATTCGATAGATCCCTTCAAAAAAGAGTTGCACGATGCAAGAATGTAAATTTAAGGAAGTCGCGTCCATTCGTGTTGAAGGGTTTCCTTTAATGCGTCCATACTGGTGTATTTTTTTTTTGTTAGAACCTTGGAGTCCAAAAAAACCCAAATACAGAAATACAGGCGTTTAGCATCCAGTGAATTTAAAAGCCACTGTTCAGCCGACATGAAGTGAGGAACGTTGTTGAAAAGTATTAGGTTTAAGTGAACGTTCTATGACTGATTCACGGTACACAGTTGTCATCACTTACTTGTAACCTTAAGGTTGCAGAAATACGAGTGGAGAGCGTTCATCGGCGGTTACTGCGGCCTAAACCATGACGTAGTAGGAGCTTGAGTTCTAGTGACAAATCTTTTCTCCAAGTTATTGTACGATCTCTCTGCTAACCATTTCCGGTTACATTGTTTGTTTACGTGCAGCTCTATTGGGTAATTTTCCTCGTCAGAAAAGAAGATATTTGGTAATTGGCCGCTGGCGTGCAAGCGTTTTATCTCCAACGACTGCAGGTTGGAGTTTTGCATAGGTGTATGTGTCTCTTAAATCTTGTAAGACTTCACACCGAGCTTCTTTCTAAAATATCTTGAATGTTTCGGTCAGATATTGCTAGATCTGCGGCCAATTTTTTTAGCACTCTGTCTGGGATTTCTTTCAATTCTTGCCTTGACCTTTCGGACAATTTCTGACGAAGTTGCTTTTTTTTCGGCCGCTGGCATGTTTTTTCAACACTACCAGTCTCCTTGTATCATTTTATGGTCCGACACATGGAGATTTTATTTAAATTTAAATTTTTTAGTTCTTGGACTATAGCTGGACACAATTTTCCAGATAAATAAAGCGATATCATTAAAAAATAATTTCGCAAAAAAGCACGTATGCTTTGGTATTCTTGTAAGCAATTTAATTTAACTGACTTATAAAAATCTGATAATAAAATCTAAAACTCTTTTATAAGGTTTTAAATTATAGTTGCTATGATTTGAAATAATAAATTATTACTGTTCGTGAATGAAATATAATAAGACGTTGTGTAGAAGGTTTTCAAATAGTAGCTTTATTTTTTTCCCAAATTAATTTTGAAGTTAAACTTCCAAAAATACTTAACTCTAAAATCAATAAAGATCTACTCGTCATTACGGTCGAAGGCTAACAATATTTTGAAGTTTTTTTTTTGTGGTATTCATGTAGATACATCAACTAAGCTTTTTGTAATCAATTATATATTATTTAAATTCGTTGAGAAAGAATTCTCTTTCCCATTTACAGACAGTAAAAAACATCAAACAACAATGCCGATACACAAATCCATGCAAAGAAATGAATTTAATTATTTAAATTTTGTGCGATCCATACAATAGCCAGACTTCGTTGGAGGTAACATACAAGTGTTAAGATAATGATCGGAAATCCGCTTAATGATTAAATTTAAATGTACATTTATTTAGCAAAACAATGCCAATTTAATTTCAATTTGGCACGATCTCAGTGTATTTGCATCTGCAATATTTTGTTTTTTTTTAACTTGTTTTGAAAAACTTTAAATTCTTCAAATTGCTAACAATGTTTTTTTGGATTTTTACATACCAGACACAGCCAATAATAATCAATTATTCAAGCATCAAATGACGTTACGTAGGTTAAGCTAGAAGCTCACAATACTTACTTCAAGCTTCGCCTTAAGTAAATTGATTGTGTTAAATCATTACATAAAATCACTTAACGTTGACAATGGTAATGGCGAAGGGATGGCTGAGGTTTTTTGATAAGTAATGGATTTATGGGTAAATAAAAATCTAAGTATGCGTGAAGCGGTCAATTTAGAGAATAAATGTTTATAAATATTGATTTACAAATAATTTTTAAAATAGCTGCTGAATTACTAAAGGAAAATGAAGACGTTAGAACATTTCAATGTTTAAGGTTAGGGACATCAATTGTCAAACCGCGAGTTAAATGCATCAAAAGCTAGGGCCAATTATTAATAAAATGACAGTAAGCACAAAACTTGTGGACCGTTGTGTGATGGTTATTGTGCACGACAATCATACAGGTTTATCTAGGTTCAATTCCATGTAAAAACATCTACAATTGTTATGCTTCACGTTTTCTGCCACATAAATGCCGATGACTTTACTAGTAAGAGATTAATCCCTATTCATGTAAAATCTTCTCTATAAACTGCATTAGCCGGCATTAACCAGTAGATCTCAGTCAGTGACCATAACAATAAAATCTTGCACGGCTCGCTGTTCGCACGAGAAGTTGCCCCGTTTGTTAAGTAGATGTTGATGAAATTATGTAAATGAAGGCATAACTATATAGAAAGTGAAACTAATTAGAAAAAATATAATAAACTCCGCCATAGAGTGCATTTAAATGTCATTGGCAGTGAGTTTGCGACCAGACCAAAACTTTTACAAAAAAATTAAAGTATGTAAATATTTGATTACAAAAATGGAACAAAATATTTGAATATGTAAAAACATATTTATTCCCTTGAGTACCTTTGCCTATTTATTTGAATTTTCAGCCTCTATGGTCTACTTTAATCTTAAAAACAAGAAAAAGAAGCGGTGTTAAGCTTGGCCTGGTCCAGTTTTTAAACAATGATCATAAAAATGGTGTCTAAGATCTACGTGGAAATCCCAGTTTCTTCTTCAAAATAAAATCCTGTATAAATTTGTACGTAGAATTCCATATTTACTATTGTAAAGTTTTTAAACCTTTCAAGACAATTTTGTGAAAATTAGAGATCAGTCGGAGCAAAATTAAAGAAGATACAGCAGTTAAAGCGACCGCGCCAACCACATGGATCGGTGTTATTCAATATATGATTGCTTTTTTCAAAATTTCAAAATTTTTAATATATATTTTACAATAATAAATTGGCCTTTTGTTTTTCGAAAACTTTGCAATACAAAAGTAAATACGGATTTCTCTTCAAAATGTACTCAAAAGATTAACAAAATTTAAATTTCGAAAAATCCTCCCTGGGAAACCGAGTATATATCCAAAAAAATTATTTGATTTCGGATGATCCAGCACCGAATTATGAGGGGTACCGCAATTCTACTTTTTCCGACACGCTTCCATTAAAAATTTTACACGGGTTATAGTTTAATATTATTAAAAATAAGATTTTGACTGAGTCTTCAAAAATTATTCTCTTATTTCCACGTTAAATTAAAATTTACAATCGCACGCAGCAATTGAAGCAGTTGTTGTCCACCTAAAATCGGACCTACATGTGACTGTTGAGAAGCTAATGCATCCACAACGAGTCACTGTTTGGTATGGATTTTGGGCTGGCGGCATCATTCGACCATTTTTCTTAGAAAATGAGCAAGCAGCCGCCATTACCGTCAACGGTAAGCGTTACCGCGCCAGGCTCAATAAATTTGTTCTTCCAAAAACTCAAGAGAATGACATGTGGTGGTCATATGAATGGTATTGTGTTCCAGTATTAAATGACAAGAGTTCACCTTTCCAATAAGACCAGATATTTGAAAAAATTATCAGTACTTTTTTACAGCCGATTCAAATTGAAAATGTTGAATCGCCCAACCTATATAAAGTACGACTTTGATATTCAATTTTTCAAGCTATGAATAATTTTTTTTAATTAAAATGATAATTTTTTTATCTTTTAATCCACTAATGTATGTATGTATTATACATTTTTTAGTTACTGATCGACATTTGTGCAAAAAAAAATTTCAAGTGGATTTTGTTCTTTTAGAACTCAACCACATCAAAAAACATAGCTACAGCTTGGGAAAATTCGTGTAGCTTAATTAAATTAATGGAAAAACAGTAGAAACTGTGACACAAACAAACTAGAGACAGAATAAATAATTTATTAACCAAGCTGGAACTTAAATCCAACGAAATGTCTTAAAACAAGAGAAACAGTAGACAATCTATCAGTCTTGAAACAAACTAGATGGATGGCAGCAAAAAGAAACCCACGACCTTCTATACAATAGCTAAGCGCTCGCGCCACATTTGACCATGTGCCGCAGCACATGACATTTTCCTTTACGCCCCCCATGTTTAAATGACCCCTCGTAAATATTTCGGAAATCAAACAAAGCCACAAAAACTGACATTATTTACATACACGTCCATAACTTCCCATCAGCAGATATTTAAAGTAAATTAATTGCCTGTGTTTCTATTAGCTTTATGCCATTTGACAGATATCTGAAAACAACAATAGCAATAAATAAAACAAAATATAATACAAAAATTATTAACTACCAACCAACCGCCGCATTGTATTTCGAGTTTTTGTGTTCGTTTTTCGTTAGGTTCACTACAAAATTCATTTTATGATCTCATTATGTACTCGTACACACGAATACGGTTCATGAAAGCAAAAAAAAAAACTCAAAACTGAATTTCAAATCTCCACACAAACTGACAATTCTTAATGCATTTGACATTGACAGTGAACTTTTTTCGTCAGTTTTGTTGCCTCTAAAATGTTCGCATTAATCTTAGGAATGAAATTACAAACAAACACAAATTGTTTGGAAGTTTAAGTACGAATCAGTGATTTATATAATGACAGAACAATTGAAATATGTGGAAGTCCGAATGACGTTCAATTTCAGCATGATAAATTTCCACCTAATGGCACTTGGAATTTGAAATTAACAATGTCATGACCGCTGAAGTAAGTGTATTAATCGACCGATTATGCCATATTGGCCTGAAGTATAAGTAATTGTTTCGTGGTACTCGAATTGTTGTGGGATGTAGAAAATCTATTCATTTCTTTAATGAAATGTATTCGTTTGGCGCCACGCAGTGTGGGAAAATAAACTTTAAAAGAATGACACTGAATGTGAATGGCATTTTGGAATTAAAGCAAGGTCGGATAATTTAATCCGTGTGAGTGCTTCTGTTTTAGGTTTCTTTTTAATCTCAAATATCCCTTTGATTACGCTTTTGTACAAAAAATTAGCTTTTGAGCCCTGCTTTAGACAAAGCCAACTGATCCTTACGTAAAATTATCTCCTGAATCCGAATTAAATGTCCGTTTGGAATCGTTACAGTGCATTCTTTATAATGTTGTGCAAAAACTAGTGCGAGAGCTCCAGCATTGGAATACAATTGACAGTTGAAAACAAAAATGTCAACATAAAAAACAAAATGTTGATTTCTTTTGGCTGTAACATCCACAAATTGTATTCGATAAATTATAATTTACATTTTTAAGTGAATCAAATAAGAATTGCCGAAGTTAAAGGCAATTTTAAAAAAGTCAGAAATTTTTTCACGATATCTCGAAAACTATTCGTGATGGGCCAAAACGGCTATTTAATTCGGATTCAGGAGATTATTTAATATAAGGATCAGTCGGTTTCGTCCAAAGGAGGATTTTGTTTCAGAACACTGTTATATTAGCTTGATGATTCGTTATAATAGGTTATCTGTCAAGAAATTTAACTCTGAAAGAGTTACTTTTCTGAAAGGGGTGTTTGGTAGACGTTGTCTAAGAAAATATTCAAAATCAATTTAAATCACAAAAGAGGTATATTTCATTCATTTATTCGCTTTTCTGGTATAACAAAATTGCATTTTAAGGGCAATTTATATTGGCCTCGTTCTATTGGCAACTTAGGAGGTCGCTAACGCGGTAACTTCACACTTTTGTACAAGAATACAAAAAATATTTTGTTTGCAAAGAAACTATCGATAATTTGCGTTAAAACTCGTTTGTGGAAAAAAGTTTTTGAAGAATAACCTTTAGCGAGTATAAGCGAGCTCGGTTATTACTCGCTTATAGTACTTATTTATCTTGGACAACATTTTTTCTACAAATAAAATTTTTTAAATCAATAGGTTTATGAGGCATAACTAAATAAGTTACTTTATTCAAAGAAATTTTAAAAAATTCTAGTTAAGTTTTGAAGTTATCGTCTTGGCGCTCACTTACTCGTTTAATAAGCGAGTACCAATAGAACACGCCTATTTTTTAAACTTTAATTATGCAAAGTTAAATTAAAAAAAAATGCTGTCGACTCAAGATAAAATACTCGTAATGTTTCCATTTCTAGGATACATTGGTCTACTTTCGAAACAGCTTGATCTTTGGGGGAAGATATTTCAGTTTTTATTTTAATTTGTTTTTACAATCCTAATTACAATATTTCGGCAAGAAATACTAAAATTTCATGTGAAGTACCCGTTTTTAAAGTTGTCATTTTCAAATGTTGTTACCAATTGATACAAAACTATTTGTTGCCCAACTAGGCGATCGGGAAATTTGAATACCGAAATCACGTGATTTTACAGGATTGGAAAATCCAGAATCACGGGATTTTCCAAATAGTCCCTAGGAAATCCGAAATTTTTTTATTTATTAACAAAGGCCAAAATAAAACAATAAATTAGCATTGCACTATACTTATATAATTCTAATGCGTTATGAATTCTTTGGCTCATTAAACCATATTTGGAGATATAGCTTCTGTAAAAGCAACAGTGATCCGTATACAATGTGCCAATGTTTAAAAAACGTTTTGGAACTAATAGTTAAACGAAAGGTCTCTACATTATCCAAGAATATCGGAGAGACTCAGCAGAGGATCTGGAAAAATTAGAAAATGACTCAAAATTAAAAAAAAAAACTACAGGCCATTAGAGAAAAATTTAAGAATCATACCATGCCAGTTAAAACTGTAATTGATATTAAATCCAATATTGGAGAAGATCAGAATTTCTTTAATTTACAAGGTTTTAAAGTAACTTACTTGCAAGATGCATACAGCTATATATAAACAATTCTACCCACAAACGTTGATAAGTAAGAAACTTGTCTTCGACGACATCTATTGGCAATTTAATACGATCAAGACTGTTTGATGAAATCAAGAATCCCCTAATTTTTTACAAAAAAAAAATCACTGCTTTAAAAAACTCTCTTCCATGGTATCTCATTTTTTTAAAATCCCAAATACCGGGAATTGCAAAAATTAGCTCCGATCGTCATCCCTAGACACAACCGGCTGTTCTGACAACCAATATTTTGGGCATTATTTGGATTGGATTCGCCGATAAAACTTCTTGTTTTTTTGAATCTTTAAATACGATTAAATACGATCAAGACTGTTTGATGAAATCAAGAATCCCCTAATTTTTTACACAAAAAACAATATCACTGCTTTAAAAAACTCTCCTCCATGGTATCTCATTTTTTTTAAATCCCAAATACCGGGAATTGCAAAAATTAGCTCCGATCGTCATCCCTAGACACAACCGACTGTTCTGACAACCAATATTTTGGGCATTATTTAGGTAGAATAAACAAATGGTTAGTTGTCGGCACCATTGTATTATTATTGCTAACCTATGTTGATAACGAACGACTTCTCGCCCAACGGAATTTGTGTAGTTCATATCGACTTTCAACAGTTTTTTCCTCAATCCTCTTTAGCGGTGTTACAGTTTCAATGTTACTGAAACTGTGAGGAATTTGGTTCGGAAACCTGACTAAAGGGTTTTCGCGGAATCATGTGGATTTTCTGGGGAATAACGTAAAACCTATGTTGAGACACATGGACCTGCATATCTCATGTTAATATACACCTTGGTTATAAAACCATAATCGCTGTACTTAGACAAATGGCCTGGCCTCACCGCAATTGAGCTGTGAGTAAGACCTCAACCCCGTAGCAAGTGGAATTATTATCAGAATTAATATCGGCGAGATTGGTCCAGGGCTTACCGAAAGAGATCATGCTACGAGTAGCGTGATGCAGTGGAATAGCGCACCATGGACGCTTCCAAAAAAGATCAAACAACAAGAGGTATTATCGCCAGTTCACTTCGGGTACATGAGCTCGAGATGGGGATTTGTCAATATTAACCGATAGATCAAAAACATTTGACGTATTTTTTAAATGCAATGATGGAACAATAAATTAATATATTTCATTGATTATTCTCGAAGCAAAAACTTTCATTACCAAGTAGTATCTTCACTACTAATGTGATTTAATTGGATGGAGCAACAAATTAATATATTTCATTGATTATTTTCCCAGCAAAAACTTTCATGACCAAGTAACATCATCACTACTAATGTAATGAAATTGGAGGAAAGTACTTATCTGCAAGCATATACGAAGCCCAATAATAATTACTTATTTGTAAGCAAACCCGAGCTCAAGAATAAGTAGTCTGTGTGAGAGAGCGTGTGAGGAAGTAAATTTTGAGAAATAATTGAAATAAATAAATATACTCTTCTGCGGGGATTTGATTATAGTACATGTCGGTTAATAGACACATGCACTGGCCCCTGCGCCACAGCCTCTCACAATAGATGATAGTTATTTGTTGTTTTTCTCTATACAGCCAAGCGTGAGGAACTGCAAAAGAAAATTGTGTTTGTTGATTGGTCTTTTAATAGAACTACAGCGACACAGCATACCTTAAGTACCTTTTTAACCTTTTATCAGCAAGTTCTTATTATTGGTCTCAAAGCAATGCAGAGGGTAATGAGTGGTCGTTATCCGTTAATGTAAATGGTAATTTGTTGTATTGAGTTCTTTGGGTTATTCAATTTATTGGTTTCTGACTGATTTTGAAGAAAAGCCCATCTGATAAGTACTTATTTAACCTATTTTTAGCACGTTTTTATTTTTTGGTTAATGCAGAGGGTATTAGAAAGTCATTACCCCTTTATGTAAATGGTAATGAGTTGTATTGAGTTTTTTGCTGGGTTATTACAATTTATTGAAAAAGCCCTTCTCAAGCAAATAAGCTTGGATTCGCCGATAAAACTTCTTGTTTTTTTGAATCTTTTTGATTCATGCACCATTAGAACCATTAGACTTTTTTTAAAAAGACTTCTATAGAAATCAAGCAAATACTTTATTCCTTAATGCTTCTCTCCCAACGCAACTAATTTGAAATGATTATTTTCACCCAGAAATTAAATTCTTAAAAATCAAAATCAATATTCTGAAAACGTTAATGAGAAAAGACCATAAAAACAGCAAAAAATAACTCACTGTCCCAAAAACACAAAATTATGGCATCATTTCCAAAACCGAAACCACACACAAACAGTATTTGCTCCATATTTCTAGAACCTAAGGCTATATTTAGTTAAGCAAAAATATAGATGTTTTCTCGTAGAATTTGAAACCATAAACAACAACAACGAAGACAGCCGCCAACAGCAAATGCCAGCAGAACAAAATTGTTAAGAATCATAACACAAAAGTAACCTTCTCCATTAACTGACATTACAACTTCCTACATAAGTTTTTTTTTTGTTTTAATTTCTGTTCAGACGTTATTTTTTCTGTTGTCTGTTAAGACAACACAAAATCCAAATGAGAAAACAAAGCCAACAGAAAATACAGACAAATAACGCTGTAGCGTGGAATACTTAAAAAGTATATTCACAGTTGAAACAGATACAATAAGAGGATACAGGTACGGGTTCAGATACTCGCACAATAACAGTAGCATTAACAGCAACAGATACCGAGTCAGAGGCAACTACAGTCGGTATTTATTTTACATTGGATGTAAGTAATATGCTTGTAACGTCTTAAGAATAGAGGGAAGTATGTACTCACTATGATAATGTGGAATGTGCACATGCGCAAAAAGCTTTGAATGCAAAAATATAGTGTTCCTGAAGAGTAATACTGGCTAAGCTTTGACACAGTGATCAAGAAACGACTAATGTATCAATACGCTAGGGTTTTGGTTTCATTTTATCACATCAAGTAAAAAATAATGATACAATTTATGAGGATTAAGCCATGCATTGTATTATTAGTCGCTTGTTTTGATCATAAGGGCCGTTTATTCGACCCCTACGTCTGAGCCATAATCTTAGTTAAATCTTCAAAATATGTCCACATTTGCATTACTTTAATTTTAGTACCCATATGTACATATTTTCATTTGAGCGCTAGTTTTGACTAAAGGCCGATTTTTGGGAGTACAAATCCTAATTTCAGACAGATGTAAAAATAAACTATTTGTATTCATAGTGAGATTTTCTTAAATTAATACTTGGCTCTTGTGATGTCCATTAGGGATGTTATAGGGCACCTATGGTCCGTGAGTCTATTCCTAATTGCTGTAAAATTTCACAATTTATCCAAAGTTAGATAAGTAGGGACATTTTTTACTTATTTGGAGGACCCATATGTACATTTACGACTGGTCGCTTCTTTTGCCTATTAGGACCGTTTTTAGGCCACCGGAGTCCATGAGTCTAAGCTACAATTTTAGCCATGTCCTCAAAATAAAATCATATTTGGATTCGTTCTGAATTTTTTTTAAGTTACCCCTATAAACATATTTATATTGGTCTCGAGTCTGAGCTATTTATACCCAGTTGAACGCTTGGCAATAGAGTTGAAGGTCGTATCCGGAGTTCCAAAATTATTTATTCTTGCTGCTAAACTATTTCTGAATGGACTGGAATACCTATCATAATAAAGGTAATTTTAATACCTTCCTCCGAATGTCGAAGACTAATTATCCCCAAAATTAATTGAAATTGCATAATTTCATTATACCCTGACCACATTATGGTACTGGGGCATTATAGGTCTGTGCTGATATTTGTTAAGTATGAAACCCATTAAAAATTAAAGCGACCGACTCAGAGTTATTTTCGGAGTCGATAAAGTCATGTCCATCTCTTCTTGTAAATTAAGTGCAGGTCGCAAATATAAACCGATCTCGAAGAAACTTTGCTCATGATTTTATTTTCGGTTAATGACGGTTGCTATTGAAATTGAAAGAAATCGGTATAAGTTCTGATTTAGCCCCCATACCTTCCGGTTTGGGGTCTTATAGACCTTACAGCGGCAACCTTCATCTGATTTCCACGAAATTTCTACACTTTAAAAATATGGTTGAGGCTATCACGGTGAAAATCAGTGCTATTTTTGTCAAAGTGCACGACTATTATATAGGGTGATCCATTTAGAGGTTTTTTTCAGAACAAAAAATATAACGATTCAAATCAAGTGTGGAATCTTTATTGGTAATTTGAAATGACCTTTTATGACATTTATTTTTTGGAAACAATTTCCTTTAAATGTTGGCAACTGTATTATGGAAACGAGAAACGGGAAGATAAGCTGTTTTCGACCAAAATTTTGTTCAGTGATGAGGCCAATTTCTGGCTCAACGGAAAAGTCAATAAACAAAATTGCAGCATTTGGGCTGAAGAGCAACAAGAAGAGGTTCAAGGGAGCCATTTTACCCAGAGAAAATCACGATTTGGTGCGGTTTATAAGCGGTGCATATTATTTCAAAAATGATGATGACCGGAACGTATGAATGGTGCTCGCTATCGCGCCATGATATCGATCTTTATGCTACCTGAAATTGAATCTTGACTACACTTGGTTTCAACAGGACGGTGTCACTTGTCATACAGCTGCTCAAACAATGGATCTATTGAGAGGTCATTTCGAAAAGCAGCTATTTTCACGTTTTGGACAGATGAGTTGGCCGCCTAGAATGAGTGATATCACACATTTAGACATTTTTCTTTGGGGTTACGTAAAGTCCAAAGTCTATGCTGACAAATCAGCTTCAGGTTTTGGAAGCCAACATTACGCGTGTCATTAAAGCCATACCGGTCGAAATGCTCGAACGAGTCATCCAAAATTGGACCCTCAGAATGGAAACCCTGAGGTGTAGTTGTGGCCAACATTTGAAGGAAATTATATTCAAAAAATAAATGCCATAAAATGTCCTTTCAAATTATCAATAAAGATTCCACACTTGATTTGAATTTTTATATTCTTTTTTTGTTCTGAAAAAATACCTCTAGATTGATCACCCGTTATAAGCAAATCAGGCTTAAAGACAGGTACCAACATTTTTTTTACATCTTTTAGTGGCAGGTTTTTCTACCTTGGAAATTCTGTTGACTATGCGAGTTCAAAATCTTCGAAAGCTTCTCTTTAGCAATACATAAGCCGTTACTAGATTTTAGTATAAGGTGGCAGCTTATATATTTAACAGACGCGTCTCAATTGTTTCTGTCCTCCTTTTGTTAGATATATGCTCAGACAATGTGGACATCTTGGTTAACTTTCAACTTTGAAACGATATATGTATGTATGTAACTCCTTTAGTTTCTGTAAAATTTTTGCTTGGTTAAGAAACACTATGCCGAGATAGCATATTCTGCGAGTACTGAAAGAGCGCATGCGCCGGAAGCTTTAAATGTAAAGACTTAACAGTAGTCGGGAGAGCTCCTTACGAAGTCATACCACCAACTGCTTTAATTTTTCCGTAGCCAAATGAAAGAGAAGCGGCGAAGTGGCCGAACGTGAGCTGGTTTTTCATTTTTGGCTTGAAATGAGCGAAAACGACGAAAATGATTTATAAACGAAATAAAAATGTGATGGTTGAAATTGAAATCGCCACAGCAGAACCACACACTCACGCTCCAAACCATACACTCTGTTAAGACTGACGTCATCAACGAACCGGAATTGTGTACTGTTTAAGCGTGTTTTCTTTGGCTGTCAGAGCCGATGGTGTCTGTCTGCTGCTGGCTGTGGCTGTTGAGCTGTGATTTAAAACTCACATTTTTGTGTGTGAGTTGCTGCTGCTACTTTTGGCCACAGACTGTAGGTAGAATTTGCGTTTTCTGTCGTTTTTGTTGTTGGCGTTGTTGTATTGGTAGTAAAAAGTGTTGTTGTCTCGTATTGCAAAATTTCGTAAGACCAACACACACTCACTCTCGCATTGTAGACCCACCTGAATTTGTTGTTTTGCTTTTTAACCTCAGTCTGAATGAAACGATCGATGTGTAAGCACGAAAACGAAATTGAAATTTGTTAACTGAAAAGATAGAAAACAAAATCACATAATAAATAAATATTAAAAAACAAAGAAAAATATATCCATATTAATAGCAACCCAAAGAGTTGTCAAATAAAGAAAGAAAAAAATCGAGGGATTCATAAGAGAACCCTGAAAAGTGCTAATTGGAAAATCCAACAAAAGTGTTTTTGAAAGCCAAAACGAATATTGAAAATAAAACTAAGTGAATTTATAAAAAAAAAACAAATACAAAACGAAACGAAATTTTACGCTTTAAAAATCCTTCAAGAAAAATGTCTTCCTTCCTATTATAGAAAACTTTAACTAAAAAAATATTTTCTATTATAAATTTTGTTTGAAAATAAAACAATCACTTAAGAAAACGAGTGTATAAATTTAAGAGCGCTTCGCCAACTCACTCCTTCGCCATGGTGGGTACCATGGATGCTAAAGATTTGAAGGGCGCCAAAATTACCCATGCCGGTCTTTTGAAACACAACTCAGACGGCTCCACGGAAACGCAAAAAATCACACATGCCGGCCTGGTGGCCCGCAGTCCCGAGGGTACTGCCGCCAAGGGCATGAACATACGCGGCAATGAGGATTTATGGGTGGAGATACAGGCCAATACCTTTCGCAATTGGGTCAATGAACATTTGCGGCCAACGGGTATGCAGGTAAGTTTTGTTCCAACCAAAAAAAAAAACGAAAAGGGAAAACATAAACAAGTGCATAGGGCATTGTGATCTTTTAAACTTTATTTTCGCGTATTCGTAACATAAAGCAAAAACATGATAGTATTGCGAAATACAACAAGTTTTAATGCTGCTATTGTGTGGCGGAGTAAATACGATGCAAATGGAACAGCTAGTAGCTGGAAGGCCAAAGGGTATATTTTTTAAGGAAAGAGGGATATTTGTTGAAGCTACTACGACAGAGGAATTATGGGCTTTAGACTTAATGTTACGTAAGCTCTAGGATTTATGAGGGAATTGTAAGAAGAGATTTGTTGATTAAACCCTTATCTCAAAGGATGTTTTTTTTACAATCGAAAAAGTCCACTTTTAACTTCGCTAAGGCAATAAGTTCATTCCAAAACAACTAAAAATAGTATTAGGTATTATGGTCAGAATATTTAATACGTACCTAATACATTTTTTTGCTTAGAAATTTGACAAATGCTTCTTGATTCGTATAAACTGCTATCATTTTATTTGGGTTTTTTTTTCGAAAAAAATTAATATTGGCAAAAAATCCATTTTTGATCTTTTTCTAAAAACCTTGCTGTTGTGAGCGGATTGACTGATTTTTACGAAATTTGGATCATATCAAAGAGAACACTATGTCCTCTATTAGTCAATATTAGATTTATACAATTTTATTTTTAAAAAATCTTTTATTATTATTTTCGGCTTGAGGTCATGTTTTTGCTTCTTATATTTTAATTTAAATGTTCCCGATATATCGATTGCCTTCGCCAATCATCTTCAGGGGTGTCAATTTAAATCAAAGAAACACTGTCGTTCGTCCGTCCTAATTCTTGTTTTCAATATAAAGTATTTTATTTGTTTTGAAATTGATTTTTTTTATATTTTTATTATTTTTTTGTACCAAATTGGCGCAGAAGTCTAACAGCAATGAGATATTTGGGGCCGCCATAATTGTTGAAGTTATGGGCAAAACACTGGCGTTAATCGGTATTAAAACAAATGTAACATTTTTTAAATCAAAAAATTGTATTAATTAAAATTGATCGTAGGGTTCTGTTTCATATGATTAAAATTTTGTACAAATCGCTAAATCCTTTCCAGACAGTCAGATTTTTAGTTAAGCCCAAAATGCATTTTTTGCCATTTTAAATTGTATTAAACGTATTGAATACCTATTGACTCGAAAAATGTTGGGTATACCCGTCAAAAATCGGTTGCCATGGAAATACACAGGGAGTTTTGTCTCGGCGTGAAGTTGAAGCTCAACAAAGTGCTGATGCCCTTAGATCTGCAGAGGTGATAGAAGTTATCTTCATATACTCGTAGAACATCGATGTAATCGAGTTTAAATACAACTCTCGGATCAACTTCAAACTTCCACCATCGAGAATTATGATAGAGAGAAATAGGCCCTGGATCTACAGGACCATTCTCATACGTTATCGTAGTTACAGTATTTTAAGAGGGTTAAAAGAGGATTTTAAACTGTTCTTAAATATAATAATATTACCGCAATGCCGGGGGGAGTGTACAAAAAAAAGATGGCTTTAAAGTTTCGAGTCCGCAGATTAGGCATGAGCAAAGCTAAATTCCTTTAAGCCCGACCGAAGGCCGGCCTCACACGAAGATTTTTGAATAAAAAAAGTAAAAACGTTAGGCTAGGTCAAACCTTATATATGCTCCACCGTCACTACACTAAGTGGTACGCCCATGCGTTTTACCCTTATTTCAGCCAGAACTTCAGAATTAATTTATAAGTATATTTGGATACATAGCAGAACTTGCTATAATTTAAGTAACACTATGCCCATATTGACTATTCAACGACCCGTTTTGACCATGCTGGACGGTTTTTAGGTCCCCATGAGCAAAAATGTCCAAGAAAAATTACCTTCTAAAGGTAGTTCGACAAAACTAACAGTACCAAATTTATCCATTGTTTGTATACAAAAAATTATGATTTGTAAAGAAAATACTTAAAAAGTGTACTTATTCCGAGGAAGTTTCGCTTAAAGGAAACCTTTTTTCCCTTGGGCAAATTTCTCTCATTTACAACCCAAGCAGCTTATAACCATAAGCCATCATCATGCAAATATCAGGATCCTGGGTTCATTCGTTTGACCGTTAAAGTGCATTTAACAGACCCGGAAACGGACAGACATGACCAGATCATCTTAGAATTTTACGACGATTAATAATATATGTACTTAAAGGGTATCCGATCAATATTTCGAGTTGTTACAAACGGAATGATAAATTTATTATGTCATCCACGCTTTGTTGGAGTTTATATGAAGGTTAATGGTGTAAAACATTGTAACATTATTAGTCATTACACATTTTCACAAAAACTCCTTAAAAATAAAAAATACACTACCGACTCGCAATAGGTAAATGGATCGGTAAGCTTCCCAACGACACACATACTGTCCCATGCGATACAAAAACGAAGTTGTGTTGAATACTATAAAATTCAAATATCTCCGGTATTAAATGGGTTAAAACTTCAAAGCTGGTCTTAAACAAAAGGTTTAAGTACTAGTTACAATTCTATACGAGTTATACATAGCCTCTAAATCGGTGATATTTTCAGTTTTGACATAAAAACTCCGATCAGAAAATGGAAAATACACCACCGCTTTGCAATGGGTTAATAGATCTAAAATATTTTGAAGGCTTTCCCTTGACACCCATACGAGTTTTTTTAAGTAATATGTTGTCAAGTGTAATACATGGTAAACTGTTTTCCAAAACGTTGGGAAGCATCTGGTCGAGAGCCTCCAAATAAATGATCTACTGTGTATTCTGCTTTCCTACTTCTTTGAAGGAACATGTCGATCATAAAATCCTGCCATCAAAGGACTTGGTATATGGAAAGGACCCAATGTTCGACTTTTGGCATTCTTAACTTTTAGCAAAAGTATGACCATCACACCATTGTCTAACACCCTTTTAAAAAAATATTTGTATACTTGAATGGCAAAACGAACGCAATCGCTCATGTGATTGTGTTAGAAGTGTACGTTCGTATGTATGGATGTAACCACTTACTCGGTAAACTCTCTCTGATGTTGTGCGATGCGCGTCGTCTGAAGCTCAAAGTGCGAAATGATTCTTTTCCACACCCTTTTTAGCGTGGAATTCAATTTCAATGAAATGATGATGCATAAACGTTTGTCGCCACGTCTGTCAACGAAACTATGTGCACACACATACAGTCATACAAACGGCGATGGATATATATTTGTATCTACGTACTGTTCCCAGTGATATCTATTGGATGTATCGCATACACGCTGGCGTACGAAGATTGTAGTTTTTGCAAACTGATGCTTCATTGCTGGGTTTGTGTGCTTCAATCTCGCTGTTTGTCAATTCATTGGCTCAAATCCATCACACAAAAGTTTTGTCAGGTAATTGGTAATTATACCCTACAATTGGCTGTTGTACGAAGAGGTAGTGTTGGCAACATGTCGAAGAAAGCAGTGAACTATTTTTACGGCTAAAAGTACACTAGCCGTGTTCATTTAGGGTAACTATCTTAGTTAACTAGTTGGTCTGCAATTATGTCCATCTTTGTCGACAATATGGTAATCTGGCCATATTTAACAAAATTGAGAGCAGTATGGCACCATTATTTCTCTTTTACACAAGAATTGAGAATTGAACAATAAGAGGATGTATCGGCGAATTCGTCAACAGCAGCAATATAAAACTATAAATTATAATTTAATAATCGATAAAATATAATAAATTAATTAATTGCTACTCTTTTGCTATGTGGAATTGCGTAAAATTTCTTTGAACAAGTAAAAGTATGGGTGCTTAAATAAACTTTATGGGTACTCAAATAAAACTTTGGGTACTCAAATAAAGAGTATTTTACTACAATTTTAAAAATTCGATTATGATTAAGCTCGAACTCAAAGACCCCAAAAAATTATATTATGCTCAAAAGGAGCGACCGTTCGGGAATATTGGACAAATTCGTAAGGATCTCAAATACAGTTATTCTTAAGATTTTTCAGAGTTTGGTTCGCACTGTTGTTATTTTAGCTATTTGAATATAAAATTCTTGCTGGCCGACGTATATACATACACTTTATAAATATGTTATATCCCAGTACCAGACTTAACAATAATTTTCTTTATAGAATTTAGTATTCGTTTGATTGTTCATTCTTTCATCTCTTTCTTCAAAAAATTAAATTCTACCTTAGTCTATGCTCAGTGCTAACCCTTCCACTAGATCTTTTCATTATGCCGAAAATTTCCTATCTCAAACTCCCACAGACATAGGGTATTAACCAGTCAACTCCATAACCCCTTTTGTTAACTGTTGAGCTAAAATTTCACATTACACAGGTGAATCGCGGCATGCGAACGGCGACAAACTGAGTGAGTGCCCCGGTGAGTGTTCGTTCGTTCGACGGGATGATGTTGGTGAACGTTTTTTTTTTATTGTGCTTGCAAAACAGTGTCTCATGACAATGGTTCATTAAATTTCGTTTGATAAAATGTTAGCAGAAAAAAATATTTATTTTGAAATTGTTTTATGTTGTTTAGAGACTAAAACTCTTTCAAGCATTACATGTTAGTGCAAATAGCCCGATACATTTCATCAGACTCAGGGAAATGTTGGCACATCTAAAAAGTACATCAATTGATTTCAATGGGATAGACTGTGAAAAAGAAATCATGTGCATTATAAGTGATTCCAATAGATTACAGTGTGAAATGTTTGGTAATATTCTAGTTAGTAACATATTTCTTCAGTATATTCTAGTTAGTTACACATTTCTCCAGTTTATAAAACGGCATTTAATTGAAAACCTTAATAATGAGCAGGAGCTTTCATCAGTAAATCCATCATATCTGAAAATATGTGCTTTTAAAACTTTAGCTCTATTCTTTTCAGGTTACTAAACTAGCATTTGTATGAAAGTTACTGGGTTAGCAAGCGAGTTAGCCTTAATCCGCTAACGAGACGAGTTTAAGTTACCACACTTATTTTTCCTATAAAAATTCAAACACACCCATCTTTATAAAAACACATGTTTTTTGTTATGTATACCAAAAAATAAACACACAAGAAGAAGTCTCATCGGCTAATTCGTATTTAGGTTCATTAGCACGAGATGGAATAAGTAAAAATATTAATCAACTTGAACTAAAAGTTCAAAGATATTTAACACATTTTAACACAGCAAAAGTGTAGCAATAAATTTATTTACGAGTATTATATTTCATTAATTACTTTATAGATTTTTATTGTCTTTATTTACGAATTGGCCGATTAACCCACTCACTCGCTGTTAAATTCTCTTTAGTGTAAATAAAGAGATACAATGTTGCCATATTACTTACAATTTTGTTTAATGTTGCCAGATTTTCATAGTGCATAGTAACTAGGTAACTAAGATAGTCACCTCAAATGAACATGGCTTTTGAACCCGTTAACAGAATGGTATAGGGGCTACGCTGTCAAACTACACTGGTTTGAAAGCCCCATTAGACAATAGAATGATTTAAGCTCAACACTTGGTGCAGACTACAACTACCAACCGCAAGATTTAAAAACAAGCCTTTTCCCATCCCACTGGCAGAAAGACACTCCTGGTAAACGAAAGTACATATGAAAACTTCTACAGAGATGCTTCTAAGCAGGTTTAGAAACCCACTTCAACGTACTTGGATTGGATCCTGATCATTGTAATGTTTTTCAAATAAAAATCATGGCGATCCTAAAAGTTTGCTGGGTGAATAGGACGAAGCGGCATAATAAACTAGTAGTGTCAATATGCATATCCACCAGTAGTTAAGCTGGGATCAAATTTCTGCAATGTGTATTCCCAAATTCAAGAACCGCTCACAATAGTAGTGCAGCTGTTACTAGAGGTGTCAAACTACCCAGTAAACCAAATTTGCCGACATTGTCTGATATCAGACAATTCTTAACAATGTCTAAACTCTATCGAGAATTCTTACCGAAATCGTTACAAATTCTGTTCGATTTGTCTGAGGATTTTTTATTTTTATTATGTTAAGAAATATCTAAACGAATTCGGCCTTGTCTGTGGGATTTTTATTTATTTTTTGTTCAGACTTCTCTTATAGAACTCGCAACTAATTCTGAGCTATTTATCTGAGGTAGCCTATTCATTTAAAATTTTTGTTATTTGCTTCATATTTTACAGTTGTTGTTTTATTTTTTTTTAATTCATTAAGATACATATAGCAAATATGAATAAACAAAATAGATTCCATATAGTAGTATAAAAACACATAGCCCAGAAAATAGGACTCAAGTTTACTTATGATTTGTAGTATTTTGCTTAATATTTTCAATATTTAAACATATTTTATATAATAAATTATATTTTTTTATGGCTCGATATGTAATGAAAGTTTTTTTTTTAAAAAAACACTACTTTAGTATTTATGGGGTTAAAAAGGGTCAGGTTGGAACTGTTGTTGTTCTTGTGTTCAGACATGTCGGAACTAATTCTGAACGAATTCTTAACTGTTTGTCTGAGGTATTTTTATATTTTAAATTCAAATTCTGAACGTTTAGTTAGCTTAGCTGTGCAAGGGATTTTTATTGTGTTCGGAGGAAAACTCTACTGCCGGCAGTTCTCGTTAAATGCAAAAACTGGTTGCCCTTAAGTGTATAGCCACTAAACATAGTTACAGCACAATTATTGCTTGCGAAACGTCAGACACCCCTGTTTTACAACTTTTTTTTTTGCAGAACAAAATTATTTTCTTCTTTTTGATTGTTTACATTCAGAATTTACCATGACATAAGCTGAGAATTTGTTCAGAATTCGGTTTGTAATGTCGGTAAAAACATCAGAATTAAATAAGACTTAATGCCAGAATTCTGACCGAAGTCGTTCAGAATTCGATACGACAAATCGACATTTCCTTTCGAATTTCCCAAGACTACAGTTCAGAAATCGGTTCGAAATGTCTGCAAAAACATCAGAATTCCCTCAGAGAAGTAGTTCAGAATTCGTGTCAACCCTCTCATTTCGTTACGAACTCGCTAAGAATTCTGATCCGAAATCGGAACATTTTGCCGACTGTCGTACAGAATTCTGACCGAATTCTGAAGGTTTGGTTTGCTGGGTATCGATACAAGCACTATCAGATAGTTTGGTTCAGTGTTGCCACTGACAAAGTTATTTTCCTACCAAACCTTTTCAAATAGAATTAAAACCTACCAAAATTTGTGAAGCCATTTAAGAAATGTAACAGTGTGTAACGGAAAATTATAAGCTAGTTTCATGGAAAATGTTTGTAACTGCCAAAAATATTAGAGCTTTAAGTATACCGATCGACACCGAATGATCAGCTAATTTGATTCGACGATTTTTTTCCGTATACGGCCCTTTTAATGATTCTAAACAAACTACAGGTCACAATTGTTGTCCGACTTATATTAAATATGGCAGAACAAATTTTTTTGGACTGCCGCTTTTGAAATTTAACAAAATCTGTTTAGATATAGCTCCCAAACATATGTTCAATCGATTTAAGGTTTTTTGCCCAAATTACATAAAATCTAAATGATATTGGAAAATGTTGTTAACGATCGATCAGTAACGTCATCAGATGATAATGGGTCATATCGGTTGACTGATATAGAACACCTATACATGAATTCTTATTTCGCTCAAATTTGGTATAACATATTACGATTGACCAACAACCAGTCCTAGAATAAGTTGACTCATATAGGCCCAAATTCCAGTCCCTTTATTATACATAATACATGCAAAATTTTCAAGAATAAAAATGTATTTATTTTTATTTATTTGGCTTCATTTGATGATTATCTTGGGGGGCTGTAAAACCGGTCATTTAAAAAGTGGCAATACTAGCAGAAAGTAGTACGTCGGACTTATTATCAGTTTATGTAATGTTAGCCCTTTTTATGCTTGCATAAAGGTAACAATAACACATTTGGAATCCCAATAATTCTCGTCATACGTTCATTACTTTAAAAATTTAATTTATGTAAATTCATATTTATCGCAAAACCTACCAAAATACCACTTAGCCTACCATCCTACCAAATGAAAGAAAAACCTACCAAATTTGGTAGGAAAAGCCCAAAACGGCAACAAAACTTTTGTTGGTATTAAAAGAAAATATCGATAAATTAAATAAAAACTATCGATGCTTAAAAAAATTAAAGGTAGTGTTTACGAGAACTGAAATTACCCCTCCTTGCAACTGAATGCCTTTCAGACTGATTTTGAAATAATTCTTAAATTTTATTGAATGAAATATAATATGCAAATTGTTTATTGCCGCAAAACGTTAATATTTTCCATATTTTTTTTTGTAAATACGATATATAAACATTTACGAGTACATGGCCACAAACGAAAATATTTTCAAAAAATGGAGTACAATTTAGTTTGTAAATTTTTTCATCACTTCATTACGAAAATATTTTCGACTAACGGCCCTCATATTTTTTCTAAATATATGTACATATGTGAATATGTAAATCGCCGAAAAATGCTAATTTATATGTAAATTATTAAATAAATTTCTTATTCATTTGTTTAATTTTTTTTTATTCAATTGATTCTGCTTTTCTCTGTGTAGAAGCTGTCTGGACAAAAATTAGAATTAAAACGCTTAACAGGTTTTTGCTCGTAGCCGGCTCTATAATTAAGACTTCTCAGACCTCTGAGAGCTCAAATTCTAATAATCTCAAAGGATGAGCACTCTGAGATTAAGAGCTCAAAAAATAATAATGTCAAAGGATTTATGAGCAGGAACAAATTTTTTTTAACAACTCGAAATTTTGATCGGAACCCATATAAAGAAAATAGAAATTCTACGATAATCTATCCATGTCTGTCTGTCCGTCCGTGATCTGTGTTGAAAGCGCGATAGCGAATGAATCTAGGACAATGAAATTGTGTACGCTAGAACGTGAAATTGCCTAAGCGGGGCAAAGTTTCAGGGATTAAATATACCCTGGGACTAAAAATGGGATTAAGGGATTAATAATACCCTGGAAACAAGTACGCTGTTTCGAGTATTTGATCAATAAATAATAATATTTTGTAAACGAACTTAAATGAGGACATTGAGCTGAGACGCTCTGAATACCTCAAAAATTTCATAGTTGCTGGACGTTTTCGTTCTTGTGGCTAAAAAGGGTCCCTTTGGTCCTAAGAAACAATAACTTATGAACCTATACATTTAGCCATCTAAAGTTAATTTTACATTGTATCGTGCGCAGTATTTTGTATTGTGAAAAATATTTTTTTAAAATAATGTTTTTTAATAACAGCATTAAAGCGACAAACTGTCTTTGTTGTCCTGTACATAATCTGTTCTTACTCCCTGCCTCAATTTGATTTATCCAAGTTTTTGAGACGATTTTAAAACTTGAATTCGACAACCATGACACGCCTAACATACTAAAACATTTATTTAGACCAACTGGCGGTATCATAAACACATTTTCTCTCCTTAGCCACTATTAATATCTCCAAGTTTTCTTCGTTTTGGCCTAATATAAACAACATTACATACCTACTCACCTATGACCACATTAGGATCTTTC
Source organism: Hydrotaea diabolus (assembly GCA_963513945.1). NCBI lineage: Eukaryota > Metazoa > Arthropoda > Insecta > Diptera > Muscidae > Hydrotaea > Hydrotaea diabolus. Next base: position 27,758,013 of record OY740720.1, on the reverse strand, counting down.
CCACACCACGTGTGTCTTTTAGAGGTTTTAGTAACTTGCGTGTGTGTGTGTGTGGTGCAAAAACTTGATTCTAACAAAGTCTTTCTCGAGTTAATCGCATTAAATAATGAAATTTTAAGTGGGCAAAATCTAGCAAGAAATTCATGTTTTTTTCTTGTTTCTCCAATTTGGTTTTGTTTCATTTACATAAAACCGGAAAACGCATGAAATATCGCGTCGACTGTTGACCGAATAGAAAGAAGTAGGTTGGTGCAAATAAAAGTGAAATGATATGGAATGCTGAAAGAGACGTCAGAGCTTGCACCATATCGCAGATTTAAATGTTGGCGGTTGTTAGTAGTTTGAGGCATGAAGTTGATAAATGTTATAAAGTAGAAGTGTACATTTTTAGATTTCCACATAGAGGATTTTGAAGTTTAATTAATTTTAAAAGTGAAATGAGAATAGAATTTTCATTAAACAAATCGACTTAAACTACAGTAGCAGGGCCCTCTTAATCATGAGACCACTGTATTGGGGCTATATGATCATTAGTTGTATATTCGTTTAAGGTCATTAAGGTCAAGTCGCTAAAGAAACATGTAAGACAGTCATGTGTTTATTTTTATCTATAAGTATATAGATTTTGACGAAATTTTGTACATTGGTTCAAGTTGGTGTTCTTAAAAAGATATAGTTTGGATTTTCAAAAAAAAACAGAATTCTGAAAATTACAGCAGTGGCAACATTTTCAAGACATGAGACATGATTACTTTCCTAAAGTGTGGAAAATTTCTCTGATTCAAATGATTTTAAAGCCAGGAAAGGACAAATCAATACCTTCCTCATACAGGCCGATTGGGTTTGCTTCCCTGCTTATCCAAACTATTTGAAAAAGTTCTTTTATCGAAAATAAAACCGTTCCTCGTGTCAAATAACATAATACCAGACCATCAGTTTGGATTCCGCGAAGGTCACATCACCAACGAACAAGTAAACCGTCTGACGCAAGCAATTGCGCCGTATTTCTGGATGTTGCTCAAGCATTTGACAAAGTCTGGCACTTTGGCTTGACATACAAAATTTGCAAATACTTACCGGCAAGTACGCATCGAATTCTTGAGTCTTACTGAGAAAGCCGCAGATTCAGAGTCAAATGTGGGCAACACGTCACCGATGACCGCGAAATACTAGCAGGTGTGCCCCAGGGAGGCGTCCTGGGGCCTACCTTTACCTTCTGTTTACCGCAGATATCCCTACCAGCCCAAACGTGCTAACATTCACTTTTGCCGACTATACCGCTATTATGGCCGCACATAAAAAGCAGGATATTGCATCTATGAATCTAGGTGTACAACTCAGACGAGTAGAATCTTGGCTCTCTGACTGGAGAATAACAGTCAATGAGGCTAAATGCACACAGGTAACTTTCACACTGAATTTTAGCACTTGTCCGACATTGAAACTAAACAATATCCCTTTTTCTCAATCTGATCATGTTACATATCTCGGAATCCAACTGGATCGCCGACTCACCTGGAGAAGTCATATCGAAACCAAGAAAACTCAAGGTCCATCAACTTCACTGGCTCCTAAACGCGAACTCAAAACTAAGCCTTGAATATAAGGTCCTGCTATACAACAGTGCAATCAAACCTATCTGGTTATACGGTGCCCAGCTATGGATCAAAGCAAGCTCAAGCAGTCTCGACAAAATCCAAAGAGTCCAATCGAAGAGTCCAAACCGAGACTTAAAAATACCTCTCGTTAAAGAGGCAATTCAAAAAATCAATATAAAGCACAAAGAGAAGCTCGAACGTCATGATAACATACTTGCTAGACAATTATTGTGCAGTCCAAGCTCTTTAAGACTTCGGAGAAACGAACGCCGTGTTTTCTAATCTACACTTTTACTTCATCCGTAACAGTAATCGCGTATTTTTTTAACATTTCTTTGCTCCAAACGACACGAGCCGTGTTTTGAGCATTCATCAAATATGTGGGAACCAACAAGTACAAATGTTTTCCATGGCCAAAAGTCCAAGCAATATCTTATTGATGCTTGTCATCATACTAATGCCCAAGGGTGCCTCAATCTCTCCGGCAAAACGACCAAAGTTGGTCGACCTTTACAAAATTCATCCTGGTGTGAAGGGCTTCCAAGACTTAAATAATGGTACCCGCGATTTACAGTGGTTACAGGATTTTGATGGTGCTTCAACACCAAAAGGCAAAACAAGTTTTATTGAGACCCTCTTGTCTCGATAATCCAAGCCGAAAATCATAAAAAATCATCGCAAGAAAATCTTTACGGGTTAATTTCTTTTTTGACCAAGATGAATTTTTCAACACACTGTAAACAAAACAATTCAAATGACGCTCAAATGACAAAACATTCTGAGTTAAGTTATGCTAAAAAATATAAAACTTTCCAATGGAAGTTCCAGTTTCCATTTGACACAACTAATATTGATAGGACCCGAAATTTAAAAAGCAACCCTTGCATAACAAATTGCTTGTTAATATTACCAATTGCACTGTTCTGCAAAAATTAACTTTTTAGCCCGTCTTTAGACAAAGCTTTTCTGCTACTTAAGTAAAATAGTCTCCTAAATTCCATTTTAAGTTCGAGATATCAATAAAATGCAATTTTTCTGAATGTTTTCATTAGTTTGCCTTAAAATGCGGTAATTATTACCCGATTCCTATGATTTTTTTGCAAAGCTGCTATAACTCAGTCATTTTTCGAAGGATTATCAAAAAGTATACTTCATTAGAATCGTTACAGTGCGTTCTTTTTAAAAAACTAGTGGGGGAGCTCCATAATTGGGGTATAATTGGCAGGTAAAAACAAAATTTTCCAACAAAAAAATGGATTTCTTTGGCTGTAACTTCCACAATTTGTATTCGATTTTTTTAAATAATAATTTCAAAGCAATTAATATTGCTCATTTTGAAGTGAATCGTATAAGAAATGCCGAAGTTTAAGGTACAATAATAAAAAGAAAAATTTCATGATGACGAAAACTATACGTGGTGGGGCAAAACGAAAATTCAATTCTGATTAGGAGTTCATTTTACATAAGGATCAGTTGGTTTCGTTCAAAGGAGGATTTTGTTCAGTGTTAAAAGATACCACTTCCAATTTTCAAACATCATGTCCACATCCGGCGCAAAGAAAGTTAAACCAATAAACAACTCTTTTTGAATGTAACAATTTTTTTGTCTTTATCGCCAATTATTGGTTATCACAAAAAATTGTCTACAAAATTATTTACTAACAACTTCGATTAGCAATTAATGGTATAGCCGTTTTATAGGTTCGAGAGCAAAAATGTCAGATATTTCCCTTTTGAAACCAGGGTCATAAAAGAAACCCCACTTCATTTCTGTTGAAATCTTTAATGTCAAGAACTTCCACAAAACATTTGAACTTTCCTATTCGCTGCGCTTGGCAAACATTTCCTCTTATGTGTTCTATAATAACGTCATAGATGTCTGTTTGTAGATTCTTAACATTTGGTGATTGCAACAGAAATTCTTCTTGTCCAACTGCATTTAAGTAGTTGTACTGATTTCCAACTGAACTTTTCTCTACGCGTACAAACTAAATACAATTATTTCGGAAATTAGCATAGTCTATATGGCGATGTTATTTTAAAGAGAGGGCGTGGCATTTTGACATTTTAATGTTTTAATGCCCACTGGTAGTTGTTCTGCAGTTTTTAATAACAAATTTGTTGTCCCTTGAATAAATTCATCATCAGTTTATCTGAGTCATGTGCACCAGTAAGCTTAAATAATAGTTAAAAATAGTGCTAAATACAATTAATTATTTTCTCAGAATTCCCAGCTACTTATTTGTTCTATAAAATGAATCATTTACAACAATTTTAAATAAATTGTTCCGAAATAAATCTGTTTATTGTCACACAAATTCTCACATGAAGCCACTCACCCCATAGTGTCTCTGGGTGCGTGAACAGACGTTTGGGAATGCCTTGCAATTGAATTCACGAAATTGAACAATTAAGTTCACCAACAACGCCGACGACGACGACGATGACAAACCGGCAATTAGTCAAAATGTTTAACTCAAACACGAAATTTGGCCATAGTAGTCGCCATTTAAGCTGCACCAAAAATAAAATAAAAAAACGGCACGGCGACAACTTAAAAAACTGATTGTTTTGTACGTCTGTACACATTTATGTACATATGAACAAATGACTATTAAATGATGACAAAAATAACTTTTCATTGACGACGAACAAAAAAAGTGAACTCTCCTATTATGGCAATGCGAATGCCAAGGTCAACATTAAAATCGAACAACACAAAAAAAAATAATGTGGAATATCGTACCAATCAAAACGCGATTTTTTGTTCAAAAATACAATTTACACACACCGACTTCGAGTCGTAAAAATTGGAAATATTTTCTAAAGGAAGAAAAAAGTATCGAGATTTCGAAATACTCGTTAAATCTTAAAACGTAATCTCCACAAAATAATGAACAAGATTCCGTTTATGTTCGTTCTACACTTTTGTACGAGTATCTCTGTGTGTGGAATGGCTATGACAGAATATTTAAATGACACTTTTTTGTGAATATGAATATAAATTACAAATGAGGTTTAAAAGTTGAACAACAAATTTAAATAGCAACCATCAAATGGCGTCATTTCAGTCGTGTGAAATATTTTATTAATAAATATTCATCAAAATATTTTTACTTAATATATTTTTTTAGCCACACTTACGTTGTCACAAAATGTATACCGTTTCAAACTGATCATGTGACACAATACTTTTAAATTACTATAATTTTATTAAAACATTTTAATATCGCTATTGTGATAGGCCCACACTATTATTAGCTGTTGTCACAAAAGTTAAGTCATACACGCAGAAAAAAAGTATGGTTGTGGTGACAATATTCGAAGAGGATAATACTATTGTTGGGTATATGGTTGTGGTACAACAATATTAAGATCCTCACAACAATAGTATGATTCAAATACAACCATACTATGATCCTCACAACAATAGTATGATTCACACATATCCATAATATGATCCCCACAACCATAGTATGACTCACATCAAACAACTATGATCTCCACGACCATAGTATGATCCTCACAACCATAGTATGTTTCACATGCAACCATAGTATGATCCTCACAACCATAGTATGATTCACACGCAACCATGTTATGATTCCTACATGTTATGATCCCCATGTTATGATCCCCATGTTATGATCCCTACAACCATTCACACACAATAATACTATGACCTCCAATATAATTTATTAGAATTTGTTTAAGTTGTCGACAATAGATTTGAATTATGAAAATTATTCAAAAAAAAACCATTAAATTCAAAATAATAGGAGTGATTTGTTTCACAGTAGAAATAAATCACTCCTAACTAAAAATAAGTTTAAATTTAAATAAACGTAAGCGTTTTTATTAAAAAAATTTCAGTTAAACAAAGCCAAAGCAGCTTGTATTTTCATATTTTCATTTTTAAATTTGGCAATAATACTATTGTTACTTTTTTACAATATTAATGTTGCAGCAATAATACTATTGTCAAAACTTAATTCAGTTAACAATGCTATGGTTGCGACGAACATGCTTTTATTGCAGAAAACATACTTTTATTGCCGTGACCATGTAGTAACCATGTTTTTTCTCTGCGTGTAATAAGCAAATTTCAGTTCGTACAAAAATTTGCAGGTTATTTGTAGAAACAGAAAGATGTAAGGTGACTTAAGTTTTTAAGTAACATTAAATTTTTTAAAAAAATGGAATATTTTCGGTTTTTAATGGCCAAAACTCATTGATCGCAGAACAAAATGAACCATACTGTAGACTTGGTTTATTTACCAAGTCTACAGTTAAAAAACACACTAAAGACAAAAAACTAGTAAAAAAGTTAAAGTCGGCGGGTCGACTTATAGATTCTCCGCACCATTTTGTCATCAAGAAGATTTCGCGATCCTGCCTGGTGTTTAAGCAAGATCGGTTTTAGTATGTGAATTCTAGAGTGAGAGGGGCATACTATTTCTTTGGGGGTTTATGAAAACAGGTCTGTGTTTTCATATCCAATACTACTAGAAATAGTTATTATATTTTTTTTAGCCAGGGGATCATTTTAAATTTTATGTTTTAAGTATCAGTACTTGAAAAAAAGTATTAATACTTTTTTCAAATTTCTCGTTTTATTCGAAAGGTTGAACTTTGGTCATTTAAAAATGGAACACAATGTCATATGACTACTCGTACAACAACTGCCGGCTTGGCAGTACCACTTCCGATCAACCCAATTTTTCAGTACATTTTCAATAGTTTTGGGTCGAATCTCTTCAATGGCAACTTCGATTTCATGTTTTAACACTTCAATTGTCTCTGGATGCTTTGGACAACATTTATCCTTAATGGCTCCCCACAGATAATAATCCAAATCACAGCTCCCCAGCGACTAATTGACATTACGATTATTCGATTTTCAAACCAGTGCATAAAACATCGATGGTTGGCTGTGTTGGCTGTGTGACATGTAACCCCTTCCTGTTGAAACCAAATGTCGTCCATGTCATTCTCTTGAATTTTTAAAAACAAAACTTCGTTGAGCATGGCGCGGTAACGCTCGCCGTTGACGGCAACGGCGGCTGCATATCTATTTTCGATAAAAAATTGGCAAATAACGCCGCCAGCCCAAAATCCATACCAAACAGTGCCTCGTTGCGTGTGCATTGGCTTCTCAATAGTCACGGGTGGAGTCTCTAAAACCCATTTGCGGCAATTTTGCTTATTGACATAGTCAGCGAGATTAAAATGAGCTTCGTTTAAAAATTTAAATAAAATTCTTCATCTCCTGCCAAAAATCTTCAGCCCATTGGGCTAACAAAGTTTAACATTTCCAATAAAACCAGAAATTATCAGAACTTTTTTTAAAGCCGATTCAAATTTAAAATGTAAAAAATGTTAATGGCTTCTCAAGAGCCACGTGTGGGTTCTCTGAATCCCATATGCGGAAGTTTAGCTTATTGACATAGCCTTCGAGATGAAAATAAGCTCGATCTGAAAACACGATTATTCAGTATAATTCTTCATCTCCTGTATAACAATCTTCAGCCCATTAGGCTGGCAAAGTTCCATCTTTACAATAAAACCAGAAATTTAAAAAAAAAATAGTTTTTTTATTTAAAGGCGATTCAAATTTAAAATGTTAAATCGCCAGCCAATATTCGCGCATAACGTTCCATGCTTCATTTGAGTTAGATTGAATTAAAAATCTATCCTGTATAACGGTAGGAAGTTAAATCGGAAAGTCCTTTTGTATAGGGGCTATATTCAAAGATAGACCAATGTAATTCAGCTTTAGCAAGAATCGCCCCTTTTTATTTCCATTTAAATTGTGACTTTTAGAGCGATAAAGAATAGAGTCCAAAACCGAATCAGAAAACTGGCATTTGGATTTTTAAGTTCAAAACCTACAGTCAGTTTCTCAAAAATAGCTAAAAGCCGGCATATTTTTATTATTTTTTGAAAAGTTTTTAAATATAGCCTCAGTACAAAAATGCAAGAGAATCAAACATCCCATTTCGATTAAATTGGGTATAGTATAGAACGATAGACAAACAACTAGCTCAATTTGGTCAAATTGTCTGGGGGCTCAAAAAACGGCTTTCAATACGAGTATATATGGACATGTGGCTTTATAACTACAAAATTTTCTCACAAAGCTTATGTTAAAACTATACTTGCAGTTTGCAGTGCAGTGGTGACGGACCCTAAGCCAGAACATCTTACCCATTTACAAACAATGAAATTTTCTGACAATTTCAAATATAACCTTATTTTTAAATCCTTTAAAGGGTATCAAAGAAATGTTTTTAATTGGCTTTTCTGCAAATCCAGAAATAAATGATATAGTAATATCGACCATGCCAGACTGAAGCTATCTTACTAACCTAAGTGCTAGTAGTTTATAGCGCAAGTGCCTTAAATCGGGTCCAGTATCGCCATAATTAATTATCGCACGATCGGTTTTAATTTGTGGCCTCTAGAGTTTGTCGTAAAATTCTAAGACGAAATAGCCATGTCCAAAAAGAAAGGGCTAGAGTCTTCTTAATAACCAGATATTTGTCTTATAACTATAGATCGGTTGTGATTGAAAGTGGACCAATATGCAAAAGCGGAAAAAATACCGCTCTGAAGGACTAAAAAAAATTTGTGGAAACTGCGCTTACGACTGAATTCAGTGACGTTATGTGGCAACTTTTAAAACAAAAGTATTGCTTTCATGGGTTTTATGTTAACAATAACATAATTACGGCAATCATACCGGCAAAACCTTAATTTTTTTTTAATTTGACAATGTTATTTTTACGATTCTGACGCAAATTATATTATTTTTAAAAAAAAAACTAAGAATTAGTATAACTAAAATATTTTTAATAAATGATTTTTGTTTAAATAAATCACTCTATTGTTACACAACTTACTCAATAAAATTCTTTATTGTTGAATAACAACGTATTCCAGTCTTTACAAACAATTTTGGGGATCATAGTATGGTTGTGCGTAAGTCCTACTATGGTTGTGAGGATCATACTATGGTTGTACGTTAAACAAACTATGGTTATGAGGATCATAATATGGTTGTGGAGATCATAGTATGGTTGAATGTGAATATTAATATGGTTGTGGGGATCATAGTATGGTTGTGTGTGAATGATTCTATTGTTGTGAGGACCATAATATTGTTATGGGGATCATAGTATGGTTGTGTGTGATACATACTATTGTTGTGATGATCATAATATTGTTGTGCCACAACCATATAACCAACAATAGTATGGTGCTCTTCGAATATTGTTACCCCAACCATACTTGTTTTCTGCGTGTAATCTGTAAAATTGCTGTCCTGAACAAAACTGGTTTTTACCCTTAGGTCCCTTTTTCTATGCGCTGTCACATATACAACTTTCTTTTCGACAACTGGCAACGCGTGACGTAGAAGTTATATAAGTACAAACACGTGATACTTTAAAGACGCGCACATGACAAAAAATATCAGTAAATGGAAATTGAGGCACCCAGTTTATCGATCATTGTTTTTCTTGCTGACTTTTTATTTTAGTTATTTAATGGTGTAAAACATTTTCCGTGGGAAGAAAGATGTAACCAAAAAGTTAACATAAAACTTACAAGCGAAAAAAAAGTTGCAGCAAGGCTGAGTGATGGAATTCACAAAACATTAAACTGTACCAAAATGACCACATAATTGTACCAAAACTAACGTAATTATACCAAAATTAATCTTACGTAAAGTTGAAAAGAATAGATTCCAACTGAAATTGAAGAACAAGACATGATACGAGTATAAAAAACTTTTACTTAAAACTATTCGTTATCAGACTAATAATTAGAAGATGTCCTCTACATTATGTCCGTTAGAGAAAGAAAGAGGAAGTAATGTTTGGGGACTTTTCACTTGAGTATGTTTATATCGTTAGTGACTGGAAACAACTCTGTGTGTTGACCATTTAAAAGGCGGGCACCACAGCTGATGAAGAAATTTTCCATGTAAACCATTGTGCGATCTGTAGGAGTATCAAGACAATCTAATCTAATACGAGCTAACACTCTGATTTGGAGAGTAAGGCGGCTACTTATCTTAGAGGAGAACATCCCATTAAAATACATATGGAATTTTGATTGGCAAAACTAATTCCGCCAATGCACTATAAAAACAAAAGATTTTTGCATTCTGCAATTGGTACAATTGTACCATGTTTTCCATCAGTGGTAAGGCTGGTAAAGCTTTAAAAATAATTAAATTTAAATATTTCTTTAGCATTATATGAGTCTAAAGCATTTTTTTTTACTTATAAATATATAATTTTAAGTCACGGTTGACCTTTCTCTGGAAGTACCCATGTGCAATCTTTTACAAAATTTTAAACAAAATTATCTTAAAATCTAAACAGAAGTCAAAAATATGGGACTACAGATGATCACATACAAGGGTTGCTATATACATTTCTGGCCAAGGCAACACTAAGCATATATTCGATATTGCATGAACACCTGGCCGTAAAAAAGGTTTGTTCTCGTTGGATCCCGCACAATTTGACAATCGCTCAAAAAAAGGCTAGTGTCGATTGGTACAAAGAAATTTTGAAAAAATACTCCAAAAGACGTTTATAAGATCGTCACAAGTGACGAATCATGGATCTATGCGTATGAGCCCGAAACAAAACAGCAATCGACCGTGTGGGTCTTTGAAGACGAACCAAATCCAACGAAAGTTGTTCGTGGAAGAAGCACTTCGAAGCAAATGGCCGCCTGTTTCTTCGGCAAAATTGGTCATGTGGCGACTGTTCCGCTTGAGCATCGAAGGACGGTCAATTCTGAGTGGTACACCACAATTTGTTTGCCTAAAGTCTTTGGAGTAATTCGAAAACGAACAAGAGAAGACGATTCTTTGTGCACTATGACAATGCGAGCTCTCGCAAATCGGCTCAAACCAGCGCCTTTTCGACCGACCAAAACGTCGAATTGATGGTCACCCGCCGTACAGCCCTGACTTGGCACCCAATGACTTCTTTTTATTCCCGCACATCAAGAAAAAATAAGTGGTCAACGATTTTCGTCGCCAGAAGATCGAAAATCATGTTTTGGAGGTGTCTCAATCGGAGTGGAAAAAGTGCTTCGAAAGTGTATAAATCATGCTGGAGAATACTTTGAGGAACACTAAAACCATTTTTGATGATAAATATTCGCATTATCATTATTAGGCCAGAAATATATATATCAGCCCTAGTATAAGTATACATTTTACTACAATTGAAGCAAACATTTCAAATAATTCTATACCAAATCTAGTCACCAGTCTTTCTAAGTTATGTTTATTAGCTAGCGATTTTCAAGTCTCCGTGACTAACGGCTACCATTGCATCAAAACTTGTATGTTAACATTTAATAAAATTAAATATCTTAAAATCCTAATATTTTGAATGGTGTTCTAAAAATCGCCACTCAGATACCGTTAAAATAATTAATGGTACATTAAATTTAAAATATGTATGACTAGTCAGTCATCACCGCCGTATGTCATGTTTTTTTTATATTCGTACCTATGGTTGTTGTCTATTTTTAAATACATTATCAAATATTTAAATAATTTCAATTTGGGTTTTTTATTTTATTTTATATTCAAAATCCATTTTCATAACTCTCTCATACGTTTGCATTTATGTTGGTCAGTTAATGGAAAAAAGACTATATTTGCTATGCTTTTGTTTGTGTGCAGTCCACCAAATGCCAAAGTTCTGTAGCACTCGGGGGCTATTGTTGTTTTATGCATTCATTCTGTGCGCTCTGCGGTTCCTCTGTGCAGTCAGTCAATGAAATCCATTTTGTTGATATTCGGTTTTGAAACAAAACTCAGCAAAACAATAGCCACCAAAACTTGTTCTACTTCCTTACCCAAAGTGTATACATATACTCGCTTCAAAGAAATATTTTTAAGGAAAAAACCTCAATTGTTTTTTTTTGTGTAAAGTTTTTGTTTTCTCATCTCGTGTGTTTTTGGCTACGAGAATACCCCCGCAATGAAAAAAAGCCATGAAAACCATAAACTTAACACACAAAAAAAATTGTTATTATCAACTTAAGTTTAACAACTTAAAAACTAAAACAACTTCAGGCAAATACGACACAGCAGTGGCATCGCCATCGGCAATGGCAACGACAACGACAAAGCAAAAAAAAAGACAGCAACATCAGCAGCAACAGCTACAACAACAATGATATTGTTATAAACTAAACGAGAGTGAAATGAATTTTAATTGAGGCCAACGCACTAAACAACATTTGGTCAACATAATCCATAATCTCAGCCAACGTCAACTTGGTGCTGCTGTTGTTGCTGCTGATGTTGCTATTGCCGACGCTGTTGTGGCTTTTTGTTGCTGCTGCTGATAGAGTTGTTGTTGTTGTTGCTGGTTTAACGTATTGTTTCTAAGAGTACGGCCGTTGTATTTGTTACTATTTAATCGTCTATAATACAATGTTTTAAAATAAAATACAAATTGTATCCAGAGATGGGAGGGCATAGCTACTTATTTGCCTTAACAGGCGATTAGGAACAAATGAAGAACTTGTCTCGACTAAGTGAGCTGTATACTTATACGCAGCGACCAGGACAGGCTAATGCCGGCACGAGCTGTTTTTATATGGTCTAGAGATACATCTTTTAAGGTAAAAAATTCCGCCGCAGAGAAATCTTAGGCGTTTTTACCCAGATTTAGACCTTGGTTAACTTGTTTAAAAGCCGTTAACCTCGGCGGGCCACAAATAAAATAGGAGGGCATACAGACCATTGTTACAACATACATTTTATAAGAAACTAAAAATAGTTTGCAATCTAATAGACGAAAGTCTTGAACATTACCTGGGCCGAAACTTAGATTTAATGAACTATTCCAGAGTTCATTAAGTATTTTACTTTAATATGACGGTAGAAGTCGCAAACTTCTAATACGCATTAAAAAACTGTATACAGATAATTGCTCATTGGGCTAATGAAACAATTTGACGTGTAGCAACATTTAAATGGAAACTTTGGGTTTCTGCAAATTAATTTAATAAGCCTGGATGACTGCGGTTCACCCATTCGGTTACCTGTAGAGGGTTTATTGTTAAGTTATAAGTTCTGTAAGGAATTGTTCACGACGAATTGCTTATCAAACTCAGCCGATGTACCATCATACAGGTGGAAACTTTTTCATATCTTACAAATAGTACTTTTCCAGGCAAATACTGCGTCTTTTCGGCGGGCCGGGCATCTACTCAAAAGCTGCTCCACTGTTTCAATCTCTTCTCATCCTAACACGACTACTCGCACCTGATATTTGCTAGTCATTTCTCTAACAAAACAATGCCATTTAAGAATACACACCAACACGCTGGCATTACTATTGTTTTTACCACCAGAATTTATGTACCGTTCTTGCCTTGTCTAGGGGTCTTTGGACGTTGTGATACTTTTAAAAGTAACATATCGTCTATGGCCCTAATAACACATTTTTAGGGTGTCATAATTTCCATGGAGATTATGTTTGTGGTCGTTATGATGTGGATTCTACCAAAATTTAGCCATATCTATCAAGAATCCTGATAATAAATAACGGGTGTTTAAATTTTAAGGACCGATGTTGATTTGTCGCGCAAAAGAGCCATTGTTTCGTTAGCTGTGTGGCAAGTGGCACCGTCCTGTTGAAACCACATATCGTCCACATCCATATCTTCCAATTCGGGCCATAAAAAGTTACAATAGCGAACACCATTCACAGTAACTGCCTGCTCGGCCTCATTTTGGAAAAAATACGGTCTGATGATGCCGCCAGCCCATAAACCGCACCAAACAGTCACTCTTTGTGGGTGCATTGTTTTTTCGACAATCACTCTTGGATTATCATTCGCCCAAATCTGCTTATTGACGAATCAACAATCATTCACTGAGGTGAAAATGTGCCTCATCACTAAAGATGATTTTCGTCGAAAATTTATCATCCGAGCCTGAATAACTTTAACGCGTTGCTCGCTTGTGTATCTTTCCATGGTTCAAATTAGTTAGTCTGAAATTGATAAATATCAAATGAAATGCAAATTTCAAAAATTTGAAAAAAAAATTCTTATAAATATGGCAGAAGTAATTAAATGACCTGAGTGAGACCTGAGACCGAGCAACTCTTGCATAAAGTGATCAAGCTAAATCAGAATTCAATCGGGGAATTATTTTCGAATAGTACGGACCGATTACGCCACCAGCCCAATAACCGCACCAAACTACCACTCTTTGTGGATGCAACGGCTTTTCAACAATCACTCGTGCATTCTCATCTGCGACAATTCTACATGTAAAAGAATCCACTGAGGTGAAAGTGTGCCTCGTCTTTGAAGATAAATTTCTTTGTAAAGTCACCATTCACTTATGCCTGTTCAAACAACCATCCGGCGTTTTAGAGATGCTTAACATGGTCAGATGGCTTTAGCTCTTGAGTCAATTGAAGCTTGTAAGCGAGTAAATTCACATCTTAATTTAAAATTCGCATCAGTGATGTTCGTGAGATGTTCAATTGTTGGTTACGACGATGAGTCGAGGTTGGCGGCTCTTCTGCCACACTATCGCGAACAACATCAATGTTTTCGCCAGAACGCACTGGGGCGAGCATGCACAGGTGTTTTCACATTTCCTACAGATCCGGTTTGCTAAAATTTGCGTACAATTCTCTCGATTGGGGACATATTTGGCCAATTATGCTAACCAACAAAATCAAGAAGTGCACGAACTGTATTTTGATTTGACCGCCCATTTTTGTAAAAGGCTTAAACAATCTTAACGCGCTGCTCAATTGTGTACCTCTCAATGGTTGAATTTGTCACTAACATCGTGCATTATGGTTGGACCACCCTTTATATGGGGTGATCCATCTAGAGGTATTTATCAGAACAAAAAAAAATATAAAAATTTAAATCAAGTGTGGAATCTTTATTGGTAATTTGAAAGGACATTTTATGGCATTTTTTTGAAAATAATTTCCTTCGAATGTTGGCAACTGTATTATGGAAATGAGCGCTCGGTGAGAAACGGGAAGATCCGCTGTTTTCGACTAGAATTTGTTCAGTGATGAGGCCCATTTCTGGCAATAAACAAAATCGCCGCATTTGATCTGAAGAGCAACAAGAAGAGGTTCAAGAGGTGCCATTACAACCGAAGAAAACCACGGTTTGGTGCGGTTTATAAGCTGGTGAAATCATCGGTGCACGTTTTTTCATAAATGATAATGGCCGGAACGTAACCGTGAATGGTGCACGCTATCGTGCCATGATATCGATCTTTATGCTTTCTGAATCCGTAATCTTTACGACACTTGGTTTCAACAGGACGGTGCCACTTGCCATACAGGTGCTCAAACAATGGATCTATTGAGATGTCAAGGACATACACCGCTCAATAGAATCAGTTGGTATGTCTGAGTGGTTCCTTATACTCGTCCCTTTGTTATGGGTGTTAAGATAAAAAATGTTTAGACTAAAGAAACAAAACCTATATATGTGACAGCGCATAGAGAAAGGGACCTAAGGGTAAAAAAATCAATTTTCATTTTTTTTCTTTTTTTTTGATGTGGACAACATCTGAGCATCGAATGAGATCGATCCCATGACCCAAAAGTGTTCCCTCCCAGAGATATGCGCGTTTTATGAAATTGAAGTCGACGATTCTAAGCGCAAATAGAAAGGGGCCTAATCTTTAAAATGGCTCTCCTGAACAAAACATTTCATCAAATTGTCACTCTTTTTTTTGATGTGGACAACATCTGAGCATCGAATGAGACCGATCACATGCCCCAAAAGTGTTCCCTCCCAGAGATATGCGCGTTTTATGAAAGTGAAGTCAACGATTCTAAGCGCAAATAGAAAGGGACCTAATCTTTAAAATGGCTCTTCTGAACCAAACTGGTTTTTAACCTTAGGTCCCTTTCTATTTTGCGCGTCACATATAACATTTTTGCGGATATTTCTCACATAGTTTAATTAATTTTCCACAATTTATGTACTAAATTCACAAACCCCCAGCTTGTCCAGGCCTGCATTAGACTCTTTACAAAAAAGAAAACGTCCCATAATAGATAGATAAACTTGTTTCTACTTTTTTGGCAACACTTTCATGTGACTGGTTGCCTTTACTACGAGTACGTATATCGACTAAAACTAAAATCCACTCACATGAATGAATTTTTATTGAATGTGTATCTGCAAGTTAGACACTTGGCTTAAACTGCTTCTGCTGCAGCAGTAATTGTAATTCTCGTTGTTGTTGTTGCTGGTGTTGGCTGCAAACCAAGTTGGCAGCATTATGTCTGTTAGCATTTGAAAACATCCGCCTATCCATATGTAGTAACTACGTATGTACTTGGGCACAACGTACGTACTCGAACGTTTTCCGAGTAATAATAACACCACATTGAATTTCATGTTCATCGATGGCCATAGACAGACAGCTGGGACAGCATGAGAGTTGTTTAGTGCCTTCCAATAAAATTTTTAGCAGTTCCTACTTTGCAAAATTTCAAATTCGAGTTGTAACTTTTTGCATTGAAGTTGTACGTTATGACTGTCTTAATTAATAAATTGTTAATTTGCTATTATTTTATATTACACATTTGCATAACTAGGCTTACATGCAATATTCGATCAAAATGCTTTTTTTTGGATTTCACACATGACTTAGGTTTATTAATTGTAGCTATATAAATTTATAATAAATTAGAGGAATTCAGCGAAGCTATTCAATACATGTAGGTGTTAAAAATTAATACGTTTGGAGTTACGAAATATGTTACTGGTCTGAAACTTGATTATGAGATTAGAAATTATTAGCCTCCTCTGAACCCATAGCTGTCATAGTGTTTAAGATCCATTTGCTAGGTATACAAATTGTATAAATTATAAGTCCAAAGCATTGAAATTAGTGTTTTGATGGTTTGACCTTTGAAGAATATTTTGCGATGAAAAACAAATATAGCTTAAATACAGTTTGAGGACTTTTCATAATTGCTTAGCTGAACCAAATGACCCTCTAAATATACAATTTTACGAATATTGAATTTTCAGTATATACTCGTATCTCAACAAAAAATCTGCGAAATTTGTCCATTACCACGACTATGTACATTAAATACGTGTAAATAGAGTCATTTGCACTCATACAAATTATAAAAATACACGTTTGTTTCCATATCGCAGCATCATTGATCATTTTTAATATTTGTATAAACAATTTTTAATACCCTACAACAACAAGTCGGCCGAAGTTACAGCGACTGATGTTTGTAACATCCAAATTCAATTTAGCTTATAATCAATGTTTGTTGGTCTAGTTATACAGGGTGTCCGCCGGGAAGGTTTACTACTTTCTTTTGCCGCCATTTTGGTAAACATTAGTCTTGACAGTTCATATATGACAGTCGTAAAGTAGAGACGTGTTTTAATCGTTAAAACATTTTATCAAAATCAATTATCGACTACTGTGACGATGAGAAAATTACGTGAAATTTTAGGGAGAAACAACGTGCCAAAAAAACGCACTATTTATCGTGTAGTAAATTATTTAGAGGAAAGAGGGTCTGTAGCGGATAGGCCCAAGCATGGATCACAACCTACTGCAAGATCGACTGAAAATATTACTGCTGCTCAAGAAAGTGTTCAAAACAATCCATCAACCTCAATTCGACAAAGTGCTCAGGAGTTTGGTCTTAAAGAACAACTTTGGCCACATTTTTGCACAAAGATTTGCATTCGTTTCCATTTAAGATTCAGTTGACACAAGAGCTTCTTCTACAAGACCATTTACGCCGCCGTACATATGCCAATAGGATCTTACAGCTCGCCCATGACAACCCCGATTTTCATGAAAAATCACAATGAGTGACGAGGCACAGTTTCATTTGAATGGATATGTGAATAAACAGAAAAGTCGGTTCTAAGCAATGGAAAACCCTCAAATTATTCATCAGTTGCCTTTGCATCCATTAAAACCGATACGATTTAAAACTTTTTAACACCAGAACTGCATGCGTTGGGCTTGATTAACATGTGGCATCAACAAGACGGTGCCACATAGCATACGGCCCGGATTACAATGGACTTACTGCGAGACCTCTTTCCACAACAAGTTATTTCAAGAAATGGAGATGTTGATTGGCCTCCACGGTCGCCTGATTTGACTGCTCCGGACTTCATTTTGTGGGGATATCTGAAAAGCAAGGTTTATGCAAACAAAACAAAAACGCTTGAGCTACTTAAACGAAATATTCGTGATGAAATGAATGAAATACCGCGTGAAATGTGTGAAAATGAAATGAAAAATGCGAGGCTAACAGAGGCGGACATTTATCTGATATTGTATATACAATATAAGTAAGATCCATTCTCTATCATTTAATCAAAAATCATAAACAAAGTAGTATACCTTCCCGACGGACACCCGTATGTGCGCTTGAATTGGAAGGAAATGGCCAAAACTTGGAGGGTAAATGCCACAAATCAGGATTTATATCTTGCAATGAGAAAATGCATGTACAGCGATCAAGTAAATTTAGGATGACCTCTCCGCCCTAAAAGTGAATCTATTTAGGATTGTTTAGCTCGTTTGTTTTATTTCGGTCTGTTGCTTTTACACATTGAACAGGGATTAAACCGGCTCAAGACCTCTTGCTTCTATATTTAAATGGAAGACAAGTTTTTAACAAAATGGCAAAGTCAGCCACGAAAATCAATGTCACTTTGCCAATTTGTTAAAAACTTGTCTTCTATTTAAATATAGAAGCATGAGGTCTTGAGCCGGTTTAATCCCTGTTCAATATCTATTAAGGATTTTTAAAAGTTTGGGGAAATTTCCAATTCGAGGCCATGCGAAATTTTTTTGACTTGTTTTTTAAAGTGCTGTATCTTTCGACTGAGTTGGCGAATCACAAAAAAAAAACTTTCAGCAGCAAATTTTGTTTCATAAAACACACTAAATATAAGTACACAAAAAACGGTACAATTAAAAAATGCAAATATTCAAACAAAAAATTATTTAGGAGTCCAGCTATAAAACATTTACATATTAACTAAAATATTTGTTGTTAATCGAAAATATTTTATGATTTTAAGCGATAAACAAATTCACATAATTACCAACAAAAATTGTATGCCGTTTATCGAATATATTTTCGATAATTCACATATTTGAGACTTTTGGTTACAATCAGGGGCGACTGTAGTTTCGGTGAGCGCCACGTTACCATCGTAAGAACCCAAGCAACAAGTGTTCTGCAATATGTTAAACGGTTATATTATTAAGGGCAAGCAGTTTCAGAATTAACGAGAACAGCCGGTAGTAGAGTTTTCCACAAAACACAATAAAAATCCATCGCACTGCATAAAAACTAAAACATATACACTCTTAAAAGTTATTTTGCGACTTTTGTTAATACATTTCTTATGTCGCCAAATAACTTTTAAGAGTACAATTTTCTATTTATGTTAAATAAATGTTAATTTTCTGACGATGATTGAAATATTGGATAAAAAAAATAAATAAACCAAATAAACTTTTTACACAGAAAAACAAATTATCTGTATTATTAAATATTGTACACACGATACAGTGCATGAATATTTTGATTTTTTGTTGTTGTTTCCATTTATTAAATATCATTGCAATTATTACCAATTTTTTTGTTGAAATTTAAGGGTTGAGTTTGTTTGAAAAAAAAAAACATACGAATATTTTAGTTAATATGTGAAATTTTTCACAGGATTCCTAATTTTTTATTCACATTATTTAATAATACAGAAAATTTGTTTTTCTGTATAAAAAGTTTATTTGGTTTATTAATTTTTTTATCCATTATTTCAATCATCGTCAGAAAATAAACATTTATTTAACATAAAAAGAAAATTGGTACTCTTAAAAGTTATTTTGCGACATAAAAAATATATTAACAAAAGTCGCAAAATAACTTTTAAGAGTAGAGTTGACTCTATCATTATAATTCAGAGGAATAGCTTTTTGTTTTTCTTTCATCTGGGTCTCCACAAAGAATTTTGGAGATGTTACCGCGCGCTGAGCCGTTCCATAGCGTTTTGTGGGTGACCATAGTCCAAGATCGATTTTCAGCTCTTATTGCTTGAAATGAAGGGCGTTGCCACTGTCTACTTCGTGTTTAACTGATATATTCCTTACAAGTTCGTTGCCGTTTTTGTTCTTTGATATAGCAATCGTAAACATACCGCGAAAACCTCAATCTCTGCTTGGAATACAGTATTGTGTTTGGCTAAGACCGGGTGCTACAAAACTTAATCAGTCATATGCTAAGGAATAGGTGCATATCATGCGAATGGAACGGCATCAATACTACAGAAAAAGTTTATCGGGGAGCTCCACAGGAGGACACTCTCTCGCCACTCCTATGGGTCACTAACACAGACAATTTACTTTGGGTCTTAGCCAAAGGATGATGACACCTAAACCCTTTTTATCATTCTGAAAACATTTACGGACCTCAGCGAGTTACAGACCGAATTCCAGAAAGGATTAGTTTCCTACCCTAAATAGAAATTCAAAGCAGTCTTGATAGATTTGTCGCCTATTTTATACGAGTTTAAATCGGGCATCCACTGTTTCACCAAAGGCTCATAATTGGACAACAAACCTTGAGCTAGGTTCCATATAAAGAATCTTTGTATCAAAAACTATTTCTGACAAGGGCATGGAGTGTTTGCACTGCCCTTAAAGCGGATAACACTACACCGACGATTATAAATCCACACAAACAATATAATCCCTTTTGCAACTTTACTAAAAAAACATTTTTGAAACAACTTCAATGTGATACTACAAAAAAAAAACTAAAAGGGTATCAACTAGTCGGGTTCGCCTTAGTTCAGCCGTTCTATACTTGTTTTATTATTATTAATTTATCATTGTTATTGTTTATTTTCAATATTTTTTCAATGAAATTAAACGAAATTATTGTTAGCATTTACTCTCAGAATAAATATGCTCACGCATACATTCCGATACACCGATAGTTACACACACACATGCACATACACAGATGTATGTACGTATGGACTCGTATATATCTACTATGACTTCATATTTCTATATAGTTTTTGATGATTTTATTATGGAAATTATTATCAACAAATTTGATTATTTCATTGCAATGTCTGTTTAATATAACATATTTTTTTCGTATTCCGGACGAACGAAAACGCGGTCAAATGTAGAGATACGAGTAGGTGGGCGGGCAATAATTTGAATGACTGTAGAAAATATAAACCAGTTGGACAACGACAAAAAAAAAATAAAATAAAACAATCGGCTATATAAGTAAATACATTCATAAGTCTTAATTTTGTACCTACATGCTTATATTCATAAATGATATATGGCGGTAATTAATAATACAAATATGTAATTGCAAATATATATTGGAATTCAATAAAGTGTATGCATCATCGTAAAGTATGCAGAGGGGAGTGTGGAAAAAGCCGCATCACAACTGAAGCCAAGCGGCCGTAAATGTTGCGTGCTCGAAAAATAAAATTGGCTATTGCAGCAGAAATTCTTGGCTACCATTTTTGTACGCTATTCAATTAATGGAGAAAACACCTCAAGAGTAATGAGAGCAACGCTTTTTCTGCCTTGTTGAACGGCGGTAAGCAAAATGTGTGACAAATACAGATACCCGACCTAAGAACACATTAAAATTCCACTCTATACCTGCTGATAATCTTAGTTGCTTCAATGTCACTCTAAAAGAAGATTAAACCAAATATTTATTTATTTTAGCCTCTGGAATTACAATGCTAACAGACAAGCTAAATCTAAAAATATATTATATTTAAAATATCATCAAATTTATTAAAAGTATATGAAAAATCTAAATCATGATTTATTCTGTTAAATTCTTTTAAAGTTCTTCCTAGAGGCTCGTGTGAGGAATAATTTGTTCTATAAAAAGGAATATAATAATATCAAGTATGCCTTAAACGACTTACAGGTGATTTTGACCCAACAAGGATAAACAGTTTATAGCAGTCTTTTTATAAGGATACAAATAAGTTTGTATAAAAACAGTATAGAACATTTTTAACGACGATTTACTAATGTTCAAAATATATCGTTCTACAAATGCACAGTTTGTAAAGCAAATTGATTGATTATAATGAATTGCGTAATACTGAGTCTAAACAATGGGACCATATTCAAGTTTCGATCTTTCGAAAGTTACACGCAACAACTTTCGGGTAAAAGGATTTGTAAAATCTTTACTATTTATTTTTATAAAAGCCAGAACTGAATACGCTTTTGGCATAATGTTATCAACATGCAAGTTTAAATTTAATTGAGCGTCGAAAACAACACCTAAATCTAGAATGTTAGAAATTGCTGATATATCAAGTAAGAAGTAAAAAACGTTGTTTAGTTCAAATATGACTAAAAATGCTCAGTTTATGGGCCTTTTGACCCTTATCTCAGCTAAAACATAAAAGTTTCTTTAATTTTGAATGTGTAGCAAATTTTACTTATGAGTACCTATTTGTCCATACTGACTATTGATCGCCAGATTTGACCATGTGAAACGTTTTTTGGGCCACATTAGCGAAAACGTCCTGCAACTCTGAGCTCTTTTTTGAGATATTAAGCACATCATAACTCATTTGTCCACCACACCATTGTCTGTTCAAAATAAATTATAAAATGTTAATCAAATACCCACAAAAATGTACTTATTGTCTGAGGTACTTTTAGTCCCTTAAAGGGAAACTTTTCCCACCTGAGCAGATTAACAATCGCAAACAGTTTATGACCATAAGCCATCATCATGCAAAATTTCAGGATTTTAGATTAGTTCCTTTGATCGCTGTTGTGTATTCAGCAGGCACACGGAACGACGGACATAGATTGTATTAGATTAATAATATTGGTTGATCCATCTAGAGGTATTTTTTCAGAACAAAAAAAAAATATAAAAATTCAAATCAAGTGTGGAATCTTTATTGGTAATTTGAATGGACATTTTATGGCCTTTTTTTGTTTGAATATATTTTCCTTCAAATGTTGGCCGCAAGTACGCCTCAGGTTTTCCATTCTGACGGTCCAATTTTGGATGACTCGTTCGAGCATTTCGACCAATATGGCTTTAATGACACGAGTAATGTTGGCTTCCAAAACCTGAATCGTAGCTGGTTTGCTAGCATAGACTTTTGACTTTACATAATCCAGATGAAAAATGTCTAAAGGTGTAATATCACTCGATCTAGGCGGCCAACTCACCTGTCCAAAACGTGAAATTAGCTGTTTTTCGAAATGACCTCTCAATAGATCCTTTGTTTGAGCAGCTGCATGACAAGTGGCACCGTCCTTCTGAAACCAAGAGTCGTCAAGATTACGGGCTTCAATTTCAGGTAGCAAAAAGTCCGATATCATGGCGCAATAGCGAGCACCATTCACGGTTACGAGCACCAATCACGTCCCTCATCATTTCTTAAACAATATGAGCCGATGATTTTACCAGCCTATAAATCGCACCAAACCGTGGTTTTCTCTGGATATAATGGCACCTTTTGAACCTCTTCTTGAAACTGTTCAGCCCAAATGCGGCAAACACTGAACAACATTTTGGTCGAAAACGGCGGATCTTCCCGATTCTCACCAAACGCTCATTTCCATAATACAGTTGCCAACATTTGAAGATAATTATTTAAAATATATCAAAAAATAAATGCCATAAAATTTCCTTTCAAATTAACAATACAGATTTCACACTTGATTTGAAATTTTATATTTTTTTGTTCTGAAAAAATACCTCAAGATGGATCTCCCTTTTTATATACTTTATAATGTCTCCGATCTATATTTTGTGGTGTTGCATACGGTATGACAAATTTAGTATAAAGGTTATAACAAAGTCTGCAGTTAAGCAGTGACGACTAGATGATATCCACCAATACTCTGATATATAGAATACTCCGCTCCTCTGCTGGAGTTTGAACAATATCTAAAAAAATGTGACTTATAGAGCGACAGGAAAACTTATCTTATATGATAACGTTGACTAATAAGCTTAAAATTCCTTAGAGTTGGTTATGAGCCGCTCAACACAAGCTTTTTGGATTCAAGATCAGATTCAAAATGTGACTTGTTGAGCGAGAGGACCTCAAATCAGTAAGAACCTTTGTATGGATGTCATATACTTATAAAAACATTTTCCTATATGGTCCAATTTAACCAGGATTTGTTATAGGTCACTCACAAAGAACTATGTCAAAGTTGAGCACGATCGGATTTGAAATGTGTTTGCCGTCATGCAAACAATAAAGAATATTGAACGATATTTTCTACCTTTGCCAAACTTAGTTATAAGTATCTAAGTAAAGCTTTAGGCAAAATTAAAGCAAGGTCGGATTTTACAATTTCGTTCAAACCTTGTTAAAAGGGACGTGGTGACGTGCGGGTTTGAAATGTGGCTTCCAGAGCGCCAGGGCCACAACTACCTTTGCATGAGGGCTATTGAAGAAGAGTGAACGACATTTTATGGTCTTCGCCGAGCATAGTTATAAGTCGTTCTTACAAACCCACCACAGCGGGTTCTATGTGCCGGATTGACCCGAAGCTGCACTTCTTCGTCCAAAGGCATTGCGTGCCGCTACAACAACATAAGTCGTTCTTAAAGCTTTATGCAGAATTTAAGCAAGGTCGGATTTAATAATTTCGTTTAAGACCTTGTGAAAAGGGGCTATGTACTCGTAATATGATAATGTAGTGCCGATAGATTCCAAATTCATAGGGGTTTGTTATTGATCGCTCAGATCAGGTACGATCTTCATGATCTAGAAGGAGAGGTACAGCGGTCCAAGAGAGAGCGTTTAGATCATCGCAACGATAAGGCAGATCTGAACAACATTCACGCTGATGAAGTCGCAGCAGCAGTATACAACTACAGGGTAAATGTAGTGCTAGGGGGACATCCCCCGGAAATGTCACCTGGGGAGAAGACGCTACCTCGGCAGACGCGCATATTTCTGGCTCAGCTGAGATCTGAATGGTGCAGCCTCCTCAATTCGTATTGGGCGCGAATTTATGCTAACGTTCCGAAAGTTTGTCCAGCTTGCGATCAGGTACGACATGACGTACTGCACCTTTTCAATTTTCCGGCTAAGATCACCTGGCTGACCCCAGGTCTGTTTGGGCGCATCTTGTTCAAATGGAGCGTTTCCTTCACCTGGATATCTAAGCATAGATATCCCCATAGACGAACAGGACTACAAAACAAAATATATTTTAACAACAACTACATTGTTCGCTCACATTGGATGTAAAATGTGGCGGATGAGGAGCAGGTCCTAAAAGGATCATTGTATGAAAACATGAAATATGAATTTCACTATGGTTACTTTCAGGTCATTCACAGCGCACTATGTTAAGACTGAGTAGGATTCGAAGAAAAATATCGCTTGCAGAGTGGTAGGACCTTTAATCGGAAAGGATCTTTATTTAACAAGGGTTAATTATCGGTCCCCTAACTAAAGCAAGATCTGATGTTAAATGTGGCTTGTAGAGAGGTACTATGTGGATTTCACAAGAGATCCTCATACCGTTCTACGCAATATTTGATCAGAATCGATTTAAATATGTGGGCTTCTTGAGATGCAGGCTTCAAAATCAGAAGAGACCTTAACATTACATCAAAACATGGATCGGGACCGACTAAAATAGCCCTTGGCACACACATGAACAATGAATTAAGTTCCGTCGATATATCTTTATATGTGCACCCTGTACTCGATTACAAACATAGATGTACAGGCGGGCTGTGGCTAACAAATATAAATATATGTAAGAGAAATTGTAGAAATTTAATCAAAAACCACCAAATAAGCTGTAAAACTTTGTAACAATTTGTAATACTATGGAATATGCAAAAAGAATTAATACTAATAAAGAAACTAACTAACTTACATATATGTAGAAACTACAAAGGGCTGAAGAGCAGTTAATAAGGCGTGACGAAATTTAAAAAAAAATATGCCGTCGTCTTTAAGATGACTCGATTATAATGAAAACAAATTAAGTTTGGAAACTCAAACAAAAATAAATTGCTCAAGGAACCCAAAAATGCTGAAAACTACGTGGGCGTGGCCCTATGGGTGCCCTCGATCAGGCCACACACTTTTCGGATTTGGTCTTTTTGACAGCTGTCACTCGATTTATGCCTAGTTTTGTTTGCCATTTCATAATGAAGACTTACTATGGAACAACGTTGGCAAATCGTGGTGAATGTTCCCAAAACGAGATGGCCAGCGCTGCTGATTTATACAAGAAAATTTTATTCAGCTGACTTTTGGTTGAACGGATACGTTTATTACCAAAATTGTGGCAATTAGAGTAATGGAAATCTACAAGCCATTGTTGAGACGGCGTTGCATCCGCAAAAAATCATTGTTTGGTGTGCTCTTTAAGCAGAGGGAATCATTGGTCCATATTTCTTCAAAAATTAAGCCGGCCATTATGTTATGGTCTATGGGGAAGTCTATCGAGCCATTATTAATAATTTTGTGGTGCCTGAATTGGAGTATATTGATGTCGACGAGTTTTGCTTCCAACAAGACGGCGCTACATGCCATACAGCCAACGAAACAATTGATATATTAAGGGCAACATTTGGTGAGCGCACTACCTTGCGTCATGGGCCTGTGGCGTGACCTCCAAGATCGTGCGATTTATTACCGCTAGATAATTTGTGTGGGTTCACGTGAAGTTGCTTTTCTACAAAGATTGGAAGAGAATATTCGGCGCAGTATTGCTGGCATACGGCCTCAAATGCTGTCGAAGTACTTATAGTTGTCGAAAATTGGGCCTCTAGCCTGGAATTTATTCGAGCCAACCGAAATCATTTTTAAAATATAAACGCAAATCCTTATCTTTATAATAAAGCAGAATTCTTTACCATAAAATTAAATTATATGCGTTTTATTTCTTCTTGAAAACCACACATCCGAAAAACAACCTTAACAAGAATAGCCAATCATGGATGTTTGGATTCCACTGTAAAATTGCAATTGTTTCTAAATTAAAAGAAAATTAAAAAAAAAAATTCTTAAATGTCAGTGATCGTGATTAATAGCAGGCGGCTTTTAATTCGCGAGTCCCTAAATTAAGCCTGTTCATGGCTGAAACTCTTTAAACCCAATCACACAGGAGTTTTAATAAAAAAAATACTTTTAAAGCCCCGAGCGCTCGTGTTTTTTTTATTTTCTTTTCATTTTTCTCCAAATACCCGCCTCATTATGGGGTGCGTATTTTATCTTTTTTTTTAAGTCACGCCCTTTAGACTACACTTTTGCCCAACAAGAAGTGATTAAACTGACCTGTTAGAAATTATCCATACATGAGGCATAGTACGGCCATGCTGGTACGTAAGGCATCTAAAATCCGGCAGACTCCTTTCAATACTCCCGGACATCACCACATTACAATCAATGGCTCTTTGTTGTTGGTAATCATTTACATGGCGTCCAACGCCATTTCGTGTAAAATAAAACCTTGAACGACAGTCTGCACGCAAAAAGTAGTTATATTTAATCATTATTTCTGTACTGGTGATACTTTTGCAATATAATTCTTCCTTGACTTCATCTGCATTGGTTAATCTTCCAAAGGTGATTGGTTTGCAACGGCTTTCGTTTTTATTCCGGAATTTTTAGATTTTGCCTTAAAGCGCTTTGACTTCGCTTGCTGATTGGAAGAAATTAAAATACCGAATGTCATTCGAAAAAGAGTTGCCAAGTCGAATTAAATTTCCGAAGGTATCGTATAGACTTTTAAGCGGCTTTCAAACGATCGCTCAAATTGCGATATCATTTTATAAAAATTAGTATTCAAAGTCGTTACGGAGTTTTCCTTAAAATATTGGTCTTCATGTGAAATTTATAAAAAAAACACATGTTTTTTGTCAGTGGTATGTAGTAGAACAGTACAAAAAATTTACGTTTCCTTAAAAAATATTCGTTTTTGTGTGCAAATTTGAAATGAAAATTCAACAGAGTAGTTCATACTGGCCTTTTTACGCTAAATACTTGATTAACGGTAATCATGTTCCCTTAATACTAGGTGATTATATAACAGGGATGCCAAACTTAACATGTGGTTTACAAACAAACCCATTCTTTGAATGTAAATTGCATGTAAATGATGCAATTTTTGTCACATCAGCTAATTATTTAATTTTAATTAATCTTTCATGAGATTTGTAGCAATGCAGAAAATGTAGTTGGCGCTGGCTTTTTTATATATTCATCCAAGTGCATCATATGATTTCGCAACATTTAGTCGTATTACTTTGTGACTTAGTATTATTAAAAACTTAGTTTTATATACTACTTTTGTGAATTAAATGGGTGTTTTTCTTTTTGAATGCATGTTACAAAATTTACTCCTCTAAAAAGGTCATGAAGAATATTTGTAAAATCCCAAAATATATTTTGTTAATTTTTTCTGTAAAGGGTGTTTTTTTAAGTTCTTGAGAACTTAAAATGATAATTTAAGACAGAAATATTATTTGAAATATTATTTGAATTAATTGCAGGTTTTTCGGTATAAACAAATGACATAACATAACCACATAAAATTAAATCCAAAGATGTTAAATACGATGGGGAAGAAGGTTAATGAACTTTTGGGAAAAATTGTAAAAAAAATTATTTGCTATAAATCGATTATTCAGCGCGCTGTATATCAAGTAGCAAGGACTTTGTTAAAACAAATTTCGTTGCTGATTTATTTTTAAAATAAAAAAAATCTCCCACCACGGTTCTATAGCGCTAGTCATTCACCATAAACGGCAGTTTCTCCTCATTTCGAAAGAAATAAGGAAGGACTGATGATGCCGCCAGCCTGTAAACCGCACCAAATAGTGTATTATAAATGTTATGTAGATTTGTAAACGGCTTGAAGATTATCTTCACTCCAAATATAAAAAAATTTGCTTATTGATGTAGCCATATAATCAAAAATTAGCTTATCCCAAACAACTAAAGAATGTTTAAAATTTTTAATATAAAAAAAATTTAAATATTTTCCCATGAACTTCGCTGAATAGAAATGTCAACAAAGTTTAACAATATCAGCAGTCAAACCATAGTTATCGATAGTTCTCATGCAGCTTAAAATACACACTTTCTTTAGAGGTTATGTTTGATCACTTTTTGAACAATTGTGGCGGTATTTTGGCCATAACTTGACGATTGTTGGTTTTCAAATTTTGGCTGCAAGCTGGCAATAGATTTTGTGACAAAATCCGATGCATTTGGACTTTAATTATAAATTGGACTATTAATTATAAATCAAAACAACTTTTCTCTTCGGAATATTATTTTATGAAATTAATTATTATTTCAACCACGCTTAAAAAACACACCTCCATTCATGTACAACTCCATCATCTTCCTGCCAGTACCGCAGGGAAATCAACACTGCTTTGAAAGGAAAAATGACGGAAAACAAACCAATCCAAAAAAAATTGTTTATGACATTATTTGTGATCACAAGGAAGCATTCAATGCAATTGCATTTTTAGGACTGAATGTGTGTTCCTGCACCGGGGGGCGAGACTATATACTACACACATATATAACAAATAAATGTACATATATTTACTACAAACTGTATGTGTATGCATTCATTCATTCCCACATGTAGTTAAAACTGTGTGAATTTTACTTCAACTTTATTCGTGTTTTTTATTGCTCGTGATATTATTAATGTTTACTGTTGTTGTTGCTCATTTCGATGTTATTTTTTTTAATTATAATGTTTTATTCATATGAAAGTGTACCACTAAGACAGCATCGGCGACAAAGTATAAAACTAACACAAATAGCACCACGTTGGAATTGAAAACACAATATAAAAACGCGAATAACTTAAGCTGCAGAAACTGTAAAAAACAGACTCAAAATCAAACGTGTATTTAACTGTAATGGAAAGTTATGTGGTTATAATAACATCTCTGCCATGCAATGGGTGTTATATCAGCTGGCGAGTATTTGGTCTGGTCTTTAGCCATTGCACTGTGGACAGCAAATTTGTTGCGACGTTTGAAAATGTTTATATAGATGATTTGCGAAGACCCGTTTCTAAAAACGTTTTTGGCGACGAAGATTATTTTTAATCCACGCGGGTCAAAAAAAAAGCTTTGAGCCATGTTTACATAAAAAATTAATCACGATATTTGCAAGATTAATTAAATCATTATAGAGAGATTAAAGGCTGGTAATAATTTCGATGTTTCCAGTGAAAATCTTCTAAACTCCACATAAAAAATTTTGTGAACTCGTACTGAGTTCAACGTTGTTAAAAATTTTAATAACTTGGGTCTAGAAATATTGCCTTTTTCATGATGAAAATTAGTAGTGTTTTTGGTTTAGACTGAAAAGCAAAACTTAAGCCAAACAAATAGTGTCAATTTTTTCGTGTCAAAAGGAAAACTCTATTTGTAGTTGACTTTGCAAACAAAATAAGAAAAGTAGTAAAAGTCATATTTTGTAGCCATTTCAGTCGTGGTTAACTTTCGTTAACTAAACTTTCTTTCCAGGCTACAATTTATTTTTCTAAAAATATTTTTTAAGAATCAAATACAGCATTACTTTTCCTTTAGTCTTTTCTATTCTGGTTATGCTATCCTGTCTTAATTATCGAGACTTTAGGTCCAATTAGACTTGACGGTTAATTCTGCAACCAACAGAAGTCTACCGTCAAACTGTAGTTATCTCCCTCTAACACACGCAAAATGCAACCTCAACTGAAATAGCTGATTGCCTACTGCAAGACTAATTGGGCCTTTAACCTTAAATACCGCTAATGTACATAACAAAGTTTGCTTATCCTAGCCGCCGCATTTTTAATTTAAAATACTCAGAATTTTGCACCACACTGTACGAGTATATTCATTCATCGAACTGATGTACCATATAAAATTAAGTATGTGACTGTGTTAATAAGCATTTTTTTTTATTCGCTCATGCATATGTGTTAGTTTAAACACCTGTGAATGAAGGGTGGTCCAAATACATGCACATATTTAAAAATTCAATTAAACGAATAATACCCAATGTCTTTTGTTATATCATGACTTTATTTTGTAAAGATCGATGTTACTAAAGTGAGTCATCCCTCAGCCACAATTACATCGGTACGCACCATATCGAACAATCTGTCTCATGAACTTTTTGCACAACTTGCATATAGCACATATATTAGGCATTTTTACCGCCAAACACATTTTTCGCAATACTGGCATTCAAGATCTTGTACGGGAAAAGTCAAACTAACATATTGTTGAAAATCTACCTTTTTTGAACTACCCTGTAAATGTTTACTTAATTATATATGTAACTATGAGTGATTTTTTTTTTGCAAATTTGTGTTAGTGCGGTGGCTGTCTCTCAACCTGCATACCCAACCAACTACTCACCTCAGCTTATAGTTGACATGACACATTTCAATGAAATTATTTTATTATGATCCATTGTGAATTGATGCAATTTATTTTGATGGCGCTGTCGCTGTTACTTTTCTCTTTTCCGTTGTCATCATTGAACGTTTTCTAGATGTCGTCAGTAAGAGAAGAAAATCTTTTTGGGAACGTGTTTTAATGTATTCCTTTTGCTTGGTGCGAATAATGAATTATTTTAATTGGATATAGTTTCCGCAAAATTATTAGATTGTTTGTTATTTTCATACATTTCATTACGGCCATACTTTTCATGTTCGTTTATTTGTCTAAAACAGTGATACTAAGTTCATTTCCGAGAAAATTTTTACCTAGAATAAGTTTTTTTCTTTCTGAAACTGACATTAGTAGATAAAGCATATTATTTACCTAAAACGAAGTTTTCGCTCCCATAAGAAATAAAAAACCGCACCAAACAGATGCATCGATGGATGGATGATGGATGCATCGGCTTTTCAACAATTACTTGTGAATTCTTATTTGCCTAAGTGCGGCAATTCTGCTTGTGAATACATTTGGTCAATTATGCTGGCGAAATAAAAATTACGAAGTTTACCAAATGCATTTTCATTTAATAGCGCATTTACCTAAAAGGCTTCAACAAACTTAACGCATAGCTCAATTGTGTACCTCTCCGTGGTTAAATTTGTCAAACGCTGAAGCAAAGAAATGTCAAATAAATTTGGGCAAAAAACTTGACGTTAAGATGTGACTCAAAATTAACATCGTACATTATAAAAATCAACATTCATCGGATTTCGTGTCGAATTCTATTACAATTTTGTTGGAAACTAAAAACCGAAATCCAACGAAAATTTAAAGATTAAATTTGGTCCATTGAACAATAAACAGGGTACCGGCCTACGTAACAACAAAAGTATGCTAGATTGTCAAAAGTCGTGTTATTTAAGGTAACTAGCTTGGTTGCCTTGTTAGTTAGCAATATGGTATTCTGGCAACATTTTGAATCTGATGTCAGCATAACCTCAAGAAAAGTTTGTTTAAAAACAAAAGGAAAAAAACAAATTGTGGAAAACGAATTTTGTTATTTCGTATTGTTTCTTGCTTTGTTAACATTTTATTGACCAATTTAAATTCGTTGGTAGGCATTTCTTTATTGCCGAGGATATTCAAATTCGTCCTTTCTGGCTTTGTAGTCAACAGCATCAACGTCTCGTCCCTGGTCCACCAGTTTCGTTAAGTCACTCTTAAAATAATATAGCTACATCGAAATTTCTCTAAATCTTAACAATAAACATTTTCACTTACCGTTTTTGCATCATTGTAATTTATGGAGATGTGTTTAACGCGCTTTTTCTATTTTCTTTTCTTTTCCTTTCATTTTCTTTTTGTATCGGTAACAAAAAACATATGTTTTTGATTTTGTTATAGAAGCCGGGTGTGTCATAATATTTGCTTTGCTAAAAATGTCAGGTAACTCTAACTCGCTTCGTTACCGAGTAACAGCCAACTCGCCAGCCTTACCGTTGTGTGACTAAAGTGGCAATTTGACTCTTTTTGGTAGCCATGCGACTTTTACTACCCCTTTTTTATGAATCTCCTTTTTTTTGCCACTTTTTGAAATTTTTGCTACTTTTCTAAAAACACCAACAAATCGGAACATTTGCAAATGTATCAAGTAAGCAACCTTGATTTGAGGTGGCCGAAAATACGGCCTATTCAAGCACGGACATATGGGTACCAAAAAATTTAAATTTTACCACAAACCCAATAAATCCACATGAAATAATTTTTAAAATCTGGTTATATTAAGAATCCGGTTCATAACTTCAAGGAGCCCAAAAACTTAGTTTCAGATGGTTCATCTGCACATCCAGTAGAGCTGGGTATTTTATAGTATGCCTTGTCCGACTTTTGATGTTTGGATTTTTAATACGTTTCACGAAAGATAATATTAAGTTTGTAATTCCGTTTGCAGCACCACGAAGTATTGATCGAAGACCCTATAAAGTAATTATAATCTTGATAAACCGCCCTCATGTCTGTTGAAGGCATGATATCGTTCAAACGTATCAACCTAGTATTCAGAAATTTTGCATGATGCAGGCTTATATTCACAAGCTGTTTGGGATTGTAAATGGGGGAAATCGACCCAAGGGAAAAAAGTTTTTACCACGATAAAAATACTCGTTTTTGCTTAACAAATCAGAATTTTTTGTGAATGGACAAGGGGTACTGCTAGTTGGGATGCACTAAATACCTCAAAAAAGAGTAAAGTTGCTGAAAGGTGAGGCTTAGGTGGCCCAAAAAAGCATCCAAAATGGTCAAAAACAGGCGATTAATAATCAATATGGACATATGGGTACTACAATTAAAGCAAATTTTGCTATTTATTTTTGCGCTTAATTATCGTATAGTGGGGGGTACATGAGGATCGAAAATTGAATTGTTTTTTAGTTTGAATGTGTATTTAACCTCTCATTTCATGGAACTGAATTTTTACTGTGTTGTTTGTTACTTTTCTTATTAAATTTAAATGTATTGTATTAATGAAATGAACTTACTAAAAGTTTGCCACTTTTTTTTTTAAAATACCCTTTTTGTGCCACTTTTTTTTTAAAAAATAGTCCCCTTTTTGTACGACTTTTTGAAATTTTTCAACGGTAGCCCTGCAACTCGCTTGCTTACGGAGTAACTTCCATACAAAGGCTTGTTTAGTAACCTGAAAAGAACACGGCTAAAGTTACTTGAAACTGAATGTCAAAATTACATTTTTGTGAATGTTTGATGATAAATGCGAACGCTTCATACAGAATTTTTACTTGACAAAATTCAACATATTGTCTCTGTCAAAATTGAAAACTTAAATTATTACGAGATAAAATTAAAAATCAATTGTAGCATAACTTTACCATCTTTATTGTACCATGATTCGGTCAATGTGGATAATGGACAATTGCGTACGCTTTTGGTAAAAAGCGTCAATACAGCAAGTGGGTTCTTTGACTTATGGATTTCAGAACACTGGCAACGCTGTTGTTTTTCAACTACACGTGCATCATTGACGTTTTTATTTGCTTAAAGTTTACTAAGCTCGTTGCTCGATTTTTCTCTTATGGTGCTTGGTTGCAGTCAAAAATTTTGGTATGTATATTAGGTCTTGGAAATTATCAATTACTTAGTATATTACGTACTAATAGAGCTATTGAAGAGCCTTCACATACGGTCTACGAAGATTTCTACGCTCTTCCATCTTGTGCAAGAGGTCCTCCATTTAAGCCACACAGTTGTTGACATTTTTTGGTAAGACCAAGTTTATCTAATTATGGAGGCGTTGCTTATGGGTAGCAGAGTCAGGCAGATATAACCAAATTGAATCAGTAAGGGATTCAAAATTTTATTGGTACTTAGAAAGATGGTCGTAGCTCTAACAATTCCTGATATATTCCACAAGAACTTAGGCCATTTTTCAGCTTCCAGTCGTAAGTTTCCAAATCTTAAATGCAATATACATATGGCACGGATTTTCTGTATCCGATTTAAATTCTTTTAGACTATAGGATATTTAAGATGTATACAATTCGTAAGTTCGGCCGGACCGAAGCTTTTGGCAAAAATTCAGTTTATAAGGCGTATCACGAAAAGAGAATCAAAGATGCCACGTCCCCACAAGGGCCGGGCATTTCTGGAACATGATGAAAAGGGGCAACGGGACCTTGAAAATAATTTTCTAACTGAAACTTTCAACTGCGTGGGTGGCTTTTGGCCCGGCCGTAGGCGTAATCTAGGTACTCACTCGGTACCCAAATGCCTTCTGCTATTTATCACTCACTGGAATGAAGTATCATTTTTTAGATCGAGAAAATCAAACATTTTTTTGGAAAAAAAACTAAATATTGTTTTAGTCCAGAAATTAGACAGTTCCAAGCAATTTTACTCTGGAATCAAACCATATACATTTTACAATTGGTTTATAGGGCTCTGCCATACGGTCCACTATTTTATGCCCCCCCCTGGAACCATGCACATGCATAAGTTTTGGCATCCTTTATCCATTTCTTTTCACTTAAGCACCCGCACTTACATAAAAAGGCGGTATATTTTTTAAGACCACCCGAATGCCTCTTTATTATTTTTCCCGAAATACATAAACTGAAAGTGCAGGCCGGGCTTAAAATCCTACAGCAAATATGCTGTAGGAGCAGGTATTTCTGGAAAAAAATGCAACTGAAACTTCCAACTGCGTGGCTCGGCTTAAGGACTTTTTTTGTTATAGACGTGCTTAATCAAGGTAATCAAGGTACTCAGGACGTTAAAGCCTTCTAATATTTGTCACTCGATCCCACGACAGCCGGTTCTATGCACCGGATCGACCCAAAGCAGCAATTCTTCGACCAAAGGCAACAACAACTATTTATCACTGACTAGAAATTAGGTCAAATTATTCAGATCGAGAAAATCATTTTTTTTTTTATTAAAAACCTAAATTTTCTTTTAGTTCTAAAACTGGGCAGTTCCACGTAATTTTACACTGGAATCGAAACACATCCATTTTGCAATTCTTGTATATATTCATATTTTTCACTTATGCGGTTGGTTTTAGGGTCCTAAGAGCCTACGGTCCACTTGTTTAGGTCTTAAGGACCCTCTAGGACCATGCCCATGTAGTGTTTTTGGCATCCTTGAGCAACTTACTTTCAACTATAAAAGTGGGCTGTATAATTTTTAAGGCCATCCGATCGCTCTTATTATTTCCGAAATGCTCGAGTCATTCCGAAGTCGACGGTATATAACTTTGCACTTCGGTCAAGCTTCAGCCATCCACCATGGATTGCGTTCCAGTTTGAAATTGGCTATATTAAATTGTACTTCGGTCAAGCTTCAGCCATCCACCATGGATTGCATTCCAGTGAAATTTGCTGTATTGGGGGATATAGATGATATTAGGCTTGGTGTAATTTAAAAAAAATTTAACCAAACCTTTTTTTTTAGTCAAGTATGGCATCGGTAGTAGAGGAGGAACTTGTAGTAGTGAACATTAAAAATTAAGAGCATTTTTGGGCAAAAGTTTAGTATTTGAAAGACACTCATAGAATGACATCTCCCTCCGAATAATGCAGGGTTGGGTTCGATTGGTCGACTTTTTTCAAAAACTTAAAGAGGCGTAATTGAATTTTGTGTCCGATTTTTTTTCGCGGCCTGCCTAAAAAATATTTTTACTCAGAACCATTACTCGTATAAGTTAGTTCAATGGCACATTTTTGTAACTACCAAAAAATATTTGAGCAAGACCCACATTTAAGTGTACTGATCGATTTAGAATCAGGATTTGATTCGATAGATATCGTGTAATATAACTGCAGGTCGCAATAGTTGTCCGGTCTTCATGAAATTAGGCGGAAGTCGATTTTTTTGACCAAGAACAGACGTTAATGAATTGAAAGAAATTGGTTCAAATTTAGATATAGCTTACATACATGTTTCACAGATTTGATGTCTTAAGCTCCAAAAGCCACATATTACATCCAATTCTGATGCAATTGGGCACTGTTCGTTATAGTCGATCGTTAACTAGCTCAAAATGGGTTATATACCTTTTGTTAGAGCCCCAGTACAAAGGTCTATTCCGATTTTAGGTACAACCGCTCAAAAAAACTGTAATTAGATCCATTTTTATTAAAATTTCCTATAGCATACTACGATGGACAAGCATTCAATGGATCATATGGCTATATTTTTTTAATATAGCCCCTTAAAAATGGCTTGGTGCCAAAAAAACAGCTTCTATTATACGGTTATTAAATAACTTTAAAATTTTTTCACGAAGCCAAACATATATTTATTTATGCCATTAAACTTGGGTGACGGACTCCAATGTACAATTTAAAGGTGGACAAATGGGTATATATGGGTATAACTCGAATGTGTCATGACTTTAAAAATCTGGAAAATTTTATATGGCCTACATTTTGGTCCACGTCCAGCAACTAGGTTTTTTTTTAGAGGTTTTAGGTACGACGCAACCAACAGTACCCATTTTTTGTCCACAACAAATTGTGATTTGTAAAGCAAATACTAAAAAAAGTTTTTTTCCAAGGTTCTATATGTTTATAAAAGGGAAATATATATTCCCTGGGTCTATTTCGCCCTTTTACAATTGCATTAAGCTTATGACCATAAGCATCATGCGAGACTCCACCGAAGGGTGGATGGTACATATATTTAATTTTTCATTAATCCATTATTCGTCAAAAAAAAAAATATGATTTGTAAAGCAAATACTCATAAAAGAGTATTTTCCCGAGGTTCCATTAGTCTATTAAAAGAAAATATTTTCTCCCTGGGCCGATTTCACCCTTTTACAATTTCAAACTGCTTATGACCACAAGTCATCATAATGCGAAATTCCACCGAAGGGTGCATGGTACCTATATTAAATTTGTCATTCCGTTTGCAACACCACGGAGACCCCAAAAAGTATATTAATTCTAGATTTTATACAGGGTTTTCCATTAAGGAAAACCTATAAATTAGTAAAACACATTATATTGAACATAAAGTTATAGTTCAAATTTATACGAGGTGTAGTGCATATGTTACGTTTTAAGAATGAAATTCGATTTCGGTCATATGACCACCACGAGCCCGTGTACAGCGATCTATTCTTTGCACCCAATTTTCCAACACTATTGCACACATATCGACCGGAACGTTGGCAGTTTCGCGTTGGATGTTGTCTCTGAGCTCGTCTAAAGTTGTTTGCTTGTTGGCATAAACCAATGACTTGATGTGGCCCCATAAAAAGAAATCCAAAGGCGTTAAATCGCATGAACGAGGTGGCCATTCCACCGGACCATTTCTGGAGATAAAACGTTCACTGAATTTGCCTTTCAGTAAATCGATTGTAATGCGTGCTGTGTGGCTAATGGCACCTTCTTGTTAAACCACATATCGGCGATGTCAAACTCATCCAATTCTGGCCAAAAATAATATGCTAACATGGCACGATAGCGCTCTTAATTGACGGTAACATGACGAAGCCGGAAATGAGCTTCATCGCTTATCCTGTCGGGTGGGACGTTTATTACGGCCGAAAATTGTTTGATTTCCAAACGTTGCTTGTAAGTGCACTTTACCACGAAGAAAATACTGAATTTGACTAACGTTTTGACACTGAAAGTGCATTAAAAATGTTTCGATGCGCGTTCACATAAATATACGAAATTGTTATGTCCCTATTGGAAAACCCTTTACAATTCTTAGACGATCTATTCATGTTCGTCCGTCCGCGTGTCTGTAAAAAGCAGGAAAGCTTTTTCCCCATTCAAACTATATTATTATATACTTATATCCAATCATTAACTATAAAACATATATCTTATTAGTTAGAAGAATAGGGCTTTATGTTTGGACTGATTCGTGCTTTGAGCGGGCAAACGAAATAGACTCTCCTAGATCGTCTTAGAATTTAACAATGATTAAAAATATTTAACTTAATAGGGCGGCAGATAATTATTTTGAGCTATTACATACATACACATCGTCCTATGATGGAGAGTATAAAAACAAGGCGACGGACTAAGTTTGCTCGGTCCAAAACGTAAAAAGGTCCGATCGCGCTGCCGATTTTTTTACGCTTCATATTTTTGAACTTTCGATTCAGAAATTTAATATATTGGTGAATGGTCAATGAAGAACCTGGCATACATTGATTCTAATTTTTGACCGCATAGTTTTTTAATAGGTTTTAGTCTTACGGAGGTTAATAGATATTTAAAAAGGTATCTATTTTAGCTTTTTCTAGAATCCAATGCCCCAGAGTGTTAAACATGGTGCACGAAAGATTGTCATCATGTTTGAGGCCTATTTTGATATCTAGTGGTTGGGAGAGAGTTTTTATTCCTAATTTTAATAGCCCTTTGATCAACGGAGAAAATAATGAACGATCAGATGGAAACTTGTTGAAATTATTTGCCTTAGTTTATTGATCACTTGACTATAATTACATTTTTTCTATTCTAATAAAATTTTGGTATTTTTTTAATTTTTTAGGTCCATGATTGGGCAACAGACTTCTGTGATGGCACCTGTCTGTGTGCTCTGGTCGAAAATCTACAGACTAGACCCTTGAAACCATCATGGAATCGCCGTCCCGCCAATCAACATCATTATCTGGAAAACGCCACCACGGCCCTGAATGCCATTGAAGCCGATCACATCAAACTGGTGAATATCGGCAATGTTGACATAGTCAATGGCAATATTAAGCTTATATTGGGTCTCATTTGGTCGCTGATTGTGCGCTATCAAATTGGCCGCAGTAAATTCCCACCTCGCAAGCTAATGTTGGCCTGGTTGCAGGCCGCCTTGCCCGATTGTAAGATCTCGAATCTAACAACAGATTGGAATAGTGGTGTAAACTTGGCGGCTCTGCTGGACTACTGCAAGCCCGGTCTATTCCCACACTGGCGTTCGTTGGATCCTAGTCAAAGTGTTCGAAACTGCACGAATTCCATGAATATGGCTCAAAGCGAATTTGGAGTACCAAAAGTCTTGGAACCCGAATATTTGGCCTCACCCTGGCTGGATGAATTGTCGGGCATGACATATTTGTCGTATTTTATGAAACCGGGTGGACCGGGCTATAATGCCACCATGAGATGGGTGAATACGCAGGTTAAGGACTCGGTACAGAATTTTACGGTGGGTTATAATTTGAATTTAGAATTTTTTGTGATATCTTAACACGAGGTTTCTGTATTTAACAGACCGATTGGAACGATGGTCGAGTTATGTGTGAAATCATTAAAGGTTTAGGTGGCCCTGCTCCGTCACCCGAAAAACTCAGTTTGGCTCCTCATCACTATGAGAACAATGTACGCAAGGCTTTAGATGCCGGCGCAAAGCTCGGTGTTCAGCCGGTCTTGACGGCCAAGGATATGGCTAATCCCGAGGTTGAGCATTTGGGTATTATGGCCTATGCCGCCCAATTGCAGTGGGTGCCGCCCAGGCCTCCCCTCTCCGATATGGTGAATGTAATAATGGAGAGCTCTTCGGGCAGAGTAGGAGAACCGGTAAGTACAAATACATGATATTTGCCAAACCCTTATCTAATTTTATATTGTGCCTCTTATGAAACAGTCCCACTTCCGTATTGATGTTATGTCTCGCGATATCAGCACGAGCAACGTTAAGGCCTTTGTTGTACCACCCTCCGGCCATCCACAACATATTAAGTTAAATGCCCACGGTGAAGGTGTCTTCGTACCGGACAAGTACGGCATGCACGAAATCATTGTGGAAATTGGCGATGACAGTTTGGGTGGTCATTTCTTCCGTGTCTTGCCGCGTTTTATACAAGTGGCTCCTCCGGGCATGGCTCCCTGTGCCCTCGGTAGTTTGGTGGAAGTCTTGGTCAATGCTACAGGTGCCCCCAAAACAGAGGATATTCTGGTAACCGCTGTTTCGCCAACAGGTATTTCACACAATTGCCCTCTAAAGAAGGTCGAAGAGGGTCATAGTGCCATATTCAAACCGGACGAGGCAGGCATATGGGAAATAGCCATAACCTATCAGGGTCGCCACATTCAAGGCGGTCCCTTCACTTGTGCTGTCTTCGATGCTTCAGGAGTGTCCGTCCATGGTTTGGATGGAGCCATGCCCTTGAGGGCTCATTCCTTTGAGGTGGATGCCCGAGGTGTGGGAGTCAATGGCGAGCTATACGTCGACATTGTCCACGACAAACGCTCTCTGGTGTGTTCTGTAGAGAAGATCGTGGACAACAAATATCGTGTAACCTTTATGCCCCGACTAAATGGCAAATATCGCGTCTATGTCTACTTCAACGGGTACGACGTCAAGGGTTCACCGTTTATTATGCGCGTCGGCACCAAGGGCCGTTCGGGTAAGACACGCAGTAGCCCTCTGCATGATACAAAACATCGCTCGGAAAGTCCTTCAATGCATTACACATCTACAACAGCGACGCGTCACAATGATTACCGCAATGCGGCCACTTCATCGCTGTCCCGCAGAGATTTAATGAATCACAATGCCAACACGAGCACCACAAATATCGGCAGCGTCAACGCCACCAATGAACGCCAACGTTCTTATTCGCCACAGTATTCTCCGAAACAGGATACAACGGATTATCGTACGAGTTCCAGTTACTACAAGCGCGAAAGTGAGGTAAGAAGTAAAATAAATTTAAACAAAAACGCTTCCTCCCTCTCCTTTTGGAGCAGGGAAAGGTGATGGCAAGGCACTTGATTAAAGGGTGCAGTAGAAAAGCGAAAAAATAACTTAATTGAATTTGTGTGTTGCATGCTAATGGCGTAATAGAAAAAAACTTTTCAATGTTAAACGTCATTCTCAAGACACTGACACTCTGTTGCATGCTAATGTGGAAGCACTATTGATTTGTGGTATTTTCTATGGCTAATGTTTATTGGAGAATTCATTTGAAGGGGGATGCATATTTCATTAGTATTGCAATGATGTACGATATTTAATTGTGTCGCTATGTTTAGACTGCAGACAGAAATCTGTAGGCCAATTTGGACAGAAGAAAAATGGTTTTAGTGAGGAACATACTTAGACAAAGTCAGCTAGGAATGAAGTAAACTATTAAAATAGGAGCCATCACAACAGGGAACTTGACATACACCTTATCTTCCACTTGTACAAACTTGTTTTCAAATTATTCTGTAGTGCTGAATTTGAGTCCATTTTTTAGTTAAATCATTGGGATTAATGTTGAAGAATTGAATACTTTTTAAATATTGCTCACTAGTTTCTCTAATTGCGGCTTTAAAATATTACGCGAACGACAACATTTATACGGAATAAAGCCAAAGGAGTGTGGCAATACGAGGGTTGCTATTTATATTTCGGGTCCGGCAATAAAAACACAATAATTTATCATTGGAAATGGTTTTATTGTTTTTGAAAATATTCTCCTTTAAGGTCAATACACTTTTGCATGCGCAGAAACCAATTTTCGAAGCACTTCCACTCCGATTGAGACATAACCAAAACATGATTTTTGAACGCTTCAACAGCTGCTTCGGGCGATGAAAAACGTTGAACTCGCCAAATCAAGGCTGTACGGTGGATGGCCCATCAATTCGACATCTTGAGTGGTCAAATAGCTCATCGTTTCAGGTGATGTGTGAGAGCTCGCATTGTCGTGATGTAAAATGATCCGTCTTCTCTTATTATCTTTCCTCATTTCTACGAAAACTGTTGGCAAACAGATGGTTGTATACCCCGCAGAATTGACCGGCCTACGTTCCACTAAAGGCACAACGGCAACATGGCCGGTTATACCGAAAACAACGCAATCATTTGCTTCGATGTACTTCTTCCACGAACAACTTTTGTTTGATTTGGCTCGTCTTGAAAGACCCATACGGTCGATTGCTGTTTTGTTTCGGGTTCATATGCAGTGATCCATGATTCGTCACCTGTGACAATGTTATACACTGCCTTTGAGCTACCGCAGTTATACTTTTTCAACATCTCTTTTCACCAATCCATACGAGCCTTTTTTTCAGCATTCGTCAAATTATGTGGGATCCAACGAGAACAAATTATTTTCACGGCCAAATCAACATGCAATATCTTATTGATGCTTGTCATACTAATGCCCAAGGATGCCTCAATCTCACGGTATGTCACATGTCGGTTTTGCTAAATCAGTTTACGCACAGCATCGATGGTTTCTGACAAAGTGACCGAAGTTGGACGTCCTTCACGAAATTCGTCCTGGAGCTAACGGCGTCCGAGACTCTTGAGATTAAC
The DNA here is from genome assembly GCA_963513945.1 of Hydrotaea diabolus. Lineage (NCBI taxonomy): Eukaryota > Metazoa > Arthropoda > Insecta > Diptera > Muscidae > Hydrotaea > Hydrotaea diabolus. The sequence goes on along the minus strand of OY740720.1, from coordinate 27,715,109 downwards.
AGCGGTTTTAAGGGTCTTCATCGCCAAAAGTCGATAAAGCACCATCTTGTCTCAATAACCAACGCCGAAAATCGTAAAAAATCGTCGCACGAAAATGTTTACGGGATAATTCCATTTCTTGGCTGAGATAAATTTTTCAACACACTGTAAACAAAACAATTCGCCCTCAAAAGACAAAACGTTCTGAGTGAAGTTATACTAAAAATGTCAAAATTTCAAATGGAAGTTCCAGTTTGCATCTGGGAACACTAGTCAGGACCCGAAATATAAATAGCAACCCTCGTATGACCCATCGTCAATCCCATAGGGGATGTTTATACGAACAAGTATATATGTGACAGCGCATAGAGAAAGAGACCTAAGGGTAAAAAAATCAATTTTCATTTTTTTTGTTGATGTGGACAACATCTGAGCATCGAATGAGACCGTTCCCATGCCCAAAAGTGTTCCCTCCCAGAGATATGCGCGTTTTATGAAAGTGAAGTACACCAAAGATACACGTATTTAAATCTTTTAAATGACTCTCCTGAACAAAACTGGTTTTTACCCTTAGGTCCCTTTCTATTTTGCGCGTCACATATAGGAAAACATAGTATTTTTGTTAAGCATATTTAATGTGGCTACTTCGAGTTCGGAAATAAGTTTGGAGCACAAAAGTATCGGTAGAAGTAGCACATTTTTAAAACATCTTCTTGGTCAGATTATCCAGTAGTTAAAAATATTGCTCTCGTATTAAGGGATTCAAAAAAAATCTTTAAAAAAAATTGCACAATTTGAAAATATCTGAAATGGTGCATTGTCCCTGTGAGCCACCTCCATAAAAACAAAACCACAATGAAAACGTACAGAATAATAAAAAAGGATAATAGGATGCACTGAAAAAACTTTTTAAATTATAATAGCATTAATAAGGATGTTATATTGGGAATGTTAAACTTTTTAACGAATGTACTTTTAGCCATATAGACAGAAAGTTTAGAATTTACTTCATGCGAGGAAATTGAAATTTAAAAAAAAAAAAATAAATCGCTAGTCCCTCTCGAACTAGGGCTGTACAGCTTTAGAAGTCTCCTTAAAGGTCAGCACAAGATCATAAACGCAACATTTATTAAATGTTGCGTATACGTGTCTTAATAACACTTTATACAGGGTGGGCGATTTAATAATTAAAATTTGAATTGGCTGTAAAACAAATGTACTGATTGTTTTTTTCAAATTTCTGTTTTAATTGGAAAGGTCATTTATAAATGGAACACAATATCATTCATATGACTACCACAACTGGCTCGGCAGTACCTCATCTGATCAACCCAATTTTTCAGTACATTTTTAATTGTTTCGGGTCGAATCTCTTTAATGGCAACTTCGTTTTCTAGTTTCAACGCTTTAGTAGTCTCTGGATGCTTTGCGTAACATTCATTCTTATCCTTGTGGGGATCAACTCCACAGAAAATAAAGTGCGGCCAATTGACATCACAATTTCGGCTGATTATTCGTAAAATATCGATGGTTGCGTTGGCTGTGCGACATGTGGCCTTGTCTTGTTGAAACCAAATGTCGTCCATGTCATTCTCTTGAATTTTTGAAAACAAAACTTCGTTGAGCATGGCGCGGTAACGCTCGCCGTTGACGGTAACGGCGGCTTCATGCCTATTTTCGATGAAAAATTGGCAAATAACGCCGCCAGCCCAAAATCCATACCAAACAGTGACTCGTTGTGTGTACATTGGCTTCTCAATAGTCACGTGTGGGTTCTCTGACCCCATATGCCGTAAATTTGTAATAACACGATTTTTCGGTAAAAAATCTTCATCTCCTGCCAAACAATCTCCATTGGGCGAAGCGAAAACGCATCGGATGGTGTTCCATTACTAAATGAGATAGGTTAACCCTTCTAAAAAAACAGAAATTTTAAAAAATCAATCTTTTTTACAGCCGATTAAAACTTAAAATTTCAAATGCTCGACCCTATATATCCGACGCTACTTTTGAATACTGTAGAATCTTCGTTTCTGTGCAGAACTTGAACAATATCGTATTTTAAATGTGACTTCTAGAGGGGGAAGACTTTGATTCGAGGCGACCTTTTTTCATGAGGGCTGATTTAAAGATGTATTATTTTTAACGGGGTTTGTTCAACGTAACTAAGGGCTTGCCAGCGTTAGTTTTAAGTCGCTCATAACCCACAATGCTAAATTTAAGCAAAGCACGATTTGAAATAAGGCTAGTAGAGCAACAGCATCTTAAATCAAGAGGTACTTTTGCTTGGAATTACCGATATGGCTTGGCTTTTATGTGCCTGTTCCAATTTAACCAGTTTGGGTTATAAATCACTCATAACACGTTATGCTTAATTTGAAAAAGATTAGAAGTAAAATATGTCGTGTAGAAATAGAGATGTTACACCTTGGAGAACTTTTTACCGCAAAAGGACTATAAATGGGGAGAGACCTTTGCAGAGGGGCTATAAGACAACCTAGGCCGGTATGGTCTAATTTCATCAGGGTTGGTTATTTGTCGATCGTAACGTATCATGCAAAATTTTAGAAATATCGGATTAATTTGAGAAATATTGGATTAACATGCACAATTGGAGATATATCGTATTAAGAGCGGTGAAACCTCAAATCCGGAGAAACCTTTGCGTGAGGTCCTTTTAAATCCGGAAAATTTTTTACGTGTAGAGAGCCTTGCTCTAATATCTTACCCTGTGTTAGTAAGCAGATTAGAATGCAGCTTACAATTCTTGGTGGTTATTAAGGAGGCCTCCTAGAGGGCCTTCTTTTTCCCGCTGCAAAGCTTTTTTATGTTTAAAAGTGAGTTGTTTTTGAGGGTACTTTTATGAGATCAGTGCTTATCACTTCCATTAGCATTAACCTTGGAAATACTTTGAAATTGATTTTAAGACAGTTTCACTGGATAAACATCTTCCTTCTTTTATCTCAACATTTATTTGCTTTTTTCCCAAAATACCACCAAATTAACACAATATATAAGCACATTTATTTTAGAAAAAAAAGAAATATGACATAAAACACACCAAATCGTATACACTTTCCCATAAATCATTTGTTAATAACAAAAAACCCTCCTCCACAATCCCAATAAAAAACATCCAACCCACCTAGTATTTGGTACATTCATTTACACATTCCCACTCATCCCTCTGTACATACACACACATACGCACGCACACAAACAAAGAAACCTCAAAATTCTGGCCTGTCTTTTAAGCGACATATTCGAATACATTACATCTTTTGTGACACACATTACATTACACACGAAAAAAATGTTTTTAGGACAAATTGGCCACATCACCCCCACCACCACCGGCACCGCAACCGCCATTTCGTGAACGTGAATACGATGATTCGCCCACGACCAAGTATCTGAACTCCATCGACCTGTATAACGTCACCAGTACACGGCGTGATTCGAAAACCTCTAATCTATCCAATGCCTCCAAGAATGACTACTACTACGACAAGGAGAATGAGCTGTACAGCAACAAACGCAGTGAGCGTGATTTGAAATTGGCGCCACCGCGAGAAGATCGCGAAGATTACTATGATCTGCACCAGCAATACCAGCAGCAACAGCAGCCGCAGCAACAGACACGCACACAGACAAACGTAACACGAAGCTCTGTCTCGTACAATTCGAGACTGAGTCCAATACCACCCAGTCCCACACATGATGTAACTAAACCAAAAATCTATATTTTGTGAATTTTATTTGTTGTTTGTCCACTTTTCTTATGTTCGTTTCAATATTAACTAATTTTAAATTGTTAGTTTAACGGAAAAAATGTGTGTACTAACATTAAAGTGAGATCTAGTGAGGTTATCGTTACTGGGCTTTAAAGAAATTTTATTAATTCGTTCTATTTTTTTAAACATCTTTAGATTCGATCGAGTGAGGTACGCAACCACAGTCCATTGACTATAAAAACATCGGTGCCTTATGAGACATCAACGCGTAACTTAAGCGTGAGTCCACGTCATATGTCGGCCTCGCCGGTTCCACGTTATTCGCCGAACAGTGCTTATATTACGACAGCAACGCATCGCATGAGCCCCAGTACCGCATTGAACAAGGTAAGCTTTATATATTTAAAATTGTAAGAGAGTGTATCGGCTCTCTAAGCTCACGTATTATATTTAGACCCTCTGATGCCACATATCAAATTTAACGTTATCAAAGATTAGTAAAAAACTGGATTTTGTCGCCACAAATTTAAGGCTGTAATCGCTTAAATTATTCGTGGTTATAAGCAATCAAAAACACTGTTCTGCAACAAAATCATCCTCCTTTGGACGAAACCAACTGATCCTTAAGTAAAATGACCTGAGTCCGAATTGAATGTCTGTCTTGGCCCATCACGTGTAGTTTTTAAGATATCGTGAAAATTAAAACAATTAGACAACATCAACTGATACTTATGAGAAATGACCTCCTGAATGCGAATTAAATGTCCGTTTTGCCCATCACGTATAGTTTTCGAGATATCGTTAAAAATTTTCTGGCTTTTTTCATTAATTTGCCTTAAACTTCGGCAATTCTTATCCGATTCACTTTAAAATGAGCAATATTATTTGTTAATTGGTAAGAAATGCATCTTTCTTGCACAGGGTGTCCGCCAGGAAGGTATACTATTTTGTTTTGCCGCCATTTTGGTAAACATTAGACTTTGCAGTTCATATTTGGCAGTCATGAAGTAGAGACGTGGCAAATTTATTATGGAAAAATATTCGATAAACCAACGTGTTTTAATCGTTAAAATATTTTATCAAAATCAATCATGGATTACTGTGACGATGAGAAAGTAAAGTGAAATTTTTAGGAGAAACAACGTGGCAACAAAACGCACTATTTATCGTGTAGTAAATGATTTCGAAGAAAGAGGGTCTGTAGCTGATGGCCCAAGCATGAACTACAACGTACTGCAAGATCGGCTGAAAACATTACTGCTGCTCAAGAATGTGTTCAAAACAATGCATCAACCTCAATTCGACACCGTGCTCAGGTGTTTGGTCTTCAAGGAACAACCTTGGCCACAATTTTGCACAAGGATTTGCATTTGTTCCAATTAAGATTCAGTTGACACAAGAGCTTCTTCCACAAGACCATTTACACCGCCGTTCATATGCCAATATGATGTTACAACTCGTCCATGACAACCCCGATTTTCATAAAAAAAATCATAATAAGTGACGAGACACATTTTTTTTAATGGATATGTAAATCAACAAAATATCTGGTTCTGGGCAATGGAAACCCCACAAATTATTTATCAGTCACCTTTGCATCCATTAAAAGTTACAGTCTGCTGTGCAATTTGGTCAGGAGGAATCATTGAACCTTCTATGAAAATGAAAACGGCGTAACGGTAACTGTCAACGGGGAGCGATATCGTGATATGAATGAAAACTTTTTAACGCCAGAACTGCATGCTTTGGGCTTGATTAACATGTGGTATCAACAAAACGGTGCCACATCGCAAACAGCCAAGATTACAATATAATTACTGCGAAACGTCTTTTCACAACAAGTCATTTCAAGAAATGGTGATGTTGCTTGGCCTCCACGGGCGCCTGATTTGACTGCTCCGGATATCTTTTTGTGGGGATATCAGAAAAGCAAGGTTTATGCAAACAAACCAGAAACGCTTGAGCAACTCGAACTAAATATTCGTGATGAAATAAATGACATTCCGCGTAAAATGTGTGAGAATGTAATGAAAAATGTGCTCAAAGGGGCTCGAATTTGTTAGGCTAACACAGAGGCTGACATTTAGCTGATATTTTATTCCATACGTAATTGCCGACATTAAATAAAACATTTATCAATATAAGATCCATTCTCTTTCATTCAATCAAAAATTATAAACAAACAATGTACCTTCCTATACCTTCCCGACATACACCCTGTAAATTATAATCTATCAAAATCGAATAAACATTGTGGCGGTTAAAGCCAAAAGTTGTTTTCAACTGCCTATTGTACCTAATTCTGGAGCTCTTATGACCAAAATTGGCATTTTTGGTTAAAAAATAAATTATTGCGGTTTTGCTAATCAGTCTTCTTTATTGAGGCTCAACTAAAAACACCACTAATAAATCAATTAATTGCTGCATATTTGTTTAGTAAATAGGACCGGGTTCCCAATAGCAAATTCCCGGGATAACGTGAAATGGAACTGGAATTCTAGGAAATAAAGTAGGTTTAAGTCTCCAGTAAGGGCACCGAAAAGGTTACACCAGCTTCCTATTCTACCCCTTTAAACTGATTTTTGTTTCGCGCTAGGATAATTGTTGATTTGTACTTGGAATGTCTTAAAATACAATTATTTAAATCTACATAGTTTTCATTTAATTCTCATGCATTTCTCTCCCCCTCCCCTAGAATGGTTACGAGTCGCGTACAGTCGAGAAGTCTTCAACTTATAAAACGACATCAAATTTCGTTAACGATTCTAACATACGATCCAGTCCTTCTCTTTATGGGACTGCCGAACGTTTACGCCGCACCGCTTCGCCGGAGCCCCGTATTGATCACTCATCCAATGTCCGGGTATCATCGATAAAGCCCGCATCAGCACGACGAGACAGCTGGGATGTCATTAACAAGACGAAACATTTGCTATCACACAATTCATTGGAATCTTTGGCCAACATGACAGAATCACAGTTGAATACGGATCTAAGTTATAATCGACCCGATATTGATAATGAGACGCATCGTAATACAATCATTAATAAATTTGCATTGAATGAACAAAAATACCAAGGGGAACGAAGGGGTTCGCGTGATTCCATCGATGAAGGAGAACGTTTCAAGTATGTCGTCTACAATTTAATCTATTACTATAAACGTTTTTAATCTGTTTTTTTTTGAATCCGTAGACCCAGTGCCATCACTGTCAAGTCACAATCGAACAACAGCTACACCGATAAATCCGGTGGTTACACTCGCACTGTCAAGGAGTCCAGCCAACAGATTGTAACCGAAAGTTCTAGCAATGGCCAAACAAACACAGCTGGCATAGGTGGTGCTGGCAATTATGGCTATAGTTCTTTGTCTCGATTTCGCCCCATAGAGAGTACAGCCTCGGGTGTAACAGGCGCTCGAGCTATTCGTGTCCAGGACATACCCAACGGTGCCATTGGTCGTCCAGTGGAATTTGAGATCGATGGTTCGAAAGCCGGTTCGGGCAATCTGGAAATTTTAGTAAATGGTGGCCGTGTCACGTCTTCGGTGCGTTCATTGGGCGGCCAACGTTTCATTGCCAGTTTTACGCCGCATGAACCGGGTATACACACTGTGCAGATAACATTTAATGGTGAAACCGTACCGGGTAAGTGAAGTTATAATTTATACTATTTCATGCGTTTATGTACCGAGTACCGAGAAGAATTTGAAATGTAAAGGAATACTGAAATTGAATCTATATGTGACGCACAAAATAGGAAGGGACCTAAGGGTAAAAACCAGTTTTGTTCAGGAGAGTCATTTTAAAGATTAAAATACGTGTACCTTTGGTGTACCATCACTTTCATAAAAAGCGCATAACTCTGGGAGGGAACACTTTTGGGCATGGGATCGGTCTCATTCGGTGCAAAGATGGTGTCCACATCAAAAAAAAGTGAAAATTGATTTTTTACCCTTAGGTCCCTATCTCTATGCGCTGTCACATATACTTATATATTAACGACTGTGGCAACATCAAACTTTATTTTTAAATTTTAAATATTAAACAAATACATTTTGTTAAGTGGCCATAAATTCCTATTCCTAGGTATTAAGACATCGCTAAGATGAAGCTGTTAATATGGATCGCAGCAGGGGCGAAGATATTCCGTTGTGGCTCTTGCTATATGTGCAGTGGCTACAACTTGCAGGAACTATATGTTAGAATTATTCGCAACTTGCGAACGCAAACAATTTTCAATCATAATCCTTTAGAGAGCTCGTTAATAGTTTCTGGTTGACCCTCCTAATTTTTAAAGAAATATGAGTCGATAACTTTATGAGCCATAACACCGCACCAAACATTACATCTAAGGTGGTGTAATTGAAAGTTCCTGTTCTTGCATTAAAATGAGGACTTTGAGTTGTAAAAATAGTTGAGTTGTAAAAATAGACTTGCCATAAAATTAATAAAATTCAACAATTTTAAAGCGTTGTTGTACATCATATGTAGCCATCATATATCTCTATAAAAACTATTTAACCAAAAGGGAATGAAACAAGTTATGAACAAAAAAGTTTTAAATATAATTAATCTTTCAGTCTTATTTGGACCACCCAAAAAGTTATTAAAATTCAACAGTTTTACAGCGTTGTTGTACATCATATGTAGCCATCATATATCTCTATAAAAAACTATAAACTATAAAAAGAGAAGGAAAAACTATAAAAGATAAAGAAACAAGTTATGAACAAAATAGTTTATAATATTTTTAACCCTTCAGTCTTATTTGGACCACCCAGTAGTAAATAATGGCTTTTCAATTCCATGTTTTTCAAACCTATCTTCACTTTTTATATGGTCAAAACTGTTTTAAAATTTTATGTTTTTTGTTACCCATTTTTGGGGAAAGGATGAGGACGATATTTTAAAAAGTCTTTGAAAGTCTGGTTTTCACTCGATTATTATCTTTCAGTACCTTAAACCTTATCCCCAAAAAAAATGTGGAGTCTTACGGTAAAGTTATCGTCGCCGTTTTTATTAGTTTATTTACTTACATAAGTTCCACAACATTGTATAGCTTTTGGCCTTTTTTTATAGGTACTTAAACCATTTTTTGGTCTCAGTCTGATGTTTTTTTTTGTATTTTCGAAAAACATTAATTCTATAAATCTCAATCTCGTTCAAATTTTTAAACGTTCAAACGTTATAAGCGACCATTTGCCAACACTTGTCTACATGTTTTTGAACACCCGCCATACATATTTGAGGTCTGTTGGTGCTAAAAACCGGGAATTAAAAAGAATAGTTTTTCTTTTAATTAAATTCCTTTATTTCTATCAATTTCGTGATAAACGACAATAAATAATTTGTGAAAATCTTGTGCCGATTAAAACCAGACAATAATTTTTTCGTTTTCTTATTTCTTAAAATCTATTCAATCTGGATTATTTCTTAAAATTTTAGCGGCCAGGACGCTCTATAAGCCACAAAAATATGACCGTTTTATTTTTTCTTAACTTTAGAAAATCTAGAAAAAAAGTTATTGGTCGCACTTAATTAATGATATTAATCCAAATTAAGGTGTATCGTATATAGCAAAGACTTAAAACGAAAAGGTAGTTTGGCGATGCTTAAGTACTATATGTTAGATGTCACTCAACGCATTGTAATAAATTTTAGATCAATCCAATTTAGTTTGTGATTTAAATAGCGGTAGAACATCAACCCGGAAGGGACCTTTGTGTATAATGGATTTTAAGGCTATTCAAAAACATATAAGTATATGTTGCAATTTTATCAGGGTAATTTACAGGCCTTGTGCAACTTGTGCCTTCTAGAGCGACAGTATCTAGTACTACAAAGGTCCTTTATTTATGGGCTATTCTAAAAGTGGACCCATATTGTCCACTTTCACAAGAGATATTTATTGGTTGCTTATAACAAACCTTGCTAATTTAATTTAAGTAAAGGGTGGTCTAACTAAAATTTACGATGTTAATTGTAAAAAAAAACAAAAAGTTTTCAGAGAATTATATTAATATTTTAATATGCTAGAAGGATCTTTGGCAATTATGTGTGAAACAAAATATTGGTCAAATGATCGCCACGACTTCGGTGACATACTCCTAACCGTATAACCATATTTTCAATGATTCTTAAACATAATGAATGTTCAATGTCGTTAATGTGCTGAATTATTTCATCCTTTAGTTCTTGGACTGTTCTTGGTTTATTGACTATTTCTTTTAAATATCCCAAAAAGAATGAAGTCCGACGGTGTCAAGTCACATGATCGTTGGGGCCAACTAACGTCGCCACGACGTGAGATAACACGCCCATTGAATTTCTTGCGCAAAAGAGCCACGGTTTCGTTGGCTGTGTGACAAGTGGCACCATCCTGTTGAAACCACATATCGTCCAGGTCCATATCCTCAATTTCTGGCCACAAAGAAATGTCAAATTAAATTGGGCAAAAAAGTAGACGTTAAGGTGTGACTCACAATTAACTTCGTGCATTTATTGTCGGAGTTGATAAGTGACTTCAAGAGCGACCGGATCTTTAATCGACTGACATCTTTGTTTTGGGGTCATTCTTAAACAGATTCTATCGGTATTGATACGAGTATTAGGTTTGAAACGCGACATATTGAATATTCGCTTTGCAGAAAGCAATTCAGAATTCACTTCAAATGTTTTTGTTATTTGGTTTTAATAAATATATTCATAAAAATTGACGGAAGGTTTAAATATCGAAGTACGATTTTGTAAATAAGAGACTTTTATGTTTAATAACTCAAATTGCAGTACATGTTTGTTGATCAAATGAAAAGAAAGGAAATATTATTTATATCTGATAACATTTTTCGATCTTATGTTGGTTGGACCACAAAACGGAAGTTTGTATGCAAGCCTTAACTAAACATGGACCCATCTCGCCGATTTTTAAAAATGTTTATGCGGTGTACAAAGCAACGCTACATTACAAATTGCAGTAAAAACGAATGATATCTGTCAATGTTATGTTGTTTAGAAGAACAATTGGTAGGTTTCTTTGTATGGCGGCTAAATCACAACTTTGACCGATTTCTTTCAATTTTAACAGCGACCGTCATCTACCAAAAGCAAAGTAGGTGTAAAGTTTCAACGAAATAGGTTCATGTTTGTGACCTAGCCTTTGACTACAAGAACAGTTGTACAGATGGACTTGTCTAAATTTCAATATTCAATATTTCTAAGTCGTTCGGTACACGTTTAAATGGGTCCATCACACTGAGTGTTACAAACATCAGCACAGACAATGTGGTACAGGGGTGTTGTAAAATTTATGAACCTACCCGTATATATATTCGCCTTTCAAAAAATTATGAACTCTTATATTTCAATATTCCTTTACGCATTCGCAAAAATGTATTTTTTAATATTCGCTTTTGTACAGGGCGTAACGCGGTAATTTGCTTATTTGGGAATGAAATTAAAAAATTATGAACCTTTGAAAAATATATTTTATATTTTAATTATATTGAACAGTAAGGGAATTTTGAAATTACATGGTTTTAAATAGTGTATCTGGTAAATGTCGACCTTCGCTACCCACACACTGCTGCATACGTTTTCTGAAGTTTTCATGAACTCTAACAAGCATGTCGACTGGTATTCTGCCAATTTCAGCCTCAATATTGTTAATAAGGTCTTCCAAGTTGTTGGGACGGTTGATATACACCTTCAACTTCAGGTAGCCCCAAAGGAAAAAATCGCATGGGGCTAACTCTGGTGAGCATGACGGCCAGTTCACATCACCCCTCAAAGAGATAAGCCGTCCAAGAAACATTTGCCTCAAACAATTCATGGTAACCCTCGCTGTGTGTGCAGTGACACCATCCTGTTGGAACCAGGTATCCTCTAATTGCATTGCCTTAAGAGGCGGCTGATAAAAATCATGTATCATAGTCAAATACCGTTCGGAGTTCACAGTTAAGGCAGTTACGGCCGAGCAGAGCGTTCGGAGATTGCAGTACTGTTGCTCTAACTCTCTCGATGTTTTGTGGTGCTATAATCCTTCTCCCAGGTCCTCTTCGTACACATGACACATTCCCTGCTGTTGTCAATGAAATTACCCAACTCACAATTAATTGCCGTCCAGAAACACGTTCGCGTGGGGAACAGCGAATCGTAAACGAAAAGCAAGCTGCACTGCAATGTTCGAGTGCTCATTTGAAAAATACGCTTTAACACAAAATGACCTCTTCTCACGTTTCCAATGCATGATGGCAACTGAAAGGCAGACGAATACAAATCTCCCGTCAGCCACTATAAGCCACGCACACTCTCCACTCTCTTCGACCAACAGTGCCACCACAGCAGGCAGTGCAAAAAAGCAAATTAGTATTTGTATTCGCTAGATAGTATATTTCTGTATTCGCTTACGTTAAACCCACTTTCGTTACAACCCGATTATCGGTAGTGATATCGACAGTACGAGAGCTCTAGGTCCCGATTAGTGGAAAGTTTCCCCTTGCTTTTTAATGGGACTTTGAGGAACTTAAAAAACTGTTGACCAAAGCTTGCTAGCTTTGGAAGACCCAGCTATAGGTTTATCATACGCATATTTCAATATTCGCGTTCGAATTTGCATTCGCAAAAGTGTATACTACAATATTCGCTTTCGCTAAACCCACTTGCGTTACAACCCTGCTATCGATAGAGCTATCGAAGGTATGACAGTTTAAGGTCCTGGTCAGTGAAATTGAACGTTGAGGGTAATTGTTGACCAAAATTTCTGGCTTTGCAAGACCCAGCTATGGTTAATTTTAATGTTCTGGGATGGTGCTTACCAGGGATGGAATTTACAAAAGATTAAATTGTACCACATAATTGTACCAACACTAACGTGATTGTACCAAAATTTGTCTTTTCGTTCGGTAGACTAAGTACCGTCGAAAATAAAACTACAATATAAATCAGATATTCATTACTTATTGTTTCTTAGTTAGTCCCAGAAAATGTACACTGTGTTTTAAAGTTAAGCTCGGACAGACTTATAAGAACTACACACTGTCCTCAGGAGCCTTCCATATCTGGAAGGGTTAGTACCGACATCTGATCATACTTCTTTGTAGCCTGGTACATATTTAATATAATTAGCTCTATCAGCACACTAAAAGAAAACATTTAAGATATCTACTTTAAATCTTGAATCGATCTATCGAAATTTGCGGATATAGACTCAAATTAAACTAATCTTATCAAACGATTTTTTTTAAGAAAGTTTGAGCTGCTACTTCAACTTGGGCAGCCGATAACTGAGATGTTTCTATTCCTATAATTCTAAGTAGATTCCTCCCTCCCTTGCTACCACTGGAGAAACTTCAACAGAGTTTATAATTTCTACGGCTTAATCTTACATTAAAAATAGGTAGATTGAATCCTGTCGGAACGTTCTGCTACTGTTTTTTCGCATATCCTCGATATATATTATCGCACGATTATCACACAAGTAAATTCTGGGGTTGACCAGCAAATCGAGTCATCCTTTTGTACTTAGTAGGGACATAAATACTGTTACACACGTTTTATGCTGTAAAATAAAAAGTACTGAATGTTTTTGTACCAAATATTTTTTAATATATTTATTGATGTATATTGTATCCAAAAAGAATCCACTTATTCGAAATGTCCGCCTTTTGCCTTTACACACGCCTTAAGTCGCACTGGCCAATCGTCAATAGCTGCACGAAAGTTGGAAAATCGGCCACAGCTCGACCCAAAGCAGTCTTAAGAGATCCAATGTTGGGGTATCTTTTGTGACAAACCTTGTCCTCTAAAACCATCCACAATTTGTAATCCAATGGGTTCAAATCTGGACTGCCTGAGGGTCATTCTTCAGAGGAAATGAACGCTGGCAAATTGTTGCGAAGCCAGGCCTGGGCTAGTTTTGGAACAGGGAATTGTTAAGAGGCTTCACAACAGCTTCCAAAACGTTTTCTTGGTAAACTTTGGCCGATGTTTTGACTCCTTGTTCGCAGAAATGCAGGTCAGTGACCCCATCGTAAGAGACACCCCACCAAACCATGACTGTAGCTGGGTGATGACCCTTTTCCACCCTTGGGATCGGTTCAGATGCTTCATTAGATGACCGCGCATATACTCTATCAGTTTGCTTGTTAAATTTTTCCTGAACGGTAAAATTTTTTTTATCGGTGAACAAAATTTTTCTGTGCACCAAAAGACGTTTGCATTTTTCAATCCTATTTTTTTTAAAGCTGCAGTCAAAAAATGTCCGGTACGTCGTTTGAAAGCCCCAAGTCCTTTTTAATGATTCGACTCATGGACTTTTGCGTGATATTTATCTCACGGGCCATGATTTTTTGTTTTCGGAGCGGATTTCTGTGAATTATTGATTAAATGGCTTTGATGACATGCGGTGTTCGAACAGAGCGTGGGCGGCCCGACCGGTGGCGGTCTTTTACATCTCCAGTCTCCTTAAACAGTTTTATGCATCGGTAGACGAACATGCGGCTAATCCCTAGTGGCCGGAGCGTTTTAAAAATGTCGCTTTTTTCATTTCACACTTGAAAAGCGCTATTACAGTGAAAGTTGAAACAAAAATATCCCGTTACAGACTAACGATATTCAGGTAAGCTTTTAAATGACAAATGTCATATGACATTAACGGGGTATATTCAATTCTACTATTGAAATGGGTGTGTTCAATGTTGTAACAGTATTTATGTCCCTACTAAGTATAGATACCTTTTTATAAAGGGACCAACATATTTCTTGCAGTTTTTGTCCAATTTGACTGATACCAATATCCTTTACGAAACCGATACTAAAAGATGTCCCATCAGAGTTATATATTGGCCAATTTTTTTCTCGACAAACTCAACACCCGTGGTCGAAACTTAAAAATGTCTCTTTCTACTCCAATTCATGGACTGTAGAGTACTGAGTCTAGCTGAGAGATTGACATCAATAAATTTAAGTTCTATACAAATTTTGATAAAACAAATATTCTGATGAATAGCAATGAATAGCACCAAACCTGTATTGCGAGTACCACGGTACCAAGGAGGACTCAACTGTACCACAAATGGTACAATTGTACTATGTTTTTTTTTATCAGTGGAGCTTACCGAAGACGATAAACTGTATAAAATGGCGATATGCTTCTTCTTTGCAATATCATAGAAAAAAACAGCACTCAGGAACGCACAAGTCTCGGTTTATTTATCCACTTTTGTTTGATCGCAACCACAAGAACTCAAAAAAGGCAAAGGCATTGAAACACAAAAAACACAGAAAACACTAAATTCGCAAAACAGCTCTTCCAAAATAATTTTTGTGTTTCATTTCGTCGCTCTTGTAGTTTATCGTCTTTGGTGCTTACATGCCAGAACTGCCTGAGATTTACTCTAACTTTGCTCTTCTCTTTTTCGGTTCGTCAAATATGTTTTAAATTTAAAGTGATTTGTGTACTATGCCAACCGTACCGAATATTCGGCCATCCGCACTTGCTATAAAAAAAGTTTTATCATGGACACGAACCTTTTAGTGGTATTCAAACTGTAACCCCATATATGGTTTTAGCCAATACAAAAACCAATGCTTTAAAACTGTACACCCAAAAAAGAGAAATAAAATCTGAGGCCTTTGCATCATTTGTTAAAGTATCTGACAGATGACATTGTAATGTACACATTTTTAAATTATTTTTATTGTGATAAAACCGCAGCATGCAGTCGGCAACTTAGATAACGAAATGACAAAAGAACAACGTACAAAAAGATACCAACGAAAGGGGCACGCTCGGCAATTGACGAGATACTTTTGTTGCATATGTAGTTTAGCGACAGGCAGTGAAAAAGAAAAACCAACAGGTGTGCCCAGGTAAGAGTATGGAGAGAGAAATACGAGCATTGTTTGGCCAAAGGGAGGGTTGCTAGGGTAGTGCAGGGAATGAATTGTTTGTTGCTTTTGTGCAATTACCTGTGTTTAGAGAGAGAGAGGCATGTTTGTGAGGGAGAGTTTTATTTTGAAACAAGATGTGGTTCTGTCCAAGTAGATAAAAACACGATCTTTTTTTAGTTAAATGAGGGAGAGTGAGAACGCAAGCGACAGAGAGTGAGAGAGGAAGTTTGGTGTTACTCACTTAATGCTGTTTCGTGGAAGGCAGGTATGCTAAAGCCAGGCTTACACCTAGAGCCGGCAGTATGAGATCGCGTTTTTAACTAAACTGACACGTCAACGGAAAAAAGAAAATCTCGAAACTTTTAACGCTTCTCGGATGCTTGTGTGAATTTTAAGCGCATACCTTTGCTATTTATTTCCTCCGATTGAGTATCTAAATTTAAAGTGAAAATATCTCGTGTTGTTGGCTTCTACGGTGTTGTTCGTCTGCGAATGAAT
This sequence comes from Hydrotaea diabolus, assembly GCA_963513945.1. Lineage (NCBI taxonomy): Eukaryota > Metazoa > Arthropoda > Insecta > Diptera > Muscidae > Hydrotaea > Hydrotaea diabolus. The sequence continues at coordinate 27,699,007 of OY740720.1, read as the reverse complement.
GAATTTACAAAGCGCGGGGCGCGGAGAAATAAAGTGTGTGTCTGAGTGTTTTGAAATAATACGAAGAATAAATAAAAAGAAATCAAATAAATGATTGAAAGATTAAATAAAACTACAGCAAATAACAAAAAGGAAGCCAAATCTTAAATAAATACAAAGAATCATGGCTCGCAATGAAAATAACTACACTACAAATTACAACTGTTTTCAAAATTAATACAACCCTATCGAATAACCTAAACATATTTTTTTTTTAAATAAAAATTAATGAAATAAATTCTTTAAGCATGATCACATTCTTAAACGAAACCTCAAACCAACAAAAAAAACATGAATTGTGTGTGTGTGTGTGTTTTACCCGTTTCTCTCTAGCCAGCGTCGTCGCACAGTGGAGCGACAAACTTGCATACCAAACATATTTTTTAATTGGAATTTTAAAATTGTTTTATGTACATGTATCGGCTACAATGGGAGGTAGATAGGGCTTGATTATCGAGTAATTCAGAAAGGCAATTGACTGATCTTTTAAAAATCTCTAATTAAAAAGTTTGAAAAAATTTAGAATAGTCCACAATTTTTTTAACCATAAAATGTCCATTGATAAGCCTAGTACTAACAACGCCCTTTCATGTGAAAATGAATCGAACGATATATAAACCAAATGTGCTAAATGACATTAAAAAGGGGGTTTGACTTATGCTTGGTTTCCGATAACAAAATTGCATAAACACTTTCTTGTTGCTTTGGATAAAAACTTCCCATAAAATCGCACAAACGAGTCATGCCGAGGACGTTTTATATCTATTCTAGAGCGAACTTTTGTTATTTAATTTGTAAAATGTATATTTTTTGCGAAATAAATAAATTAACTGAACGAAAACGAATCTGCCCATCAAAGAAAACTTTTATTTTTTTCCCAATAAAATCGTTTCTTTCTTCATTCAATTCGATACATTTCGTGAAACGATTTTTAATGCTCTCTAAGCAATACGAGTTGAATAAACGCGCAACATAAACGTAATGACATTCTCAGATATTCCAAATCGGTTACAGTAGTAGGTTTGTTAATTAAAAATCAGTCTGGGGTGCCAAATTAAAAGAATATCTTTAAAGAGATACCAATTAGCAGAGATTATTCTTAAATTTATAACCTAAACAGCTCTCTCTCTCTCTTTTGCCTTTTTCAAAAAGTTTTCCGTTTATTCCTTAAACGGATGTTGGGGGATCTTGCTTATACATACAATTGAACAGATCAAAGTAAACCGTGGATAGATAAAGGGATGTCAATAAAGCAGAGTATAATTCTTAGATTTTTATCATACACAGCTCTATCTCTCGCCTTTTTTGAATAGTGTGTTTATTTTTTTAAAGGATGTTGATGGATCTTGTTTATACCCAACTGAACAGATTAAAGAAACCACTATGAGCTCTTTCATCCTCTATAGCATTCGCACATGCCATCAATATTGCATAATTTCAAATTTAAATCATATCTTATTTTAATTTGTATACACTTTGTAATAGATTTTTAAAATTAATTACGAAACTGTTATTTGGTAAGCATTTGCTAGCTAATGCTCTATCGGTTTTGATCTCTTACCGCCTTTTAGGAAATTTTTTTAGAGGGGACCTATTTTTCTTTATTACCATATAAATACGGACCGATATTAATAGGTAAGCGAACCGCTTTGTGGCCGAATTCGACAGATTGAAAAAAAACCTAACAGTTATTGGATTTTTGGGAATATCTGCAAGACTCAATAAAATTCAAAAACACGTTGCAGCTATAAATTGAATTGACGTTTTTTTATACAGAACCGCTTAAATAAACTACGCCGTCCACTGACAAATACAATTTTTAAATTATTATTTTTTTAATTTGTTTATTTAATTAGTTCATTGTCGATCGATAAGAATATAATTTTTTTATAGTTCAATTCTTTTGATATCTAAAGATGGATAATTATATAGATGGATACCTTTAGATGGAAAAAATAGAACTAAATTCCAGATTACAAAAAGTAATAAAAATAACGCAATAAAAAAATTTGTTACAAATTAACTCGAATTTTGAGTAAAAATCTCTAAGAAATAGGAGATAAGTTAGTTTTTCAGTTTGACCTTTTTGATGTTAACCAGTAATCATTTAGAGAATCTGCATCAAGCATATCTAATTAATTACTGATTATACAAATGTTTTTTTACCCTCGGACTAACACAAGGATCTAGCTAGACCTGTATCAATTTTAATTGTAATTTAAAGAAATTCAAAATTAAATTAGAAATGTGAAACTTTAGGTACCTTTGTAAAATGTTGTTGCGTAAAGATGTTTAAACAAATCAGGACGAAAAAACAGTACAAGGACAGTTGTAAGGATGTGTGGGAGTACTTATAAAGAGTGTATGAATGTCACTATTGACATGTACTATATGCTGTGTAGCCCAAACAATGCATTAAACCTATTGCAAGTTTGTAGGAATAAAATGTAGTTGAATATTGGTATATTTGTTATGGCCAAAGAACAGTCTCTGATTTTTACTTTTTAAGGATAATTTTATTCAAATCTTGGTCGTGGATACGCCGTAGGTGGTTTATATAGATACACTAACTTTAAATTAATCTTTCCAGCATTTATTTATTGAATTTTTACTCAGTGAACAAATTGTAGCATTGACTAAACATTTTGTAGGTCTTTTATCATTAATATATCATAGTACGGTAGAGTTCGCTTCTTAGGGTTATACTTTGTTCGGCCTCATTTTTTATAAACCACGAACCACTGATTCCTCCCACCTCTAAACCAAAAGAAAGAGTAAATTTTTGTGGATGTTTGAATAGTTAAAGAATCTGTTAATGGTGTTTAGAGTAAATTTTGATTAATACACATTACAGTATTCGGCGCGACAGCGTAACTTCATTAAGCTGTTGCAGAGTCCATTCGAGACGTTGTTGTGTTATGAGTCCTTCCTTGACGAATGGCCAAAAAATACTGCATAAAAAAATAATAACAGCTTGACAGCAATTAAGAGTGTTCTAAAAAAACAACAATAAATGAAAAAACCTTTTAAAGGATCCGACTTTAAAAGGCATAATAGCCGTGTCCTTTTTTTAGGTCATTAACTTAGTTACTACAGTCATTTTGCAATATGGAAATTTGGCAACATTGAACAAAATTGAGACGAATACGGCAACATTGTTTCTCTTGAACATTTTTATTCTCTTTGTATTTACCAAAAAATATTAACAACAAGAGGGTTCTTCGGCGAATTTATCAAAAGCAGATTAATAAAAAAATATATAATGTAAAAAATAGACAATGAAATGTAATAAGTCTTATAATGAATTGCATCACTTTTGCTTTGTAAAAATATGTAAAATGTCTTTAAACTATTTGTTTAAGATCATTTATATTTTCACTTATACTAACTCGTGCAGAAAAACTCAATACGAATTTGCCGATAGAAGATCTTGTTTGATTATTTTTATACTCGTACATAACAAAAAAAAATATTTGTTTTTATAAAGCAGTTTGTTTAATGTTACTTACTCGTTTCTTTAGCGACTTGAAGCCAACTCGCTTGATAACCGTGTGAACTTCCACAGAAATGTAAGTTTAGTAAACCGAAATTAACACAGCTAAAGTTACTTTTCTTATCCCTTAATATACATACAAATTCGAGACGTGTTCCATTTACCAAGCTAAAAAATCCGCTTTAAATCCCGTTAAAGGATAATTTCAAAACGTTGTGAAATAATCTAAACGTTTTGTTTTAAAATTTAAAAACTTTAAGAAAACAAATTATTACTGGTATGCTGGATTCCGTTGAAGCCCGCATAACACGGGCTTCATTACCATTTTCGATATTAATTTCAATCATGTTTTACTCAACATTTCGTTGTTCTTTTTAACTACTTTAGGAGCAATATTTTTTTATTGAAAATCATTAACAAGAACAGATTGATTTTATTTACTTACTATTTAGCATTTTCAATAAAAAAGCGCTGTTTCTAAAGAAGTTAAAAAAAATCCAATAAAACGCTGAGTAAAAAATTAAATAAATTAATTTTATTTTCAAAGTAAAAGTAAAAAAACCAAGCGTTCGCCACATTCACTTGAGTTGACAGTTTTTAGACCTTTGTCAGCCAATTGTTGGTCATAATTACCCCAAAAAACGCCAAATTACAACCGCTGTAATGCTATTGCTTATATATAGGGTGATATATTTTGAGGTTCCTACTTTTTTTAAAAAAAAAACACAGAAAATTTAAATTGAATGGGGAATGTTTTTTTTTATCCTTTGAAAGAACATTCTTTGGCATTTATTTTTGAAGATTATGTCTATCAAATGTTGGCAGTTGATCCATCCGTTGAGTCCAATTTTCGATTACTCGTTCGAGCATTTCGACTAGTAACTGGCGAATGACACGCGTGATGTTTTGCTCCAAGGCCTGAATCGAAGCGGGTTTGTCCGCATAAACTTTAGAATTTACATATCCCAACAGGAAATAGTCTAACGGTGTGATATCACAGGATTTTGGTGCCCAATCAACCGGCCCAAAACGTGAAATTATCTGCTCATCGAAGTGTTCTCTCAATAAATCCATTGATTGGTGCGATGTGTGGGAAGTGGCGCCGTCTTGTTAAAACAAAATGTCGCCGAGATCCCGAGCTTCAATTTCAGGCATCAAATAGTCGGTTATCATGGCAAGATAACGGTCGCCTTTGACGGTTACGTTCTCACCGGCATAATTTTTGAAGAAATATGGACCGATGATTCGACCGGCCCACAAACCACACCAAACCGTTGTTTTTTCTGGATGAAGTGACAGCTCTTGAATCTCTTCGTCCAAAATGCAGTAATTTTGCTTGTTTACATTGAGCCTGACATGTTGGCCGATTATGTTGACCAAAAGTTGAACGAAGTGCACGAAACACATTCCTCACGGAACGTGAATTTTCGTAATAAAGTTGAACGATTTGTAAACGTTGTTCAGGGGTAAGTTTTTCCATGATGAAATGCCAAACAATACAAAACGAAAATAACATGACATCATGACTCACGCGTGATGTGTCAAAAAAAGGCTATTGAAAGAAGTATCTCTACTTGGATCACCCATTATATGACCCTCTATCCTATGATGGGTGGTACAAAAATACATAGAACGGAGTCATTCAAATTGAGACGTTCGGCGTTTTAGAGTAATCTACATTTTCATTAACACCTTTAAGTGTTAAATAAGGGCGTTTTCATAAAATCCGCCAGGATAATTGCCAACCCACCAAAATATAAGGAAACTTTCTCTTATAGAGTCTTCGATCTCGCCATATTTTGTGAGAAAGTGTCAAATCTCAAACCGCAAAAACCCCTTAGTAAAAAGCAAAAACAAGAGAAAAAAGACAAAAATCATACTTTTGGATGTTCAGCATGAAAAGGAAAATTTCTCTTATAGAGGTAAACGGGTAAAAATTCAAACTAATAGAGGTAAATTCTTAAATATCAAGTCCCGCTTAAAGAGAATCAAATTCCTGCTTAAAGAGGTTTTTTTATTTTTTGATTTATTAGCTTGTCAAAGAAAACAAGAATACGAGGGCGACCGCAAAAGTAACTGGCCTAACATAAAAAGAACTGTTTTTTTTTAGAATTATTATTATTTATTTCAACATAATCTCCTTCCAACTCAATACACTTCATCAAAAGTTTTTCAAGTTTTTTAATTCCATCCGAAAAATAAGATTTTTCAGAACCTTCAAAATATGCCTCAGTTTCAGGAATAACCTCGCTGAGGTTACCACCGAGAACAAGAAATATTCATGAGCTAATTCTGGACTATATGGTGGATGCGGAGCAATTTCAAATCGTAATTCGGCCAGTTTTTGTTGAGTTAAAAATGCAGTGCGTGAAGAGGCATTATCTTGATGAAAAAGATTTTTTTTTTCTAAATGCGGTCGTTTTATCTTGATTTCTTCACTCAACCGATCCAATAATGCACAATAATATTCACTATTTATAGTTTTTCCTATCTCAAGATAATCAATAAATATTATATCCCTTGCATCTCAAAATACTGTGGCCATTACTTTTCCTGCTGACTTAACAGTTTTCTCCTTCTTGGGACCACTTTTACAAGCTTCTTTCTATCCATTGTTTTGACTGTTCTTTGCATTTTGGGATGTAGTGATGAATCCATGTTTCATCAAAAGTTATGAATCGGCGCAAGAACTCCATTGGATTACGCTGATAAATCGCTAAAAGCTCCTCGGAATTGGTCCAACCGACGATTTTTTGGGGAAAAGTCAACAAACGCGGCAGCGTTCTTGCGGATAGCTTTTTCATGTCGAGTTCATCATCTAAAATACTCCAAACTTGTTTTTCGTGTATTTTAACAATATCAGCAAGTTCTCTGAGCTTTATTCGTCTATCTTTAGTCACTTCATTAAATATTTTGCTAATGTTTTCAATAGTAGTAGCAGTTTTCGGTCTTCCAGAGCGTTGTTCATCTTCCGTACTTGAACGACCCATTTTAAATTGTTGAACCCAGGATTTCACGGTGGAGTATGATGGTGCATTATCACCATGAACAGAATCCAATTCATCTTTGATTAATTGTGGCGTAAACCTTTCATATAAAAGTGTTTAATTACCGCACGAAACTCTTTATTTTCCATTTTTCAAAAATTATAAAACTTGTTTACTTCAATCACTTGTAACAAAGAAAACAATTATTAAATATTTCGAAATTTTGACAGATGGCTTATTAAAGATTGCTTTTAAAAAACAAAAAAAAAATTCTAGTAAAACAGAAAATGTGCGGTCGCCCTCGTAGAGTCCTGAAATCGTTTATTAATTTTCAAGCAGGTTGACGGTTGCTAGAACATTTACGAAATTAATTCAGTCACAATTGGGTGATAATCTGGATTAAATATTCAATTTTAATTAAAGCTTCTTTTTGCGATCTGTACAACATTACATTTATTCTTTAAAAACTTTTCAATGATCAAAAACCCGCTAAACTTCGAACAAAAAAATGGAGAGTAAATTTCCACGAATTGCTCTTAGTTTTGAAATCGAAATGGTTGCGAAGAAGCACAGACCATGGCAGTGTGTTTTTAAGCGTTTTTAAGGTGAAAGCGTTTTTTTCGTAACATCCCCTAGGCAATTCTCTTGACCCACTGTGCAGCGTTGTCGTCGCAATAGCAACCACAACAACAACAACACCAGTTAATACCAAATCTATGCAAATGTTGCCAACAATAGTTGTCTGCTCATAGCGACTTAACACTGTATAAATGCACATCTATATATACCGATATATTTCTATATAAGTTTGGATTTGTATAATGGATATTAGATACCACAAAATGAATTTCATTTGTTGTGTGTTTGTGTGTGTCTTTGACTTCTTCTGGTTCAAGAAATACTTTTTTTCTTGTATGAAATTCATCGGCTACGGGACATACTCACTCTGCTGCTGACGATGTCGTTGCTGTTGCCGTTGAAAACCAGTTTAATGAACCTTTGCGTTTCTTCAGTTAAAAATCGTTTTGTTTTTTTATTTGTTGTTGTTGTCTTCGATTTTTTCTTCAAACTATTTGGTGTGATGGCTAAATATGATTTGTTGTTGTTGTTGTTGTATTACCTATAAAGTATGTGTTTGACCGTCCGTCTGCCTGTTTCTGTTAACGTGTTTGTTGAGGTTTTTTTTCTTGTGGTCTATTTCGGGTTGGCGTGAGTTTCTTACTGTTGATGTTGTTGCTTGAATTAAATTATTTAATAGAAAAATAATTGATTTGTTAAAGCGTTAATGAAACGTTTGAAGAGCTCTTGAACTTATAGACGAGTTGAGATATGTTTGGGATGACTTTAAAGCCGCTTCATATTTTGTTGCCATTAAATGCCATCATTAATTAAAAGCCGAACATATCCAAAATAAAACAAAATTATGGTATAAATTGCATTATCACACACATACACACTTGTTTGGCTTAAACCAAAGCCAGACTAAATTTTTGACGTAGACCACAACTTCCATACAGTTTCAATGTCAGCTTCCCTGACTATAACTTTTGTATTGGAAAGGAATTTGAAGGAAACACTTAACTTATGTTTGAAGCGTTTTTAAACTTTATACTGAGTTTAGGCTCGCCACAAGCTGTACATGTCAAAAAAGCGAGATGAATTTTTGTTTTGCGAGTACATAGCTTTATTTTTCTGACTCATAAAAAACCGTCGACTTCACGACTAAAGTCTAGAACTGAGCTTGCAAAAAATATATAAATGATGAGCAATAGCAACTTTTTACTACTGCAAAATGTTTCTGAATCGCGTTTCAATTCGTTTTTAATAAAAAACGCTAATTGATTAATTCATATTTTGATGCAAAATAATAGCTGTGTTCGGCTAAGGTAACTAACTATACTTGTATTTGTATGGATGTTTCGTTGAGGACAGCTTGCTTGCTACCCAAAAGCCAGCCTCAAGTCAGTAACGACGAAAAGAGTCAAACAACAAAAATTCCATCGGCGAATTTAAGCCACGCGAAAATTTTATGCTCACGTGCATGATATAGGTTTTTTATAATAAAATATATTAAACTAGTAAATCTCTCTATTTCCGCATCGGAAAAATTTGGTAAAAGTCGTATACGCAGAGAAAAAACATGGTTACTACATGGCCACGGCAATAGTAATATGTTCTCCGCAATAAAAGTATGTTCGTCGCAACCATAGCATTGTTAACTGAATTTATTTTTGACAATAGTATAATTGCTGCAATATTAATATTGTTGAAATGTAACAATAGTATTATTGCCAAATTTAAAAATGAAAATATGGTAATAGCAACAATATAAATATGGTTGGTGCGACAAAAGTATAGTGTTTTGCGTTTTATGTTAACAATAATTTGATTACGGCAATCATACTGTATGATTGTAATTTTTCTTTATTTAAATATGCTTTTAAGAACAGATGTTATTGGTACGGATCTAATGCAATAATAGTACTTTTTTATCGAAATTAAAATTTTTTAAACAAGCTGCTTTGGCTTTGTTTAACTGAAATATTTTTAATAAAAACGCTTACGTTTATTTAAACTTATTTTTTCTACTGTGAAATAAATCACTCCTGTTGTTTGAATTTAATGTATTTTTGAATAATTTTCATAATTCAAATCTATTTTTGACAACTTAAACCAATTATAATAAATAATATTTGGGATCAAATCTATTGTCGACAACTTAAACAAATTCTAATAAATTATATTGCGGATCATAGTATAATTGTGTGCGATCATACTATGGTTGTAGGGATCATAACATGGTGGCGTGTGTATCATACTATGGTTGTGAGGATCATACCATGGTTGTATATGAAACATACAATGGTTGTGAGGATCATACTATGGTTGTGGAAATCATAGTATGGTTGAGTGTGAATCATACTATGGTTGTGGGGATCATAGTATGGCTATGTGTGAATCATATTATTGTTGTGAGGAGCATAGTATGGTTGTATTTGAATCATACTATTGTTTTGAGGATCATAATATTGTTGTAGCACAACCATATACCCAACAATAGTATTATCCTCTTCGAATATTGTCACCACAACCATACTTTTTTTTCTGCGTGTATTAACTATCTGTTTGAGTTAATTCTCTCAATATTTGTTTGCTTTGCAAGTACTGCTCATCTATAGGGAATATGCTTCGACATCTCGTGAAGGCAACGCGCCATTTGAACTGGATGAATCCAAAGAGGCATGGGTTAGTTGTTAGTTGACTTACCGATAGATACCAGAAGACTTACTGGTATATTCCAATCGGCGAAAATAAATTAAAGCGCATAAAATATTTAAGCAATTTGCATTGTTTCGATGACAATAAAAAATATTTTGAGTTAAAATAAAAAAGACGACATGAAAAAGACGATTTTTAGACTTTTTTATAAAACAAAATTCGACTATCCGACTTTAACTTTTTTTATACCGAATAGTCGAAAATCGACTTTTACAACCCTAGTGGCCAGTGTGGCTAATGATTTGGAGGCGGATATTTTAATATAACTCGCAGTGAAGAAGCGTGCTAGGTTAGTGGGTAACAGTTAATTTTTGTCATATGTCATCCACTTAAGGTCCTAAAACTAAAATTGTGGAATCATCAGCGTGCGACACAATTTCGAAGCCGTCTGGTGGTGCAGGAATTTTAGGCAGTTATAGAGGTTAAACAGTGCCGGAGATATCACCCCATCCTGGGGTGGGGTGTAGTACGGTACCGATAATGGCAACTTCGGGCGTGAAAACGCTTGAGTGTTTGTTAGATTTTTAAGAGATTTGGGTGACATTTGATGTTATGAAAACGCTACCTACAGAAAATATATCTCTATAATTTTTTGTATCTCTTATAGTTTAATAAATAGTTCTTTACAAAAATATTTTTTTTTTATTTTTTCTATCTTTACTAAGTTTATTGTCTTTGGATTAAAAATATTAATCCAGTGAAAAGTTATTGGAAAACAAAAACATTTTTCGAATTTTTTCTGTCGAAACCGCAGTGTCGATTTCTTGCGTCCTTGCTGAGTAACCTCGATAATAAGGACTTCTTGTGACTGTCCCTTGCTCTAAAAATTAATGGGCTCATTGAAAATTTGCTCGGATGAGTGCCGACAAACATTTTCGTCCTTCGATGGAAAGACCACTCTTTGAAATATAAAAGGGACAGATTGATTACACAGATAAAAATTTGTTTCTAGTTTATTTTTTTGTAGCAGCATTTATCAACCACCTGCATGTGCAATGTTCAGAAAAATGTTTTATATTAGCAGACTTCCATCAATAATTTTCTTGTGCTTCGATCATTGAAGATGTTCTCAACACACGTTGTGTCTTAATTTTGCAAAACATCAGCAAATTAATAGGCGAACGAATTCATATTTCTGCTACAAGTGGTACAGGGTGCTATTTTCAGTGAAAGCCAAAAAGATTTAAACGAATATCAGTTTTAACAACTAAAAATAAGAAATAATACATGTTTGAATATAAATTCAATACCACATTTATGTAAACCATAGAAGTGAAAGTACTCTTTAGAAAGACTACCGAAAGTTTAAATTAAAACCGGCATTTATCGAAAACCTATCTATCAATCATTAGATTAACAACTTACACATGCCCTCTAGAAGTGGGTAACATTTTAATTACACAGCATCAACGAGGTTAATTACACAGCTCGTTATCACCACACTTTACATCTTAACCGGAAAGTAGAGATAGCACCATTTCCTTTTAAATGACGGCACACCTTCCGGTTGTACATGCATTTGAAAAATTTCATCAAAAAAAAAACACAATGCCGCCGTTGTCGTCTGGAGATGCTTTTCCTCGGAACAAATATTTATTCCCACAATTTATCAAACAACTGAAACAACAGAAACAGACAAAGGCAGGCAAAAGGAAGCCCGCTGTCACAGAGACTTTCTTGTAAATCAAACAAAATATGTCTCTATTGTTAAATATTTTTCCTAACAAAAAAAAAACATTCCTTAACACAAAATCCACAAGTATGCATGTATCACACCTATATTTCAGTACTTGTACCCCGATTGTCTTGGACTGCAAAGAAAAACAAAGGCAAACCATTAGAGCGATGTCTACAATTGTAAACTAGTTTCAGATGCATACTTAGAAACACTTTAGCGTACTTGGCAGCTACAAATGGAAGGAACTCGCGCTTTGCATCATCGCTCCGAGTTTGTGTGTCATTAGTTTCGATAATTTCTAAAAAAGGTTTGGCTATCTATGTCTTCAAATCTATGTAGTTAGTGGTGTGTACTTTGTACATACATACATATGTACTCATTTATGGTATGTGTACTTTGCAAAATATTTTGTATACTCAATGTACATTAGAGTGGGCTGTACTTAGGGATACGGAGTTACGAAAAACTGACAAAAAATTTTGTAAAAACTATTAGTTCGTTTGTTTTTTATATTCGACCTTTGATGTACATAAGTATATCCTTAATCCTTTGCATTTTAATTATTTAAAGTATAAAATAATTATACAATTTTAGCAATACAAACTGAAAAAAAGTCGATACGATGGCTTCTATATATATTTCTGGCCTAATAATGAAAATGCGAATATTTATCATCAAAAATGGTTTTATTGTTTTACAGAGTATTCTCCAGCATGATTTATACACTTTTGCATGCGCTCAAACCAATTGTCGAAGCACTTTTTCCACTTCGATTGAGACACCTCCAAAACATGGTTTTTGAACGCTTCAACAGCATCTTCTGGCGACAAAAATTGTTGACCACACATTTTTTTTCTTGATGTACGTGAATAAAAAGAAGTCATTGGGTTCCAAGTCAGGGCTGTACGGCGGGTGACACATCATTTCGCCTTTTTGGCCATTCAAAAAGGCGCTGGTTTGAGCCGATGTGTGAGAGCTCGCATTGTCATTGTGCACAACGATTCGTCTTCTCTTGTTCGGTTTTCGAATTTCTCCGAAGACTTTAGGCAAACAAATTTTGGTGTACCACTCAGAATTGACCGTCCTACGTTGCTCAAGCGGAACAGTCCCACATGACCAGTTTTGCCAAAGAAACAGGCGACCAGTTGCTATGAAGTGCTTTTCCAAGAACAACTTTCGTTGGATTTGGCTCAACTTCGAAAACCTACACAGTCGATTGCTGTTTTGTTTCGGTCTCATACGCATGTGACGATCCTGTGACGATCTTATAAACGTCTTTTAAAGCACCGCGATCGTATTTTTTTTTTCAAATTTATTTGCACTAATCGACACAAGCCTTTTATTGAGCGATTGTCAAATTGTGCTGGATCCAACGAGAACAATCCTTTTTTACGGCCAGGTGTTTATGCAATATCGAATGTATGTTGATGGAAGAAATGCCCAAGGATGTATCTTTTTTTAGGTATGTCACACGATGATCTTGCATTATCAGTTCACGAATGACATCAATGTTCTCAGGCACAACGTACGTTTTTGGACGACCTTCGTCTTTGAGCGAGCGTCGGCCACGATTGAACTCATTAATCCGGTTTTGTACAGTGCTATAGGATGGTGCTTCATCGTTATACAAAGATTTAAGTTCATCGATGCACTCTTGTCGTGATAATCCCCGTCGAAAGTTGTGGGAAATGATCGCACGAAAATGTTTACGAGTTAATTTCATTTTTTTTTGCCAAATTGAATTTTTCCAGTCAATGTAAACAACACAAATGATGGTCGTACGTCAAAACGTTCTGAGTGCGTTTATGCTAAAAAATGTCAAACTTTCTTATGGAAATGTCAGATGGCGCCAGAAATATATATAGCAACCCTCGTATACATCCTAGTATCAAAGCGCAATTTCGATTGAAAGTGGAATCAAATTCGTTGTTTTCTTCTACCTGAACCAAAGCGAAAAAATAATACGCATTCGATCCTACCTACAAAACTTCTGTAAATTTGACAATAAAAAACTCTTGTTAATTATATTTTATTGTTTACATATTTTGTCTAGTATAATATTTCTTTAAAAAAGTAATTTTATAGACAAACCTTTTCAAAATATCGTTCTGATAAGTTCAAAAACTAGATTAATTTTATTGTTTACATATGTTATCTAGTATAATATTAATTTAAAAAAGTAATTTTATAGACAAACCTTTTAAAAAAAATCGTTCTGATTAGTTCAAAAAATACTTAATACTCTATTTAACTAAATGACATTTAGAAAACCATGATAGGGTTGTTAATAAGCATTATATATAGCCCTAATACCGCTGTTGTTTTCTAAATCAAAATTATATCGAATTGACATCAAAATCACATAAACACGAATTTGATAAATGAAACTAAAAACACATCTCTAATATTTTGTTTTATATTTCGGATTCTAATTTAGATGCGAGTCAAAGACGATAACTTGTACAAGGTTGACGATGTGCTTCTTCCTACATTCTCCCACATTCTCGGTTTATTTTCCCCCATTGGTTTGCACACAATCACAAGAATGCTAGAAAGTCAATTATTGAAATACAAAAAAAAAAAACAGAAAACATTAAATTCGCACCCTTTAAACAAAAAAGATACAACATTCCTAAAATGATTTTTATTCATCTCTGCTTTTTGATTTCACGATGAAGCCCATTTTGCACAGTTATTGTCTTTGACAGAAACGTCTAATGTATTATTGAGGTATTTTACATGTTTTATGCTAACCAATTTTTAAAAATAAATCCTTGGGACGAAAAGTTTTTCTTAATTTGTTGCTTGATACAATATTAAAACCGCTAACAGCTCGCATTTAGTTGGAAGTCAAGTATTTTGTTCAAACGATACAACGAATACACTACAATTATTTTGTATTGGTATAAAGCGTGACCTGGGCTAATGTCATAATGTACCTCGTATTTGTGTGCCTTTTAGATTTTAGCCTCGCAGTTTCTTTTTCTACTCCCATTATCTCTCACATCAATCTTTTGGGTTTGTCTACGGATTGTGTTTCTTCTTAACATTTTTTTTGTAGTTTGAATTCGGCCTGTCTGTATATGTTTGTAGGTTTCTTTCTACCTAAACGGCACAGGTATTTTTCAGGTAGATTTAGGTTTTGGAATGTGTGATTGTTTGTCGTTCATTTGCACGGCACAACAACTTTCTGTGTTCTGTTTTTTTTTCAAATAATAAAATATTGAATTTCATTTAAGATGTGTTGGGGTTTAAGTGTTATTGTTTTTTGATTCGAGAAAACAGACATCCATATGTACGTACGTACCTACAGGTTTGTAATTGTTGAGGTAGGTTTAGCTGTGCTGCATGAATGAATCGTCTCAAATTCCCCTTTTGCGATACCCAATGAATGCGTACGTCATGAGACAATGCAATTAGTGTCCAGTCGGTGTTTGTGTTTTTTTCCTCGCTTTTTGTTTCTGATGAAATCTATTAAGATTTCACAGCGGAATGTGGTTGCTGATATCCATTGTAGAAGTTTGCCTGGGAAATGTTTTGGCGAAGTTGTACAAATACCGGTCTTACACTGATCTGAACGTTTTGGCTACGCATCGTCAAACCTATGGTTTCCCCCGGAAAACAAACAGTTCAGTTTCATAGAATAACCACTGATCGATCATGCAGAAATTACGAGAAAATAACTCGGCTGGTATTGATGTCGGTATACTCGTAGTTATTCGCGTGAGACTAGCATAGTTTATGGAGACATAAGTACAAATTTAAGTATAACGGTGTTTGAGAAAATTATTTAAGATAAAAATAAATTTTTTGTTTCAAGTCATCTTTGGAATACAACAATACAAGGTTCATAACTGCGTATTGAACTTAGTTTAAGGATATCTCCAATAATGCCCACATGCCATAAAACGCACTAAACCTTTAATATTTTCAGTTGTAGTGATGTTCAGTCAAATATTTGAGGATTGTGTTATAAGGGCAATCTTGATAGTGAAATAGCCGTGGATTTACCCGACGTTTTTACAAAGCAATATAAGAACTTACGGTGGTGTCCGTCTTTAATTCTGGCATCAGCACCATATTGTTCAGATGCTCATAATTCAAACCGCAATTGACGACGTGTTTTTTTACTTCGCATTAATCTCTACTTGGAAGGTGGCGTACGATCCAAAAATGAGTGCCAAAAATTTTCACGATGCGATAAATGATGACGATCGATCTACGACGGAATTCACGTCAATTAGTGGCAACTGACCCGAAATGTTAATTTTATTTTTTGACACATTTTCTCAAGTTTACCGGGCGTAAAAATAATATTTTTTATCTTACAATGCTCGAAAATGCCAGTACATATTTTAGAACTTGTGTGGAAAACACAACACTGTCAATCAAAGACGATGAATTGTACAAGATGGATGATGCACTTCTTCTTTGCATTAATGTAGAAAAACACACTTCTCTGATGTACAAATTCTTTATATTTTCACATTCGTTTGTACACAATCACAAGAACGCTAGAAAGTCAAAGTTGAGACACAAAAAACACTAAATTTGCACACTTTAAACACACACAAAAACAGCATTCCAAAAATCATTTTCAATCATCTCTGTTTTTCGATTTTTCGATAAAGCTTAGATCGCCCATCTTGTAAAATTTATCGTCTTTGCTGCCAAGTGGTTGATTATCGATAATTGCAGGGTGTATACTACTTTTTTTTTGGTATACGTTAGTCTCGACAGTTTATATTTGGCAGTCGTGAAGTAAAGACGTGGCAAATTTATTATGGAAAATTTTTCGATAAATCGTTAAACATTTTATCAAAATCAAACATCGATTACTGTGACGATGAGAAAGTTAGTGAAATTTTTGGGAGAAACAACGTGCCAACAAAACGCACTATTTATCGTATAGTGAATGATTTCGAAAAAGGGGGTCTGTAGCTGATAGACCCAAGCATGGACCACAAAATACTGCAAGATCGGCTGAAAACATAAGTGCTGCTCTAGAAAGTGTTCAAAACAATCCATCAACCTTAATTCGACGCCGTGCTGAATGTAATGAAAAATGTGCTCAAAAGGGCTTGCATTTGTGAGGCGGACTTTTACCTGATTTGTGAACAGAGGCGGACTTTTACCTGATTAAATAAAACATTTATCAATATAAGTTCTATTCTCTTTCATTTACTCATAAATTATAAACAAACAATGTAGTATACCTTCCTGACGAACACTCTGTATAAGAAAATTATGTCACCATAAATGGCCGCTTTGGTCGAGGTTATTTTGCAAAATTAATTGAGGACTAAGAAACTGCATACTAACCCACTTCAAGTGTAAAAACTCTGATATAAAATGTTATTTGTTTTAACTTCAAGTCAAAAATTATCAGAATCAGTCATGTTGCAAATCAAAACTTGCCAAATCAAAACTTTCCAAAATACCTTCAGCATTCTTTTAATGAAAAAACGTGGAGCTTCTCTCAAATCGGCGATCTGTGCACGACATACTTTTTATACTCACTGACTAGGACATTCTGTTTAATACAGGCTCTAAATGGCTACTGCAGTTAATAGAAAAGCTTTTACAAGACTTTAAGATTAATGTTTACTCATTGAAGGCATTTACGAGGTGAAATAATCCCCGCTAAAAAATGTTAGATGATCCCGTCCATATTTGAACCTCGGTTTACTTGTATGATCTTCGCACTGGCTACCCAGTAAACCAAATTTGCCGACAATGGGTGATATCAGACAATTATGAACAATATCTGAACACTATCGAGAAATATTACCGAAATCGTTACGAATTCTGTTCGATTTGTCTGAGGATTTTTTTTCAGAGAAGTTCAGATCTAATGTCAACCCTCTCATATGGTTATTGTTACGTACTCGGTAAGAAATCGAAACATTTTGCCGATTGTCGTGCAGAATTCTGACCGAATTCTGAACGTTTGGTTTGCTGGGTACACACCACTGTTCCCCAGTCTAAGGGATAGTTGCATTTTTTTTTAATATTTTGTCCAGAGTTTCGAAATACAACACTCTTTGTTTGTTGGTCATCGATAACACATGGGTTTTTGTCAGCACTAACTAGAAGATGTGACAGTTCAATGGTTTTTTGTGTTTTTTCGTAGAGAACATCTGATTGTTTTTCGTACAGAACTGCTGATTTGAAGCTTTCAAATTCATAAAAATATTTAAAAAAAAAACAAAAAAGTTTGACATTTTTATTTCTAACGGCTCTACCTAATTCACACGATATTGGACCTACGTACTACTTACGCAAAAGTTTAATTCTGGCACATCGCAATAAATTTACAAAGAAACTTTAATTTCAATTATAAAATTTTGATTTGTTTGCTTTTAGCCGAAATTGTTTATTTTTTTTTGTTTAAAATATCAATCTTTGGTTAAAACCTTTTTATAATTTTCGAGAGAACAGGATTTATACAACAGTATTATTACGAATTCTAACGGCTCTACCTAATTCACACGATATTGGACCTACGTACTACTTACGCAAAAGTTGAGTTCTGGCACATCGCAATAAATTTACAAAGAAACTTTAATTTCAATTATAAAATTATGATTTGTTTGCTTTTAGCCGAAATTGTATATTATTTTTTTCTATTCAAAATATCAATCTTTGGTTAAAACATTTTTATAATTTTTGAGAAAACAGAATTTATAAACCAGTATTATAACGAATTGCCAACATTTTCGCTGTAACCTTTATTTTAATTGTCAAAAATATATTTTATTTTATTATTAAAAAATTTCAAACGAACTTTTTTCAATTAAAAGTTTTATTAACATTCCACAAGTTTTATCACACCCAAGAATCCTGATTCATTCCTTTAGAATACTCGTATGAACTTAACATATGCATCTGAAATTTCTCAATATTACTCAAATTGTATTCATATACATTTGATATAATAGCACCTTCAGTATTTGCTTCATTTTATTTGCAAAATATATTATTTTCTAGTATACAAAATATGTAAAAAATATTGTGTTTTGTTTTATTCGTATGTATTAAACCAACATTTTAATTTTGTTTTCTTATTGACGTCGTTATTAATTCAGTATCGTGTTAAACTTATCGTTCGCAAGCATATTTGCTATACAGTCTTTTAATCGAAATATTTATGTTCATGTTATAATAATTTAATTTTTTTGTTTTTTCTTACTCGAAAAACAAAAACGCGAAAACATGTTTATTTTTTCTTAGTTTAAACTGAAAAGTTTCACTCTCGTTCCAGTATATCTAGTCATAAGGCAGACATCACACACAATGAGAAGATGAGTCAAAGAAACATAAATGGAATTAAACAAAATTGACGATTGTCATGCAAATGCTCTATGAAAATGTTTCATGCTCATTTATTCATTAATCCGTGGGCTCAGGCGTGATAAACGTTAGTAGCTTGATTTTTTGGTATCGAAAATATTGGTTTTATGCATATACATATTTAAATATGTAAATATGTATAAAAATCGGGTAAAGTCGGGCGGTCGGGCGTGGCAAAAAAGACTTGGCAAAATAATATGGTTAAACGAAACATAAATTAAATTTGTTAATTTTAATAAGTAGGATTTTGGGGCATTGACCGTCGGGACTTAAAATCATATGCATTTATTTATCTAACTTTGCTAGTTGTTTTTAAGGCACGAAACAAAGCTAAAAAGATTTCCAGCCCAACTTATATACTTAAAATATATAAAATTTTACAGTTTTAATGCTTTTTGCCTGTGTTTACAATAAAATATGTTCAAAAGCCTAAGATGTCTTGTTCAGTTTCTTAACATATTTTTAGAATTCAGCAGATTTTTCAAAACTAAAAATGTATGCTTAAAAGGAAATCTAAAAATTTGCCTTTCAATTTTAGATATATTTTAAATTTGGAACTAAGTTTGTCTACACTTGGTAAAATTACTTCAGATCTACACTAATAATTATTAGTGTAGATCTGATAATTAATAATTATTAGTGTAGATCTGAAGTAATTTTACCAAGTGTAGACAAACTTAGTTCCAAATTTAAAATATATCTAAAATTGAAAGGCAAATTTTTAGATTTCCTTTTAAGCACAGCGTATATTATAATATATACTTAGTAGGGACATAAATACTGTTATACACGTTTTATGCTGTAAAATAAAAAGTACTGAATGTTTTTGGACCAAATATTTTTTAATATACTTATATTTATTAATGTATATTGTATCCAAAAAGAATCTACTTATTCGAAATGTCCGCCTTTTGCCTTTACACACGCCTTAAGTCGCACTGGCCAATCGTCAATAGCTGCACGAACCTCGTCTATTGGAAATTTGGCCACAACTCGAACCAAAGCAGTCCTAAGAGATCCAATGTTGGGTGACAAACCTTGTCCTCTAAAACCGTCCACAATTTGTAATCCAACGGGTTCAAATCTGGACTGCCTGAGGGCCATTTTTCAGTGGAAATGAACGCTGGCAAATTGTTTCGAAGCCAGGCCTGGCACGTTGTAGCCTTATGGGCCGGCGCAGAATCGTGCTGGAAAGTCCATGGCTGGTTTTGGAACAGGGAATTGTTAAGAGGCTTCACAACAGCTTCCAAAACGGTTTCTTGGTAAACTCTGGCCGATGTGTTGACTCCTTGTTCGCAGAAATGCAGGCCAGTGACCCCATCGTAAGAGACACCCCACCAAACCATGACTGAAGCTAGGTGATGACCATTTTCCACCCTTGGGATCTGTTCAGATGCTTCCTTAGATGACGGCGCATACACTCTTTCATTTTGCTTGTTAAAATTTTCCTAAACGGTAAAAATTTTATCATCGGTGAACAAATTTTTTCTATGCAAGTTATCAGCGTGCTTCACCAAAAGACGTTTGCATTTTTCAATCCTATTTTTTTTAAAGCTGCAATAATAAATGTCCGGTACGTCGATTGAAAGCCCCAAGGCCCAAGTCATTTTTAATGATTCGACTCATGGACTTTTGCGTGATATTCATCTCACGGGCCATGATTTTCTGTTTTCGGAGCGGATGTGAATTCTTGATTTAACGGCTTTGATATCATGCGGTGTTCGAACAGAGCATGGGCGGCTCGACCGGTGACGGTCTTTTACATCTCCAGTCTCCTCAAACAGTTTTATGCATCGGTAGACGAACATGCGGCTAGTCCCTAGTGGCCGGAGCGTTTTGAAAACATCGCTTTTTTCATTTCACACTTGAAAAGCGCTATTGCAGCGATACGGTTCTCATTATTTGACCACTCCATGATGAAAGTTGAAACAATTTTAAAATCCCTTTACAGACTAACGCTATTGAGGTTAGCTTTTAAAACCCATATGACATTAACGGGGTATGTTCAGTTCTACTATTGAAATGGGTGTGTTCAATGTTGTAACAGTATTTATGTCCCTACTAAGTAAGATGTATGCTTTATCGCTAATATTGTTTGTTTATTACATAGACGATAAATTGAACAAGATGGACGATGTGCTTCTTTTTTGCAATAATGCAGAACAACAGCTCTCAGTAACGCTCAAATTATTAAGGTTTGTTTTTCCACATTCGTTTGTACACTATCACTAGAACGCTAGAAAGTGGAAATTGAAACAAAAAACACAAAACAAAATTCTAAATTCGCACACTTTAAACGGTATTTCCAAAATGATTTTTACTCAACTCTGATTTTCGATTTCTCTATAAAGCTCCAATTGCCCTTCATGTATAGTTTATCGTATTTTAAAATCGATGTGTTTTTTTTTTCTTTTAACTCTTATCTGGTAAAAAACACATTTTATGATCCGGAATTACTTTCAAATTTGCTCGGATCTAATGATAGA
Organism: Hydrotaea diabolus; assembly: GCA_963513945.1. Lineage (NCBI taxonomy): Eukaryota > Metazoa > Arthropoda > Insecta > Diptera > Muscidae > Hydrotaea > Hydrotaea diabolus. The sequence continues at coordinate 27,677,692 of OY740720.1, read as the reverse complement.
ACAGATGGTATTTTACTAAGCCTACTTTGTCATGCCTTCGTATGTAGTTCTTTGGATGTTATTTTTCATGACTTTCCTCATATTTTAAAGATAATTTTTGGGAGCTAGCAGGAATCGAAAAATAAGCTTGGAAACAAACTCCAGGACTTACAAAGTGCAAACGGTTCCAGCTCACTTTCATTAACAGAGAAGAAGTATTAAAGTGCCTTGGCAATAAATTTTAAATTCAAACGTATTTTCAGAAGTACATAAAATGTTATTCCTTTGAATTGACTTTAATTTGTTACTATGTACAAGTTAATAAGAGTTGTTGCAGAATCTTTTGTAAGTGAAGTTTGGATGAAAAAGTAATTGCCAACTCATGAATTCGAGTGAAATAACGGAAAACGCCTTTTGAGAATATTTTTTTTTTATTATTTTTAAAATCAGAAGAAAAATTTAATTAATATCTTATGCGGAGATGAAAAATTAGATTTTATTTTTAACTGGGTTTTACCACAACTAAAAACACACACAATTCATTTGAATAAAGTTATTAAAAACATAAAAAATTAAAACAATTCTCAACCACTCAAACGAAACCTAAAAAGTCAAATAAGTATTTTTAAAAATAATTAAAATGTATTTAAAAAACGACATTTTACTACCAAACAAACCAACGAACTAAGTGATCGTGTATTAAACCTTCTTAAAACTTGAAAAAATTACATTAATAAAAAACAACAACCAACAAATAAATAAAAAAAAATTAATTAAAATGTCAAAAATATAATAAAATCATAAACGGAATTATGAATGCGACCGAGCGTTTATTTTCGTCGGCATAAAAAAAGGCGTTAATTCAATATAAATTTTATTTATATTTATTATCTTTTTTAGGAAGAAATATTGTTTTTTGTTGAAAATTTTGAAATAGAATAAGAAAAATTCTATATCTACGTTAAATTTCTAAAGAAATTTAATTAAACCCCAATACAAATAAATTTAAATTTCGTCGATCTGAAAATCAGAAACAAATTTCAAATTAACACCTGCTAAACGATTCGGCCGTTGTGTGCGCGTTGGCTTGACGTGGTTAATGCAACGTAACGTCTTGCTGCTGCTGTTGTTGGTTTTCGATACAAAAGAATTTCAATTATTTCTGCTGGTGTTCGGAGACTACGGCCGCTGCTCACTCGTCGCTCACTCATCAGCGCTCACCTGTGCCTGTCCGCAAACATCGCCGCTGATACGCATGTTTTAATCGCCACCCCGTTTAGCTCTGACTGCGCGCCTACCTGCTGCCGCTCTAGCTGACTCTGCAATAACCTGACGGCTGACTAGCCACAAAACCTTATCGCTCTCAGCATTGCACTTGAGGTTTTCGGAAAAGCAAACCAATTGTTTGTTGTTGCCATATTTGCTGGTGTGTGCCGTGGTTCACGCGATTATTTTATGTTTGGCTTTAAAAACGCAAACCGGAAATTCAAGTAGATTTTTCTTTTGAAAGCCATAATTTACAGCTCGCTCGCATCTCTTGAATAGCTAAAAAGCCACAGCCAGCAACTTCCAACGCCAGCAAACATCATCTCTACAGCCTTTGTTGGCGAAAAAAAAGAGGTGTGTATGAATCAATGCTTGTCTTTTTGATTTTTTTTCTTTCAGCCCCGGTTCAATCTGTTTTTCTTCGATGCGTTTGTGGTGTCTAAACGAGCCGATCCGTAATACGGCTTATATAAGAGACTCATATGTTTCCATAGAAAAATCCTCCTGGCGTTTACGTACGATCAGTACGTAAGAAAAACTCGTATTTGCAAGTTTTTCTTACCTTTCGTCAGAGAGAAAGAGAGCAAAAAATCTTGTTTGATTTCTTGTAAAAATGTGTTTAGTTGTAATTTTTGTGTGATTGTAAACTCGCTCAAAACATGGAACTTGTTTTTTGCACATTTTTTTCTCAAAATACGTTTAACAGTTTGTTTTGTATCTTCGAGTATGTTCTTCAGGTTCAAATGTAAGGGTGACCAGGTGTAAGAGTAATGTTTAGTTTCCATAAGGGCCTACCACCAGTGACCAGGAAGTTTTTGAATATGAAAAATTCAGTTTTGCATAGGAGTCGACTTTTTGACCTTAAAGTCTATAAATCACCAATGACCACGTAGTTTTTTAAAATATATAAAGTTCAGTTTTCATAATGGTCGACTTTTGTGCCTAAGGATCCATAAAAAAAACAGTGACCAGGTGGTTTTGTTTAAATATAGAAAGTTCAGTTTCCATACGGGTCGACTTTTAGGTCTCAGGATCCATAAATAACCAGTGACCAGGTGGTTTTTAAAATATGGAAAGTTCAGTTTTCATAGGGGCCGACTTTTGGGCCTGGTGTACGTTTTTTGAGTACGCACTTGTTCATTACAAGGATATTAACTCAAAATTGAAGAATGTTCAGCAGAGGATGTTTGCTTACACAATTAAAGAACTCTAAAACGTAGAGTCGAATGTTATTTTTAAAAAAAGAGAATTGATATCGACGGGAATTTTTTAAAGTGGGTAGGGATGGTCTCCTTGAAAAACATAAAATGGAAATATTTGAGTTTTTGGAACAGGGGGCATTGTTTGGAGCTAGAGGAAGGAGTCGATAATCCATGTCGAAAGTTGTGAAAATGATCACACGAAAATGTTCACGAGTTAATTCCATTTTTTTGCCAAATGGATTTTTTCAAGTCACTGTAAACAACACAAATGATGGTCGTACGTCAAAACGTTCTGAGTACGTTTTTGCTAAAAAACATCAAACTTTCCAATGGAAATGTCAGATAGCGCCAGGAAACACTTAGTGTTGCCTAGGCCAGAAATATATATAGCAGCCCTCGTACAAAGGCGGAGCCTACGATTTTCACAGCGCTACGCCGACACCATTGGCATAAATTTAGCCGCTGATAGCATCGGTAACTATCCTTCCGCCTATGAAATATTTTTTGTCATGCAACCTTTCTAAAATTACACCAACAATATAAAAAAAAATTGAGCTTAGAATAGGTTTACGCTATTTGCCAAAAGGAAATTTTAACCATTTCAAATTAAGGCCCAGGCACACTGAAGCTTTTTTTGCTTTACGCTGCGTGTTTTTTTATTTCTGGTTGTCCATAAACCATTGAAATATACAGGGTGGCTGATGAACATTGCAAGATTAAGAAACTCAATTAATGTTTTTTTTTCAGTGTATGGAATTCATTTTTCTTTATGTTCTAATTCATGTTAAAGTTCATTCAATTTTATTAAATACAGCTTAATTAGTTAAAAAAATAAGGGAATTTAAATGCCCCCTGCTCCTTGATGCATGTGTGGCATCTTAGTACCAAGAAGTTGTTCATTGCAGCTTGGAGAGTTGAGACAGGAATAGCCGCAATTGTTTCTCGAATGGATTGCTTTAGTTCATTCAAATTTGTTGGTTTTGTTTTATAGTCTTCCTTTTTGCAATAATCCCACAAAAAAAGTCATGCGACCTGGGGGGCCAACGAAATGTGGAGTTTCTGGATATCAGCTTATTAGGCAATTTTCGTCGCAATTCTGTCATAACAGGCCGGGCTATGTGAGGAGTTGCACCATCTTGCTAAAACCACATAGAGTTGAAAGAAATTCTGATTCGGCGTAATTTTGGATAGAAAAACTCTCAAAGGTCTTCAGTAACCGTAACGTTGTGACCGTTTTCTTTGAAGAAGTACGGCCCGACAGCGCAGCGTGATGAAACTGCACACCACGCTGTGACACAAAGTGGATGCAATTCCGTCTCATGAAGTATCTCTACTTTATATTTGATAATTTTTTTTGTTTGTTGTTGCCGTTTAAATCGAAATGGGCCTCGTCAGACATGAAAAGCAGTTTAATATGTTTTCGTCCTCTTCAACCATTTAAAGCATCTTTTGGGAATAAGTCTAAATATTTGTGCATAATTAACTGGATTGTTTTTAATAGCAGCAGCTACAGCAGCCATTGTTTCCTCCGTTCGAACTTAAGGGTTTCGATGGTAAGATCTTTTGTTGTCCCATGCTCGGTAAAATTGTTAACAAGTCTCATTATGGTCCATCTGCTCGGAGGATTGCCGCCAAACGTGCGCCTATACTCTCTTTGAACCGAAACTACGGCCTCCAGTGCGTGATAGCGGCGGACAATTCAAATTCTGGTGTCAGTGTCCCAGTTATCCATTTTTGTTAAATCTGAAAATCAATCTGCAAAATAAAAAAAAATAACCAGACTCAGTAAATAAAAAAAAATTATTAAATTTTTGTTTGGCTTTCATAGGCCACCCTGTATATAAAGAATTTTTCTTTTAATGAACGAGTACCAATAGAACACGCCTATTAAAATCAATGCTACAATTTTGAATTGTAAAAATGTGTTAACTGTTTTGACTAGTCAGTTTAAATTCGATTAATAGTTTCACTTTTCCCATCCCGTAGAGATGAAACCAATACGAATTCGCCGATGAGGCCTCTTCTTGTTTGATTATTTTTGTTAGAAAAATAAGTTATTGAACCTTTCTAGTTTCTTTAGCGACTTAAGGCCAAATTGCTTGCTAGCAATTTTAATACAAATAATAGTTTAGAAACCTGAATCGAACACATCTGTTGTTAATATGCAACACATTAGTCGATGGGTCTTTTCGCAAATGCAGCACTGCGCTGAATTTTCTGCGCAACACTGTTGTTCGATGCTGCTCATGCAAAGAAGCTGTAGCACATGCTATGTTGATGCTTTTTTCGCTGCATTTACGAAAAAAATTAAGTCGTTTGAAAAATTTTAAGTCGTCAAATTTCAAAAAAAAAATTGCATTTATTTTGTTATTTGATACCCACATGTCCACACGCAGAAAAAACGTATGGTTGGGGTGACAATATTCGAAGAGGATCATACTATTGTTGGGTATATGGTTGTGGCACAACAATAGTATAGTTCACACATAACCATACTATGATCTCCACAACCATACTATGATCCTCACAACAATAGTATGATTCACACTCAACCATACAATTATCTTCACAATCATATTATGATCCTCACAACCATAGTATGTTTCTCATACAACCATAGTATGATCTTCACAACTATAGTATAATAGCAACCATGCTATTATCCCTACAACCATAGTATGATTCACACTCAACCATACTATGATCCCCAAAATTATTTATTAGGATTGGGTAATGTTGTTATTCAGAAATAGAGATTTGTATCAAGCAAGTTATATTAAATTGCATTACAATAAGTTAATAGCCAGAATTAAAGCCATTTTCTTATTGAACATTTCATTTAAGAAACAAAAATATATATTCTAACGGCAGTTGAAAATACTTTTAGCTCCCAGCTGGGGAACTTCACCATCCATAGACCCAAGAATAGAATGCGATTAAACCATGATCAATGGCTATATACTTAAGTGCAGGCAGATTTTAAATAAACGAGAACCAGTCGGCAGTAGAGTATTTAACCGAACAAAGTAAACACAACAAAAATCCCTTTAACTACCTTCCGATTGTTTTTTTTTAATGGTCAACAACCATTCACTGTATCGTGTGTATGTGTTTTTTTTGTATATCAAAAAAAAAAACATACGCACACACATACATGTATGCTAAATAAAACCTGTTTTGTTATGTTCATAGTCGCAACCATACTGTATGATTGCCGTAATCATATTATTGTTATCGTAAATTTTAACCAACAATACTTCTGTAGCACCAACCATGTTTGTATGGTTCATTTCTAAATTTGGCCATAATACTATTGTTACATTTCAACAATAGTAATATTGCCGCAATAATACTGTTGTCAAAATGAAATTCATAAAACAATACTATGGTTGCGACGAACATGCTTTTATTGTAGAGAACATACTATTGTTGCGGTGATCATAGTGTAACCATATCTTTTCTCTGCGAGCATTTATACTAGAACCCTTCTTTTGCCCCCTAGACCATTTGTATGAGGACTATATCCGAAAATATGCCTATATGGACCACATTTATTTGATACACTTTTTTTTGGCATAAGCAAACCCGAATTGAACGATTGTCTTTACTTTTTTGTTGAAATATAGGATCTTTTCCAACTATTTTAAAATTGAAATATAACATTTGATTTCAAGTTGAAAATCACACTCTTAATATCAAATGGATAGTTTAAAATGTTTGCCTTATTTTTATGTAATTGTAAATTAATTTATTATTAATTGTTTTCGTGATATGTTACCTTATCATTTCTTCATGCAGAGCTTCTTGTTTATGGAGTGAGCAATTTTCTCTAAAAGATGCGGCAGATTTTCGCGTATATTTACACTGTAGATTTCTAGCACTTTTGTTTTCTTTGGCATTGGCAGACCCGCACTTAAAAATTATTGTCTGCACTTTATTGTTGAAGTTTGGTATTTTCTCCAACTATTTTCAAATTGAAACATAACGTTTGAAATCAAGTTGAGTTCAAGTTGAAAATCACACTCTTAATAACAACTTGAGATTTTGAAATGTTTGTCTAATGTTTATGTAATTTGGAGCTGAATTCGATAATTCTTGCCAAAACTACTTGTTTTATTCGAGCGTAGGAGTTTTTTGAGTCTTATGGTATTTAAACCTCACTAGTCTACCAGTGATGCTGGTCACCTTTTTTCTCAAACTTGTTATAAACTGAGTTACGTTACGTCTTTGGTCTTTTGTCGTTTCATTCAAATACCGTTTTCTTTGCGATGTTGTTAGAAAGAAGTTTTGTTACTTTTTTTTGCACTTTATTAATGGATATTCGTTGGATTTCGAACAAAATGCAGCCATAACTGTTGTACATTCTTTCGTAGATAGAATTCAAAAGATTATAATGCATTTTATAACCAACCGCATACACCGACCAGTACAGTGTGATGTGCTAATATGGAGGCGCAAATAGAAAGAAATCTTAAAAATTATTCATACTTTATTATGATGGCCTTTTACGAAATTAACAACGGATGCATTTGTGGAATTTCAATTAGGAGTCACATTTAAAGGAGAGTCTGAGTAATTTTCCGAAGCGGTGTTGTTGACTGAAGTAAAGCTTAAATAATGACTCATTAAGAATAATAACAATGTCAAGTGGCTTCCATTAATAACGCTGGTATTTGTGTGCTAGAGCTCGCTGGTGCATCGGCGTAGTTTAAATGAATGGTGGGAGGAGGTAGTATTTAAAAAGTTCAAGATTTTATCTGAGCTAATATACAGGGTGGCTGATGAATGTTGCTACATTAATAAACTTAAATAACTTTTTTAATTCTTATACGTTTTACCCATTTGTTTGTTTGAAACTAATACTTAAATATATTTTTAATCCTTTTAAACCCATTAAGGGTTTGAAAAATATTTAAAAAAAAAACAAGTAAAAAAAGTTAAAGTCGGGCGTGGCCGACTATGAGATACCCTACACCATTCTGCTAATTAGAGGATTAAACATCTCTGTCTGTAGTTCAAACAAGGTCGGACTCAGTATGTTAGAGCTAATACAAAATACAAAATTTGATGGGGTACAAATTGCGACTTCTAAAGCTGCAGGACTTGAAATCGGGCGGGAGCTTTGTGTGGGGGCTATTTGAAAACATGGACCGATATAGGGTATTAGTCGCTCGTAACGCTCAATTCGAAATTCGTTAGGAGTCGAATGTTAAATGTGGTTTTTGAAGCTGTAGATTCTTAAATCTAGAAGGACCTTTGTGTGTTGGGGGCTATAGAAAAATATGGACCTATGTAGTCCAGTTTCAGCACAGTTAATTAATGGTCGCTCATAACGCACCATGCAAAAATTACTTGTAATTTGTGGTTTCTCGAGCTGCAGGACCTTAAATCGGGAGGGAGCTTTGTGTGGGACCTTGGACCGATATGGTCCAATTTCACCAAAGATGGGTGTTTGTCACTCGAAATGCTCTGTGCGGAACTCGGTCGAAATCGGATGTAATATGTGGCTTTTAGAGTTGTAGGTTCTGAAATCGGCAGGGACCTTTGTACGTATGAGCGCTATACAAAAGTATGGACTTACAAAGTCCAGTTGCACTGCAGTTACTTAATGGTCGCTCATAATGTGCGTAAGCGTAAGCGGTTGCAATTTGTGGCTTCTCGAGCTGCCGGACCTCAAATCTGGAGAGGCTTTTGTGTGGAAACTATTTAAAAACTAGGACCAATATCGACAAACTTTACCAGAGATATATGTTCGTCACTCGAAATGCTCTGTGTGAAATTCGGTCGAAATTGACACAGTAATATGTGGGTTTTATGTTCTAAAATCGGCAAAAACCTATGTATGAAATCGAAACATGGACCGATGTGGATTAATTTCAATAGGGTTCTTCAGTGGCTTAAACTTGAAATATGTACCAAGTTTTATTGAAATCGGTTCATAATTAATTATATGGACCGAATCGATAGGAACTCTTAAAATAGGGGGTATCTCCATTTCTTTGAGGTGTTGCAAACATCAGCACTAAGTCATAGTGTGGTCTAGTGTATCATTTGTGACCTTCATGGTCGTTGACGCATGGCTTGGAGAATTGCTGTTGGAGTGCATTGCGTTAAACCATTTTACTTCAACATCTTCAACATTAGAAAAGTTTTACCCTCATATCGAGCCCTTACCGCGAAAAAGAATAAAGCGCCACTTGCTTTTAAATGAGATTCAATAGAAAATTGTACAACGCTTTTAAGCTTAAATATCAAAATTTTAATATTAACATATTTACACAGTTATAGCAAATTAAATTGTATCGAAATCATCTAGACAAATTAAACACAAACCCAAAAAAACCTCTTCTGTAATATTTTCATTTTGGCGCTTACGTCTTTTTCGCAGTTAGGACTCGATATTTTAAAATTTTGTCAGTCGTTGTTCAGGAGTTACCACGTGGAGGTCTGCGAGACGACGTAAGATTGAAGCAGAACCGACCAAAAAATTTGACTTTTGACAAAAAACCCCAACACCCAACTTGACATAGGATGTTTTTATATGTTAGCACAGATATTTTCGAAGATTATACATAACTTAAAAATATGCGATTACACAAATTAATTTCAGTCTAAACCTAAGTGTACTTATAGATACTATCATTTCCTGTTACCATGAAATTAATGAACATTTCATAAATTTAATTACGGTTCTACACCAACCGTATAGTTTTGTCAAGGCAACTAAATTGACGGTAACACTTTGACGCATAAATCACATAACGACGCTCCTACTCGTACGCGTAAGACCCCAAGCGCAAATGATCAACTTTTACCTTTAATGCGAGTACAAAAGAAAAACCAGTAAACTGAAATTATGTTACGATAACATAATTCATCTCTTATGTCATACGGTTGAGTTTCAATATTTTTGGTATTTAAAAGGTATGCAGTACAGACGACATTAAAATGTCGCTTTCATTCAACCTATGTAGGTTTTGTCATAACTGTCATCATAACCTGTACCTTTTTTTAATGTTCAGTCGTGTTGACTGAATACAAGAGACAATACCGGGATTTCAGTTTTCATTATTTTTTCTTCTTCTGTTTAGTCGGATCTGATGATTGTTGTTTCGATAACAATCATGAAGGCAACAAAAAAAATATGCATGACAGACAATAAACAAAACAAAAACTGAAAAGAGTGAAACACTTTCTTCTTTTGTTTTCAGTTTCGAACTTAATTGTTTTGAAAATAAATGTATGTTTTTTTTCTGTTTCTGTTCTGCTTTGTTATCAGTGATAGCAAAAAGCCTTGCGATAACTACCATGTTTTTTTTTTATATAATTTGTATTGAAAACTTCTGAAAAGGGTAGATTATATTAAAATTAAAAAAGTGAACTTAATTTTAATTTCAATAGCATAGCACCAAAAAGGTTGTAAATTAATTATAATTACTACAGGGTAACTAAATAAGAACGAAAAGAAATTTAAACTAAACAAGTGAATTATTTCTGGCTTTATTTTCAAGCTACATTTATTGCATTTTATCTGTGCCAAATAATGAGATTTCCTGGGAATTTCTGTTATTAATAGGGTTTAAAATTCTTTGCAAATGCATATTTGTTGTCGTCCTTAGAATTAGTCGTAGCCTAGAATTGAAATATTTGCGAATCATTCATTTCGCAATAAAATGCCATTGATTTTTTAGATTTTTGCCAAATATGTCATTTAGTTGCAAAAAGCGGTTTACGACACTTAATGATAATACTTGTGAAAATTGCTTTTCATTACTGACACTTTTTATAAATAGGTAGCAATGAAAATACAAAAAGAAAAACGACACCGTTGAAATGTTCGGGGACGGTGCACACTGACGAGAATATGTCTGCCGTAGCTGAGAGTGTGCAACTCAGTCCTGGAACATCGACTCACAATCGATCTCTACATTCAGCCACTAGAATGCAAATTTTAGCCATGTTCTTTTTAAGTTACTAAACAAGAATTTTTATGGAAGTTACTCGGTAAGCAAGCGAGTTGGCTGTTACTTGGCATCGAAACGAGTTAGAGTTGTCTAACTTATTTTTTTAACAAAAAAAAAATTATGACACACCCGGCGTGTATAATAAAATCAATAACATATGTTCTTTGTTATTGATACAGAAAGAAAATGAAAAGAATAAAAGTAAAGAAAATAGAAAAAGCGCGATAGAACCATTTCCGTAAATTACAATGATGCAAAAACGGTAGGTGAAAATGTTGATTGTTAAGATTTATAAAATTTTCGAGGTAACTATATTATTTTAAGACTAAACGAAAATTGTGGACGGGACGTTTATGCTATTGGCTTGCTACAAAGCCAGAAAGAATTTGAATGTCTCCGGCGAAAAAGAAATGCCTACCAACATGTTTCAGAAGACATGATTTATAAATAAAATGTAACGAAATAACAAAATTCGTTTTCCACAATTTGCTTTGCCTTTTTTTTTGTTTGTAAACAAAATTTTTGTTGAGCTTATGCTGTCACCTGATTCAAAATGGTGTTCAGTGTTGCCAGATTACCATATTGCTAACTAACTAGGTAACTTAGCTATTTACCTGAAAAGAACAATGTTTTTTCCAACAAACCTATAATAAGCCTAAAAAACAAATATTTTTTTGTTATTGTGTTAAATTTTTAAAACAGAAACTTGTATTTATTTACTTGTAACCAAAAAGTTACGAAGAATTTCCGTTGTGGCTCTTGCTGTATGCGCAGTAGCTTCGGGCCTCCTCAGAAATGCAGTAAGTACTGCGTTTCATATGCTGCGCAGCGTGTTCGAAAATGCATCGTCTGGCAACATTGAAGTAGTAATGTGTTCTTAAAAGCACTAATTCAATTAATTAACTGCGCAAATATCTCACAGCATTAACTGCGCAAATATCTCGTGTAGTAAAAAAAAATATGATGCAATGAATCAGTGCCATCAATATATGTGACGCGCAAAATAGAAAGGAACCTAAGGGTAAATACCAGTTTTGTTCAGGAGAGCCATTTTAAAGATTTAAATACGTGTATCTTTGGTGTACCATAACTCTCATAAAACGCGCATATCTCTGGGGGGAACACTTTTGGGGCATGGGATCGGTCTCATTCGATGCTCATGTCCACATCAAAAAAAAGTGAAAATTGATTTTTTTACCCTTAGGTCCCTTTCTCTATGCGCTGTCACATATGGTTTCTAGCATGAGGAAAAAAAATTCCACTGCGACATATCAAAAAAAATATTTTCGAGTCGCCAAAAATTTCAATTTTTTAACTTTTTCTCAACTTATATTTTTAAGTTTTTTTTAGTAGGTTATTCATTTTTTTTTAATATTACCTTTCCCAGGTGACATACAATACATTAAAATATACATTGTCACATACAATACAATATAACATATAAGCGCGTGAGAATAGAAGTACGAAAGAATCTTAGAGAATCCAATCTGTCGTATTTCCTTGAAAAGGTAATATTAAAAAAAAATCTATAAAAAAAATATGTGGCACAATATCGATAAATTTTTTCCAAACAAATCGGCCTACACTAATGTGTAAGCACCTACATATTTTAATTCCGATTTCGATTTAATTTTGTATATTACATTACAAAAGACAATCAATTAATCCTGAACCAATTTGGTCCATAAAGGCCTATTTTTATTTGGATATAGCATGTGGACTGTGGTCTGGGGAGGCAAAACAATGGATTTAATTATATATGGACACATGGGTATTAAATAACAATAAAATTGTCTAACGAAGCCAAAAACAAAATAATTTGACGACTTCAAATGTTCCAATTGCAATGCAGCCATGTTCGTAAAAGCAACAAGCAAGCATCAATAAAGCAAGTGTAACAACTTCATTGCATGAACATCGCCAAAACATCAGTATGACATATGTTAGGACATATGCTGGGACAATATGTTAGGATTATTCTCAACTTGCGGACGCAACAATTTTCGATCATAGTTCTATACAGAGCCCCGTTGACGGTTTCCGGTTGACCGTCCTCATTTTCAAAGAAATATGCACCTTTAACTTTATAAACCATAACACCGCATCAAACAGTGCATCTGGAGAAGTGTAATTGACGCGGATGAAATACCCTAGGATTCTGACACTGATACCTGTTCCTCAAGACGGAAGATTGAATTTCGAATCATTTTGTTACTAAGCGACGATAATTTCGTTGATTCAAGCTGAGACTTGCCAGATGAACAATAAAATTAAAAAATTTTGACACGTTACATCATATCGTTACCTTAATATAAAAAGCTTTAACTCATTTTTTTTATCTATGAAAACACTAACTCATACAAAATCCATTTTAATATTTTTTTTAAATGTATAACTCTGAATTACACACTATTCTTTTTATAAAATGTGATTTTATAAAAAAATTTTTGCCCGTATTATAACAGATTAATGACTTTTTTTTCTTCTACTGCAAAACTATTTTTTATGAGTTAGAGCCTTTATACGTATAGGATTATAGCGATATGTAGCCATCAAAAAACTCCATAAAATAACTACGAGAATATAACCTGCAAAAGAGAAAAAATAAAAACAAACAAGTAATGAATATTTTTAACCCTTCAGTCTTATTTGGGCCACCCTGCTTTTATATACGCAGCACTCACTGGCAGGTCGCTGCACTTGCGATATCCGCTAATTGTCTTGTAATTAAATCTACACGCAGAAAAAAAGTATGGTTGGGGTGACAATATTCGAAGAGGATCATACTATTGTTGGGTATATTGTTGTGGCACAACAATATTATGATCCTCACAATAACATAACCATACTATGATCCCCACAACCATAGTACGATTCACACTCAACCATACTATTATATCTACAACCATACTATGATCCTCACAATAATAGTATGATTCACACTCAACCATACTATTATCTCCACAACCATATTATGATCCTCACATCCATAATATGATTCGCAGCATAGTATGATTCACACTCAACCATACTATTATCCCTACAACCATAGTATGATTCACTCAACCATACTATGATACCCAAAATTATTTATTAGCAAGTTATCAAGCAAGCAAGTTATTTTAAATCTCATTACACTTAGTTCATAGCCAGATTAGAGGCCATGTTTTTATTGAACATTTCATTCAAAAAACAAAAAACTATTTTCCAACGGCAGTCGAAAATTCTTTTAGTTGCCAGCAGGGGTGAATTCTACTTCACCATCCGTAGACCCCAAGTAACGATTGTGATTAAACCATGATCAACGGTTATATACTTAAGTGCAGGCAGATTTTAAATAAACGAGAACCAGTTGGAATTACAGCATTTCATCGAACAAAGTTAACACAATAAAAATCCCTCAAACTACCTTCCGATTGTTGTTGTTTTTTTATAATGGAGAACAACCAAGCACTTATAATAAACAACAAAAAATACATACGCATACACATGTATGTCTGCTCTATAAAACTTGTTTGGTTATGTTAGTAGTCGCAACCATACGGTATGATTGCCGTAATCATATTATTGTTAACGTAAATTTTAAACAACAATACTTTTGTTACACCAACCATGTTTATATGGTTGCTACAACCATATTTTCATTTCTAATTTGACAATAATACTATTGTTACATTTCAACAATAGTAATATTGCCGCAATCATACTGTTGTCAAAATAAAATTCAAAAAACAATACTATGGTTGCGACGAACATGGTTTTATAGTAGAGAACATATTATTGTTGCGGTGACCATATAGTAACCATATCTTTTCTCTGCGTGTATAAACCACAAAAGTTATAAACAAAATAATTAAAGGTATTTAGTCTTATTTGGGCCACCCTGTATTTATATGCGCAACACTCACTGGCCGGTCGCTGCACTTCCGTTATCCGGTAATTTTCTTGTTTTTTAATTTATAAACCACCAGCCATCATCTATTCAGTCAATCGATTATTTTCGCCTTTCTAAAAACACGTCATTTGCTGTCTTATTTTCCATTTAAAAAAAAAAAGAAAATACTCGCAAAAATCAATCATTAAAAAAATAATAATTAATATAACAGCAATTACAACTTCTATAGAAATATGACATCAATTATCAGTGATAAATAATAGTTAATAAAGAAGAAGAAAAAATACCAACTATTTTTTCTTCTTCCACAATCACTCTCACTCGATTTGCGAAAAAATAATGTTGTATGGCATTGTTGAGAAAAACAAAAGTATTTTTTTTCTTTTTAAAAGCGAAACAAAATGTGATGTGGCTGCCGTAGAAAGAAAAGTGAGTTTCAGACCATTCAGGTCCATAATGAAGGCGATTCATCATTGTTCGTCCGTACACCACTACACTTGATTATCTTATAACCGCACCGCACCGGGGAGGCAGCAACACAAACAGCGGGTATGAGATGTGAATGCGAATGGTCAGTCATGCCATTGGCCAATGAGAAGAGCGATTATTGTTTTTTGTTTTTTTTTGAGCTGTGGGAAATCTTCTTTCATTTTTTAATGTTGCCACGAAGCGATTAATGTTTAATTGATGCTATGCAGAAAAAGAAAATACTTGACGGCTGAAAAAAGCTAGTAAGCTGTTTAAAAACGAGAAAGGTGTTTTGCTCAAGAAGATATGTTCACTCAATATTTGCCAGTAACATGGAGCTTTTTATTTCGCATTAAAGTTTAATTGCGAAAAATATCAAAACGGCTAGCCGGCAACTTTACGAGCCAGAGATTACTCTCTGAGTCATGTTAAAGCTTCTCTGTAAAACGCATTCACCGTTCGGTGTTGGTTTTCAACCGTAATTCGAAACAATCATTAGTATTTGTCGAATGCACAAAAAATGCGTCTTAAGTGCGTAAATATGTATATAAATATGCTATAAAATATGCATCACAAATTAAAAAAATACAGTAAAGAAAGCAAATAAGCTCAAAAAATCGATAAATACGAGGGCTGCTATATATATTTCTGGCCTAATAATGAAAATGCGAATATGTATCATCATAAATGGTTTTATTGTTTTTCGAAGAATTCTCCATGATTTATAGAATTTTGCATGCGTATGTGGACCGGGCCTCGCCATTTACCTATATATGAGGCAACATAAGAGCGTGAACCGATATTTTCCAAAATTAAAAAGATTGATAATAGATCTTCCATATTTCGACTATACTAATTTTAACGAAGAACGAATGTTAAATGTGGCTTGGGGAATGGCAGGACCTTAAATCTGGATAGACTTTTGCATGGTGCGTTGGATCATATCGCCCAATCAATAGTTTTACCGACATGACACGAATCTGTAAGAACCCTTGTGTAGGGCTATCCCAAGACATGGACTATTAGTGACTGGTCACGTTCTGTACAAAATTTGGTCAGACATGGATGTAATATGTGGCTTTTTCAGCTGCAGATTTTGAGCTGAAACCAGAAAGGCCTTAGTATTGGTTCTGAATCGATTCGGGTCTAGCTCCTTGTACTTATATTTTGGGGTTGAAAACATCAGCAATATACCATAATACCCTACCACATAGTGGTGTAGGGTATAAAAATGCCTTTCAAAAAATACTTTTTTTCCTTTTTTGGTACCAATTCGCCAACCACATGTATCATCGCTGCTTCCAACCATAAATAACTAACAGCTGATTTGATTTCAGCTGTGTTCATTTTTGATAAATTGTGCCACTGTTGCCAGATTAAAATACCTAAATGTAGTTTGATTTACGACAGAGTTAATGCAGTTAAGGGGATGTTACTATAGGCTGCTATATATATTTCTGGCCTAAAAATGAAAATGCGAATATTTATCATTAAAAATGGTCTAATTGTTTTTCAATGTATTCTCCAGCATGATTTATAGACTTTTGCATGCGCTCAAACCAATTGTCGAAGCAATTTTTTCACTCCGATTGAGACACCTCCAAAACATGGTTTTTGAACGCTTCCACAGCATCTTCTGGCGACGAAAATCGTTGACCACGCATCTTTTTCTTGATGTGCTGGAATAAAAACAAGCCATTGGGTGCTAAGTCAGGGCTGTACGACCGATGTCCCATCAATTTGACGTTTTGTCCGCTGGTTTGAGCCGATGTGTCAGAGCTCGCATTGTCATGGTGCACAATGATTCGTCTTCTTATGTTCGTTTTTCGAATCTCTCCGAAGACTTCAGGCAAACAAATTATGGTGTACTACTCAAAATTGACCGTCCTACGTTGCTCAAGCGGAACAGTCACCACATGACCAGTTTTGCCGAAGAAACAGGCACTGCTTCGAAATGTTTCTTCCACAAACAACTTTCGTTGGATTTGGCTCGTCTTCAAAGACCCACACGGTCGATTGCTCGCTTTGTTTCGGGCTCATACGTATAGATCAATGATTCGTCACCTGTGACGATCTTATAAACGTCTTTTAAGCACCGCGATCATATTTTTTTTAAAATTTCTTTGCACGAATCGACACGAGCCTTTTTTTGAGCGATTGTGAAATTGTGCGGGATCCACCGAGAACAAACCTTTTTTACAGCCAGGTGTTCATGCAATATCGAATGTATGCTGGTGGAAGAAATGCCCAAGGGTGCCTCTATCTCATGGTATGTCACATGACGATCTTGCATTATCAGTTCACGCACGGCATCAATGTTCTCTGGCACAACAGCCGATTTTGGACGACCTTCGTCTTTGAGCGAGCGTCGGCCACGATTGAATTCATTAAACCAGTTTTTCACAGTGCTATAGAATGGTGCTTTATCGCCATACAAAGATTTAAGTTCATCGATGCACTCTTGTCGTGATAATCCACGTCAAAAGTTATGAAAGATGATCGCCCGTAAATGTTCACGAGTTAATTTCATTTTTTTGCCAAATGAGTTTTTTCAAGTCACTGTAAACAACAAAAATGATGGTCGCACGTCAAAACGTTCTAAGTACGTTTATACTAAAAAATGTCAAACTTTCCAATGGAAATGACAGATGGCGCCAGGCAACACTTAGTGTTGTCTAGGCCAGAAATATATATAGCAACCCTCGTAAAATAAAATTTTAAATAATTATGGCGTTACTGACAACAATTCTGGATCCCAGAAGATTCTGCAAATTGGAAATATTCTCGACAAGCTTGCTTCCTTAAAAAATTGTACTAGTTTTCCCTCAGTGCTGCATTTACTATTCACAACGTAAACAATTTATTAAAAAATATCTTATTAAGTTTCCTCAATCACACATTAGATCATCAATTAACCAAGGAGACATAATCAATAATATACTTAGTAGGGACATAAATGCTGTTACATCATTGAACACACCCATTTCACTGAACATACCCCGTTAATGTCATATGGGTTTTGAAAGCTAACCTCAATAGCGTTAGTCTGTAAGGGGATTTTAAAATTATTTCAACTTTTATCATGGAGTGGTCAGATAATGAGAACCGTATCGCTGTAATAGCGCATTTCAAGTGTGAAATGAAAAAAACGATATTTTCAAAACGCTCTGGTCACTAGGGATTAGCCGCATGTTCGTCTACCGATGCATAAAACTGTTTGAGGGACTGGAGATGTAAAAGACCGCCACCGGCCGGGCCGCCAGCGCTCTGTTCGAACACCGCATGTCATCAAAGCCGTTAAATCAAGAATTCACAGAAATCCGATCCGAAAGCAGAAAATCATGGCCCGTAAGATGAATATCACGCAAAAGTCCATGAGTCGAATCATTAAAAAAGACTTGGGACTTGGGGCTTTCAAACGGCGTACCGGACATTTATTGACTGCAGCTTTAAAAAAATAGGATTGAAATATGCAAACGTCTATTGGTGAAGCACGCTGATAACTTGCACAGAAAAATTTTGTTCACCAATGAAAAATTTTTTACAGTTCAGGAAAAATTTAAGAAGCAAAATGATAGAGTGTATGCGCGGTCATCTAAGGAAGCATCTGAACTGATCCCAAGGGTGGAAAAGGGTCATCACCCAGATTAAGTCATGGTTTGGTGGGGGGTGCCTCTTACGATGGGGTCACTGACCTGCATTTCTGCGAACAAAGAGTCAAAACATCGGCTAAAGTTTACCAAGAAACCGTTTTGGAAGCTGTTGTGAAGCCTCTTAACAATTCCCTGTTCCAAAACCAGCAGGATTCTGCGCCGGCCCATAAGTCTAAAACGTCCCAGGCCTGGCTTCGAAACAATTTGCCAGCGTTCATTTCCTCGGAAGAATGACCCTCAGCAGCCCAGATTTGAACTCACTGGACAATGTTTGTCACAAAAGATACCCCAATGTATATATTTAGACTGCTTTGGTTCGAGCTGTGCCCAATTTTCCAATGGGCGAGGTTCGTGCAGCTATTGACGATTGGCCAGTGTGACTTAAGGCGTGTGTAAAGGCAAAAGGCGGACATTTCGAATAAGTAGATTCTTTTTGGATACAATATACATCAATAAATATATTAAAAAATATTTGGTCCAAAAACATTCAGTACTTTTTATTTTACAGCATAGAGGGCAACCGCAAAAGTAACTGGCCTAACATAAAAAGAACCGTTTTTTTTTTGGAATTATTATTATTTATTTTTCAACATAATCTCCTTCCAACTCAAAACACTTCATCAAATGTTTTTTAAGTTTTTAAATTCCATGCGAAAAATAAGATTTTTCAAGACCTTCAAAATATGCATCAGTTGCAGCAATAACCTCGCTATTGGACGACAATTTTTTGCCACCGAGAATTTTTTTTAAATTTGGAAACAAGAAATAATCATAAGGAGCTAAATCTGAACTATATGGTGGATGCGGAGCAATTTCAAATCGTAATTCGGCCTGTTTTTGTTGAGTTAAAAATGTAGTGTGTGAAGGAGCATTATCTTGATGAAAAAGAACTTTTTTTTCTAAATGCGGTCGTTTTATCTTGATTTCTTCACTCAACCGATCCAATAATGCACAATAATATTCACTATTTATAGTTTTTCTTTTCTCAAGATAATCAATAAATATTATACCCCTTGCATCCCAAAATAGTGTGGCCATTACTTTTCCTGCTGACTTAACAGTTTTCGCCTTCTTGGGACCACTTTTACCAGCTTCTATCCATTGTTTTGACTGTTCTTTGCATTTTGGGATGTAGTGATGGATCCATGTTTCATCAACAATTATGAATCGGCGCAAGAACTCTATTGGAATACGCTGATAAATCGCTAAAAGCTCCTCGGAATTGGTCCAACGGACGATTTTTTGGGGCAAAGTCAACAAACGCGGAGGATCTCTTGCGGATAGCTTTTTCATGTGGAGTTCATCATGTAAAATACTCCAAACTTGTTTTTCGTGTATTTTAACAGTATCAGCAAGTTCTCTGAGCTTTATTCGTCTATCTTTAGACACTTCATTAAATATTTTTCTAATGTTTTCTATAGTAGTAGCAGTTTTCGGTCTTCCAGAGCGTTGTTCATCTTCCGTACTTGAACGACCCATTTTAAATTGTTGAACCCAGGATTTCACGGTGGAGTATGATGGTGCATTATCACCATGAACAGAATCCAATTCATCTTTGATTAATTGTGGCGTATAACCTTTCATATAAAAGTGTTTAATTACCGCACGAAACTCTTCATTTTGCATTTTTCAAAAATTATAAAACTTGTTTACTTCAATCACCTGTAACAAAGAAAATAACCATTAAATATTTCGGAAATTTTGACAGATGGCTTATAAAAGATTGCTTTTAAAAAACAAAACAAAAAAAAGTTGCTAGTAAAATAGAAAATGTGCCAGGCCAATTAGTTTTGCGGTCGCCCTCGTAAAACGTGTGTTACAGTATTTATGTCTCTACTAAGTATATTTTATTGGTTATTTTATTTTAATTACTAAACCCCATTACATTGTGTTTTGAATTATTAATAAATATAAAAAAAATCGTATTTTTGTGCATTGGTTATTTTATTTTAATTACTAAACCCCATTGAATTGTGTTTTGAATTATTGATAAATATAAAAAACAAAATCTTATTTTTGTGCATATATTGCGAGTTTTGCTTATATTTTTATCCTTTCTGCATATTTCCCAGAAATCCTGGATGAATTTCCCGGAAGAGAAACTCTTATGTCTACTGCAACAAATTACTTTTCTGTGGACAGCTTAAAAGTTATAAAATCGAATGAGGATAGGTTTTCGAAAAAAAAAGAAAAAATAATACAGAAATTTTAAAAAAGAAAATATTTTGAATCTAAATCGACCTAATTCGAGGTCTAAAAGAAACAGTACTGCCGCACATAAATGTCTAACTTTTGTAAATTACGAGTTATTACTCATATCAGTGTCAACTCCAGCGCCCCTTCGCCAAAATTTCGTCTTCTCAAACGGAGTCATAATGTTATACATATGTTCTTTATTATAAAAGAAAATATGTGTTTTATTCTTTTTACCATAAACTGCAATTCCATGCAATTTTAAAGTGGCGATAAAACAGACTTTTGTCTTAAGCAACAATTTAAGTACCAATTGCTTTTGTTTCCAATCAAACCACACCATTCCATGCATGTGTTGCGACGGTTTTAAGCGCATATTTTCATATATCGTCACTTTAATCGAGCATATAATTACGCGCGTTTTTCCATCGTTTATCAAGAGCACATTTCTTTGTTTATTTGCGTGTTTTTTTTTAAATGGCTGCTTATCGCCAATATGAGTTTATGCGCCGCACTCGTATTAAAGTATTTTTTCAAGCCATTTTCCGTTCACATACTCTCTCGTTCGTATTCGAGCAGAAAACAGATAAAATGTTACGTTTATTAGTATTCATTGAAAACCGTTGCAACGGTTTCAATGAAAACTTTTCTGTGTCGTCGTTGAGTTTTTTTTTCTTCGGGCTCATTTTTGCATTTTAAGCCGTTTCTGATGATGGTGGCCGTAAGCCGAGAGCAACAAGTTTTGAGGTTGCCGCAGCTGCCGCCGTTGTTGACGTTTTTAAAGTGGTAAAAGACGGTAAAGAGACGGACATAGTCAGGTGCTTGTATTTGTGTTAATGTGCTGTTTGACTCGGCATATGGTTTTTTTTGTTGTTGTCTTGTACTGTTGCTTCTTCGTACTTCGACATGGCACTCAGGCCAAATGTAGAAAAGTTTTGAGAAAGACACTCGTGTGGCAGACGTATGGACATATTAACGAACATTCGAACTTTAAATATTGTTGAATGTATGTGTGTGCATGTGTTAGGTAGGAGTACACAGAGACAAAAGATTTAAAACAGATTTTCATTCGAGGGCCACTTGCAATTTGAAGAACGGTCTATCTAACCACATCCCAGTAAGAAATAGCCGACGCTTTTAAAAATCGAACAATGGCAAAGCACTCGGTGCCGTTGGTACTGATGAAAAAAGTCCAATGATTAATGAACAAATGTTGTTCCTTAAATGACAGAACAAATGGCCTAAGACATCTACCAAAAGAAATTTTTCAGCCAAGTTTGGATTGATGTTTCGCTTAAATACTGGCAAAGCACTTTACGTACAGTATTTCCAGCAACTCCCCAGCACACAGTGATAGATATTGGCCGTGTTCGATTAGAAAATCGCTTAGGAGGTCACTAACGCGATAACTTCACGCCATTGTACAGGGTGTCCGTCGGGAAGGTATACTAATTTGTCTGCTTATATTTTTTTATTAAATGAAAGAGAATGGATCTTATATTGATAAATGTTTTATTTTATATCGGCAATTATATGTGACAGCGCATAGAGTAAGGGTAAAAAAATCTATTTTCATTTTTTTCTTTCTTTGACGTGGACAACATCTGAGCATCGAATGAGACCGATCCCATGCCCCAAAAAGTGTTCCCTCCCAGAGATATGCGCGTTTTATGAAAGTGAAGTCGACGATTCTAAGCGCAAATAGAAAGGTACCTAATCTTTAAAATGGCTGAAAAAACTGGTTTTTAACGTTAGGTCCCTGTCTATTTTGCGCGTCACATATATGGAACGCAATGTCCGCCTCTGTTAGACTCACATTTCACGATGTATTTCATTAATATTATCACGAATATTTTGTTTGAGTTTCTCAAGCGTTTTACCTTGCTTTTAGAAGTCCGGAGCAGTCAAATCAGGCGACATCACTATTTCTTAAAATAACTTGTTGTGGAAAGAGGTCTCACAGTAATTCCATTGTAATCCTGGCTGTATGCGATGTGGCACCGTCTTGTTGATACCACATGTTAATCAAGACCAAAGCTTGCAGTTCTGGCGTTAAAAAGTTTTCAATCATATCACGATATCGCAAAGATGTTCTTTGAAGACCAAGCTACTGAGCACGTCGTCGAATTGAGGTTGATAGATTGTTTTGAGCACTTTCTTGAGCAGCCGTAATGTTTTCAGACGATCTTGCAGTACGTTGTGATCCATGCTTGGGCCTATCAGCTACAGACACTCATTTCTCGAAATCATTAACTACGCGATAAATAGTGCGTTTTGTTGGCACGTTGTTTCTCCCTAAAATTTCACATAACTTTCTTATCGTCACAGTAATCGATGATTGATTTTGATAAAATGTTTTAACGATTAGAACACGTTGGTTTATCGAATATTTTTTCATGATAAATTTGTCACGTCTCTATTGACAATTTGCTTTTAACCCCGTTTGTTTGAAATAATTTAAATTTTTGAGAAAGTTATAAAGAATAAAATCTAGTTAATTTAAGCGTGCTTCAATATTAACCGCCTTTAGTATTTCTTCATTAACTTTTTTTCTACAAATTACAAATGTTCAAATCAGGTTTAATGATGCAAAAACTGACTGACTGACAAATTTGTGACGTCTCTACTTTACGGCTGCCAAATATGAACTGTTATGACTAATGTTTACTAAAATGGCGGCATAACAAACTAGTATACCTTCCCGACGGACACCCTGTACAAGAATATAAATATGATTTGTTTACAGTAAATTATTGACAATTTGCTTTTAACCCCATTTGTTTGAAATAATTTAAATTTTTGAGAAAGTTATAAAGAATAAAATCTAGTTAGTTTAAGCGTGCTCCAATATTACGCCTTTAGTATTTTTTCATTAACTTTTTTTCTACAAATTACAAATGTTCAAATCAATCGGTTTATGATGCAAAAACTGACTGACTGGCAAATTTGTGACGTCTCTACTTCAAGGCTGCCAAATATGAACTGTCAAGACTAATTTTTACCAAAATGGCGGCATAACAAAGTAGTGTACCTTCCCGGCGGACACCCTTTACAAAAATATAAAAATGATTTTGTTTACAGTAAACTATTGACAATTTGCTTTTAACCCCGTTCGTTTTAAAAAATTTTAAATGTTGAGAAAGTCAAAGAATAAAATCTAGAGAGATTAAGCGTGCTCCAATAGTTCCCCCCTTTATATTTCTTCATTAACTTTTTTTCAACAAATTACATATGGTATGATGCATAAATCCAATCAGTTTTTGCATATGTACGAGGATATATCAATAAATACGTGACTTTCGAATAAAACAGTTTTCTTTGCAAAAAAAAATATTTTTCAACAAAATCTCCTTTTAGCCCAATACACATTGTCCAACGTCTTTCCAATTTTTGTATCCCTACCAAAAAATAGGATTTTTCGAGGTCCATAGATTAGGCATTTGTTTTATCAATAATTTCATCGTTGGATCTAAATTTCTTTCCACTGAGCCATTTCTTTAGGTTTTAAAATAGGAAATAGTCGCTGGGGCTAAATCCGGAGAATATGGCGGATGAGGTACCAATTCGTAACCCAATTCATACAATTTTGCCATTGAGACTGTACACTAGGGATACAACTTTTTAACAATTTTTTAAAATATCAAAATTGGCATAGCACAGTCCAATAGAGCATAAAAAACTATAAGGGAACGTATATTTATTTTTTCGCTAAGGTCAAAAAAGTTCACGCACCAACCGCGATGAAGTTTTGAAAAATTTTAATTTTCTTTTTGGTTAAGAAAACTTAATAATATGTTTATTTAAAATAAAAAAAAACTTAAGTATGAAATTGCATTAATATTTACAGATGGTAAGAGATTTTTCCAGCAAACCAAAACGCATCTTTAACCTTTTTTAACGAAAAAAAATAAAAATGTGTAACGAATAATCTCTCATAATGCTAATAGTTAATTCGTTTACTAACACTTGCAACATTTATCGCAGGTGGCAGCCTGTTGATAATTGACCAATGAGCCTAGGAGATCCAAATCCCCACTTAACGAAGTTTTGTTATTAATTCGTTAAGTTGCTATTGGCCAATAAGAATTGAGCTTTTAAATTCTATGCAAGCTAGCTTTAACTTACAGCTGTTTAGAAAAACCAATTGGTGCGTGAACTTTTTCCAGAAAAATTACAAAAGATTATGATTTTCGTGGTTACTAGGACATGGTTGACCTCATGGTACTATGCCAAAAAATTGGTTGTATCCCTACTGTACACGTGTGCATACATACATTCTTGATGAAAAATAGCTTTTTTTCTTGACCATATGGGGTCGTTTTACGTATTTTAAATCCTCGTTAAATCAGTCCAATAAGTTGGCATAATATTCGCCGTTTTTTGTTTTTCCCTTTTGAAGGTAATCGATTTTTACTATACCGCGTGCACCCAAAAAAAAAAATGTTGCCATCACCTTATTGGCCGACAAAGTCACCATGGCCTTCTTCGGAGCCGGTTCACCGGGAGAAACCCATTGTTTAGACTGCTGCTTGGTTTCTGCAGTGTTATAATGGATCCATGTTTCATCCACAATTAAAAAACGCCGCAAAAACTCATTGGAAACCGCAATTCCAACCCCAAACAATCCTTTGAAGCTGTCACCCGATTACGTTTATGGTCAATTGAGAGCAAACGCGGCACGCATCTTGTAGACAGCTTTCATAAACCCAACTGATCATGTAAAATCTGAATTACACTGCCATATGAAATGCGTATGGCATCAACAATCTCACGCACTTTTACTCTGCGATCGGCCAACACCATATCGTGGATTTTTTCGACCTTTTCGGGTGTATTGACTATAATTGGCCGTCCAGAACGTTCAGCGTCATTTGTACTTGTGCGACCACAAGAAAAGTCAGTAAAACTCTTTTTTACCACTGAAATCAATGGCGCAGAGTCCCAATAGGATTTATCAAGCTTTTCTTTGGTTTGGTTGACGATTTTTTCACGCAAAAAAAATGTTTAATGAGCACTCGAAATTCACTTTTTCCATTTTTAACAAAATCCACGAGGTTGTATGTTTTGAACAGCTGTTCAACACACACTAAATGACGGAACTCTCTTAAAATGTAACAGTAGTCTATTAACAGATGGCACTTGATAGGAACAGTGTTGCATTATATAAAACTACGAAGGAAGTTGATAAAGTCACTGAATTAATGATCTGCCCTCGAATCTCACAAAAACTGCATTTTTTCTTTCAAAAAAACTTGTTTTACTTCTTTAAGTGGGATTTAAAAATACCTGCATAGGTGGGAAGCTGTATTAGCGGGAAACCTCTTTAAATGGAAATAAACAGACGGTCCATTGCGATCCCACTTATCCAGGTTTGACTGTACTTAATAGAATGTAAAGAAATATAATTTAAAAATATTTATTCCCAGCAAAAACTCTCATTGCCGAGTAACTTTGTGAGTAAGTTGTGGCCAAACGTCTTCCCTACTTATTATTTGGATCCATTTCGAATTACATCAACATGTTGATGACATTATCTGTCTTATCTGTACTTATCTGTCTTCAAACATCCACGAAAAGCCAAAGAATAAGTATTTAATTGTAAATATACCTAAGCTCCAAGAATAATTGTTCTGCGTGCGAGAGTATATTTTGAAAAAATATTGAAGTTCATAAAAAACATATTTCGGCCGGAATTCTAACTTACAACACGTCAGTCAGTTAGTAGTCGCAGACACTAGCCCCTGCTCCACAGCCGGTCATACCAGATGATAGTTATTTGTGGCATATCTCTTTACAGCTCTCATAAAAATAATTTTAAATTGTTTAGCTCGTTTGTTTCATTTCGGTCTGTTGCTTTAACACATTGAACAGGGATTAACCTGCTCAAGACCTCTTGTTTCTATATTTAAATAGAAGACAAGTTTTTAACAAAATGGCAAAGTGACGTTGATTTTCGTGGCCTTTATCATGATTTCGGGTCCGTGACATTTACTCGCACTATTACAGCCCCACTTCATACTGATAAGTACTTATTTTACCTAGTACTTATTTTTGGTTTGACAATAATGCATAGAGTAGTAAGAGGTCATTGCCTGGTAATGCAAAGGGTAATGAGTAGAACTAACTGAGTTTTTGCTAGATATTTATAAATATATTTTTTCCAGTGTACTCTTTCATACCTACACACATACGAGTACATACCTATGCATATGTATGTTTTACAAATTTGTTTGTCGTTTACTTAACGTTTTTTTGTACAATTTGGTTTCTTTTGGGGTTTTTAGTAATTGACACACTTTATCGTTCCAAACCCATTTCAATTTGTAGCCAATAGCGGCAACAACAGCAGCTCAGCTCGACATGTGCTAAGTGGTGAACTTTTGCTTTTTTGGCTATCCGCTTGTTTTCTGCTTAGAAGAGATAGGAAATGCTACCTCTATTTTGTTAGCCAGCATAAATGGTTAAAACAAACAAATGCAGTTATTGGTATTGGCCAATGCTTAAAAAAATTAAAGCCAACACAGCAAAGTCAGAACAACGAACACTCACTAGTCATGTCTTCTGTAGGTATCAGTTTCCAAAAACGAAACGTTTACAATAATTGTGTCGTTTTTTTTATTTGGGTCTACTGCTAATGGTCGGCTCCAGCATAGTATGTTTCCTTATGAATCAGCTTTTATTGTTTTTAGACTCGAGGCAATTTGTTGAGACTTTTTGAAAGAGTTTTTTGTTCAATAGTTTTTTGCCTCCATTAACATGCGAAATGTTTTGGTGTAATTTTGAATTTTAAAATTGTCGAAAATAGACTTAAAGCCGACTTTCTGAAAGAATCTTTTGTTTGACAGTTGATGACTGGTTGTGTTTGTAGAAGGGGCTAATCAGGGGCCTTATTCCCGCATATGTAATCGAATTGGTACAGGGTGGCCCAAATGAGACCTAGTGATGTTAAACACGTATAACTCTTGTAATAACGGTTTTTTTAAATGATTTATTTTTATATGTTAAATACATTTCATGGAAATTTAACGTGACTATGTGTGAAATGTGACATCAGACAAATGATCACCATTTTGCTCGATACAGGCATTGGTTCTTTTTAGCGCCAAGCTGCTGCACAGTTGCCAAGCTGCTGCACAGCTTCCACGTTCTCTTCAGTACGAATATTTCGATGGGCACCTCTTCCTGGACGGTCGCAACTGAACCCAGTTCCTCAAAACGGCGAACTAAACTTGTAATCATGAAAGATGTGGGCGCTGATCTTACGTTAAAAAAACGGCGATAATTTCGCTGCGTCAGAACAATTGATCGTTGAGAAGAATGATAAAAATCGATAATTTTAATGCGTTGTGGTGGACTGTGCGTATTCATTTTAAATTTCCAAGAGTCCAGTTATAATCTGCAAAAAGAAAAAATAAATTATGTTAAAAAATAAAAAAAAGTTATTTGTGTTTCACATCAGCTGGTCTTATTTGAGCCACCCTTGCTATCGAGATTCTCTTTTTTTGGATGAAGGCATCCGTCGTCGATTAATTTTTATCGAAACTTCGAAAACAACTTTGCGAGTTTCTGCCGATAGCAAATTTGCATACGTAAACAATAAAAGTAATAAAAGAGGGCTGCTATATATATTTCTGGCCTAATAAGGAAAATGCTAAAATTTATCTTAAAAAATGGTTTTATTGTTTTTCAAAGTAGCATGATTTATACACTTTTGCATACGCTCAAACCAATTGTCGAAGCACTTTTTCCACTTCGATTGAGACACCTCCAAAACATGGTTTTTAAACGCTTCAACAGCATCTTCTGGCGACGAAAATTGTTGACCAGTTGCCGCATTTTTTGGGCGGTCAAAAAGGCGCTGGTTTGAGCCGATGTGTGAGAGCTCGCATTGTCATGTTGCACAATGATTCGTCTTCTCTTGTACGTTTTTCGAATTTCTCCCAAGACTTCAGGCAAATAAATTGTGGCGTACCACATGACCAGTGGTACAGTCGCCACATGACCAGTATTGTCGAAGAAACAGGCGACTATTTGCTTCGAAGTGCTTCTTCCACTAACAACTTTCGTTGGATTTGGCTCATCTTCGAGGACCCATACGGTCGATTGCTGTTTTGTTTTGGGCTAGATCCACATAGATCCATGATTCGTCACCTGTGACGATCTTGTACACGTCTTTTGAAGCACCGCGATCGTATTTGTTCAAAATTCATATGAATTTCTTGATTAAATTTTACATATGGACGAAGTTTGAATCCTTTATTTTATTTACATCTGACTAAAAATTTTTACAATAACTAGTAAAATACGGGGTAGGACTTTTTAAATTTGAATCGGCTGTAAAAAAAAGGACTGCAATTCTTTTCAAATTTCAGGTTTATTAGAAAGGTTGAAATTTGTTTTTTAATAGTAAAACACAATATCATTCATATACCATGACTGGCTCGACAGTACCTCATCCGATCAGCAGCCCAATTTTTCAGTACATTTTCGAATGTTCGGTTCGAATCTCATCAATGGCATCTTAGATTTCATGTTTCAACGCTTCAATGTCTTTGAATAGTTTGCGTAACATTTATCCTTAATGGCTTCGCACAGAAAGAAATCCAAAGGGCCTAAATTACAGCTCCGAGGCGTCCAATTGACATCACAATTTCGGCTGACTATTCGATTTTCAAAAACAGTGCGCAAACTATCGATGTTTGCTATGGCTGTGTGACATGTGCCTCCGTCTAGTTGAAACCAAATGTCGCCCATGTCATTCTCTTGAATTTGAAAAAAAAACCAAACAGTGACTCGTCGTGGATGCATTTTAATATTCACGTGTGGGTTCTCTCTATGCGGCAATTTTGCTTATTGACATAGCCACCGAGATGAAAATGATCTTCATTTGAAAACGCGATTTCTGGGTAAAATTTTTCATCTTCTGCCAAACAATCTTCAGTCCATTGGGCGAAGCTAAAACGCATCGGTTGGTGTTCCATTACACAATTTTACAAGCTCTAAATATTTTCCTGGTCCAGAGTTCTAAATGTATTTTCCTATAAATTATGACCACCTAAACACGAAAATTAATTTTAAAACAAATTTTCTCTGAATAGTTGTCCAGATAGAATTCTTGAATTTTTTTACGATTCTTTTATCAGATTTTTGGATTATAACTCCCAGGCGTTATTAGAAAGTCCAAACTTTATGCTCAATTTATTTATATTTTATTTATTTATTCACATTTTTATTACAATTAAAATTATAATAAACTAACTTAAAGGGCACTAGCATTGAAGGCTATCGGCCGAATTTATTTATATATTTTTTTATTATATTTAATACTCGTATATATATTTTTTTATTTCAATTTATAATCGTGATTTTTCCAAAAAAAAAAAAAAAATATTTGAAAACAAGAAGTCAGACGGACAAACAACGACAGTGTTTCTTTGCTTAAAATTGACAACCCCTGAAGATGATTAGCGAAGTCAGTCGAAATATTGGGAATTAAAATAATATAGTATAAAATACACAAGTTTTTTTTATTACATGAGCTCAAGCCGAAAATAATAGCAAAAGATAATATTTTAAATTTTATGCCTCGAACGTCAAAACTATCGAACTGATTTTAAAACCTTGTATGAAAAAGTTTTGGAAAAGCTAATTTCCTTTCATTTGAGACCACTCCTGATAGCGTTTGGGAGGTATAAGACATCTCATAAAAAAATCTAAAAAAAATTCCAAAAATTCTATTTTGAAAACATATCAAAGAAAACTTTTTAAAATTCATTTTCGAGTTTTGAGGAGGCCTATAGGAAAAAAATATTTAAAACTCTGCACCAAAAAGGCTGTAAACTAGTGTTATTGAATGACAAAGTTCAACCTTTCCAATCAAACCAGAAAATTAAAAAAATTATAACGCAGTAATTTTTAATTTTTGTATTTGGCCTTTATTTTTAATTTTACTAAATAACACAGTACAACAGCCAATCTGGGGGTGAGAAATTCCAAGTCAGGGTGATGGTACTAGGTCAGTATATTAAAACCCTCAAAGGGTTTTGCGTTCGTATGTGCCAGTTTATGACCTTTTACATTTTTTCCATATCTTGATGTTTTTTCGCTTAGTTGTAAAATGTTGGCAAAAACGTAGTTTGACATAACTCGAGAACGACTAGTTCGATTTTGCTGAAATAAATTGAGAAAAATTAATAATTACATTTTCTTTAATCCATTAATATACTGTTTCTCTACCAAATCAACATTTTTGCAATTAGAAATAAATTTATGAAAAATTTTTTTTTTTTTTTTTAAAACATAAATCCCGAACCGAAAAACGTGTAGAGTCTTATAACTTTCACGTAAAGTCACATAACCTATAAACAAAATGCGACATAGATCATAGAAATCGATTAACGCGTTCTGCTTTTATTTACAATTAAGTGAAGGTATATCATTTTGACAAGAATATTGATATATGTTTTTATTCAAAAAAGTGTCATTTATCGCCTTTTTTTTATAAATTTTCCCCAATAACTCCAGACTTCTGGCCATAAAAAATAATAAAAATAAAAATAAAAAAAAATTTTTTTGGCAAAATTTTCTTATTAAAATTATTTCTAATTGCAAAAATGTTGATTTGGTAAAGAAACTGTATATTAATGGATTAAAGAACATGTAATTATTAATTTTCCTCAATTTATTTCAGCAAAATCGAACTAGTCGTTCTCGAGTTATGTCAAACTACGTTTTTGCCAACATTTTACAACTAAGCGAAAAAACATCAAGATAAGGAAAAAATGTAAAAGGTCATAAAAAAAAACTGGCACATACGAACGCAAAACCCTTTGAGGGTTTTAATATACTGACCTAGTACCATCACCCTGACTTGGAATTTCTCAACCCCCAGACAATAACCCCAAAAATGTTCTACAGTGTAATTATTCTATCGAGGTTAAGGTTCTTATTTTTTGTAATATTTCGTTCCTCTCTGAAGAACATCATTAGGAATAACAAAATTTAGCAAAATAATACAATAAATGCACATTTTTTAACAACAAGAAAATGAGATACTCGCTACGGAGTTATTTTGTTTAATTTTGTTGTTCCTGATGATGTTCTTTAGAGAGGAAGGAAATATCGAATAAAGAAAAATATAAGAACCTTGGCTTCGAGTTCGATATAATAATAATTTAGTAAAATAAAAAAAATTAGCATTACTTTTTTTACAGCCGATTCAAATTAAAAATTTTAAATTGCACACTCTTTATATGATAAAATGTGAACGCAAAAGTTAATTAAAATGTAATGGCATTTGCAACTCTTAACAATATAATTGAATAAATAGCCTCCTTGTATGATGACGAGCGTTAGGGCATGGTTCCGTGATATTTGTTTTTTAAGTTCATGGAAAAAATTCTGTGTAAAATGTAAAGAAGTCTACTCTTGCATTTTTTTCAGTTTTAATTTTTAAATAATGCCTGGAATAACAACACAAATTGCGCCAATTATTTTATGATCAATTACTTAATAGAAAATAAATCACACCATCAATCATAATTTGAAACGAAAAAAAACACACGTTTAATGACTTTTTTAAAGTGCTTTTTGGATATTTTGCTGTCTCCCTATCTAGTTTAGTGTCCATTTCTTATTTCTTTAAGAAGGTGATTTGAACATTTTTCCATGAATATTCAAAAAGAGCCCCCCCCCCTCATAATGGTAATATACTCTAAACACGAATATGAGGAACTGTCGTAGAATTTAAGCGACTAAGTACTTATCATGACATGCTGGCGCACTTAACTCAACTACCTTTTTGGCTAGATACACCTGTAGCATGGAGGTACCACCAATTAGGTATTGCTATAAATAGGAGTAATTCGTAAAGGTTCACATAAGGCCATCATAAATACTAATTTCAAAATGGTTCTATTTCTATTAAACCATGAAATGGAAATTACCCATAACTTGGCTAAGTATTTTTATGGGGGGCAGGATAGAAAATGTAGTTAAAAATTGGAAGACACACCACCTTTGTACATGATCGTTCGTATGTACATTAGACCGGATCATAAAAAGAATATTTCAAAGAATTTTGAAGAATTTGGGAAGTGTCTTAATAAAGCCCTAAATTTGTTAGATAATAGCAAAATACATTAAATTCCCGCTATAATTTGCAATTTTTATTTTTAAGATTTCTGTAAGAATGGTACTGATTTCGAGTTTTAGAAATATATTAGGTGTCTGAATTATCTATAATTTTAACTCAAACTTCAAATTTCTACCAGAAATTAGCATGTAATGTTGATATAAAAGACACTCATCATTTTTTTGCAATTCAATTATATTTTTTTTTCTCATTTAAGAGACATTTTTAAAGTTTGTTATGGAAAAATGCAATGTATAGCAAAGTGTTATAGAATTCAGTTTACTTAATAGTCTAAACAGACGACAGCGTTAACGTGCATGCTATATAAATATATTTCTGGCCTAGGCAACACTAAGTGTTGCCTGGCGCCACCTGACACTTCCATTAGAAAGTTTGACATTTTTTTTAGCATAAACGTACCCACAACATTTTGACGTACGACCAATCATTTGTGTTGTCTACAGTGACTTGAAAAAATCAATTTGGAAATGGAATTAACTCGTGAACATTTTCGTGTGATAATTTTTCACAACTTTCGACGTGGATTATCACGACAAGAGTACATCGACGAACTTAAATATTTATTTGGCGATGAAGCACCATCCTATAGCACTGTGAAAAACTAGTTGATTCAATTCAAGCGTGGTCGGCGCTCGCTCAAAGCCGAAGGTCGTGAAGGTCGTCCAAAAACGGCCGTTGTGCCAGAGAACATTGATGCCGTGAGTAAACTGATAATGCAAGATCGTCGTGTGATACCGCACAATTTGACAATCGCTCAACAAAAGGCTCGTGTCGATTGGTGCAAAAAAATTTTGAAAAAAATACGATCGCGGTGCTTCAAAAGACGTTTGTAAGATCGTCACAGGTGACGAATCAAGGATCTATGCCTATGAGCCCGAAAAAAAACAGCAATCGACCGTGTGGGTCTTCGAAGAAGATGTTCGTGGTAGAAGCACTTCGAAGCAAATGGTCGCCTGCTTCTTCGGCAAAACTGGTCATGTGGTGACTGTTCCGCTTGAGAAACGTAGTTCGGTAAATTCTGAGTGGTACACCACAATTTGTTTGCCCGAAGTCTTCGGAGAAATTCGAAAACGAACAAGAGCAGACGAATCATTGTGCACCATGACAATGCGAGCTCTGACACATCGGCTCAAACCAGCGCTTTGTTGACCAGCCAAAACGTCGAATTGATGGGTCATCCGCCGTACAGCCCTGACTTGGCACCCAATGACTTCTTTTTATCCCCGCACATCAAGAAAAAAATGCGTGGTCAACGATTTTCGTCGCCAGAAGATGCTGTTGAAGCGTTCAAAAACCATGTTTTGGAGGTGTCTCTATCGGAGTGAAAAAATTGCTTCGACAATTGGTTTGAGCGCATGCAAAAGTCTATAAATCATGCTGGAGAATACTTTAAAAAACAATTAAACCATTTTTAATGATAAATATTCGCATTTTCATTATTAGGCCAGAAATAGCAGCCTATAGTAACTCCCCCTTAACTGCATTAACTCTGTCGTAAATCAAACTGCATTTAGGTATTTCAATCTGGCAACAGTGGCACAATTTATCAAAATTGAACACAGCTGAAATCCAACCAGCTGTTAGTTGTTTATGGTTGGAAGCAGCGTTGGCGAATTGGTACAAAAAAGGAAAAAAAAAGTATTTTTTGATAGGCATTTTTATACCCTACACCACTATGTGGTAGGGTATTATGGTATATTGCTGATGTTTTCAACCCCAAAATATATGTACAAGGAGATAGACCC
Source organism: Hydrotaea diabolus (assembly GCA_963513945.1). Lineage (NCBI taxonomy): Eukaryota > Metazoa > Arthropoda > Insecta > Diptera > Muscidae > Hydrotaea > Hydrotaea diabolus. Next base: position 27,643,173 of record OY740720.1, on the reverse strand, counting down.
GAATCGATACTAAGGCCTTTCTGGTTTCAGCTCAAAATCTGCAGCTGAAAAAGCCACATATTACATCCATGTCTGACCAAATTCTGTACAGAACGTGACGAGTCACTAATAGTCCATGTTTTGGGATAGCCCTACACAAGGGTTCTTACAGATGCGTGTCATGTCGGTAAAACTATTGATTGGTGCATTGGGCGATATGATCCAACGCACCATGCAAAAGTCTATCCAGATTTAAGGTCCTGCCATTCCCCAAGCCACATTTAACATTCGTTCTTCGTTAAAATTAGTATAGTCGAAATATGGAAGATCTATTATCAATCTTTTTAATTTTGGAAAATATCGGTTCACGCTCTTATGTTGCCCCATATATAGGAAAATGGCGAGGCCCGCCCGGTCCACAAGTCCTATATTATATTCGATCTTAATCAAATTTATAATAGAGCGTTATGAGCGACCTAAACCAAACCTACCAAAGCTGGACCATATTGGCCCATCTTTTGAAATAGCCCTGCCGCCTTTTATTTAAGTGCTTTCTATTTCAATTCTAGTTCAAAGAATTTTTTTTGTTGGTTTATGCATTTATTAAAGCAATAAGAAATATTTGGTACGTAAATAATCAACTTTTCAATCGCCTAAAATTTACTTTTTTCGGAATAATGAAAAAGCAACTAAATGGGTTGCAGGGTTACTTTTCCCCGGTACTTTTCCAAGTCAAAAAGTACCAAAGTATCAGTTTTATCATCGCTGGTTGGTAGTGAATTTAGAATTTTGAAATTTTGGGCCAATTTCAGCAAAAATAATTCTAGCTTTCTTTCGAAAAAATAGTTGTTTTTTGCCAACAGCATAGCTGCTAATCGTTACTTCGTTCTTCTGGCAAAAAAATAGTTGACAAACAGCTGTTTACTAAATCAAGTTAGCTAAATGGAGATACCATCGTCTGTCACCATAAAATTTTAATTTGCCTTATTGGATATAATAATGCACATTAACGCTGTCGTCTCTCTAGGGTATTAAAGACACTTTTTGGAAATTCCCTAAAAGGCTCAGACAATATTTTCAATTTAATGAACCGGCCTAATGTACATAAAGTGTCATAGCATCTATGACAGCAGAACGTCATCAAGGTACCCTCTATAATTTGACGCAAGTTTAAGGTGTTTCTTTTACCTTCGACAAAGTCAAGTTTCCGCCATTGAGCGATTGAGGGGGAAAACAAATCACACGACACAAATGAAGAACTGACTGGGCTCCGACGGACTGGCTGACTTGACTGTATGGTACCTTAGCATAGCATGACATGTAGTAGAGTGGCGTCGTTGTTGCCATGTCTAGTTTTGTATTGTGTTTTTTCCTTGTTGGCCTTAAAACACCAGTATCGTTAACTGTTGCATTGGGTTAAACGCCAAGTGATTGGGATCTATTTTTCTTTATGATGTGTGTGTGTGCGTGTTTGTGATTTGATCTCTCTTGCGTTTTTCTTTCATTTTTTTCCCTTAACCTTAAAACAAAAACATATTAACATTGAATTTAACTTTTGCAACAAATGCGAAACGAAAAATAAAAATGGGGTGGATATCTCATGTTGCTGCTTGGGTTAAATGTAATTTGAATACTTATTCCGACTGAACTTGCCATGGCATGGCTCAGTTCGAAACTATGCTGCGCGCCTTTCGAATTGTCTTTGGCTTTTGTTACGCTTTCCACGGTAGCAGAGTTTCTTTCCTCCCATTACCAGTTGTGGGACGGACTAGCCTCCGGTAATTGATATGTGTGCCACGGAAAAGAGTTTCCTTTACAATTTAATGGTTGCAATATCTTTTTGTCAAGTAGTGAATGTGTGTGAATTTTACCACAAAGAAAATGGGACCCTTTTAACTTGTTTTTTTTTAAAGCTAAATTAAATGATTTCAATACTTTTTAATACGAAATGGGGATATGACATTATTTCGTAAAACAAAGCCGGAAAGAGTATTATAAATTGTTTCTATGGAAATTTTCTTGTTTTGCAAATCGGTTTACTTTAAATGTACTTTCCTATATTCTTAAAAACTTTATTTAAAGAACATTTTTATAAAAAAAAATTTAATTTAAAACCATCCGTAAATTTTTATGAATTTGACCGGCATATTTTCTGTTCCAAATTCTCAAAGTTGTTTTTGTTTAAAATTTAGCTTTTTTTCTGCATTCACAAAATCTCGCAATAGATTTAAAGAACATTTCAATAAAGACAATTTTAATTTTAAACCAGACGTAAATTTTTATGAAATTGGCCGGCTATTTTCTGTCTCAGATTCTCTAAGCTGATTTTTAAAACTGACCTAAGTAAAAAGTTCTGTGCTGAACTGAAGTTGTCGCCTTCTGCTAAGTAAAAGATTGGGATTAGTACAAAGTCCATTATTTTTCAAATTCTAAAAAAATATTTATATCCCTTTTTATAATGTTTTCAAAAAAAAAGAGAAGTTACGAGTAATTATGAATAAGTGTCAGAAACTAACAAGAAAGCGAAAATATAGAAGAAAATTTAAAGGTTCTTTATTTTTTGTTATTTTTAAGGTATTGAATTTATTCTGTATAAAGACCTTAATATAAAAAAGCAAAATAACCAAAATTTGATTGGAACAAATTTTAACCTGCACCACTCTGATATGCAGCAGCGCACAGTGGGAAAATTACGAAAAAAATTGGAAATAATTCGGCCATTTCGTTTGTAATGGTCCGATTTAAATGAAAATTTACATTGACCTTCTTGAAGTGCTACTGAGCTTAAGTTTTGAATTCCATGCATCTGTGTTTAACAGGTGCTGCACAGTGGGCCCTCAAAGTTGGTCACCTCGAGTTAAAATTTTCTTTTTCAAGCCGCCAAAAGCGTATTTGTTTTTGATCGTAATAATTTTTTCTTTAGTGAAATCTGCTGGACAAACCCAACCAAAAATGTTATTACAAATTTTTTCATATCTCGTACAATAAAAAAGATATCGGGACTTAAAGTTTTTTTTTCGAAAAATTTGCTTTGGATTTTCTGGGATTATTTTATTTTTGGGAATCAGTTTTAGGTGAATCGGGGAAAATTTAATCCTGGTTTAAAGAAAACACTTTGGTTAATGTTTTAAAAAAAGAATTGTAGCAAAATCACCAATAATATGAAAATGCCAGCTGTTCAAAGTCAACTATTGCGAAAAAAGTGGGATTTTGAGTGTTTTACGGCGAAAAGGTACCTTTACTCTTATGTCAATAACTTTAATGTTTCTTAAGTAACATACAAAAAATTTGCATTTATTTCAAAGAAAACTTTATGCTTAATACAAATAATAAGCAATTGTGACCCTAGTCGGTACTTTTCTTGCTCCAGGCGTCTCCAAATATGGGCATTTTTTTCAAAAAAAATTGAGTTTGAGCTCAAATAAAAAAAATCGCCACACTGCTGGCCCAATTTGGTGCTATAAGTCAGTTAACTACATATGTTTTCTAAAATCCCAAGCAAAGAAATTTTGCGGGAGGCCATTTCTAGGACAAAAAAAATGAGTTTTTGTTAAAAAATCCCATTTCTGGGATTTTGTTTTCCCCTGTGTCAAATTTTAGAAAAGTGGCAACTCCAATTTTTTTTTTGAATAAGTTTTTCATTATGTCACAAAAATATTGATACTACGTAAAAAAATCAGGTTTATATCTCCAACCAGCAAAATTTTACAGTGGTCTGAAATATTGACTTTTTTTGCTACCTTCACAAAAAAAATTTTTTTCTCGTTTTTATCAATTATTATTCAACATATTGAGTTAATTGCATTCTTTTTTATAATCTGTTAAAAATAGAGGTAATTACCTTTCCATTGGTGTATAAAAAGTATATTCTTTTATCTACACTTATAACAACACGTGCGCTGGAATAAGACCCCTTTGAGTAAAGTATGAATTTTATAGGTAAGAATACCAATTTTAAAAATTCTCGTACCTATCCATAAATAGCAAAAATATATATTTTTACCATTATTGTTTACCTATTGTGTAAAAACGGAAAATGGGTAGTATTGTATAGTATGGATCTAGGTACCTAAACATTCATTCTTATATGTTTTGGGGGAATACCTGTCCCCTATGTCCGGAATATTGTGCAACATTTTAGGCGAATGTACCTGGGTACATAAAAATTCATTGTTATAAATGTATTTTTGGGGAATACCTGGTATTTTAGTCAAGTATTAATTGCGGATATTATTGTGATTACCTGTAAGTATTACTCATTGATATAAGAACCGCCGATTTTGTATGGGTTTATCATAACAAATTAATCCGCCATGACGATAACACTCCTTGTTCAAGAACTTGTTGAATTTTTAAAAAACACCAAACTTCGGAAAATGGAGAACAGAGTAGCATATTTAATAGAGTGCATAGAGTCAACATATAGCGAGATAACACAATCTAACGAAAGCAGCAAAGTATTAAATTTTTTGAAAAAATTTGACCGGCTCATGGAGAAGTATCACAGGAATTATTCAAGATTACCAACTGAGTGGCTCGACAGTATAATTGAATTTAAAACTGTCCCTGCTTTAGTGGGTGCTCCTACTAAGGAATACGACGATCTATGTCCAAAGGCAAAGAAACAACGGTTGTCGGCTGAGATGGCAAATCATTCACCTTCAAAGATTTGTGATACATTCAAGGAATTACTGACGGTGGAAAATCGGCCATCTAGCGCAAAAAGAATTGCAGACGTGTTAACGGAAGCATCACCAAGGCGGCTCCAACGCATTGAAAGAAGTATTGCAACACCATGTCCTGGTTTTAGCGAGGAAGAAGCATTAGCTTTAATCATCGAATTGGGATTGAGTAAGAACAAGTACACTCATTTAAGAAGAATGCTGCTTGATAAAGGATGTGACATGTTTCCTGCATACAACCGAATAAAGGAACGAAAAATGGAAATTTTGCCAAACCCAGTGATAATTACAGAAAAGGCCGGCAGCGTTAGTTTGGAACTACTTCTCCAAAATACTGCCAGTAGGATAATAACAACATTGAATGAGGAACAACTAAAAAAAATCAACAACAGCCATCTTCAATTAATATGCAAGTGGGGATGTGATGGTTTGTCAGCACTTTCGGAATACAAACAATGCTCTGATAGCCAATCTACCCAGATCGAATTCAAGAGCGTATTCATGGCATCTTTGGTTCCTCTGAGGTTAAATTTAGACTCTACCTTACCTTCAACTTCGCGCAGAAAATCAAACCCTACTGAAGCAATATGGCGTAATCCAACACCTGGCTCCAAAATTTATTGCAGACCAATCTCCTTCGTATATCATAAAGAAACGAGTGATTTAACTAAAGCCATCACAGACAAATTAAAAGATGATATTTCGAGATTAGAAGATTTTGCATTTAAATTCGACAGGTATTCTATTACAATATCTTTTAAAATGTTCCTGACAATGGTAGATGGAAAAGCCGCAAACGATATTACAGGAAACAAATCTAGCTGGAAGTGTTTCATTTGCAATAAAAGCAAAGTTAATTTTTCAAACGCTTCGAATAATTCAGTAGTCAATGAAGATACCCTTGAGTTTGGAATAGCACCGTTACATGCTCGAATCAGGTTTCTAGAACACTTTCTAAACCTTGCTTATGACATTAAGTATAAATCTATACCAGGAAATGAAAGGAAAAACATTCGAGCTAACAAAGAAATGCATGAAATGAGAGCAAGTGAAAAAAAAAGAATTCAAGATGCATTTAAACAACAAACTGGCCTAAATATTTCTAAACCACGCTCGAACTTTGGGAATACAAATGATGGAAACACTGCCAGAAGATTCTTCGCAGACTATAATACAGCTGCAGAAATAACTGGAATCAATAAGGAGTTGATTCGAATGGTTAATATATTGCTTTTAGCTCTGAATTCCAAACAAAAGATTAATTCCGATAAATTTGGAGTTTACGCCGAACGAATTTTAAAAATGCTTGCTGATCTCTATCCCTGGAAAGATCTAACGCCAACTATACACAGAGTCCTGTTCCATGGGAAACAAATAATCGAGTCTCACCTTCTCCCTATAGGCGAGTTAACTGAAGAACCACAAGAAGCTAGAAATCGAGACTTCAGATATGTTCAACAATTTTCCACAAGAAAATGCTCAAGAATAGCACAAAACGAAGACTTACTTAATAGTTTATTATTATCTTCAGATCCTTTTTTATCCTCCATGAGAAGTAAGTTGACTTCGTACCACGAAATGACGCATGGAGACGAAGAAGAATTTTCTGATTTATTAGATATGCTGGACGTGGAATAAAATCATTTAAGTTTAATGTTTTTTAATTATAAGATTTATTTAAATGTTAATTTATTTAAAAAAAAGTTTTTCACAAAAAATGAAGTCAATAGCATCTTTTTATTCAAATTTTCTATCTGCAACAATTAAATTACTTTTTTGCGATTGGAAATGTGTAAATTTGATTTTTTTTAAATGCAACAACATTGCTATTTACCAAAAAAATTAATATTTTACTCAAAGGGGTCTTATTCCAGCGCACGTGCTGTTATAAGTGTAGGTAAAAGGATATACTTTTTATATACCAATGGAAAGGTAATTACCTCTAGTTTTAACAGATTATAAAAAAGAATGCAATTAACTCAATATGTTGAATAATAATTGATAAAAACGAGAAAAAAAAATTTTTTTGTGAAGGTAGCAATAAAAGTCAATATTTCAGACCACTGTAAAATTTTGCTGGTTGGAGATATAAACCTGATTTTTTTACGTAGTATCAATATTTTTGTGACAAAATGAAAAACTTATTCAAAAAAAAATTGGAGTTGCCACTTTTCTAAAATTTGACACAGGGGAAAACAAAATCCCAGAAATGGGATTTTTTAACAAAAACTCATTTTTTTTGTCCTAGAAATGGCCTCCCGCAAAATTTCTTTGCTTGGGATTTTAGAAAACATATGTAGTTAACTGACTTATAGCACCAAATTGGGCCAGCAGTGTGGCGATTTTTTTTATTTGAGCTCAAACTCAATTTTTTTTGAAAAAAATGCCCATATTTGGAGACGCCTGGAGCAAGAAAAGTACCGACTAGGGTCACAATTGCTTATTATTTGTATTAAGCATAAAGTTTTCTTTGAAATAAATGCAAATTTTTTGTATGTTACTTAAGAAACATTAAAGTTATTGACATAAGAGTAAAGGTACCTTTTCGCCGTAAAACACTCAAAATCCCACTTTTTTCGCAATAGTTGACTTTGAACAGCTGGCATTTTCATATTATTGGTGATTTTGCTACAATTCTTTTTTTAAAACATTAACCAAAGTGTTTTCTTTAAACCAGGATTAAATTTTCCCCGATTCACCTAAAACTGATTCCCAAAAATAAAATAATCTCAGAAAATCCAAAGCAAATTTTTCGAAAAAAAAACTTTAAGTCCCGATATCTTTTTTATTGTACGAGATATGAAAAAATTTGTAATAACATTTTTGGTTGGGTTTGTCCAGCAGATTTCACTAAAGAAAAAATTATTACGATCGGACCACAAATACGCTTTTGGCGGCTTGAAAAAGAAAATTTTAACTCGAGGTGACCAACTTTGAGGGCCCACTGTGCAGCACCTGTTAAACACAGATGCATGAAATTCAAAACTTAAGCTCAGTAACACTTCAAGAAGGTCAATGTAAATTTTCATTTAAATCGGACCATTACAAACGAAATGGCCGAATTATTTCCAATTTTTTTCGTAATTTTCCCACTGTGCAGCGTTCGCATTTACTACTCCGTAGCAGCAAGAGCTTAACAAATATTGCTATGCTCTCGCTACCGCTCCCACTTTGAACAGAGCCCTAGCAGAGCCATAGCCGAAAAATGAAAAAGTATTTGCTCTGCTCTGCTTGTAGTTCTGTCGCGTCATAAACTATAGCAATAGAAACAGGCAAACATCAAATGATGTGCTCTGCGTAGCCATAGCGGGAGCTGAAAACAGAGCGAGATGAGAGCAGATCAAGTGAAATTGTTTTTATTTACTATGGCTCTTCTGCATTTTTGTTTTTGCTAAAATTCTGTGTTTGTTTGGACGTTTTTGTTTTTGCTACAATTCTGTGATCTTTATTTTATTAATGTGTAGGTTAATAAATTGAAAGTTTCTATTCGTATAAGCTCTTATTCCTATTTACTTAATACAAACTTTAATTTAATTTAAATATTGTGACTGAATAAAATATGGTTTTAATTTTTCAATTTATTAACCTACACATGAATAAAATAAAGATCACAGAATTGTAGCAAAAACAAAAACGTGCAAACAAGCACAGACTTTTAGCAAAACAAAAATACAGAAGAGCCATAGTAAATAAAAACAATTTCACTTGATCTGCTCTCATCTCGCTCTCAGTTTTCAGCTCCCGCTATGGCTACGCAGAGCACATCATTTGATTTTTGCCTGTTGCTATTGCTATAGTTTATGACGCGACATAACTACAAGCAGAGCAGAGCATATACTTTTTCATTTTTCGGCTATGGCTCTGCTACGGCTCTGTTCAAAGAAAGAGTGGTAGCGAGAGCAAAACAAAATACTACGAAGTAGCGTAGCATTTTCAAACGCTGATATGCAGAATAGCGAGCTTAAAAAGACTGCTGCTCAACATCGAGACATGAGTTTGACAGTACATGTCTAGAAATATGAGAAATCGTGTACAATTACATATAAGTACATAACCATACGTCTATGTTTCATTGTTATACCCTCCACCATACAATGGAGGGTATATTAGTTTTGTCAATCTGTCTGTAACACCTTGAAATAATCATCGGAGACCCAACAAAGTATATATATTCTTGATTCTCGTAAAATTCTAAGACGATCTAGCCATTTTGTCCGTCTGTTGAAAACACGATAGAGCCTGCATGAAAACAGCTAGGGAGCTGAAATTTGGCACAACATGTGTAGTTAACCTAGCATAGTTGGTATTTAAAATGGGCTACATAGCTCTACGCGAAGTTGGTGTTGGAGACCCTCAACCGATACTACCTCATAAAAATTAGTTTTTTATTTGGAAATATCCGTCCAGTTTCTTGAGCAAAATCACGGAAATTTTGCAAATAATAATCTCTATATAGGCGCAATCATATATGTAAAAACGGCCTTATGGGCCTTGAGAAATAATGTGACTATAACTCACTACAAACTATCTCACTGACCTATCGAAATGAAATTTTACACATCAAGGTTTCTATATATAACACGCTTCTACGCTGAATTCGGTTGAGATCGGAAAAGTCCTACTGGTACCTCCCACACTAACGGTCTTATGGGCCTTGAAAAATAATATGACAATAACTCACCACACACTTGACCTATCGAGACGAAATTTTCGGCATAAAGAATAATATATAGAACAGACTTTGCGCTAAATTTGGCTAAGATCGGAAAGACCACATAAACGGTCTCATGGGCCTTAAAAATAATAAGACAATAACTAACTACAAACTTGACCTATCGAGATGAAATTTTATACATAAAGATTTTTATAAAGAACACACCTCTGTGATAAATTGACCTATCCACATGCTTGACCTATCGAAATGAAATTTTGCACATAAAGATTTCTATATAGAACACACTTCCGCACCAAATTTGGTTTTATTTGGGAATCTGGTGGAGGGTATCCAAAGTTCGGCACAGCCAAACTTAACTTTTAGTTGTTTTTTTTTACATTTCTTGGAAATACACATATTTCTATAGTAGTAGGGAGCGTTTTTTATGCTTAGGGCCTTTGAATACAGCCACGAAACTTAGTCAAATCTCCATGTCAGGAATGTAAAATAGGGTTTTTTTATTTAATACTTTTCGCTCTTAAAAAACGTAATTTTTCGATCCCGGTATCAAAAACAAGAAAAGATTTTTAGTTTTTAAAACTAATTTTATTGAAACAAGAAATGAAAAACAAGTGGAACCATTAGGTTCGGCCGTGCCGAAACTTATAAAAACGTATATGTGACAGCGCATAGAGAAAGGGAGCTAAGGGTAAAAAAATCAATTTTCATTTTTTTGATGTGGACAACATCTGGGCATCGAATGAGACCGATCCTATGCCCCAAAAGTGTTCCCTCCCAGAGATATGCGCGTTTTATGAAAGTGAAGTCGACGATTCTAAGCGCAAATAAAGGGTGTCCCAAGAAGAACGCAATTTTTAAATCTGGCAACATTCGAAGTGTCATTGTTTGACATTTGAACAATTGTTATTGTTTGTTAGTAGAAGGTACGAGGTTAGTAAAAATGGAGCGCTACACGAATGAACAACGCATTCTCATTGTGAAATTGTTTTACCAAAATGGTGAAAATTTTTGCGGCTACAGTTCGCAAATTGCGATCAATTTAGGGTCACAATAATGCTCCAAAAGAGTCAACTGTAAAGAGTCTGTTAGTGATGTAAAGACAACAACGCGCCATCGACCAGGTCGATCGACCGAAAATGTCGCAGCTGTACGTGATGATGTCGCTCAAACTCCATCCACCTCAATTCGACACCGAGCTCAGCAAATTGGTGTCTCCAAATCCACTTTGCAGCGAATTTTGACGAAAGATTTGCATCTTCATGCATACAAAAATTCAATTGACTCAGGAACTGAAGCCAGCTGACCATGGACAGCGAAGGGAGTTCGTTAATTGGGTATTGGAGAGACAACATGAAAATGCTGATTTTGCCGATAAAATCATCTTCAGTGACGAGGCCCATTTTCATCTTGATGGCTTCGTCAATAGGCAGAATTGTCGCATTTGGGGTGCGGAAAATCCTCGAGTGATTCACGAGAAGCAAATGCATCCTCAACGTGTCACTGTGTGGTGAGGTTTTTGGGCTGGGGGAATCATTGGACCTTTTTTTATGAAAATGAGGCAGGTCAAGCGCAAACAGTCAATGGTGTTTTGGTATCGTGAAATGATAACCAGTTTTTTCTTGCCTAGAATTGAAGAAATGAATGTGGAGGGCATGTGGTTCCAACTAGACGGCGCCACATGTCATACAGCCAGAGAAACAATTCAATTGCTGCATCAGTCATTTAAAAATTGCGCTCTTCTTGGGACACCCATTAGAAAGGGACCTAATCTTTAAAATGGCTCTCCTGAACTGAACTGGTTTCTAACTTTAGGTCCCTTTCAATTTTGCGCGTCACATATACCTTTAATCATAGATTCTTGTCCAATATGAAATTTTGTTCAATGGGGCAGGGCATTGAACATGCGACCATTCGCTTCCCTATTGTTTCTCAGTTCGGGCCTTAGGGGAGTTCGAAAGGGACAATAATTTTGCCCGAAAATTCATCTTTTCTGAAGAAGAGCATTTTTGTCTAGGTGGCTTTCTTAAGTACCAAAACTGTATCATCTGGGTATCGAAAACCCACACGTTACCGTCAAGAAGCCAATTCAGCCTTAAGACATAAACTTGAACGATATTTGGCTAAATACTACGCAGCCGACGCCACATTCGATTTTTTGCGCTTTCAGTTCGGTTATTAGTTGTTTCAGCGATGTCAAATGGTCACCTGGGAGCTGCAATTTGACGTCATTCATTTTGTTTATTATACGAGTAGTATATCTTAAAGGACCTATGCTTTGCAAACCATCTACTAATAATGTGGGACCTTAAGGCGTGTATCGAACGTGTCTTTCGTGAGATAAAGCCGGAAATAGTCACCAATATTTTAGAAAAACTAAAAAAAATTATCTAAAAAAATTCTTCGTCAAAGTTCCAAAAAAAATATCTAAAAATTTTTTTAATCAAAACAACAAAAAAATTGAAATTCGGTAGTAAATATTGTTGCTCATTATTACATTCATACAAAATTATCATAGTGAAAATTCCAAAATATCTCTTAAAATATTAATTGTTCAAGTCGAAGAACGAAAAACTTGATTTTTAAAATATTTTTCTAAAATAATAATCTTAAAATTAAAATAAACAAGTACTCGTATATACGAATTTCACAATATTTATTAGAAATTAAACGTATGTCTATACTTAACCTTGCAATATACTTATATAATAATGCTGAAAAGCCAAATATGTATATGTTTTTTGATTTTTAAAATATTTTTCGAAAATAATAATCTTAAAATTAAAATAAACAAATACTCGTATATACGAATTTCACAATATTTATTAGAAATTAAACGTATGTCTAAACTAAACCTTGCAATATACTTATATAATAATGCTGAAAAGCCAAACATGTATATGTTTTCTATCGGTAATATTAAATGAAATTATATGCAGGACACCAAAAAACAATCAGAAAAACACAGTTCTACGATTCTCTGTCTACGTCGAGAGTTGCAGATGTTTTATTACAAATGAATAAAACCCGAGCCTATTAAATGCTTCGAGCAACCGGTTTCCGATTTTCTTACCAGTTCGAAACTTAAATAATGATAGTATTATTTTTTTCAAATAATACATATCTTTGATAAATTTCTCTGTTCGGTTTTTTTACATTCTCTACATCTTTCGAAAAAATGATACAGTTCTGTGATATTAGTATTTAAGTTTCCTCCTTCTGTGATTTTTACATTGTATAAATATTTATTTTATTATTTATTACTTGTGTCGTGAAGTCCAGTTTTTTTTAATAAAATTAGTAATTGTTCATGATGTAAACTAAATCCACATTTAATAAATTTCTTCTGATGAATTTGGAAACAAACCAACGAAACGTTGAGAAAAAAATTAAATAATTTATAAGTAGTTTTTTTTACATCAAAACATATAACTTGACCATCACAGTCCATATATATAAAAAATACAACGAAAGAAATAAACAACAAATTGGTCATTAAAAAAAAGCTGAATAAAAACTTTTTTATTTTGTTTTTTATTTCAATTGGATGAAAGTATTTTTTGCTTTATTTATTTTGATAAATATCGTTTTAATAGTTTTACCTAGACTAAAATATTTTTTTTTCAACTTTTGACAATTTCATAAAAATCCTTCAAGATTTTTTTCATTTTCAACACAATTGTTTATAAAACACAAAATTATAAACTTTTTAAGTATTAAAGTCGAAGTTCTTACCAAGCACTTTTATCGGAGGTACTCTTCTATAGAAGCTTTATCAATAGGGTGGTCCATTTAAAATTTTTAAATGACAAAGTGCAGCCTTTCATATAAACCACAGATTTAAAAAAATTATCTGTACTTCTTTCTTCAGCCGATTCAACTTTTAAATCTCTCAACCTGTAAATCTGCTCTGATTTTCCTTAATTTTAAAAACCTCCATTCTTGGGCCAAAAGTGTGGTAATTTAAATCAGATCAAACCATATTTACTATCTGAAGTTTGATAGCTGTAAGATAGACAGCAAAGGGTAGACGGACAGAAAGCGGTCGAAACTTCCAAAAAAAAACTTGAAGTAAATACACTAAACTTTACGATTTCACAATAGATTATAAAATATATTAAAAAAAGGAATTTTAAAACTGTTTTGTTTATTATTTTCCCTTTCAAATGTCAATCACCAAATATTTAAAATAAATCAAAAATGACTAAGGGGTAAAAAAATTTTCTTTCCAGGACTAAGATTTTAAGGTGTTTTTTGAATACACTCTGATTTATTTAGAAATAAACCCTCTGCAGGTGATTCTGTTTACTCCTGATTAGAAAAGAAATGTTTGAGAATAAGAACGTCCGACTAAGTTGTAGAGGTTCTCAGATTTTCCTTTTAGAAAACAATGAAAAATAAAATATCTTTTATTTAATCGTTACTTAAACTCCCCTAATTTATATTTTTATCTTTTTAAGCAAACACTTGAATTTCATCACAGCCCATTTATTAATTTACCTTTTTCCTTAACCATTTCAGGTTCACCGTGGCACGTTGAAATCATGTCCACACCCGGTCTAACAGCATTGGGCGAATCGACCCGTCTTGTACCCGCCAATACACCGGCGGTTTTTGATATACTGCCGCCTCCTGGTCAAAGCCTTGCGAAAGGCGAGTGCGTGGCAACAGTTTTGGGTCCTAACAAGACCAAACTGAATGCCAGAGTCACCCACGAGGCGGCAAACGGTGCTGCACGCATCGAGTTCGTACCCACCGAAGTTGGTACGCACGTCATCGAGGCCTCCATCAACGGTACGAAAATCTCCGGTGGCCCCTTGATTGCCAAAGTCTACGATTCCAGTCTCATACAAGTCACTGATGTCAATGGCGGCGTTGTCGGCCAGCCATGTCAGTTTCGTGTCGATGCCAGTGCCGCTGGCGAGGGACAATTGGAAATTTCTATAAACGAGGGTGAGGTGCCCAATCACGTTCAGGTGGTGGGTGGTGGCCGTTGTTTGGTATCATTCACGCCCGAACAGGCGAAACCCCATTTGATCGATATCAAGTTTAATGGTGAGACCGTACGAGGTTGTCCATTCGTCTGCCAAGTGGCGGACACTTCACGCGTCATGTTGAATTTGTCGAATTTGGAACTGGTACCGGTGAATAGACCAGCCTCATTCCATATCACTGTAAGTGGTGGTGGTGCTGCCGAATTGGCTGTCAGTGTGCGAGGTCCTCACGGCGAATTGCCTGTGCGTGTTACAGGAGATATTCACGCCGGATTCACGGCGGAATTCACGCCCACCAATGTGGGTGGCCACTCGATAAATGTGGAGTACAACGGCTTCCCCGTGCAGGGTACGCCGTTCTTGGCGAAATCATATGATGCCACCAAAGTAGTGGTGGGTAGTGTATCGCGTGGTACAGTCGGTCGCCCAGTGCAGTTTACGGTCGATGCCGGAGATGCGGGTGAAGGCAATTTGGAGATAACAATATCGGCCAAGGGCCAGAATATACCAACGCAAGTGCATCCTCAAGGTAGTGCAAGGTAAGTGAAAATATAACATGAATGCAAATCTGAAGAGAGTTTCAATGTCCCTTTGTTCCATCCTTTAGGTTCTCCGTTTCCTTTGTTCCGACCGAGGCATGTGAGCACACCATCAACGTTTCGTTTAACAAAATGCCCGTTCCGGGTTGTCCCATCACAGTGAGCATAAGCGGCGGCATGTCTGGTCCCCAGGTATCGCTGGGCGGGCCCGGACCCGTACACCAATCGAATTCTTTTGTTATCAACCACAACGGCGGTCGTTTAGAGGATGTTGAAGTGAATGTTGAAGGTAAAGTATTGATTTAGAGCCAGCGCAAACGAAATGTTGCATACAAAATTTTCATAATTTATGTGTTTTATTTACTAAACTAATATTGAAAATATGGTTTATAGATGTTTTATACTTTATTTGTTTTTAACGACAATTGGTTGTTAATTATCACAATTCGTTAAAAAATATCACTGTTAAATAAGTTTTCGTTAATTTTTTCATTCTTGAGCATGTTTTCCAAAACACATCATCTTTTCAATTCAAAACAATCCCTATCTTTCTGCAAGAAACAATTTGTTTAAAAGTCTTTTCGTTTTTTATCGATTCAATTCACCGTTCAAGCACATCTTTCCGTTTTTATTAACCATATTTTTGTTTTGTTTTCTTATATTTCCTTATCGTCCCCTTTTCGTTTGTATGCATGAGTTTATATAAATTTTTGTACATTTGCTGTTGAGTTAGTTTTAGAATTTAGATGTAAGGTCAGAAAAGTACTGTATTTTTGTAGATAAGGTTAATATCTTTTAAGTATTGAAATCAATGCACACTTCGTCGTACATAGTTCCCAGCAAAAGGCCTATGTGAACATTTTGGAGTTTTTTTTATTGTCGCTTTTAGTAGTCCTATTCCACATACATGTACCCACCAAATCGTTTTTCGATAACTTTACTGGTTTAGAATTTAGAAAAAGGCATATTTTCATTGCTTTATAGAAACTATCATAAAATTATTGTTAAAGGCCTATGTGTTTTTCTTCACACAGGCCTTTTAAATTTCTAAATCAATAATTCCATATGGTTCAATATGGTCCAGATCATTAACAGTTAATTGTCATTCCATAGAACTACTTTGTACTTAATTTTGTCCAGATCAGACAATAAATGTGGCTTCCAGAGCGTCAGGACCTACAATCGGGAGGAAACTTTGTACGAGGGCTGTATAAAACCATGGACCGATATGGTCTAAATTATAAACAGTTAATTTCCATGCCATAAAACTACTTCGTGTTAAATTCCCTCGAGATCAGACTATAAATCCAGTTTCTAGAGCACCCCGTACCTGAACTTGGGAAGGCCACATACCCCAGGTCTATATCAAAACAATTACCGATTTAGCCCATATTCAATACTAATAGGCTTTGTTCCAAAGTCAGTTTCATACCTAGTTTTAGCCGTCTAAGTCAATCCCATGTACTGACTTTTATACAAAATACCCCCAGAAAGTGGGATTTTTACACATGTTGTTTAAATCCTTTGATAGAGAACCTTTTTTCCTCTGAATGGATTTGGTCCATTATAAATCACAAACAGCTTGCAACAACAATAAATTCCTCCGCAAAGCGTGGACTTTTTAGGTTTAATATTGTGACCGCTATTGTGCTTTCAATAGACACACTAACGGACGGGCAGACATTGCTAGAGCGCTTTAAAATTGTACGCTGATCTAAAACATTGTAGGGTATCAGAACGATATTTTGAGGTGTACCAAACGAAATGCCATATTTGGAAAATTATCAATTTCTTTTTATTTTAGTACCGAAAAGGCAATACAAAAAGGGCCTATGTGAGATTTTTGTATAAGTATATATTGGTGTGTCATTCAAAATCGAGCCTTAAACTCAAATTGTTGTTCTAGTAAAACGTGGCAAATCTACAGGATGGAGAGCGGTAATTTGCTTATTTGGGAATGAAATAAAAAAATTATAAACCTTAGAAAAATTAATTTTATATTTTAATTATATTAAACAGTCAAGGGAATTTTTAAATTACATGGTTTTAAATAGTGTCGACCTTCGCACACTCTAACAAGCATGTCGACTGGTATTCTACCAATTTCAGCCTCAATATTATCAATTAGGTCTTCCAAGGTGTTGGGACGATCGATATACACCTTCGACTTCAGCTAACTCCAAAGGAAAAAAACTGCATGGGGCTAAGTCTGGTGAGCGTGCCGACCAGTTCACATCACCCTTAAAAAAGATAAGCCGTCCAGGAAACATTTGCCTCAAACAATTCATGGTAACCCTCGCAGTGGCGCCATCCTGCTGGAACCATGTATCCTTTCAAGACCCGACTGAAAAAAATCCAGGAAATGCCAAGAGCATAGCGTTTCGGAGATTGCAGTACTCCTGCTCTAACTCTCTCGATGCTTTGTAGTGTTTTAATCCTTCGCTCAAGTCTCCTTCGTACACATGACTCATTCCCTGCTGTTCTCAATGAGGTTAACCAATTTACAATTGATTGCCGTCCAGGAACACGTCCGCATGGGGAAACAGCGAATCGTAAACGAAAAGCACGCTGCACTGCAATGATCGAGTGCGCATTTGAAAAATACGCTTCAACACAAAATGACCTCTCCTCACGCTTAAATCTTATAAAAGTTAAGCAGCCGACAAGTAATTCAGCATTATTTCTAACGGCCTAAAATTTAATAATTTTCGATGTAGAAAACATATCCGAGTTCTGAAAAGAATCCGGTTGTAAATAAGTTTTTTTACATCAACTTAAACAAATTAAAACTTCATTAACTTCGGCCAGACCGAATCTTTTACACCCTTCACTGTTAAGTTTATACTTAAAAAGTGCAATTTTTCCGAGATACCTTTAGTCTTCTAAAGGGAAATATTCTCCCCCTAGACCGATTTTGCACATTTTCAAATATAAAACAGCTCATAGGCAATTATCGTGCAATATTACAGAGTCCGATTTTTTGTATTGACCGTTGTCGTGCTTTCAACAGACACAGGGACGCACGGGCATTTATAAGAATTATAATTTTACGAAGATAACTTGAGCACTCATTATTTTACAGAAGAATAAAAAAGTAAGTAGGTGGTCCTACTACAACGCATGATGTTAATTGCAATTAAAACAAAAAGTTTTGAGAGAATTGTTTTGATGTTTTTTTTTATTTTTATAGAAGGATCGATGACAATTACGTGTGAAACAAAATATTGGCCAAAGACTAGCAACGAATTCGATGACATACAGTATCGGACAAAACATTTGGAACTCATAAGCCAAATTCAGTTTCTACTACGAATTTTGAAATTAATTATTTTTTATTTCGCATATTTATGTAAAATTTTGAGGTTTGTTACTTAGACAATACTGTGTGTTTTGCGTTCTGTAATCATGAGTTTGCATAACTGCGGTACCTAGTACGAAAGTAATTCTTGTTTTGACACGATAAAACAATTCCAACTCTACAATTGTTGTAGAAAATCGTTCCAAACCCGTAATGTTTTATTTTGTTTTGAAAATTTTCGCAGTTTTTTGACAGAAGGAATCGTAAATATAAATTGAAAAAATAAACAAAAAACACGCGGCCGTAGTCATACGGATTTATCCTTAAAAAAGGAACCGAATAAGTTTGGCGAAGCTTTACGAAAGCTTTTTGTTAACGATTTTAAGCAAGAAATTTCCCAAAAATAACTCTAATAAATGTTAAGTGCATAAATCGTCCATTTCGCGATTTTTGTTCCGTTTCCAAAAAAGGAAGGTCGGCCTCGAAAAACTGACCAAGAACAGACTCGTTGTTAGTGAGAGAGGGTAAAAAGTTTTCTTTTAAATCTGCCCCTAAACTAGTAATCGAATTGAATTTACCAGTCAGCGCAAGAACTATTTGCCGACGTCTTGCTGACCCTGCGAAAAAGCCGATGATATCCAATCGAAACGAATGTAGTTCGCCAAAGAACACATTAACTGGACAGTTTAGCGGTGGCGGAAAGTGCTTTTCAGTGATGAATCGAATTTTAATCTTGTTGAAAGTGATGACATAACCTACCTAAGAAGACCCAAGTGGCAAACAGCTTCAGAAAGGGTTTTGTGTTAAGACCGTCAAGCAGGGAGGGGCCACGACACGGTCTGGGTTGTCAGAAAGAGTTTTGAGTTAAGACCGTCAAGCAGGGAGGGGGCCACGGCATGGTCTGGGATATTTTTCGGCTAATGGGCTAGGTCCACTGCATCGAATTAAGTTAAGAGTCCGTGCCCCGACGATGCAAGACTGTTATGGAAAATAAAGGATTCGTCGCTACGAAATATTAGAAATTAGGCCTTTGAACACAAGATGTTATCGAGTTGCAATTGTTTTGTCTTATTCGAATTGAAACATAGCTGGTTTTTAGTTTCATAAAATTTGAAATTTTAATGAAATCAATTTAAGTTAAATCTAAAATATTAATTAAAGTCTATAAAATATAAAAATAAAATTGGAATATTTTAACTCTACATGTTTTCTTATGACAAAATAATGAAATGTAGATGACAGTTGCAAATGTTTTGTCCAATACTGTACCTCTATCCGATGATCCATGTTTTCAATGACCTTGAGACATAATGGAGGTTCAATGTCGTTAATGTGCCGAATTATCTCATCGTCAAGCTCTTGAATTGTTTTTGGCTAATTGAAGTACACTTTTTCTTTTAAATATCCCCAGAGAAAGAATTCTACTGGTTTCAAATAACATGATCGTGGCAGCTAGTTAATATCGCCACGACGACAAGTCTAGGTTAAAGACTCTTCTGCCACACTATCGCGAACAACTTCCATGTTTTCGTCAGATCGAACTGGGCGAGCATGCAGGTGTTTTTCACATTTTCTACAGATCCGATTTGCAGAAATTTAAGCACAATTCTCACACTAGTCGATTATTCTGATCAAAAAAATCAGGAAGTGCTTTAAATGAATTTAGATTTGAACGGCCATTTTCGTAAAAATTCAAAAATATTACCGCGCTGCTCAATTCTTTCCCTTTCATGATTGAATTTGTAAAACACTAAAACAAATAAATTTCAAATTGAGTTGAGCAAAAAACTTGACTTACAATTTATATCGTGCATTATGGTTGGACCACCCTTTAGATAATCTAAAAAGACTTGACAATCTGTAATGCTACTTTAAATAAACACGTCCAACACAAAACGTAATTTACGGCCATTCTATATTAAGCCATGGTTGTACTTATACTTTTTAACAGATCCCATTAATATTCGAAGAGTTGCAAAGAGAATAAGAAATTTAGTACCCACACCATCCTTCGGTGGATGGTGTACGAATCGGGCAATTGGAATAATATTGGAACAAATTTTAATATTGATAACTGCTCTTATTTATATACTTTCCACCATAAGATGGATCTGTAGTGTTCGGCGTCGACTGAACAGGTCACACCTTTGTCGTTTTTGAAAAAGAACAAAATAATGTGGTAATGCAAGGCAGAGAAAATTATTCGGAATTACTTTTAAGAATATACAAAATATTAGAAACCTCATTTTGTTTTTATTATTTGATCTCTGTTTTTAATATGTTTACAAATTTCCAGTACTTTTCTGAATTAGTTCGAGGCTCTTATTAGGAACTCCTTAACTTTAAAAAATATTTCAGTCCAATAGGCCCTGCAAATAATGAATAAACCCCTTTTGATATCAGGCCGGTCAAATAAAAGGCGTTGCCATAATAATGTTCTGCGCAAAAGCCATGTATCTCTTAAAAGGAAACAGAAAAAAATAAAATTACTACGATAATTTTTTTAAAATATTTTATAAACTCCGAATCCTCAAGTTTGAGTTACGAGTTAACGTTCAATTTTCCAGTTAGTATCACTCTAGCCAAATATGTCTTAAAGGTTAAGGGGTGTAGAACCCTATTATCAGTTTTCAAAGGCGTAGTTTTTGGAAATGGATGACAATAAAGCCAAATTTATTTGGTCTTACACATCACTTTAGCTTGAAAGAAGTTAAATCAATTGAATTATATCTTTGATGCTCCAAATCCAAGTTTCTTTTTTCAAATTCAACAGAAGAATTAACAAACATTTATTTTGTTCAGCATTCATTCAGAATTTAATATTAACCTGGCCGCTTCGACTGGCTTTGCATCTGTGCATATTGTCAACATAATTTTGCTTGCTTGATAATATCAGGGGATCTACCTAGAAATATTTTTTTAAAATAAAAAAAATACAAAAATTTAAATCAAGTGTGGAATCTTTAATGGTTATTCGAAAGGACATTTTATGCCATTTATTTTTTGAATATAATTTCCTTTAAAGTATGGCCACAACAACGCCC
Source organism: Hydrotaea diabolus (assembly GCA_963513945.1). Classification (NCBI taxonomy): domain Eukaryota; kingdom Metazoa; phylum Arthropoda; class Insecta; order Diptera; family Muscidae; genus Hydrotaea; species Hydrotaea diabolus. The sequence goes on along the minus strand of OY740720.1, from coordinate 27,621,965 downwards.
TATAATGTCCATTCTGAGGGTCCAATTTTAAATTAATCATTCTAGCATTTCGACCGGTATGGCGTAAATGACACGCGTAATATTGGCTTCCAAAACCTGAATTGTAGCTGGTTTGTCTTTGACTTTGGACTTTACGTAACCCCAAAGAAAAATATCTAAAGGTGTGTTACTACTCGATCTAGTTGGCCAACTCACCTGTCCAAAACGTGAAATTAGCTGTTTTTCGAAATGAACTCTCAATAGATCCATTGTTTGAGCAGCAAGTGGCACCGTCCTGTTGAAACCAAGTGTCGTCAAGATTACGGGCTTCAGGTAGCACAAAGGTCGATATCATGGCGTGATAGCGATCACCATTCACGGTTACGTTCCGGCCATCATCATTTTTGAAAAAATATGCACCGCACCAAACCGTGGTTTTCTCTGGGTATAATGGCACCTCTTGAACCTCTTATTGTTGCTCTTCAGTCCAAATGTGGCAATTTTGTTTATTGACTTTGCCGTTGAGCCAGAAATGGGCCTCATCACTGAACAACATTTTGATCGAAAACAGCGGATCTTCCCGTTTCTCACCGAACGCTCATTTCCATAATACGGTTGCCAACAACTGACTAACAATTAAAAATCTGTTAAGATTTGTGGTGGACTGTAGAGATTTGAACAAAAAGAAAAAGCTTTTGGGGCCACTTGGTAGCACTGTGTTGTACTACGAGTATTAATTGTACAATTAATACAGATCTGTTTTGAACAAGTGATGAGCATGTAACGGGTAATCAATCTGGAGGTATCTTTCGTCCTGTTGAAACCAAATGTCGTTAAAATTACGGGCTCCAATTTCAGGTAGATATCATGGCGCGGAAGCAAGCCTCATTTACGATTACGTTCAGACCATGATTTTTAAAAAAGTATCCACCGATGATTTCACCAGACCATAAACCACAACTAAATCGTCGTTTTCGCGGTGTAAGTCTTTCCAATATGAAATGGCAAACTATACTGAAATTAAAATAAAGTTTAACACAACTCATGCGTTATCTGTGAGAAAATTTCCTCTAGATTGATCACCCGTTAGGTGGGCAATTTCTTGTCAACTTCATTAACACCTGTCTAGCTACGGTAAGCAGCTATAGCTCTTTCGAACCGTTTAAAATATTACTCAAGGTATTTTGTTAGGACATTATTACAGGCAACGCCTAGAAAACTAGAAACTCAGGCAAATATGGACCGCTTATTTTTGTAACCGTTGAGCTTTTATAGTCTGTTTGCTTGTCGCCTAATTGTACTGGCTTTCGTGTAAATTTATGTTCCATGTTCTTTTGTATTATAAATTGTAAAAAAAAACCAACCAATATTTCTGTTTATAATTTTTATATTTTGTTTATACAACTTTTTTGTTTTTCTTTTTCTTTACATCTTTCTGTGTTACATTTCAGGACGACGAAGATTATTGTACTAGACATACAATAAAATAAAAATTACAGAAATCCACTTAACCCCCTACCCTATGTACGACCTCTTTATAAATACGACCTTCCCCCAAGTACTACTGTTGAGTAATAATTTTGAAGTGAAAAGAAATGCAGTTCTTTTTTATAATATTAATTTTAAACCCCTAAACTAATACAAAACCTTTTTTTATATGAATATATTTTAACCATTTTGTTTGTTTATTAACCCGCCTCTCTTTTTTGCTTAATCTTTAAGTTATTTAAACGCGAAAAAACAACAATGAATATTGAATGAAATGACTTGCAAGTTATTTGACATTTAAAAAAAAAACAAATGGAAATTAGAAACTAAAACCCTAGCCTCCTTCCTACCCTGTTTACTAATTGTCTAAGAAGCAACAAAAGTGCAAAAGATTTGTCGCAAAACGAAAACGACAACAAACTTATTCGAAAGTTTACTAATTTCAAATTATATTCTGCCTGGTTTTTCAAAATATTCATATCTACTATACTGATTCAAACAATGATACTTCCATATGCATACATACACTATTACTATATATTAAAACATTAATGTTAATGATTTTATTTACGCAAACAAATGAAAAAAAATAAAATTGAAATAATTCTACGAAAAACCAAACCAGCAAAGCGACAGTGTCTGCAGTTATTTGCTTTCTTTTCGATCGATCGCCATGTTTTCGGCGTGTAGGTGACAGCTGTACATTTTTGTATAAATAAAAAAATATTGAGGTGTTCCTTTAAAATACTCCTAAATGGTTTCAAATAGTAACTAACGTAATGTAGCTAGTCCTAGTAGTTTGTAGTCAACTTTTTTAGGTCATCTTTGCCTACCCTCTTCTCCCTATTTTCTCTTCACCCACCTTAGGAAAGAAAAATCATTAACTTTTTGGCCTCTTAACTTCTACCATCATCTTTCTTTTTTTTACTCAAACTAACTCTCCTTTTTGGGGTATAACAACTGAACACTAACCCCCCATTGTTGTTGTCTACATTTAAACATTTACATTTTTTTTTGCTAATCGTAAAACTTTTACAATTTTTTTCTAAATTTTTCCAAAAAAAAAAATGTTGAAACACAACAACTTTAAAATACTAATAAAACAAATTTAACACACAAAATTTTGAAAACTTTAACTGCGTACAATACGAAAAAAAACAATCCCAACTACATTCAACAAAAAACAATATTTCTTCTAACTTAAAACAATTCTTCTATAAAACGCGCAAAATCAAAAACTAAAAAATCGTCGCTTTATAAAAATGCGAACATAAATTAAATGCTTAAACAATGGTAAAATAATTAAAAAAAAAATATGACTTAAAATCGTGTTAAACAAAAACGCTGACAACCACCATCAACACCACATCAGGACCCGCTGGACAATCTGTGCCCGCACAGGTACATCAGTCAGCAGAGGGTGTCTTCAAGGCCGAGTTTGTTCCACGTGTCGTTGGCGAACATCGCGTTCATGTCACGGTATGTGGCATGGCAACAGCCGGTAGTCCTTATGCGGCCAAGGTGAGTGACAAATAGTTTTTTAAATATGTTTTTGTTTCTAAAATAATATATGTGACGCGCAAAATAGAAAGGGACCTAAGGGTAAAAACCAGTTTTGTTCAGGAGAGCCATTTTAAAGATTTAAATACGTGTATCTTTGGTGTACCATTACTTTCATATAACGCGCATATCTCTGGGAGGGAACACTTTTGGGGCATGGGATCGGTCTTATTCGATGCTCAGATGTTGTTCACATCAAAAAAAGTGAAAATTGATTTTTTTTACCCTTAGGTCCCTTTCTCTATGCGCTGTCACATAGTTGATCACCATATTATCTATGGTGATCAATTTGCAGGTATTTTTTTTCAAAATAAAAAAATACAAAAGTTCAAATCATGTGTGGAATCTTTTTTGTTCATTAGAAAGGACATTTTTTGACTTGACAATTTTTGATGACTCGTTCGAGCATTTCGTCCGGAATGGCGTTATTGATACAACCCGTGTTTTCGCGGTATAAGTCCTTCCGTGATGAAATCAATTACAACACTCTGGAGATTGAGCCGCAGTATAAACAGTGGCTTTCTCCGGGTGAACCGGCTCCGAAGAAGGCCAAGGTGGCTTTATCGGCCAATAAGGTGAAGGCAACAGTTTTTTGGGGTGCATGCGGTATAATCCACAACGATTACCTTCAAAAGGAAGAACAAACGGATCAATCCCACGACAGCCGGTTCTATGGACCGGATTGACCCGAAGAGCAATTCTTCGACCAAGGGCTGTCACCCCCAAACACACTCGGCGCTACAAAAACAACAAACGGCGATTATGTTGCCAACTTATTGGACCGATTTAACGAGGATTTAAAACGAGGAAAAAAACGACCGCATATGGCCAAGAAAATATTAATTTCTTTATGATGAAATGGCAAACAATACTGAAAAGTAAAGAAAATAAAGTTTAACACAACTCACGCGTTATCTGTGAACCCTATTGAAAAACATACCTCTATTTTGATCACCCTATACTGCAACAATTAAAAGTAGTATTTAAACTTTTAAACTTTCTCCGTTTGTCAGTATTATAAAGGGTTGACCATCTAATACGCACATTGAAGAGAAAAAAAAGATTCGTCCGAAAAATAAAACCGGTCATCGAACTTAAAAGAAAACTCGATGGATTTCTCCTCTCAGAAAAGTTAAACTCTTGGATCGTGGTGTTTGAACTGTGGACCCATATGGTCCTATTTCTTTAAACTTATTTACGGATTGATCGTAATAGACTGCGTCAAATTTATCATCCAGGCAATTTGTTTTTTAGATTGCCTTTACCTAAAAGCGGAACAAAATTGTATTGAAATAACAGCGATCGATTTTAAATTTGAATCGGCTGTAAAAAAAGTACAATTTTTTTTTAAATTTCTGGTTTTATTAGAAAGGTTTTAATATTATTCATATGACTACCATAACTGGCTCGGCAGTAACTCATCCGATCAATCCAATTTCTCAGTACATTTTCGATTGTGTCGGGTCGAATCTCTTCAATGGCAACTTCGATTTCATGTTTCAACGCTTCAATTGTCTCTGGATGCTTTGCCTAAAAATTATCCTTAATGGGTCCCCACAGAAAATAATCCAAAGGTCTCAAATCACAGCTCCGAGGCAGTCAATTTTCATCACAGTTTCGGCTGATTATTCAATTTTCAACAAAAAAACAGTGCGTAAAATATCGCTGCTTGTGTGGCATGTGGCCCCGTCTTGTTGAAACCAAATGTCATCAAAACTATGAGCGTTGCACAATATCATCATTTTTAAGTTTTAAAAACAGGCGCCTGAAAAAATATGTGGTGTCCTAACAATGATTTTAACCTGCCTTATTTGTGTGATAGTCCTAGATACCAGTGCATATCAATAATTTCGTGACTAACTTCTAACTTCCCTCATAGTTATTTAAAATGCAACACTGCCCCCATCGAGTACCTTCTGCTAATAGACTACTGTCAAATTTTAAGAGAGTTCCGTCATTTAGTTTGTGTTTAACAGCTGTTCAAAACATACAACCACGTGGATTTTGTTAAAAATAAATTTCAAGTGCTCATTAAACATTATTTTTTGCGGAAAAAACGTCAATCAAACCAAGGTAAAGCTTGATAAATAATATGGAGACTCTGCACCATCGTTTTCAATGGTAAAAAAATGGTTTACTGATTTGGTTGTGATCGCACAAGTGCAAATGACGCAGAACGTTCTAGACGACCAATTGAGGTCAATACACCCGAAAATGTCCACAAAAATTCACGATATGATATTGGTCGATCGATGAGTAAAAGTGCGTGAGATTGTTGATGCCATACGCATTGCATATGTCAGTGTGGTTTAGATTTTTGATAATCAGCTGGGTTTAAGAAAGCTTTTTGCAAGATTGGTGCCTTCAAAGGATTGGAGTTGTTTAACCACAATTCGAATGAGTTTTTGCGGCGTTTTATAACTGTGGGTGAAACGTGAATCCATTACAACACTCGGGAGACCAAGCAGCAGTCTAAACAATGGGTTAATCCAAGTAAATCGGCACCGAAAAGGCCATGGTAACTTTGTCGGCCAATAAGGTGATGGCAACAGTTGTTTGAGATGCACGCGGAATAACCCACATCGATAACCTTCAAAAGGGAAAAACAATAAACGGCGAATATCTTGCCAACTTATTGGACCGATTAAAAAAAAGACCCCATATGGCCTAGAAAAAAGTTCTTTTTCATCAAGATAGTGCACGGGTGCACACGTTTGCAGTAGGGGTGGGTTAGTGTTGTATGGAGATTCTTAATAGTAAGATTTGGGTATGACTCACCTCCTTATTTTGTGGGGTTTGGAAAAAAAATCTGTGGGCCAAAAAAATGGGAGAGGTGGGATCGGGGCAAGTGACAGCTCATCAAGGTCGTGGGATGGGGGAAAATATTCACAAAAAGCCCCGCAACTTCCTAATAGTCGCACCTAGAGGGGTAAATGTATGACCGACCCCCATTAATTTTTCCCTCCCAATATTTTTTTCAAACATAACCCCCTAAGGGGGCTCTCCTACAAAAAATTATTTTTTTTTTAAATTTTGCTCCCACCGCTTTAACTACCCCAAAAGTGCCCCTAGAGGAGTTAAATGTAAGACCAACTCCCAATATTTCTGCAATTCCAACAGTTTCTCAGAACAAATCTACACTCTTTCTTCAACTGTTAAGGGATTCTCCATGCAATTTTTTGTCATGAATACCCTCTATCGCTAACCCATAAGGAAAAGTCCAATGCAAAATGCACTTAAAACGACCAAACAAAACAAAATTCCCCACACAATAATATTTTCGTTTAAATTTTCAGTATTAATAATAAATTATTTTCGTTTTTATTAAAAGTAAAAATCCATACATGTATTTAAAATTCGAAACTTTTTATAGTTCGAAAATGTTAGTCAAATTAATTTAATTTTTTCATGTGATGGATATTTCTTCCGACTTTCGGCGACGACCTCAAGTAACAATATTTTTCATCATCGTTAGGGCAAACTTATATTAATTGAGGTCGTCGCCGAAAATTTAAAAAAAACATATTTTTTTGTAGGGGAGCCCCCTTAGGGGATGAAAATAGGGGGTAGTTATGTTTGGAAAAAATATTGGGAGGGAAAAATTAATGAGGGAGGTGCGACTCCTAGGTAGTTGCGGGGCTTTATGTAAAGATTTTCCCACGACCTTTGACCTCGATGAGCTGTCACTTGCCCCGATCCTACCTCCCCCATTTTTTGGCCCATGCATTTTTTCCAAACCCCACAAAATAAGGGAATGAGCGGTATCAAAATCGAAAACTCGGGCACTATCCCACCCCTAGTGTGCAGTATCAATGGCAAAATTGATTGAATTGGGTGACGAATTGGTACCTCATCCGCCATATTCTCCGGATTTAGCCCCCCCAGTGACTATTTCGTATTTTCAAACCTAAAGAAATGCCTCGGTGGAAAGTGATTCAGCTCTAACGTTGAAATTATTGATCAAACAAATAAATGCCTATTTTATAGACCTCGAAAAATCCTATTTTTCGGAAGGGATACAAAAATTGGAGAAACGTTCGACTTAGTGTATTGAGCTAAAAGGAGATTGTGTTGAAAAATAATTGTTTTTTGCAAAAAATAACTCTTTTATTCAAAAAGTCACGGAATTATTAATATGCCCTCGTAATAGCCTTCATGAAGGACCTCCACAATTGAGATAGTACAACAATTATGACTTGTAGTTTCATTACAATCTTTAGATGGTCAGCAAAGGATATGGACGGAAACTCCGATTGACAGAAAGACGCCTTAAAGGAAATCAGAATGATTCTCAGTCGACAAGTACACTTGAGGGTGGGCCTATCTAAAATACTTCCCAGAATGGTGCAGAGTATAAACATAGGATTCAAGTGTTAGTCCAATAATTTATTTTGTCAAGAATCCGACATTTATAGTAGCCGATCCAATTAAATCATCAGAGCGATCAAAGCCATCTGCCTGGACTTTTTCACTCATATTGACATTAGTTCTTTTACCCAATCGGCTTAGCAGGGGTTCTCGCATTTCTTTCACTTGTTCCCAATATACACTTAGAACCATTTACCCTTGACTCTCTTTTCGCTTACCCCCAATTACTTTAAATCATTCCTGACTAATACTCGGTTCTTTCTCCATACAGGTTTATGATGTCACCGCCATCAAGGTGAAAAATGTTAGCAACGGCACTGTTGGTAAGCCGGTCACATTCCTCGTCGAAACTTCGCAGGCTGGTCCCGGTAACCTTGAAGTTACCGTCAATGGTGGTCGTGTGCCCACCTCAGCCCAGGCTCAAGGACAGCATACATATGCCATCAGCTTTACGCCACGTGAAGCTCAAAATCATACCGTCGAACTACGCTTCAATGGCCAAGACGTTCCGGGCTCACCCTTCACGTGTCGTGTTTCGGCAGCCGCTCGCATACAATCGCCGGAAACAATGGACAAAGTTAGTGTGGGTCAAATGTTTGAATTTGTTGTGGAATCTGATACTAAACCCACCGTTGAAGTTTTGGGTCCAGCCAGACGCAGTGTACCCGTTAAGATCGAGGCCATACATATGGGCTACAATGTGAAATTCGAACCCGTCGAAGTGGGTGATCATTCGGTGGAAGTACGTTTACCGGGCGGTGGTCATGTCGAGGGAAGTCCTTTCCTCTTGAAGGCCTATTCGGCCGAAAAGGTGGTGGTCACTGACATCCGCCCCGGTGTGGTGGGCAAAAGTGTAAGTTTCGGCATAAATGCCAGTCAAGCTGGTGCGGGCAATCTGGAGATTATTGTGGCGGTGAATGGTAAAAATGTGCCCAATTTTGTGCAGTCGGAGGGCAACGCCCGTTTCAAGGTTAACTTTAAGCCTACAGAAGCAGCGGCTCATAGTTTGTCGGTGCGTTTTAATGGACATCCAGTGCCCGGCTCTCCCTTTACATGTCACATTGGCTCGGCACCCATAAGTCTACCAAGAGCCATAGCTACCGGAGAAGCTTTGAAGCAGGCAGCTATAAAAGTGGACAATAATTTCGATTTGGATGGCTTTGAGGGCGTCGAGCCGCAGGTGTTTGTGACTTCACCCTCAGGGGATAATGTTCCGGTCCATGTGCAGAGTCACAGTGGCGATTCCTTTACCGCCTCATTCCGTCCAACTGTGGTGGGACGGCATTTGATTAGTGTCACCGCCTCGGATCAGCATATAAACGGTTCACCCTTTTCGTGTAATGTCTTCGATGTATCACGTGTTACCATAAGTGGTTTGGAACAGCAATACGGTCCCGCTGCCTTGGGCATACCAGTGACCTTTAGTGTTGATGCTGCCGGTGCCGGTGAGGGCACCTTAGAATTGGTTGTCTCTACAGACACCAGCACAGTGAAGGCCGAAGTCGTGGCCTGTGCTAGGGGATTATATGATGTCACCTTTGTACCCCAATCCACGGAGGCTCACTATGTCAACATAACTTTCAACGAGATGCCCGTTGACGGAAGTCCCTTCCGTGTAGATATTCAACAGACCGCTCAGACCATACAAATTGGTAGCTTGGCTATGATTGATTTCCCATCAGATGATCAAATCGCCGAAATTATGGGACCTGATCATAAACCGGTACCCTACACCATCAACCGACAGACGGCTGAATTCCGCACGCACATGACTGGAAACTATTTGATACGTTTTATCGATCGTGAGAGCCGCCAACATATTGGAACGCGAACTCTGACCGTATTCGATCCGTCTTTGGTGAAGATCATCGAAGTGGGAGAGGCTTTATGTCATCGGCCAGCCAGCATTTCGGTCTCCCTCAACGAAGCGGGCCAAGGTGATCTGTCGGCTTATGTTAAATGTGGTGCTTCTGAGGTGCCTCACACCATTCGGGGGCCCAGCAAGAATGGTCTCTATGAAATTGTCTATCATCCGACAAGAGTGGCTCCCCATAAGATAACGATATTGTTCAATGATGTACCGATTTCGCTGAAACCTTTGGAGATCAATGTCTTACCCGCTGGTGCTGGCAAGGAGATAAGTGTGAGCGGTTTGGGTTTGTATCAGTCCAGAGTAGGTAAAACTACTTCTTTTGCAATCGATACCATTAAGCGGCCGGCTAGAGAATTTGACGTGGTGGTATCGGGTCCCGGTGGCCAGGCATTGCCAGTAAGATGCTATCAAACAAAGAGTGGTCATTTACAGGCAGAGTTTACCATCAACAAACCGGGGCAATGTATAATAGGTCAGTAGTCTTCAAACTTTTCACTGGAAATTTTCGTTTGCTAATGAATATAAATTTGCTATTTTCAGAGGTTCTCCATCAATCCAAACCCTTACCCGGCAGTCCCTTTACCTGTGAAGCTTTCGATTCCTCCAAGGTTTCCGTCCAAGGTACTCCCAAGGCACCCATGGCTCTGCACAGTCCAATTTCGTTTACCGTCCGCACCGAGAATGCCGGTTTGGCTGAATTGGAAGCTTTTGCTGTTTCGCCTACAAATCAAAATGTACCCGTTCACATCAATGAACAGACCGAAGGTATCTACAGTGTGGAGTTTATACCCACCCAGCCGGGAAATTACAAACTCACCCTTATGTATGGTGGGGAAACATTGGCCAACTCGCCGTACTCTTTCACAGCCTCGACCAATGGTGCTAGAACCGACACACGTGCTGCTGGCAACGGGCTAGAGGTTTGTCATCGCAACAAGGAGGCTTCGTTCATCGTCTACTGTCCTGTGCAGCCTAATGTGCAAATCGAGCGTTCCGATGAGTTTGGTGAACGCATTGAGCCGAAAATCAAGGCCTTGGGTAACAACGAATGGCGTATTGCCTATACTATTCTATCGGTGGGCCGTTATGAGATACGTGCCAGTTGTCCGAATCGTGGCAGCTTACCGGGTTCTCCTTGGCATATATCGTGTGTGGAATCCAGCAAGGTTACGCCCGTTGGTGGCTGGGGTACATTGTTGGACCATGAGGGTCGTTTAATTCTACCCGCCCGCATAGTGTTTGAGGTTGATAATGCCGGTCCTGGTGAACTGAATTGTACAATCGATGGCATTGAGATACCGGTGGACAAGTTGCCTGATGGCAAACTACGCCTCTTTATAAGCGGCGAGAGCATGACAGCTGGTGAGCACGACTTAGAATTGACTTGGAGTGGCCTGACCATAGTGCAATGTCCGCGCAGTGCTTTTGTGACGGGACAACAGGCAGCAGATAAGGTCATCTTAACCGGAAGGGGTTTGGCAGCTGCCCAGGCTGGCGAAGCGGCCCACTTCACCATTGACGCAACCGATGCTCCTGCTGGCAGACCAGAAGTTATTCTGGTCCATCAAGACAACACATCGGTGCCCGTAAGTTTGGCTCAACCCCGTCCCAATGAAGCTATATGGTTAGCTTCATATACTCCTCAAAAATCTTCATCTGGTTCTTTGACATTATCGGTCAAGTGGAATGGTCGCTTGGTCAAGGGCTGCCCGCTGACGGTTGCTGTAGGTTCTTCTATGGATGCTTCAAAGGTTATCTGTTCCGGAGAAGGTCTGCGTCACGGCATTGTGGGCAAAGACATCAAATCATGGATTGATACAAGGCGTGCTGGTCCCGGAGAATTAACAGCCCACTGTGCCGGTCCGCGCAAAGTGGCTTACTGTGAGCTGTACGATCATGGTGATGCAACGTTCACATTGAATATTAAACCCCAAGAGCCGGGACGTCATGTGCTGACTATAAAGTATGGCGGTCAAAATGTACCAGGATCTCCGTTTGCTCTCAAGGTGGCAGGAGCTCCAGATGCTAGCAAGGTATGTTGAAAGAAGTTTCCTTGCCAATAAAAGTGATTTTATTCAATATTTTGCTTTTTTATCCTATCAGGTACGAGTCTATGGTCCTGGCATAGAACATGGTGTTTTGGCCACCTTCCAGTCGCGCTTCATATGCGATACCCGTGGTGCTGGTGCTGGCCAACTAACCGTTCGTGTACGTGGCCCCAAGGGAGCTTTCCGTGTGGAAATGCAAAGAGAATCACAAAAAGATCGAACAATACTTTGCAAGGTACGTTATCCTCACTACACCTGCTTGAATTTCCTTGTCTCATATTAGGTTCTTTTTTATTTTGTTTAACAGTACGATCCCACCGAACCCGGTGACTACCGTGTCGAAGTCAAGTGGGCCGGTGAATTTGTGCCCGGCTCGCCGTTCCCCGTTATGATTTTCGACACCGAAGAGGAGTTGCGAAGGTTTCTTCAGGGCATATGAGACCAACACAGCATTAGCACCATAATATTGCCAAACCCTGCCCTTAATCTGCGGCAACAGCAGCACCACAACCAACACCAGCAACAACATCAATCAGCCCACCAGCCAACAGCAGCAACACCAATAATGCCACTATTTTCGCATCACCAACAAACGCTACTACGCCTCTCGCCGCTATATCTAAACGGTAACGGATTGGGCGGCTATATGGGAGGCGGCAGCAGCGGCGTCGCCGTTTGTTTCGGCGATAACAGCAGTCGCGCTGCCAGCCAACAGTATCTTAGTAATCCGGACTTGACCTATGACATTGGTTCTCGTTCCTGTCTGAATCGCAGTCGATGCAGACAAGAGTCGACCTGTTCCATACTTTGATTTACGTTTAAAAAAATAACTATTCATAGAATTGTTAAATTATTATTTTATTTATATACCATAGATATATGTATCGTACTTAGTTACATATATTTACATATATATTTCTTTGATATACAACGAACATAATTATATATGCAATCATTATATACATATTCATGTATATATGACATTGTCTCATACAGCCTTCGAAACTTCGAACGATGCAATAATATAAAATGCTTTAAATTGACAAAGGACACAACAACAACAAAACAAGTTTTATTTTTATTATTTTTAAAGTTAAGGAAATATTTTTTATTTCATCTTCGGCGTAACTAACTCTTAGCTTTAGTATTGAGTTTTATAATTATTATAAAATTATTATTATTATTTTTAATAATATACTTATACAAACATATTTTATTTTCTTTATTAACGATGCTTCATTATGTTTTGTTTATATATGCATACACATATTTAATTGAAAACAAATTCTTTTTAATAAATAAATTTATTTTTTTATATATATTTCTTTGATAGTAAAGGTTTATTATTGTTTAATCGTGAGAAATCGTGACCAGTAAGGAAGAATTGTGTTTGTATATCCTTAATTACAATACTGGGTGTAATGACAGAGAGCTATGTTTGTATGACATAGAAGAAAAGGATATATATCCCTGGTATAAGGATCGATTATGAGCCTCTGCTTTTGTTGAGCGATCTTCGTCTGTCCATGTTTGGGTCAACTACATACATACAGAATTTCCTAAACAATCAATTAAGGAACAAACGGGGATCTTTTCTCGAACTACGATGTAATTCCTATAATCAGTGACTGGGACCTACTGTTTAACGGCGTCTTTGAAAGGCCAATGCATTTATAGAGAAGCTTTTTACATGGCTTAGAAATAAATCTCTTAATTGGCAAAATGTTTCGATTTCGGATCAGAATTCTGGCCGAGTTCGTAACGAGGGTTGACACGAATTCTGATCTATTTCACTGATGGAATTCTATTGTTTTTGCCGACATTTCGAACCAAATTCTGAACTGTAGTCTTCGGAAATTGGAAGGACATTTTGATTTCCGGATCGAGTTTTGACCGAATTGTGAACGATTTCGGTCAGAATTCTGGCATTAAGTCTTATTAAATTCTGATGTTTTTGCCGAAAGTTCGAACCGAATTCTGTGCTAATGTCTTGGTAAATTCTGAGGCTTTGCGTGACGCTTCGTTGCAAATTTGTTACTAGTATCTCTATTATTTCTGAAAAAAGCGGTTGTTTTAAATATAAATTTGTCGTTAATAATTTTTTACATACGAAATATGCAAAAATCCCTTTTCATCAGGTTTTTTTGGTTCCAATAAGGAACTTAGTATAAGTAAGTGTTGTGCCTCTCTTTTCACTTTTTTTGAAGGCTTGACGAGACATGCTAAACTAAACAAATTTAACTAAAATTATTTCTTTTTTAAACAAATTATACCAAAACGTGTTAATATTTTTTTATACACGATAAAAATAGTAGCCCCGAATGCTTAAAGAGAACTAAAAAATGAAATAAGGAAAAAATCACAAAACTTCAATGCATAGAAAAAAGACAAATACTGTAAATGCCCAGCAAACCAAACCTTCAGAGTTCGGTCAGAATTCAAAAATGTTCCGATTGTTTACCGAGTTCGTAGCGATAAACATATGAGAGGGTTGACACTAGATCTGAACTTCTCTGAAAAAAAATCCTCAGGCAAATCGAACAGAATTTGTAACGATTTCGGTAAGAATTCTCGATAGAGTTCAGATATTGTTCAAAATTGTCTGATATCTGACATTGTCGGTAAATTTGGTTTACTGGGTAGCCAGTGTTTGCGACTGTCATACAAGTAAACCTAGCTTCAAATCTGGGTGGGAACATCTTACATTAATCAGCGGCGATTTTTCGTATATACTCTAGACAAAATATAAACAAACAAAAAGCAAGAATTTGAAATATAAAAATACTCGTACCTCAGCCAAATAGTTAAGAATTCGTTCAGAATAAGTTCCGACATGTCTGAACGCAATAACTGTAAAATATGAAGCATATAACAAAAAATTTAAAACGAATAGACTACCTCAGATAAATAGAAATAAATAGAGAAGTCTGAACAAAAAATTAATAAAAATCCCACAGACAAGTCTAACAGAATTCGGGCCGAATTCGTTCAGATATTTCAGAACATAATAAATAAAAAATCCTTAGACAAATCGAACAGAATTCGTAACAATTTCGGTAAGTATTCTCGATAGAGTTCAGATATTGTTCAGAATTGTCTGGTATAAGGTCCTGTCAATTCACGAGTCATATTATATTACCGATATTGCTAAAGTTTATTATGTTGTATTATGGGAGGCTTTTATCAAGTAAGGAAAAAGTTAACAATATCGGTCCAAGCTTTCAAAGTCCCTGGCCGATTTGAGGCAATGGTGCACTGAAAATTATATAAAAATCCGATTTGGCTCAAATTCAGCATAGTGCGTTTAAGAAGGTTTTTAACTATTCCTGACAAAATAGTTGCATATCGGTCCATGTTTTTATATATGCCCTACATAAAGGTCCCTCTTGATTTGGGTACTTTCTGCTATCATTTTTTTGGACATTGGCTATTAATTGTCATACAATTATAATATTTCCCGGCACAAAATCTGGTGAATATGGACTTTGTTTGTAAAGGGATCTCTAAGTAGGAATGCAGTTTTGCATTAAAAAAAGGTATGTTTTAGATAGTTGTGATTTTTTGGATTGTAAAGAAGATCGGAATATGGTTAGGTATGGAATAAAATATCCGTCAAATGGCCCCATGGCTCTAATGACAGAAATGACTCTTCATGAAAATTTCCAGGACTTTTTTTACAGAGAAGTGGCTGTTTGTCAGCGATGACGCGTTGGATATCGAATTTGAGCTCGGGAATTGTTATCATGTGATTTAACGAAGCGCGATATCTTTCTTTAGGGGTTTGTCGAATCTCGGGCCAATTGAAAACATTTTTATAAACCGTCCAAGGTGCGTTAGTTTACCCAGATTTCTAAAACCATGACACATTTAAGTTTGTGAGAAAATTTCAATATTTTATGTCCACGTTTAAATGATTGCAAATATAAATTAAATTGCAAAAATAAATTTATGTTCGGCTTCTTGAGAATTTGAATTTTACCCCACATACCATTTGTATGAAGCTTTATAAAATAAATGAGTTACATGGTCCAGATCGGTCCAATTGAAGACAGTTTTATTTTAAACAAAAAACCGATCAATTCTTTTTAAATACTTTTTTTATTTAGGGTATTACAAAGGATTGGTTGTAAAGCAGCAGAGCCGCAGGCGAAAATTATTTTAAAGTAATCGCGCGCAATTTTTTATACATAATTTTGCTTGTAGATAAATAATGAATATTCGACCTTTTATATCTTTATGATAAAATAATTGAATACTCAAGCTTGACCTCGAGCTTCAGTATTTATTTAATTCATCACATAATTTTTCTCTTTAAAAAATAATTTGTGCGCTGAGGTTAGGCTGATTGTTTTCTCCTAACGCGATTCTTAAAATAGGATTTTGTTAATTATATGGCACAGCGAGCTCCTTTCGGAAATTAGGGGTGGGGTATTTTTCTATCTTTAACCGCCTAACAATAGGTTAAAATCGGTATGTCATTGGATAGGTAATATGATAAGCTTTTCAATACACATATTGACCAAATCACATTTGAATCGGATGTAAAAAAGAAAGTTCTGACAATTTTTACAAATTTCTAGTTCTAGTGGAAAGGTTGAAATTTGTCATTTGAAAATGGAACACAATAACATTCATATGACTACCACAACTGGCTGGCCACATCCGATCAACTAAATTTTTCAGTATTTTCGGGTCGAAACTCAATGGCAACATCGATTTCATGTTTCAATTGTCTCAGGATGCTTTGCGTAACATTTATCCTTAATGGCTTCCCTTAGAAAATAATGCAGAGAGCTTAAATCAGGGTGGGAGTAGATGCAAACGAATTGTGGAGGCGGATTAAGAATGGAGGGGTGGTAGATTCCCCATCTGAAAGTACTGCACACTTGGCTATTGTAGGAATTGATGATCTCAACGAGAAATTTGTTGAGAATCAACTGGAATCGCCAGTGACATCGATGAAGTATTTCAAAAGTATTCAGGCGTAGGAGAGGTTTCGTTTCATGGTGTTTCGCAGGATGATCTATATTAAGCATTTGCAGCTATAACATCAAATGTAGCTGGCAGCGACGGGTATCCGGTAAAAATTTTTAAAGTAGTTTTTCCCTACATTGTAGGATACTTTTTGCATCTTGTGAACACTATCGTAATGACGTCAGTATTTCCCGTACATTGGAACTGCTCCAAAATAACTCCGATTAGGAAAAAATTCAATTCGGCCTCGCTGGAGAACCTAAGGCCAACCTCTCTTTTGCCAATTTTATCCAAAATAATGGAGCACATTTTAAAGCGACAATTGTTAGTTAGGCCAGTTACCGCAAAAGTAACTGGCCTAACATAAAAAGAACAGTTTTTTTGGAATTATTATTATTTATTTTTCAACATAATCTCCTTCCAACTCAATACACTTCATCAAACGTTTTTCAAGTTTTTTAATTCCATCCGAAAAATAAGATTTTTCAAGACCTTCAAAATATGCCTCAGTTTCAGCAATAACCTCGCTATTGGACGAAAATTTTTTGCCACCGAGAAATTTGTTTAAATTTGGAAATAAGAAATAATCAGAAGGAGCTAAATCTGGACAATATGGTGGATGCGAGTTTTTGTTTGTTTGTTTTTGTTGTCGGCCAGTTTTTGTTGAGTTAAAAATGCAGTGTGTGAAGGAGCATTATCTTGAGGAGCATTTTTTCTTCAAGATGCGGTCGTTTTATCTTGATTGCTTTACTTAACCGATCTAATAATACACAATAATATTCACTATTTATAGTTTTTCCTTTCTCAAGATAATCAATAAATATTATACCCCTTGCATCCCAAAATACTGTGGCCATTACTTTTCCTGCTGACTTAACAGTTTTCGCCTTCTTGGGACCACTTTTACCAGCTTCTATCCATTGTTTTGACTGTTCTTTGCATTCTGGGATGTAGTGATGGATCCATGTTTCATCAACAGTTTTGAATCGGCGCAAGAACTCTATTGGATTACGCTAATAAATCGCTAAAAGCTCCTCGGAATTGGTCCAACGGACGATTTTTTGGGGCAAAGTCAACAAACGCTGCGGTTAGTTTTCGGATAGCTTTTTCATGTGGAGTTCATCATGTAAAATACTCCAAACTTGTTTTTCGTGTATTTTAACAATATCAGCAAGTTCTCTGTGCTATATTCGTCTATCTTTAGTCACTTCATTAAATATTTTTCTAATGTTTTCATTAGTAGTAGGAGTTTTCGGTCTGCCAGAGCGTTGTTCATCTTCCGTACTTGAACGACCTATTTTAAATTGTTGAACCCAGGATTTCACGGTGGAATATGATGGTGCATTATCACCATGAACAGAATCCAATTCATCTTTGATTAATTGTGGGGTATAACCTTTCATATAAAAGTGTTTAATTTCTCTTTATTTTCCATTTTTCAAAAATTATAAAACTTGTTTACTTCAATCACCTGTAACAAAAAAATAATCATTAAATATTTCGGTAATTTCGACAGATGGCTTATAAAAGATTGCTTTTAAAAAACAAAAAAAAAAAGTTGCTAGTAAAACAGAAAATGTGCCAGACCAGTTAGTTTTGCGGTCGCCCTCGTAGAAGAAAAGTCCTTGCTTAATGATTGTCAGTGTGGATTTCGCATTAAAAGAAATACATCAACGTTATTAGCCAGTTTAACTGATGAATTGAGAAGTAATTTTACTAATCAGCGCCCAAGTGTGCATATATCCGTTGATTTGCAGAAGGCGTTTGACAGAGTTGATCATGGTTTATTGATAAGCAAACTTTTTATGTTTTACGGATTTGAAGCCAGCGCCTGTCGTTTAATAAGCTCTTATCTTAGTGGCAGGACGCAATACGTAAGTGTTAACGGTTTTTCATCGTGTGTTTTGTCGGTAAGGAGTGGGGTGCCCCAGGGGTCGGTCCTTGGGCCTATTTTGTTTACATTGTTTATAAATGACCCTTTTGATAGTCTTGGTGGCTCATGTACTCCTTATGTATATGCTGATGATGTTCAGATTGTGTTTGGGGGTGAGCATCAATTTATTGATGTACTTCAAGCTAGGGTTGATGATGTGCTGGAATTATTGCGTAGCTGGATGGTGTTTAGTAATCTTTGTATAAATTCGTCAAAGACTTAGGCTCTACTATTTTCTACGAGTCCTGTAGACTTGTAATTGAAATAGGGCAATGTTTTAATTGAAATTGTTCGTAGCATTAAATGTTTGGGGGTGGTTGTTGACAAATTAAACTTTGAGCATCATATTGACGCTGTAGTTTCCAGAATTAATATTACCCTTCGTCAGCTTTACAACACAGATTTTGTGCTACCACCTTATGCTACAAAGTAGTTGCATGCCTTAGTAATGTCTAATATTCTTTATTGTATACGTCGTCCATGTCATACTATTGTGTTTTTGACGGTAACTGCGGCTCCATGGCCATTTTCAAAGAGAAATGGTATAATGATGTCTCCAGCCTAAAATTCACACCAAACAGTCGTTGTGGATGCATTGGCTTCTCAATACCCACGTGTGGGTTCTCTTCTATGGGGCAATTTTGCTTATAGACATAGCCACAGATATGAAAATGATCTTCATCTGAAAACATGATTTTTCGGTAAAATTCTTCAGCTCCTGCCAAACAATCTTCAGCCCATTGGGCGAAGCGAAAACGCTTCGCATGGTGTTCCATTATAAAATTATTAAGTTCAACCTTTCCAATAAAACCAGAAATTTGAAAAAATGATCACCCTGTATATATACATATATGTATATAAGTACATACATATAAATATATATCTTTCTGTATCCTATAAACCTGATTATTAGCCATTTTTTATAAGTCTGACTGTTACTGACCTTTCTATAGACATCGTTCGTTGCTCACTCCTGACAATGTCTTCTCCACTTTTTATTACTCAAATTGAATCAATTATAATCATCCTTCCAATAATTCCATTGTGCGACACACTTTTAAATATGTAGCTCTCATCCACTTTTAAGGCAATCATAGTTACCAAAAGGTATGAAATGGCCATAGTCAGGTCACTCCTTAGTCAAACTTTAGCCTCGGTGGTAAGAATTAATTTTTTTTGTACTTTGCCATTTGTTTTTTATAGTTTTTTTTAATTAAAATAAAATTTTTGCAAAAAAGAATGTTGACATTTTACTTCTGATTGGAAAAACACAAAATACCGAATGGAATACTGAAACAGTGCTGCCAAGTCTTGCAATCTAGAAACAGTAGGACAGAACGGAATTTCGATCAAATGATCCTCTCCACAAGAAGCACATTTGTTTGTGGATGTATACCAAAAATAATAAAACTACTTTAAGAGATGTCGTTGGCAAATTTGAGCCTTCTGGCGAATTCAAGATCACGTACATGAGAAAGGATTTTTGTCAATAATAAACATAAATCGTTGTAAGGAAATAAAATAATAAACAAAATATCTTAAATCAATACATAGCTTTATTTCTACATTGAAAGAAATTAAAAAAATGTCTTTGAACTATCTGTTTGAGTTGATTTAAATATTGACATATCCAAATTTCGTGCACATGGACCTTAAAAATAGTGGTGATTATTAAGGCTCTGAGGGCGCCCTGGACCCGATAGCACTTTTATTTATTGTTTTTTTTTTTGGAAATACTTATACTTATATATTTTTGTCTAGATTATTAGCACCAATATTTGCCCCAAATTCTGTACTGCTATTTCAACTGTGCTTCCGCGTATGTTTAACAAAAACAGTTAAAACATGTGTTTGCTTGTTACCGATACCTGGCCGTAAATGCCGAATATTCAAATGCTACTAAAAATATAAAACCCAAAACCAGATTTTCCATCGAAAAGAATTTCTTAAACTTTCAGTATTGTTCACGAGCAAAAGGTATTAAAGGCCAGCGGCCTGGCCTGTATTATGATGCATAACTGACCTTACCTCATACGCAAATGACCTTAATTGCACGAATTGGAAATATTTGAAAAAATGTTTCCATTTATTTGCAATGCACCGCTAGTGGGTAGCAACAATATTAGGGTAAAACAATTAACAAAAATAGAATGTTAATAAAAGACACAAACAAATTAATCGATTAATGCACATATTCGAAACCTTAACGATAATTATGCAATATATAGAAAAGTATTAATATGTTTTGAGTATAAATTCACCGCCGACCTACAAAAAATTGTCAGTTTCCCTCCAAACTTCAATCGCCATTTATTACCATTGAATCATAAACTCACTTCCATATATAATGCGTTTTGCTATATCCTCGGTTGCGGTGTTGGCCATTTTTGGCTTGGCTGTAGCTGCACCCATGCCCCACAAACACCAGGATAATCATGGACATGCCCATGAAAAGGCCTCCAGCTATGCAGTTGTAACGAAACATGAATCTAAGCACAAAGATCATCAAGGTCAGCACGATCATAAGGAACACCATGAACATCATGTCCATCACAATAAACACCATGGTCATGTGGAACATCATAGTGCTCCTCATGCTGCTCTGAATGAGCATCCTGGTCATCACGATAAACATCACGATCATGATCATGTTAAATACGAATTTAAATATGGCGTCAAGGATCCCAAAACCGGTGATTTTAAGGAACAATGGGAAGCTAGAGATGGCGATAAAGTTAAGGGTAAGTCGTACAATTTTCTGTAAAAGAATATTAGCTAATTTTTTTTCAAATTATAGGTAGCTACTCCCTTAAAGAAGCTGATGGTACTACTCGTGTGGTAAAATATTCGGCCGATAAAAAGACCGGCTTCGAAGCCACTGTTCACAAAATTGGCCACGCCCATCATGATCACAAGGAACATAAGGTGCACGAGCATCACGATCATCACGAAAAGCTCGAGCATCAGGCAGTGAAACACGAACATCATGTAAAACATGAGCATCACGAGAAAAAACACGATCACCATGACAAACATGAACTTCATGGTCATAATGAGCATCATGGTCATGGTCATGCCAGCAGTTTCATTGTGGTTAAACAACACTAATGGATTATCTGCAGTTACATGGAATTTATACGCAGAATGTTTATACGATAGTATATAAATATAAAGACATTCTTAATAATTCTCCACTTTTATCTTATTCACGATTAATGCTATCGTATGCACGAAAATACAATTATTACTGAAACGAACGAATACGACTCAAAATATTTCCAAAACACCAAAGTAAACTTTATCGAAAATAGTTAAAACAAAATCAATATATATGAAAAACTAATGAATAAAACCTTATATTAAATTTGTTGCATTCAGAAATACTGAACAAAAATCATAAGACATTGTTTTCTTAACTTTAATTTTTAGGTTTTTACAGCATGTAGCCATCGGTTCATCGCATTATTTACTTATTCCTGTACTACCTACAGTTAGAAATTGGTCACACTTTAAATAGAGTTTTTTTTTTAATGTTCGTTTTAGTACCTAATAAAAAGCTCGAGGTTGAATAATTTGCCTGTACCTTCATGTTCATTAAAATCAGGCATCCACTGTTGCACTGACTGCCCAAAATCGGAAAACAAAACTGGAGTTGGGTTCTACATAGAGACTATTTACGACTACCGGACCGCAATACGGTATTCCATGCAGATAGATCCCTGGAGGTCCCTGGACGTTCTTACATTGACAACAATGAAAAAGCTGACGAACTTGCGAGAAAAGGTTCAGCTAGGCAGACAGTTGACGTAGACAACGCCATTCCTTTTTGAGTAATTAGAGCTAAAATTAAATCTTTGACCTCGGTCGCTCACAA
This sequence comes from Hydrotaea diabolus, assembly GCA_963513945.1. Lineage (NCBI taxonomy): Eukaryota > Metazoa > Arthropoda > Insecta > Diptera > Muscidae > Hydrotaea > Hydrotaea diabolus. The sequence goes on along the minus strand of OY740720.1, from coordinate 27,599,868 downwards.
AAGGCTTTGGAACGATACAGCAGGAGGCAAAGAAGAACAAAAAAGAAAGAAGAACAAAAAAGCTATTAAGTCCTAAAAACACTGAATTAAGCGTGATAATTGGCTTTCCTACGGCACATTCACAAGTTAAGGTACATCTATTCCGCATTGGAAAATTAGGATCATAATTATGCGAGGCTGACATCGAAACGATTGTGCACTTTCTCTGAAAATGTCCAGGTTTCACAAGATCAAGACTAGAACTCTAACCTAAAGCACATAAGGGGAATGTGTTGGAGGAGGATCAAAAGTTTTGTAGACGACACAGAACGTCTCTAATGGTAGAAAATTGGTTAAAGAACGAACAATAGCGCACAACATGCCGGGTGCAGGCTTAGATGTATATACTAAGGTATGGGTCCTTCCTGTTGGACCCCTCAATATCAAACCAACCAATCACTGGCCTCTATCCAGACCAATAATTAAACAGCAACAATAAATTAATTTTCTTCAATTTGTTTTTGAAGAGTCGAACATATCTAAACTTTAACTAAAGCCCAGGGCAAAGGTGAAACCGTTATTCACAAACTACTATTGCGGTTTTGCTATCCAGCCTCAAGCCTGGTACGAAGTTCGTTTATGTGACATTCATAAATCGCCCAAAAATATACCTCTTTATGTGATTTAACAAGTTTTTTGCATTTGAAAAATATCAAAGTTATGTGAATAATTAACCCGGGAATGTAGATATTGATCAAAACGATATGTGTGTTCTTAGTTAAGCCTCAATAAATAAGACTGGATAGCAAAACCACAATAGTACTTTATACTCATTTCTTAACAAAAAGTGCCAATTCTGTTCGTATTTTAAGAAAAAGACTACATATACAAGACTCTTAAAAAAATTAGAATAGTAATAAAATTTATTTGTTGTAACCATTATAGTACTTATCCTGGATAACTATCGTGAGTAAATCTCCGATAGTTATCCAGTACTAAAAAGCCTACAACAAATTAATTTGGCTACATCAGTATTTTTTCTATAGACGTGCTCAAAATGGGAATGTTTTTATTAACAAATGACTTACATATTGTGGTTTTGCTATTCAGTTCTAGTTATTGAGGCTTAAGCTAAGACATTAATATTCATTGTAATTTTAAAGAATTGTTTTTTTTTATTTATTTTTTGTTTTTTTTTTTTATTTATTTATACATATATAATTAGTAATACAAAAGCACACAGGGCCAAAAAAAACATATTAGTTAGCAATACATTCCCAAATAGAAAAAATTAAAAACTAAAATAAACTTTAATCATAAAAATGTATGTACATATATAAGAGCGCCCATGAAATACATAGAAAAATGGAAAAGTGTTATTCTTCCGCTCCCCGCTCATTTTCTAGTATATTGGGCATCAAAAATAGTATCCGTGCAAACAATTTTTCAATCGGATGGAATGGAATTTGAGTCAACATTTTTTTCAAACTTTTATAAACAAAATTACTAATTTACGTTTGAAAAAAATGTTGACTGAAATTTGAAGTTTGACCTCTGAAAACACCATGAAGGGTTATAGCTAGGTCAAAACTTATGTAAGAGAAAATGTTTGACTGTATATTTGCAACACAAATGCTTAAGGTGTATTTTCCGAAAGTAGTCTGGCTTACGAGTTATAGCTCATCCAAGCTTGCAACTAGTTTTACTCAATTTTTAGGTCGTGACGGACTGACCGGTTTCCATCCGATTGAAAATTTTTTTCACGGATATTATTGTTGATACTTTTTTTGGGCGCTCTAATGTATATACTTATACACTTGTAATTTAACGCGATTGGCTCCCCAGCCATTTTTACATCAAGCAGAACTGAAAACAAAATAGAAATAAAGTCCATGAAATTTATCACATAAAAAACGTTTTAAAAGCTTTTTGATGAAAAACAGTAGGCTTTAAATTCTCGAGTCCCTAGATAAGACCTGTACATAGCTGAAAGTCTCTAAATTCGGCCAAAGGCCTACCATACAGAATTAGATATCAATTAGAAAATCAGACTCAAAGCCCCAAGGCCTCTCTTGACTTGAGCGCACTTGCTCATTATTTTTCCCAAAATACCGGCCCTTTTGGGGGCGTGGCCTTTTTGTTTCCATTTGGTGTCACGTCCCGTAAACTGCACTTTTGCAACGCTTGTAGATAAATTTAAAATTTTAAACTAAAAATCTGCAAAGACAAAAAAGGATTTAGTGTAAAGGGACCAACGCCTTTTAATCTATTACAGTGATCGTGTCGCCTTAGTCTAAACGCAGCTTAATCAAATCATTTTTTAAATATTATAAATTTGGCAACCCTTCTTTCGCGTAACATTCAGAAAGTTTTTTTTTTGCATACTCCAATCTGTAAAAAATTATATTTTTTGTGTACAATTTATTCATTAGAGTGACTGCGTTTATTTCTAGAATAAAATAATTACAAAAAATCAACAATAGAAGCCGCTGTTTATTGTTCATTTTTGTTTGTACTCTTAAATTGCATATAAACTGCCAGGATATTAATTTATGTGGTACAAAAACAATTGCTGTATTATGCATATGTCTGTTTTCACACGGTAAGAATAAAAAACACGATAAGTTTACAAGAACAGTTAAGTCAAACGAAGTGACACCGAATAACAGCAGAATGCACGACTACATACAGCCGGTTCTATGCAACCGATCTACCCGAAGGAGGAATTCTTCGGCCAAGGGCTGTCAACCCGGCGCTATATGCCGTTACAACAACCACACACACAGCCAACTCTAGAAACAAAGTGAAGAACTTAGAGAAAAATGAGTGTACGTAATGTATTTGTGCAAATAGAAGCCACAAAAATTAAATGGAAATCAAAAGGGATGAATCGATGCCACCACTGGAAAGTGCCGACAAAGTTCCAAAATTCAATGCTGTGAACTGTAATTTCCAGATACGATGATATTTTCATATGATATTATGGGTAAGATATCAAAATATATACATATGTACATATACATACATATATATTCCCAAGACCAAGCAACAAACTATTTGTGCAGTTCAGTTGTTAACGTTTACTTAAAAAGCCATTTCCACTAAAAATTTTAAACATTCTTAACCGGAAATCCATGGCGACACCCCAAAAAAAACCAACAAAAAAACGTAGCTAACTTCAGAATAATCCTGGGTGTACAAAATGGTGGCCCGCATGCCGTGGGGATTCGTCAGAAGCGATCTCATCCCAGGAACATTAACAATACTCGGCTGAAGTCAGTTTATAGGGCGCGATGGAAATTTAAAAAAAATAATGAATAAGGGCGCTTTGGTCCTGGGTGCCCTCAGGGCTTTAAAAATTATACCGCTCACTTTCATATGAGTTTGTGTTAGGGTGTCCAGATCTAATTTTTTCGACGGCGTGACAAGTTTGAAAAAAAAAAACATTCAAACCTAAAGTTTATTAGTCTTTTATTTATTATAGTAAGTGCTTGACACCGACAAGCTTTCTAAAAATAATTTTTTATTTTTATTATTTTTGAAGTTATTAATTTTATTAAATCAAAAAATAAGTCATTCATTGACTTTTCAGGTCTCGATTTTTAAATAATTAAATAAACATAAACATAAAGAACGTTTTAAAATAAAAAATAACAAAAAAAGTCATTCATTGACTTTTCAGTTCTTGATTTTTCAATCATGTAAACACAAATATAAAAAGCGTATTAAAATTAAAAAAAATAGTCATTCATTGACTTTTATCACGATTTTCGAATCACAAATAACTAAAAATAATAAAGGAACATTTATAATTAAACTAAACATATTTATCACTTAATTTCACTTTTTTCAAAAGTAAAATCCCTTCTTCGGTGTTTAAATATTTTTTGAATTCAGTGCAGCTCATTCTGAAATTTTGTTTTATTATGAGCTCTGCTTCCACTGTTTCTAAATGCATTCGGTTTCTCTCTTTTCTCCAAGAATTCCCCATCAAACTGAAAATTCTTTCGGAAGATGCATTGGCATGTGGAATTGAATAGATAAAACTTAATACTCTTAAAATATTTTTTGACTCCGGAAATTGTTGAAAGAATTTGAGCCATATTTCTTCGCTACAATCTTTTTCTTGGTAAGCGTCAATTGAAACTGCCCAAAATCTTTTTAATTTTATACATTCTTCGAACATAGCATCAATATCTACATCAGGTATTTTATATTTTGATACAATATTATTAAATTTTTCCAGTGTGGGAGCCGCAGTACTATTAAATTTTAATGATCTAAAATCTTTGAAGCAGTTTTCATCGAAATTAAACCATTTTTCTAAATAAGAAATTGATGTTCGCAAACAATTCAACGCTTCTATCTTAAATCGTGTAACTGCATCTCCGTTGCTACATTTGAGCAAGGTGGAACGTGCAATTGCACCGAAGAATTTATTTTCAACTCTTTCGTTGAGGGCTTGACGAACATTTTCCTAAAATAAAAACAAGCAAAGCAATAAAAACTTTTATTAAATAACAACAAATTATTTACCATTATATCAAAAGTTTCTAATATAACTCCACTATCTTTTTCCAGAAATTTTATGGCTGGTTGAAATATTGTACAAATGTTCATTACAAATCCTAAATAAGCCATAGAAAGTTCATCTTCGAAAAAACGTGTAATAGAATGCGCCACATTACTTTTAGAAAGGAAATATGCTTTCAATGGCTCAAAGTTTTTTATGAGTCTTTCAATCGCAGGGTAGAGGCTAAGCCATCTTGTTGTTACATGGCGTAGCGTTTCCGACCATTCCACTTCAAGCCAATCAAAAAATTCTTTAAGTCCTGTTGTGCATTTAGTTGAAGAACTGAATTCGTTAAATATTTTTATAATTATCACATCCACGTCCACTTTTAATGCACATATTCCCTTCTTCAAAGTGTTGGAGAGAATATGACAGTTACACCCAACAGGAACTATGTTAACATTTTGTTTTTTTAACTCTGTATAAACACTCTGATTTTTGCCAAAATTAACATTAGCGTTATCAGCGCAAAATGATGAAATGAATTCAGTTGATAAGCCATGGAATTCAATTTTGGAAACGAGTGATTTGGCTATTGTTATAGATGTCTCATCTTCCAGCGAGTAGAAACTCAGAAGAGCTGATTTTGTACCAAGAGTCTTATCAAAGAACCGCACGATCAAAGGAAAAGTTTTTATATTTCCTTTATTGGAAGCGTCGGTGCTTACGGAAAAGTACTTTGCCTCTTGAATTTCTCTTAAAATCAGTCTCTGCGATTCAGGCGCTAGTACCTTCCTTACTATTCTAGCTGCTTTTGTTTTGCCACAACTATACATTTTAGCGGTGTTCGAGTCGCCAAATAGAGTGGAAAATAATTTTCCGGCACAATCCGCTGAATTGTAGGATTGCGAGTGCTTAACTACATGGAAAATAAAAGCAGTTTCGGCAGCGATCACCTTCAGTTCATCGGATGATTTTTCAACAGGCAAAAATGATAAAATTGAAGCTGCGGAATCGTTAACATTTTTTAGATGTTGCTGAGTCTTAGAATGTTTTTTAACGTCATATTCTCCACTATGGCCAATTTTGAATGTTGTGTTGCAAATTTTACATTTTGCAGCATTTTCTACTTGACAACTATTCAACCAATGGAACTTTTTCTCCCATTGTACATTGTATTTAACTAAACGTTTTAAATTTGAACGTTTTGCCAAATTTTTATCAGATGATGATGATTGCATTTTTTGTTTTGTGGAAGTAGACGGTATTTCAATCTAAATTTTATTTACATTTAAAAAAATTTAAGTAAATTATTGGAAAAAAAAATACCTGATCGTCGTCCTCATCACTAACTTCCACAGCCATTTCACGGTTCTCTAAATCTTCAGGAGGATCTTGCATTATTTCGATTTCTGTACTGGTAGTTGGCAAATTTTTTTCTGTTTGTGCATGTTGCGCTTGCGGTTGCGAATTCGGATTTATATTTTTAAAATACCTTTAAGTAAAAAGTTTAAAATTGCATTTTGTTACCAATTAAATAATTAAATATAAGTTAAAAACTCACTTTTTGATGTCCATTTCGATAAATAAAAGCACAAGATTTAAAGATCTTAATAAAAAAAAAAACTTAAAACCAATCAACACAGCACTGCCTGCATTCTAATTTCACAACAAATGAAAAAAAATTACGAGGGGAACTGACAACTGAGCAATGAACCGAGCAAAAAGAAGAGAGAACCAGTGTGACCATTTTAGCGTTTTTGCAGTTAAATTTAGCATTTTGATTTAGCCGCATACTCGACGCGACAGCTAAATCATTGTATATAAATTAACTAACAACATTTTAGAAATTGTTTCTGTTTGAACGGTGATTACAAAATATAATTATTAAATTTTGATCCATCTCGTCTAGCTCTAGCATTGTATCTGGCGTGATTTTTGAAAATAAAGCGTGACACGCCAGGAAGATTTCAAAAGTGTGACAATCACGCCAAAAGCGTGACGTCTGGACACCCTAGTTTGTGTACTCAAACGAAAGGTAATTGCTCGAAATACCAAAAATGCAAAAAATGGGCGTGACCTTAGGGGCCCCCAAGACTCAAAATATTGTATCGTGAGGTCTTTGATCCCCAAAAACAACCGTATACATAAATAATACAAAATTATACCTAGGGCCATGCATTTTCGTAGAATTCCATATTATTTATTATTTTTATGACTTGAGCAGTTTTTTATTCTGGTTCGAGACCTTTATGTTGTTTCTTTTTCAGAATCAACTTAAAAAGAAGAAATTGGTGAAATGTATTTGCTACGGTTGCCAGGCAGACTGTACAGCTGTTTCTAAACCCGCCAAGGTTTTTCTTCAGCAGTCTTTGGCAACGATTACTTCGGCCACAAATCAAATGACTTATACGGGAGACTCATTTTTATTAATGAGAATTACCCTTTGTGTATAGTCTTCGAACTGTGCGTAGAGCAATCTTCAACGCGCAATATCATTTCCACCAATTCCGTTTCGCATGGGTCTTCGTTGAAAACCACAAATGCAAAAAGCACAATCAAAGTGTGCATGTTTTTTGTGCGTACATATACTCATACATGCGTTGCACATTAGGGCGTACCAATCCTTTTTAATAGTTTTTTCGTTTTTTTGTTATTTATTCGGTCTTTTATCATTATTATGACTTGAGCAGTTTTTTATTCTGGTTCGAGACCTTTATGTTGTTTCTTTTTCAGAATCAACTTAAAAAGAAGAAATTGGTGAAATGTATTTGCGCGTTGAAGATTGCTCTACGCACAGTTCGAAGACTATACACAAAGGGTAATTCTCATTAATAAAAATGAGTCTCCCGTATAAGTCATTTGATTTGTGGCCGAAGTAATCGTTGCCAAAGACTGCTGAAGAAAAACCTTGGCGGGTTTAGAAACAGCTGTACAGTCTGCCTGGCAACCGTAGCAAATACATTTCACCAATTTCTTCTTTTTAAGTTGATTCTGAAAAAGAAACAACATAAAGGTCTCGAACCAGAATAAAAAACTGCTCAAGTCATAATAATGATAAAAGACCGAATAAATAACAAAAAAAAACGAAAAAACTATTAAAAAGGATTGGTACGCCCTAATGTGCAACGCATGTATGAGTATATGTACGCACAAAAAACATGCACACTTTGATTGTGCTTTTTGCATTTGTGGTTTTCAACGAAGACCCATGCGAAACGGAATTGGTGGAAATGATATTGCGCGTTGAAGATTGCTCTACGCACAGTTCGAAGACTATACACAAAGGGTAATTCTCATTAATAAAAATGAGTCTCCCGTATAAGTCATTTGATTTGTGGCCGAAGTAATCGTTGCCAAAGACTGCTGAAGAAAAACCTTGGCGGGTTTAGAAACAGCTGTACAGTCTGCCTGGCAACCGTAGCAAATACATTTCACCAATTTCTTCTTTTTAAGTTGATTCTGAAAAAGAAACAACATAAAGGTCTCGAACCAGAATAAAAAACTGCTCAAGTCATAATAATGATAAAAGACCGAATAAATAACAAAAAAAACGAAAAAACTATTAAAAAGGATTGGTACGCCCTAATGTGCAACGCATGTATGAGTATATGTACGCACAAAAAACATGCACACTTTGATTGTGCTTTTTGCATTTGTGGTTTTCAACGAAGACCCATGCGAAACGGAATTGGTGGAAATGATATTGCGCGTTGAAGATTGCTCTACGCACAGTTCGAAGACTATACACAAAGGGTAATTCTCATTAATAAAAATGAGTCTCCCGTATAAGTCATTTGATTTGTGGCCGAAGTAATCGTTGCCAAAGACTGCTGAAGAAAAACCTTGGCGGGTTTAGAAACAGCTGTACAGTCTGCCTGGCAACCGTAGCAAATACATTTCACCAATTTCTTCTTTTTAAGTTGATTCTGAAAAAGAAACAACATAAAGGTCTCGAACCAGAATAAAAAACTGCTCAAGTCATAATAATGATAAAAGACCGAATAAATAACAAAAAAACGAAAAAACTATTTATTATTTTTTTTTATTATTTATTATTATTTTTTTTGGAGGCCTTTGGACTTCATGATCCTTGATATTGGGTCTTGAGGGTCACTTAGCGTTATGCATTTTTTTTTGAATTTCTGGCATCCTTGAGCCTTTTGTATCCACACTTACATGTCGCTGTCGATTCCACGACAGCCGGTTCTATGCACTGGATCGATCCAAAGCAGCAATTCTTCGACCAAGGGCTGTCACCCCGGTACGGTGTGCCGCTACAACAACAATAACAACATGAAAGTGTGCGAGATCATATTCAAGACCCTAAGGGACACATGGATCCGAGCTTCGTTATACATTACATTTTGAACTTTTCATAATCCGATGTGATTTCGCTTTGCCCGATGGGCTGACGATTGTTTAGCCGCAGATAAAGAATTTTACCGCAAAATCGTGTTTTCAGGTGAAGCTCATTTTCATCTCTGTGTCTATGTCAATAAGCAAAATTGCCGCATATAGGGTTCAGAGAGTCCACACTTGACTATTGAGAAGCCAATGCATCCACAAGAATCACTGTTTGGTGGGGATTTTGGGCTGGCGGCATCATTGGGCCATTTTTCTTCAAAAATGAGCAAAGAGCCGACGTTACCATCAACGGTGAGTGTTACCGCGACAAGCTCAACGAATTTTTGTCTTCAAAAGTTCAAGAGAATGACAGGGGCGGCATTTGGTGCCAACAAGAAGGGCCACAGCCATCGAAACCATCAATATTTTAAGTAATGCTTAAAAAATCAGCCGAAATTGTGATGTCAACTGACCGCCTCGGAGCTGTATTTTGAGCCCTTTGGACTATTTTCTGGCGAGCCATTAAGGATAAATGTTACGCAATGGATGCAGAGATGATTCACCCCGAATCAATCGAAAATGTACTGAAAAATTGGGTTGACCGGATGAGGTACTACCGAGCCAGTCGTGGTAGTCATATGAATGGTATTGTGTTCTATTGTAAAATGACAAAGTTCAACCTTTTCAATAAAACCAGAAATTTGAACAAATTAACAGTACATACTGTTTTTTAAGGTGGTCCATATTTTTCAGGGCGCTGAAAGAAAAAATATCCAAGAACTGGGAAGCTAGAATAGTGCAATGTATTACGTGTCATCTGGCCAGGACTTGACTCTGCATTACCTAGTGTTCTAATAGGGCTGAGCAGAAACTTTTTTATACACATAAAAGCTGTTTTTTGCATGATTTGTAGATATTTCTCTAACTCATCAAATCGTCACAGGAAAAACTTTAGAAGTTTTAACTCGGGTTTGTTGTACGATAGTTACACTCCAAAGTTTTTAAAGAATTAAAAAAAGTTTTTCAATTTTGGTTGATTTTAGCGAACCAACTATAGTAAACCACATATATCTATGCAATGGAAATTTAATAATGTTTGTTTATTTAATGCGCTGAAATAATTCTAGTAGTTTTTGTTTAAAAAGTTCGTTAGTTAAAGTTCGATATAAAAATAAATTTTTGTTTAAGATAATTTCGTTAAGGTCCCACCCAATTTAATGTTTTGACTCTTTTTTGACAATAACAAAGCTGGTGGGATGGCCATGATTATCACCGTGATTATGTTCGTGATGGTGATGACCATGTTTACCATGTTTATGGTCCTCATGATGATCATGCTTAATGTGAACCTGATGATCATGCTTAACCGTCTCATGATGGCCGTGTTTACTATGATCCTGATTATGATGGGCATGACCGATCTTATGGACGGTAGCTTCGAAACCCTTTTTCTTATCGGCAGAATATTCTACGATACGTTTGGTTCCATCCGACTCTTTAAGGGAATATACACCTGGAGTAACAAAAAAAGATCCTATTAAAATATGGACATACAAATCGTATACAACTGAGCTTACCCTTAACTTTATCTCCATCCCTGGCTTCCCATTGCTGTTTAAAGTCACCGGTTTTAGGATCCTTAACGCCATATTTGAATTCATACTTGGCATGGCCATGATCGTGATGAGCATGATGTTCATGGCCGTGATGATCATGATGTCCATGTCCGTGATGATCATGATGTCCATGTCCGTGATGATCATCGTGGCCATTATTGCCATGATGTTCAACATGATGCTCATGGTGGGCCTGGTGACCGTGATCATGTCCTTGCTTATCATGACCATGATGCTCTTTATGCACAACATGATTCTCATGATGCTCTACCTTATGTCCATGGTGCTCACTATGATGTTGACCATGATGACCGACGCCATGCTGTTCACCGTGATGATGCTTATGGCCGTGATCCGCATTGCCATGACTCATATGATCATCATGTTTCACAGAGAAACTAATCTTCTTAAACTGCTCATGACCGTGGTCGTGTCCGTGTAATGAGTGTCCGACAACGTTTAGGACACACAAGACCAGCAAAGCACCACAGATATACAGGATTCGCATTTTTGGATTAAATATGATAAAGCGTGGGCTAATAGGATTTCGATAAAAGATACTCGACTCAGAACTCTCGAATGTGTTTCGTTAACTGTTGGTTATTTTCAATATTGTTGCATATTTATAGTTAACTGTTTTTGAACGGGGTATGTATGACCCGAAGTTAGTAATTATTTTTCTGTTGGCGGTCAATACAAATTCGATTGTACTTGTAAAGTACTCGAAAGTAAATACAATTTAGCTTAAGGTTTCCATGCACGTGTATGGTTGAAAACAATTACTCTACCTACTGAAACTAGAAATGTGGCGATGTACTTAATTCACTCTACCGTTTGTTTTTTATTGTTTTTGTTTTGTGCTAACATTTGCATTATGCCCTACATCATACCATTGATTAACGTAGCCCACTATGTGTACCACAGTATGCGCGACTTTTATACCACAAGCCGAGATTAAACACAGGTAGAAACATTTACCATTTTTGAGGGGCAGCTTTCAATCTTGGAAATTCCAAAAAAAATTGACACAAAAATCAATTTTTTCGAACCAGACCCCATTCGATTTGCTTGAAATTCAAATTAGTTTTTGTTTTATGACTACTTAAATTTGGTATTTTAGGGCTTTTTTTGAAAAAGGATCTGACTTAAGTGCCATAACTTTTCAGTGCATTGATGTATTTTAAAGTATTATTTACCATATAAAAGTTTGAAAGAACAGCTTTTATTTTGGTCAATACAAAAGTCATGTCGTTGTGGCTCAATTAGGCTTAAAACTGCAAAGTATAATTTATCCTTGATTATCCTGGCATAACGTATATTTAGTTTTTTTTTCAAAATCAAGTTCATCTTTTCTGTAAAACATAGACGAATTATAAAATGACATCCTCCCATGAATCAAAAATTGCATACTCGTACAATTTTGTTAAGCCTGTTATTGTTTCGGTAGTGACTACGTATAATTATCACAACTTTTAATAATATCGTACTTAAATAAATCGTACTTTAAAATATAATCTTCATGTGAAGTGCAAAATAGTTTCATACCCAGGTTTATACGATTAAACAAAACTTACTATTTACTTATATAAAGCGGTTTAAGACGAGCCCTATTAAAATTGGGCAATGTGGGCCATGTTACGATAGCTTACTAAGGCCTTTCTGGTTTCAGTTAAAAATCCGCAGCTTAAAAGGCCACATATTACATCCAGCTCTGACCAAATTTTGTACAGAGCGTGACGAGTCCATAATAGTCTATTTTTGGGATAGTCCCACTATTGCAGTAAAACTATTGCATGGTACGTTGGATCATATCACCCAATGTACCATGCACCCATGCAAAGGTCTCTCCAGATTTAAAGTCCTGCCATTCCACTCGCCACATTTAACAGAAGATCTTCGTCATGTTCAGTACAGTGGAATATGGAAGACCTATTATCAATTACAATAATATTGGAAAATATCTGTTCACGTTTTCATGTAGTCCTCATGTATAGGTAAATATCGAGGCTAGAATAGTTCTTAAACCAAACCTAGCGAAGCTTGACCACAATGGTTCAACTTTTGAAATAGCCCTGCCCCCTTTTATTTACGTGCTTTCTATGTCAATTCTATTCAAAGATTTTTTTTGGGTTTAATCATTTTGTCAAAGAATAAGAAATACTTAGTACGTAAAAAATAAACTATTCATTTGCGAAAAATTCACTTTTTTCGGGATATTGGAAAAGGTATCAAAAGAGTTGCGGGTGATCCACTGTACTTTTCCAATCAAAAAAATACCAAAGTATCATCCCTGTTCTACCATAAGCAAATTCGTCATATGCCAAGGGTCAATTAGGAGCGATTAATCAGACATAAATTAAGTTAGGCGAAACGTCTCCAAAATTTGACACGATTTAACAATAGGCTCTTATCTAAAAAAATAGAAAATACGTTCTATTTAGATTGGGCGGAGTTCCCAAGTTATAAATTGTCGGAAAACGACATAAATATATTGTTAAAACGACTTTTCAAATTTCTTTACACAGAATTTGTCTTCATCAATCCTATATAAGCCTTCTATAGCAGAAAACCTTTTAGTCCGACCTAAGGCCGGTCATGCTGAGGCGAGATTTTACGCGCATGTGAACTCAAACTTTAGGGAATTGCAGTCGTGGACACAGACAGCCTTTCGGATCGCATATAAATAACCACCAATGTCCGATAACAGTCATTAATCTTAGGTCTTAAAGTCATGATACCCTTAAGTATGTCTGGCAGCAGCTAAGAGACTTAAGCCCGGTCGACGGCCACCTACGCATATAGTAGTTTTCATATAATAGTGGATTTTATTCAGTGGTGTTCGGTAGGACGATTATTCGTCATTTTACTTTTTTGTGAACATTTTTTTCCCTAGGGACCCTAGGGTCCTGGCGAGGGAAATACAAATTTAAATTAGCTTGAAGAAAAAGTAAAAAAAATGCTAAACACAGGGAGCAGATTCATTGCCATACTATTAATATTAGTTGGTGTTTCGTAATATTTATTTATCAGAACTTTAGTATCGATGCAACATACTAAGTATCCGAACCTTTAGAAGTGAATTTTTGGATCTAGCAATTCACATGACACACTTGTTCGTAGCAAAAACTAGTTCCTTACACATGGTTTTCTTTGGCTCTGTGGGCTTTTGTATCAAAATACGAATAAATAAATAAAGTTAATCATACATATTTAAAAAAGGTATCCAACCCATCTAGTACTGATGTAAGCGACGAAAGAACAATTCCGGCTTTGCTTTGGGGAGTGTTCGAAATAAGAAAAGGTCGCCGTACCCATCAACAGGTTCCGTTTATCAAGAAATCTCATTGTTAAAATTTTAATTAAACAATATTTATATTAGATGTCGACTTTGTCGAACTGTATCTGATACATTTTAAGAGCTATTGCACTATATTTTTAATACCCAATAGTCCGATTTTAAATGTTAATTTTAAAATGTCAAAATGATCCTTGAGTCCTTGGATACTATTGCCCTTTTTACACGACTCAAAAATATTTTCTAGTTCAAGAGTTATAGAATTTTGGCCGATGGAAATCGATCCTAGCCCACGCGGTAAGATGTCTTTGACATTATTAATACGTTGCTATATATATTTCGGGTCCTGACAATACTAGTGTTCCCAGATGCTAACTAGAACTTCCATTGAAAACTTTGAAATTTTTTAGCATTACTTCACTCTAAACGTTTTGTCAATTTGAGAGCGAATTGTTTTGTTTACAGTGTGTTGAAAAATTCATCCCAGTCAAAAAATTTATTTATCTCGTGAACATTTTCGTACAATGATTTTTTACGATTTTCGGCGTGGGTTATCGAGGCAAGAGTATTTAAATCCACTTGTTTCGACTTTTGGCGATAAAGCACCATCAAAAACCACTGTTAATCGCTGGTACTAAGAGTTTAGTCCCGGATTCCGTTCGCTCCAGGATGAATTTCGTGAAGGACGTCTAACTTAAGTCACTTTGCCAGAAACCATCGATGCTGTGCGTGAACTAATAAAGTAAGACCGACATGTGACGTGAGATTGAGGCATTCTTGGGCATTAGTATGACAAGCATCAATAAGATATTGCATGTTCATTAGAATGTGAAAAAAATCTCGTTGGATTTCACATAATTTGACGAATGCTCAAAAAAGGCTCGTATAGATTGGTACAAAGAGATGTTGAAAAAGTATAACTCCGGTAGCTCAAAGGCAGCGTATAACATTGTCACAGGTGACGAATCATGGATATATGCATATGAACCCAAAACAAAACAGCAATCGACCGTATGGGTCTTTCAAGACGAGCCAAATCCAACAAAAGTTGTTCGTGGAATAAGTACATCGAAGCCAATGATTGGTTTTTTTCAATATAACCGGCCATGTTGCCACAGTGCCTTTAGTGGAACGTAGGACGGTCAATTCTGTGTAGTATGCAACCATCTGTTTGCCAACAGTGTTCTAAGAAATGAGGAAAGATAATAAGAGAAGACGGATCATTTTGCTTCACGACAATGCGAGCTCTCACATATCAGCTGAAACGGTGAGCTATTTGACCACTCAAGATGTATAATTGTTGGGCCATCCACCGTACAGGCCTAATTTGGCACCCAATGACTTCTTATTTTCTAGCATCAAGAAAAAAATGCATGTTCAACGTTTTTCATCGCCCGAGGCAGCTGTTGAAGCATTCAAAAATCATGTTTAGGAGGTGTCTCAATCGGAGTGGAAAAAGTGCTTCGAAAATTGGTTTTGCGCATGCAAAAGTGTATTGATCCTAAAGAAGAATATTTTGAAAAAAAATAAAACCATTTCCAATGATAAATTATTGTGTTTTTATTGCCGGACCAGAAATATAAACAGCAACCCTCGTATGCCTTATATGCATTAATAAATGCATTATTTAATGCATTTTAAAACATTGTTTTCTTATCTAATACGCCGATGCCATAATGATAGCCGACCCTATAGCAAAATTAACGTTTAGTATTTAGAACTGAGCCGGAATTTTGATAATATTTTTTATACTTTCTACACGTTCCATAGGCATAATGAAATGACAATCCTTACTCAATATTTCGACAACTGTATACCATTGGAAACCTGCACGGCTTTATAAATATAATTTGATAAAATATTGGGCGTGTTCTTGTGGTTCTCGCTTATTAAACGAGTAATTGGTCGCTAAGGCGATAATTTCAAAACTTTACGATATATTTTTTTTAATTTTTTTTTACACAAGAACTGATTGGCTTTATATAAGCCGTTTCATTTAAAAAATTTTTATTTAACACGCTAAAGGTTTTCTTGAATAACTTTCTTTCCAAAAATATTATTTATTTAAAGCAGACGGATTTTAACTTATAGTGTCAATTCGTAGTTTTCAGTAAACAAAATCATTTTTTTGTTCTTGTGCAATGGTGTGAAGTTATCGTGTTTTGCGACCTCCTATGCGAGGTGCCAATAGAACACGACCATTGTTTCTATCCGGTCTCCCTTTATTTAGTAGTCCAATATAGTAAGCGAATGTGTTAGTGTGAGCGGTGATCACTTGGAAAACCCAGGTTCAAATCCATGGATAAGAACAATCCTTATATTTCAGTTTTAACTAGTAAATGTCACCGCCTTAACGAGTAAGAGACTAATTTTAAAAGCCATGCAAAAGCATTAGGTCCTTCGTATCCAGTTTCAAACAGTTGGTCTCGATCGGAATAAAAGCGTGAACACCTCAAAAGTAACTTAATAGTATTATTTGACGGAAATTAGTATTATAATTGAGGGAAATTAGCATATATTATGGATACTACGACATTAGGTTTTTATCAGAACATTTTTTCTATTTGGCATTTAAGTTTAGGTTGAAAATAATGTTCAAAAACATAGTTTGATTATATTGACCTCTAAAATTCAGTATGAATGCTGTATGAAGTACATACAATGCCATACGTACATACGAATTCCAAGAGTGCTGGCCAAATTATAGTGTATGTATCCGAATTTAGTTCAATGCTCTACACTTTACCAAAAAATAATAAACACACTCTATTAAGTATAAAAACGCAACACGATTTTAAAATTAATACCAGTTGTTGCAACGTATTCAATTATTTCAAATATACATTGGCTTTAGTCTACAAATTTTTAAAAGAACAACATGCGCTTCCTTTTTGTAAACATTATCCTGGTCGCCTCCTTGGCAACGGTCACAGTAACAGGACATTCACATCATGTCCATCATCAGGATCATCATGGTCATGGCGGAGCTGTAAGTTATGCTATGGTCACGAAACACGAAGATCATCATGGTGGTGATAATGGTCATCATCATCACCATCATGCTGTACATCATGGTCATCACGGTCATGGACATGTGGAACATCATGGACATCAGGTGTCTCATGATCATGGTTATTATTATGGCGGCCACCATGTGCATCAAGGACACTTTGATCATCATGGTCCTGCTAAATACGATTTTAAATATGGCGTTAAGGATCCAAAAACTGGTGACATGAAAAATCAATGGGAATCCAGAGATGGTGATTCAGTGAAGGGTAAGTTACTTTCTCAGAGTACTTATATTATATATAATCCTTTCAATTATGCATTATCCATTTCAGGCGAATACAGTCTAAAAGAGTCAGATGGCACCACTCGCATTGTAAAATATTCCGCCGATAAGAAGAAAGGTTTCGAGGCTACTGTCCATAAAATCGGTCATGCTCATAGTGATCATGGTCATCATGAAAACCATGTTTACCATGGCCATCATGGACATGCCACGAGTTTCACCGTCATTAAAAGGGTGGACAAACATTAAGAAGTTTTATGTATATTTTTAATATTTACAATGAACAAACCTTTTGAACATACTACAATCTCTGGGATATAACTCGTTGCACATGTACTACCCTAGAAATAAAGTATGATATGTTTTAAAGTGAATCTGAAATGATTTCGGAATCATTATAATATCTCGAAATATTATAATATTTGTTTTTTTTTTGTTTGTACACCGACATCATTCATTTATTTTTGACTAATTATTTTACAAGAAATATAAAACCGAATGAAATGTACCCTCACATTAGGAATGATATGGTGTTCACAGATCCATTTGGTTGTTGTTGTAGCGGCAACTGTGTGTCGAGCTGACAGCCCTTGGCTGTAGAATTGCTCTTCGGGTCAATCCGTCCATAGAACCGGCTGTCTTGGGATTGTGGACCCGGTTGGTAAATTTATCTCTTGGCTAGCGTTTTTGCAAGTAGTTCGTGCATGTGATAGAAAATGTGTAAAGATCTATGACTCGAACATTTTTTCGAACTCGAGTAGTCAAAAGGATTCTTGCGGAACTCAATGTAAATAAATCTCCGGGCACGGAAGTCATTTTAGAACTTGTTATAAATAACTGTTCGCCAACACTAGCTTGGCCATTGCGCAATCTTTGCAACCTCTTGTACCGTGTTCGTGTTGGGAGAAAAAGGGCCAGACTTTTTACCCTGACAACTACCTCCCAATTGCAGTTTGCTCTGCGCTCTAAAAGATGATGGAGAGTAGGGTAAATAATAATCTTGAAAATTATTTGGAATCAATTGCCTTCTGAACGATCGATAGTATGGCTTTTGTAGGAACCGATCTATGAAAGACCAAATGGCGGTCCTATCGAAGTCGATCAATTCACCAACTTGGTAGAAGGCTCTAAATGCACGGAGCACTCTTTTCAAAAAAATTGTTTTTGATGTCGGTACTGCTTTCTTTCGATTCATATCAAGTTTTCTAAGGATCGCTCTATTCGCGTTGTTATAGACGAGGCCAATGAAATGGCTATAAATGCAGAGGGTCTCATTTTTAGTTTTCTCAACGACCTCCCGGGTCTGACAACAAACCCCATATATTCCTTTGACGAAGACAGCAGCATCTGTCCCTCATATTCGTTCGACCGTAGATTGAACCTTGCGGATAGATCTCAGAGTAAAATCTTGCGATTAGAGTCGAGTTTAATGCTGACCCAATGTTGCTTGTTATGCCATAAAAGATCCATCTGAGAGGCAGCTCTTCTTTGGAGTTTCTACTGGATACAAGGCAGTGCGCTGATGCTAAATGTTGTGTATCCCTATAATATAGGTTACTGCTCGCACGACGAATTAAACATCACTTCCTCTTTACCCCTTACTAACCATTCCGAACTGTTAGTATTACATATTTTTTGAATAAGATACGAGTATGTTTAAGAATTCTTTATAGTTCTTAAATGTTTATATGTTTGGTTATAAATCAAATTTGAGTTTGTAGAAAAAAAGGTATTTTACTCGGTCGGTGTTAACGATTAAAGCTGGCAAATCTGGCTTAGAAACAAATGTCCAAAACATTTGGCCCTGAAGGGTATACAAACAAATAAGTTTAAAAAGGTCGATGGCAATCCATATTTCCAGATTTACGGGACCCTAAATTTCGGATCTACAACTGGATATATCTGCGACATTTGGAGTCGGCCCAAGATATGGGTATCGTCGGAAAGCTTATGAAAATACCTTTTACCAAACGGTATATAAATTTGATCCTTAAACCCATTGTGGGCTTGGGGGTCATTTTGCAAATTTTTGACTCGAGTTTTTGTAGAAAAATAGGTCAAAAGTCGGAAAATGTTTTCCTATTAGTTTATATCCAACACTTTAAGCTTTCTATTGGTACATTGTTTTGGAATTTAACCCTTTATATGCCGGTGATATTGGCATTTTAGTTTAGATATTTTTCCGCGCAA
The DNA here is from genome assembly GCA_963513945.1 of Hydrotaea diabolus. Classification (NCBI taxonomy): domain Eukaryota; kingdom Metazoa; phylum Arthropoda; class Insecta; order Diptera; family Muscidae; genus Hydrotaea; species Hydrotaea diabolus. The sequence goes on along the minus strand of OY740720.1, from coordinate 27,580,633 downwards.
TTTTTTCAATTTTTTTTTCTTTTTTTTTTAAATAAAGATTAATTTTTGAAGAAAATATCGAAAAGAGCACCGCAGGCGAACTGTTATTCAAAAAACTCGCGCGATTTTTTAAGATAATTTTTAATTTTTTGTTAAACAAATGGGTTTAAAATAATTGTGTTTGAAGAAAGTGGTTTGTGAAATCTGAAAGGATAATAAATATCGAGCCATTTTTTTAAAATAATTTTTATTTTTAAACAAAGTGTTTTATTTTCGTTTCTAGAAGGGTTAAAGCATCCAAAAATACTATAAATTAAAGGCTAACACGAGTATGTTGGCTACGAGACTAAGTAGAAAAATACATACTAAAAATAAACATTTTGAATTAACAGATCGAATATATATATTTGGAATGGTGTTACAATAAGCTAACCAACGATACCCATATTGCTTAAAAAGTAAGAAATTTTTTCACAGATATATCCCAATATCTGATTTATTCGTCTGAACTTGCAAGGCCCATATCTCGGAAACTATGGGAGACTGCCGATTTTTTTTACGTTTTCTGCTTAGAATCAAAATTTCTACCGATGGTGCAATTTTGGTGCCCGTACGTACTAGAGTTGTTACTAAACTAGATTTATAATGGGTGATCCAAGTAGAGATACTTTTTTCAATAGCCTTTTTTGACAGATCACGTATGTGTCGTGTCATGCTGTCATGTTATTTTTGTTTAGTATTGTTTGGCATTTCATCATGTAAAGACTTACGCCTGAACAAAGTTTACAAATCTTCACAACTTTATTACGAAAATTCACGTTCTGTGAGGAATGTGTTTCGTGCACTTCGTTCAACTTATGGTCAACATAATCGGCCTACTGAGCGTACTATTCGCAACACCATCACTCATCTTGAGACCCAGCATTCATTATTGGATAATATTTGACCGAATAGACCACGTCCAGCACGCAGTGAAGAAAATGTAGCGGCCGTAGCTGAGAGTGTACACCAAGACCGTGGGGAGTCGATTCGGCGCCGTTCGCAGCAACTCAGACTGACGTATAGAACGACTTGACGCATTTTACCTCGAGATCTTAAATTGAAAGCGTACAAAATACAGCTTGTGCAAGAACTGAAGCCTTCGCTTCGATCTATGGGCTCTTCAAAAGTTCCAAGAAGATCCGACGTTTTCGAGCCAAATTTTGTTCAGCGATGAGGCCCATTTCTGGCTCAAGGAGTATGTAAACAAGCAAATTGGTTGAAGAGCAACCAGAAGAGGTTCAAGAGCTGCCACTTCATCCAGAAAAACAACGGTTTGGTGTGGTTTGTGGTGCGGTGGAATCATCGGTCCATATTTCTTCAAAAATGATGCCGGAGAGAACGTAACCGTTAATGGCGACCGTTATCGTGCCATGATAACCGACTATTTGATGTCTGAAACTGAAGCTCGTGATCTCGGCGACATTTGGTTTCAACAAGATGGCGCGACTTCCCACACATCGCATCAATCAATGGATTTATTGAGAGAACACTTCGGTGAGCAGATAATTTCACGTTTTGGGCCGGTCGATTGGGCAACAAGATCCTGTGATATCACACCGTTAGACTTTTTCCTGTGGGGATATGTAAAGTCTAAAGTTTATGCGGACAAACCCGCTTCGATTCAGGTATTGGAGCAAAACATCACGCGTTACCAGTCGAAATGCCCGAACGAGTCATTGCAAATTTGACTCAAAGGATGGACCATCTGAGACGTAGCCGCGGCCAACATTTGATAGACAATCTTAAAAAAATAAATGCCAAAGAATGTTCTTTCAAATGAAATGTGTTTTTTTTCTTTAAAAGGTATGGAACCTCGAAATGGATCACTCGTTAGTTGCAATATCATTGTGCCCAAAGTAATTTTTTTCATGTTCCGATGTAGTGTGAATTAAATGAATATTATTTTAATTAAATATAATATTTTTTAAAACATAAAAAATCGGAATTTCGAAAAAACATCTATGCAGAGCTTGATCGCTGAAACAAGGGGACCGATGTCACAAAAAGGAACCATTAAAGCGAGAGTATATAGTTCCATTCTAAACTAAACAAGTCTATTCTAGACCACTGAACTATTACGTAAAAGCAACACAAGACAAAAGTTTTGCGTACGCCTAATGTGAGATTTTGGATCCTATCCCGAATTGCCACAAGTATTTGAGATAAAAAGAAATGCGCTCTTTTGTAGAGAATTTCTCTCGAAGGCAAATCTTTGAACGAAGGACATTCTGTGTATAAGTATTTTGTGTTCGGTACTTCTTAAGCATTTATTGAAAAAATCTTTGACAAACTGTTGTGTGTTATTTGGTTTTTGTTTATTTTTGATATTCTGCAACAGCTGATTGCACAATACTGCCAAGTTTTGCGTTGTTAATACTATTACGTGATTTGCGTTTTTTCACATGTCGAGATAAATCCCGTATCAAGTCTTTACAGATAACGCCAATAGAAAATTTCAACTTAAAATTGTTAATATAGCATGACATATTCGTACTGGTCCAAAATTATGAGAATTATGTGTACGAGTATATTATTAGTTCGCATCATTCAACCTGTTGTCTTTCTATGTATAATTTGGCTTTAACATACATCTGCATCTTTGACCCATGAGTTGAAGTGACAACTCTACGGCAGCCCCATCTCTCAACTTTCAACCTCCACTTTATGTCAGCTGCTCATTCCATTCTGCCAGAAGGTAAACGCCTGTCTACTAATTAGTGGACTGAATTATTGCACTCTTATATCTCGTGTTCATGCAAAGATTTTCTAATAATTTTTTTTTGCATTATAATTTCGCCTAATGGTGGCACTATATCATCGCCCACCACTGTATTGTATTCGTATCTCTATTTTTATTTTCAGAACCTAGCTTAATATGTGCATTCATTAATTCATTTGTTCATTTCATCTATTATCTCAGCTAGAAAAACACTTATAAATGGGCCCTCATGGGAAAGACGATCAGTAGAAGACTAGCGCTGGAACTTCAGCGCTCCCGGAACTTTAAAAAATATTTGCTTTTTTTTAATTTCAACTAAATCGAAATGAAACTTGCAGGTAAGTAAAAACAGCATTCAATTTGAATATTATTTATAAAGACATTAGCAACTTCCGATCGGGTAGATAACATCATTCGCCAAACAAAGTTTCGAGCAAATGTTTTCCTAATTTTTGATAATTTGATACCACAAACTAACTGCGCGATCTAAAGGTCAGAGTGGTAGATTAAATTTTTTTAGAATGTAATTTTTTATTTTGAGAAAGGAAATAATTCAATTTTGTGAACATTAAAATTGTGTTTTGAATTATGTTTTGAATTGAAAGAAATATTAGGCTTAAACGGACTGCCAAGTCAACATACCTTATATTGAGAGTTTACTAGTCTTGGTCAGAAGAAGTTCCAGTCCAATATCCACGTTAATAATTCATAGGCTTCTCCTGCACCGTTTGGGAATAATGAAAACTTTTTCTAAAGTCAATGTTGGCTGCTTTTATTAAAAAGTCGTTTCGGTCAAAATAGGGCACCCACCTCGTCTCCCGTATGCAATTTTGTGTAAAAAGTTGGTAAGACTGCCATGCTAGTGGACAAAACTCACAGTCTACGTCGTCACACGGTGCGCACTGACGCCAGCTTTAGGAACATTTTATGCTAACAAGTTTCAAACGGACTACAATTGTAGGCGCAGGACCCTCCGCTTTGTTAGCGCTTCTCAGTTAGGTCCTTAGATATGGATAATGTTTTTGCCCGCACGTGATCGTCGAGAAGTTTTTGAATCCTCAGATAGTGACACTTTGTTGCGGACTTTTAAGCGATGGCATCAGCCGCTACCATATCGATTCGGATATCATTGGCTGACGTGGGTTAGCACAGCGGAATGAGAATGGTGATTTTTTTTAATTAAGTTTTGTGGCAACAACAACAACCATGTGGTTGGGAGATCATTCCCACATAGGAGGTTAGTGTCACATGGTGACGTGGCGCTCCGCGAATAGTATTACGAAAAATCACATCGCTTATTTTTGCATTAGTAACAAGTGGAGACGTAGCCTTCTAGATGTCCTGACTTTCAGGAGCGCAGATGTCGCATCCGACCATTTCCTGACCATTGCGAGAATCCGCGCGTTAGTCATGTCAATCCACCAGTAATCTTAAGACAAGGCCTTAATTAATGCTGATTTTTTTAAGAGCACAAACGTCTATTATTTATTTGTGTCCGACCTGAGAGAGACCTTGAATTAAATTTGGTACACAAATAAAGACAACTTCTCCGAGGCTTGCGACGTGTAACTTAAATCACTGCCCAAAGCCAGGTCGGTCTGGATTAGTTAATTATCACTAGCTCTCATCGAACAGCCAAAGTTGTCAGAGAAAGAGCTCGCACCCGTTCGGCAAGGACCCAACTCGAGTCAGAATTCAGAACTCTCTGCCAAGCGCTCAAGTACTCCAGCCGGGTTCACGGGCGTTATTAATCGTCATCTCTTGCAAACCAAGCCTGAGACGCGGCTAGAAATAACAACCTCATAGATATCTACGACATAAACATCTAAAATTGCGTATAGCAAGAGTAACAGCGCTACACCTTCACCCCCTTGTGGAAGCTATATGGAAAGAAGAAAAAAGACCAGAAGAACGGCTGGAAAACTACAGGGGCGTTACGAACCAAAGCTCCCATCCTGAAATTCTAACAAAACTGCTCCTCAACAGACTTCATGAAATGTTGGTATTTACTCTTAGTAGACAGCAAGCAAGTCTTCGCACAAATCACTCATGCACGGATTGCATCCTCGGAATTTGTGTAATCCTCGAGCAAGTCCTAAAAATGGCAAACCAATCTAAAATCTGTATAGAGTGGGCCATTTAAAAGTACTGATTTTTTTTTAAATTTCTGGTTTTATTGGAAAGGTTAAACTTTGTCATTTATTAATGGAGCATTATCCGATCCGATTCGCTTCGCCCAATGTGCTGACGATTGTTTGGCAGGAGATGACGAATTTTACCGAAAAAATCGTGTTTTTAGAGGAAGCTCATTTTCACCTTGGTGGCTATGTCAATAAGAAATATTGCCGCATATAAGGTTCAGAGAACCCACCCGTGACTATTGAGAAGCCAATGCATCAACGCACAACCAGTCACTGTTTGGTGTGGATTTTAGCCTGGCGGCATCATTGGGCCATTGAGCAAGAAGCCGACGTTATTGTCAACGCTAAGCGTTACCGCGCCATCCTCAACGAATTTTTGTTTCCAAAAATTTAAAAGAATGACATGCCCGACATATGGTTTCAACAAGAGCATGTCACACAGCTAACGCAACTATCGATATTTTACGAACGTTTTTTTTGAAAATCGATGAATCAGCCAAAATTGTGATGTCAATTTGCCGCCTCGGAGACGTGATTTGATCGCTTTGGACTATCTCTGTGGGGAGCCATTAATGATAAATGTTACGCAAAGCATCCGGAGACAATTGAAGCGTTGAAACCTGAAATCGATGTTGTAATTGTAAAGATTCGACCCGAAACACTCGAAAATGTACTGAAAATTGAATTAATCAGATGAGTTATTGCCGATCCAGCTGTGGTAGTCATATGAATGATGCTCCATTATTAAATAACAAAGTTCAATCTCTCCAGAAATTTGAAAAAAATTATCAGTACTTTTTTTTCAGATTTGAGTTTTAAATCGCCCACCGCAGTACTGCCTTTGACAGCCTGGTAGATAATCCATGTTGAGTTGCCTACAGACTAGAAATGTACTAGAAAAATTGGTAAATAATATCAAAGCACACTACGACGGCTTAAAACATTTGCCATGAAACTTACTTACAATACCCTGTTCCAAAAAGTGGTGCCGGGTAAAATCTTTTGCCGTGGGACATGTCTAGTCACTTTAAAGAGCTTGCTTATGCTGTTAACATCGCCCTTCACACGTCAATGGCGTACCACTTAACCGCAATACTCATTTTTGTTATCTGTACAGTATTAGTGCGCCGAAGGAGGAACACAATCGTCAGAGTCCCAATTACAAAACTTGCTTAAGTAAGAGTCTATATGTCCGATATTTAGTATTGGTCGTTGGACTTTAGAGTTTATTAGGTCTGCATAACACACGAAGAACTTCTGTCACATCGGTGAGCTGTGATCGTTAAAATTCTTTAACTCTCTGTTCGTGACCTACTGCTTAAAGCCGGCTCCCGACGGCTATTGTATTCTCTAAAGTTTTTTTAGTATTTATTTTCTACTCGTCACCGGCATTGAATTCGGAGCTTTTAGATATTCTTACCCGAATTTGAGCCAGAATTTACTTGTCAATGCTCCACGTCGCCCTACGTCATTAGGAGGCTTTAAACTTTTTCAGTTCAAGTTTTAGTCCGTTAAATAAAAACTTTGAAAGTAAAAGTTTCAGTCCGTTAAACATAATCATAATTTTAAAAGAGTGAAGATTTATTAACTACTCGTCACCGGCATAGACGAGGTTAAATCTCGTAGCTTTTAGATATTCTTACCCGAATTTGAGCCAGAGTTTACTTGTCGATGCTCCACGTCGCCCTACGTCGTTAGGAGGCTTTAAACTTTTCTCAGTTAAAGTTTCAGTCCGTTAAATAAAAACTTTGAAAGTAAAAGTTGCAGTCCGTTAAACATAAACATAATTTTGAAAGAGTGAAATTCACCACTTATTGAAGCTATTTATAATCCCAAAGGGGTATTATGACAAAATTCAGATACATGAACTAACACACCAACGGATATGGCTGGAATGTTATTTTTCCTAATATCAGGTTAAGAGTTAAACAGCAGTGATGTTCAACTTTTGGTTAGCCCTTGTCCAAAGATAGTTAAAATGACCAATGAAATTATCAAAAACGTTTCTAAAAAATGTTCTCGATATAATCTTTAGGCTTTTTTCGACTTGTTAATTTTTAAGATTACTCTCCCTCTCATTTCAGTCAACATTTTTGCACTCCTCCTGTTGGGAATTTCATCAGCAACCAGCTCGGACAACACGAAATTCTTGGCCAGTTGTCAAACCTTCAGTCAAGATCTCTTTAGTCAGATAGTCAAAACGAATGCAAAAAGTAACATCATCTATTCGCCCTTTTCCATTCAGACATGCCTTGCTATGACCCGAATGGGTGCCGTTGGCAAAACAGCTGACGAAATGGATCAGGTCTTGCGTTTTAATGGTCAGACCACTGAAAGTGTCGCCAACAATTACTATTCCATGTTGGCCAAGTATGAGAAAAGCGACATAATAACAATTGCCAACAAAGTCTATGTGATGAGCGGCCACGAACTTCAAGATAATTACAACGAGATGTTGTCCAAAAATTTTTACTCTTTAGCCGAAAATATCAATTTCGGACAGTCTTTCGAAGCCGCTAACACCATGAATAATTGGGTGGCAAACAAAACCCATGACAAAATTCAAAATTTCATTTCTTCGGACGATCTAAGTAGTGAGACTCGTTTGGTGCTGTTAAATGCCGTGTACTTTAATGGTAAATGGGAAACCGCTTTTAAGAAAGAAGCCACTCGCGAGCGTGATTTCTATTTAAACGAGTCTGAAAAAGTAAAAGTAGAAACGATGTTTAGATCTGGCAAATGTGAATATTATAATGTTTATGAACTGTATGCCAGAGTAATACGATTGCCTTACAAAAATTCTGATCTTTCAATGCTGCTCGTTGTGCCAATCGAACGTTCTGGCTTGCCTGAACTGGAAAAGAAATTGAAAAACTTCCATTTTACAAAAGAATCACTTGGATACAAAATGACACCAAATGATTGTCAAATTACCCTTCCCAAATTCAAGACGGAATATGAAATCGATTTGACAGATACTCTTCAAGAGGTACGTATGTCAAAAGGAATACCAAATTGCTTAAGTTAAATAAACATAAACTATTTCTAGATGGGCATGAAACAAATCTTTTCCAATGGGGCCAATTTGAGTAAAATGCTGAAAACAAATGGCGAATTAAGTGTCTCCAAAGTACAACATAAAGCCATCATTGAAGTATCCGAGGAGGGCACAGTAGCTGCTGCTGTCACAGGTATGCTCGGTGTGATAGGTTTCTGAATCCCGATTGATTCAAATCACAAACTATGTTCTCCTACAAAAACCAATCACAACTGTGAGATAAAATGTCTAATGTAGAAATGGACGTGGATTAATCTGATAATGTAAAAAGCACAATGTCTAAGGTTACTAAACTAAACTATTGATTGTAGGTTCTCGCGCGACACTTCGCGCACCAACAACCATGTTGGATGCAGATCATCCATTTGTCTATGCCATCGTCAATGAAGATTTTGTTCCATTGTTCCAAGGCGTATATGCCCATCCTTAAATGAACAAGGTGTGTTGTAGTTTTCTTCGTTTTTTTTATTTTAACATTTTTCCTCTTATAGCTTCTTTCAGGAATATTGGAACTACATATAACAATCCAGAAACATACATTTCTTTTATTTTTTGATTTTTTAACAAAATATTTTACTGAATATTAGAAAATGGACCAAATATTTTTTATATTTTTATTGATTATTAAAACTAAGTGCTCATGTTTGCAACAATATAAGAACGAGTAAAAGCCCTACATTAAGTGTCTATCAAGATGTGACCATCTATTTATATCATCAATCTGTTAAAGTAGAGTTATAGCCCTTATAACAGGAGTGTTTTATTTGACAAGCGAATACACCGCTAAGGCGATAATTTTAAATCGTTATTGAAATAAAATCTTCAAACATGTTTTTTAGTACAATAAACGATAAACTGTAGAAGATGGACGATGTGATTCTGTGCAATAATGCAGAAAAACAGGGCCTCAGTAACGCCCAGATTCTCGGTTAATTTTTTACCAAGATTTTCCCACTGCAGGAAAGTAAGGCGCTTTCCACTGAGGGAAGTAAATCACTACTTTCATGAATAAAATTCTCCCTGAAACTATTTGTTCCTGGCCTATATACATAAATGCACGCATTTCCCCTCATTTTCTTTGTTCCTTTACATCTGTTATGCTCTTGTCACTGTGTTTTTGGAACGACAAAAATCCGCTTCGATCAAAGTAAAAGAAATTTTAACATTTGTTGATTCCTTTTATGACGATATGTCGAACTTTTAATCGAATTCGATTTGGTATTTAAATACTTATACAGTTGAACCTGGATAAGTGAAACCTGCATAAGTTGGACAGTTTTGGCAGTCCCTGCACACTTTGAATAAAAAAAACCTCAAAGCAGGAGTTTGAACCATTTTAAGTGGAACTTGATTTTTTAGAATTTCTGTTACAAGTGGAAATTTTTATTCGTTTACCTCTATGAGTGGGATTTCCCTTTTCCTATCTCCAAAAGTACGAATTTTGTCTTATTTTTCTTTTCTCTCTTGTTTCTTTCACTAAGGGAGTTTTTGAGGATTGCGTCGCACTGGTTGCCAGGTTTGACCAGTTCTCGCCATTTTTGGTGAGATCGACGACTTTTGTCGACTTGTATTTTAGTGAGTTGGCGATTATTCTGGTGGATTTTTTTAAAACGCACTAATTTAGGTAACTTCTAAAGGTCTTAATGAAAAAGTAGCTTAATCCAAAACGCCAAAAGTCTCAATTATTAGTCGGCATTTTCGATATTTTGGCTCATATCCGATAAAATGACTATTTTAGTACCTTCCATCATAGGATAGGGACGCATAGATATTGGCAAAAGTATTACTGCGGTTAAAGTTTGGCGTTTTTTTTTTGGGTAATTGATCAAAAATTTGGCGTCAGGGGCAAAAAAAAACGGACAACCCTGCAGCGATGTTGCGAGCGCTCGTTTTTTTACTTTTTATATTTATAAATGATTCTGTTTGTAATCTTTCTAATTGAACTATGGAATTTAAATTTAATGCCAATGAACTGTCTTTTTCTATAAAAAAAAGTTAGCATGCTCATTAAGTGCGATAAAATCAAATTTCCTGGGTAAGGGGAAGTAAACTTAAAGAGTTTTTTTTTAAATAAATCAATATGTATCAATATTGAAATCTCAAATCGAGAGCAAAACAATTTGTTTGGTCACTCTAGCCACTTAAAGGCTTTAGGTACGGCCTTGTCTACAAAAAAGACAGTAAGCTTTAAACTAAGATGTCATGCGAAAATACCTTGAAACACTTTTAATATCACTTGCTTATTTATACTATTTGCTATTTATTTTTATGTAACGAAAAAAGTTAAAATGATTATAATCAACTAAAGTTATTATTATAAATTTAAATGAACTAACACAATTAACCAATATTAAGCCTATAAAGCACGGGGCCCTTATCCTATGTGTTGTAATACGAACGAGGGTTGCAATATATATTTTTGGCCTAGGCAACACAAACTTTCGACGTGGATTATCACGACCAGAGTGCATCGATGAACGCAAATCTTTGTATGGCGAGGAAGCACCATCCTGTAGTACTGTGAAAAATTGGTTTAATGAATTCAATCGTTGCCGACGCTCGCTCAAAGACGAAAGTCGTGAAGGTTGTCCAAAAACGGCCGTCGTGCCGGAGAACATTCAAAAAAAGGCTCGTGTAAATTGGTGCAAAGAAATTTTGAAAAAATATGATCGCGGTGCTTTGAAAGACGTTTATAAGATCGTCACAGGTGACGAATCATGGATCTATGCATATGAGCCTGAAACAAAACAGCAATCGACCGTGTGGGTCTTCGAAGAAGAAAGAAATTTTGAAAAAATATGATCGCGGTGCTTTGAAAGACGTTTATAAGATCGTCACAGGGAACGAATCATGTTTTGTTTCGGCATATGAGCCCGAAACAAAACAGCAATCGACCGTGACAAGCCATATCCAACAAAAGTTGTTCGTGGAAGAAGCACTTCGAAGCAAATGGTCGCCTGTTTCTTTGGCAAAACTGGTCATGTGGCGACTGTTCCGCCTGAGAAACGTTGGACATTCAATTCTGAGTGGTACACCACAATTCATTTGCCTGAAGTCTTCGGGGAATTTCGAAAAACGAACAAGAGAAGACGAATCATTGACCATGACAATGCGAGCTCTCACACATCGACTCAAACCAGCGCCTTTTCGACCGGCCAAAATGTCGAATTGATGGGTCATCCGCAGTAGAGCCCTGCCTTGGCACCCAATGACTTCTTTTTATTCCCGCACATTAAGAAAAAAATGCGTACTCAGTGATTTTCGTCGCCAGAAGATGCTGTTGAAGCGTTTAAAAACCATGTTTTGGGGGTATCTCAATCGGAGTGGAAAAAGTGCTTCGACAATTGGAGCGCATGCAAAAGTGTATAAATCATGCTGGAGAATACTTTGAAAAACAATAAAACCATTTATGATGATTAATATTCGGATTTTCATTATAAGGCCAGAAATATATATAGCAGCCATCGTATTCACTAAATTAAATAAAATCTACATTAAGAAAAGAAAAAACCCACTATAAAAAATATATATATACAGAAATTTAAAAAATAAATCTGTTTTAGGTTTTTCACAGCAATTTTAAATTATTTCCTTATTGGTGGATCAGGATTTTTTGTTAATTATAACATAGCTAATGTGCTTAAAAAGATTACTTGTTCTACTTATATATACATGGACTAACGAAAATATTCTAACCATGTACTACGAGTAATTGTACATTCGCGAGTATATATTGCAGCAGAATCGGCTTTAAATCTTGTATATATAAATCTGAAGATCATTCCGAAAACTTAAGGTATCCATTGATTTCCAATCCATCGAAATACTACTTACTTCTTTTTCACAAAAAATCAGAGATTTGTTTAGAACAAGAAAAACGTCGTTGAGTTCAACCTGGCCGAACCTTATATATCATCTATCGTCGCTAAGCAAATCAGCCAAAAATCTTTAATTTGGTTACCGATATGTCTATATTAACTGTTGCTCGCCCGTTTCGATTATGCGAGATTTCTTTGGACCATATGGGCCAAAACGTCCAGCAACTATGCTCTTTTTGAAGAAACTGAGAGTACTTATTTTAACCATGGGTTTTTCACACAAACTTATGAGTTGTTATGAAAACACTAAAATAAGTGTACTTTTTATCTTTGGGCCGATTTGGCCATCTACAGTCCTAAACAGCTTATGCAATCATCATTCAAAATTTCTGCATACTAGTTTGAATTGTTTGACCGCTATTGTGCTTTCAACAGATACTCGGAAAGACGAACATGGCTAGATCGTCTGAGAATTTGACGATGATCGATATTCAATACTCTATACTATCTTCGATTCAATACTTCGTGGTGTTGCATCGACGGAGGGTAAAAAACATACAATTTAGTTGATCAGTTAACTTCATGCTAAAAAATTGATATGCTAGCTAAGACCTTTTGGGAAAACTATACTAAACCTTACAGAAACTACTATAAAAAGGATTATATTGCGTCATCTCTTAAATGAGCAGGACAGAAGCTTAAATTTGACACCACATTTTTAATAATATTGAGACACGTTTGGAAAAAATGATGTTTTAAACATGCTTTCTTTATAAATACCAAAAGAGTCACATTTAAATCGGTGAAAATTCGCAAACCTATACTATTTTTGGCACAAACAAAGTGTTAACAAAATAAAAAATAAAATAAAAAAGAAACGAAGAGTGTCGGTCATGCTTTGAAACTACAGTCTTCTCTAAAATATGTAAAACTCAAGGAAACAGAGAAAATGCACAAAAAACAATAAGAGTAAAAAAACAAGAATTTAATTGTGTTTTATATTTCTTATCATCTTATTTCTCTCGAATTTAAAAAGAAATCATTAGGGAAAAAATTAAACAAGTTTCTTTTGAGTAAAAGACTTCAATATATAATCGTTTAAGGATCAGAGCTGAGAGGACCATACGTGGAATCCACTGACTTCAAATATAGAGTGTAGGAAGGCAAGGCTTTGCCTTTTATTCACTCATAGAATGTCGGTGAGTAAAATATCATCCCTACAACTTCAAACTACCAAGGGGACCAAAAAGTATATGTCAGAATGAGCCCCTTCGGTTCATTATTAAATTTGTCATTCCATTTGCAACACCACGAAATGTAGATGGGAGATCCTAAAAGTATATACATTATCTATTGTCGTGAAATTTAAAGACGATCTAGCCATGTCTGTTGAAAACGCACATCGATCAAAGGAATCCACCCAGGATTCTGAAATTGACCCTGAGATGGCTCATAAGCGGTTTGAGATTGCAAACGGGTGAAATCGGCCTGACCGAACTTTACTACGTCTTTACTTGTTTATTTTAAATTAGTTCTATATAATTTTACATAAGTTCTAAACACGTTTTTAAAAATAGAATGTTACCACAAAATAATATATCTGTTTGTTATGTGTTTATGTATAGGAGATTCTATTTCATTTGCCACCACTGTATCGTATCTCCTTTTGTTTTTTTTCATCTAAATATATATTCATCCAGCAACAACTATACAAGCTGCATCAGCAAGAAAGAACATATAATTGGGTCCGTCATAGGAAATTTGATCAGTAGAGGACTAACGTTGAGCTTCAACGCTCCCGGAACTTAAAACCTTATTTTTTCGCATTTCTAATAAGTAAATATGGGATTAGCCGGTAAGTAAAAATATTTCACTAGCCTCCATCGGGTAGATAACACTTTTCGCAAAACAAGGCGGTTGGCAAATGTTTTCCTACTTGTTGATAAATCGAAAAAGCTGCATAACCTTGAGGTCAGGGTCGTACATTAAAATTTGAAAATATAATTCGTTTCTTGTGAATTTAAAGAATTAATAACTTGGAACATTTTCCGATTGCGTATTAAGTATATTGTTAATGCAATATATATATATGTATAAATTTCAAAACTCCGCGAATTCTGCGTCAGCTATTTTAGCAAGTTCTGTTTGGTTTTGTTTGTGGTAAGCAGACAGATGTAATTTCCACCAATTTTAGTTAAGCGTTTCATCTGGTCAGCCACAGTATTTCCATTCAATACATTGGACTCATCTCGGACTTTTTGAGCTAGGTTATTTCCCATCCAATTGAACGGCTTCAAATGGTATCAGTAGGTCATTTCTTTTCTTATTTAAGGCGGATATCATCTGGTGCAGCACAGTTCTGACATCTTGTTCCTTTGATATTGTTATTTGCCCCAGAAGGACAAACAATTGGACATATCTAAATTGTCATTGTTGAAGTCTAAGCCAAACTATCGGTAAGACCAGGGTTGATGTACAGCTGTTGACATAAAACTTACCCAACTATTGTAAAAATAACCCTTCCAAGCGTTAAACTATTACGAGGGCGACCGCAAAACTAACTGGCCTGGCACATTTTCTGTTTTACTAGCAACTTTTTTTTGTTTTTTTAAAAGCAATCTTTTATAAGCCATCTGTCAAAATTTCCGAAATATTTAATGATAATTTTCTTTGTTACAGGTGATTGAAGTAAACAAGTTTTATAATTTTTGAAAAATGGAAAATAAAGAGTTTCGTGCGGTAATTAAACACTTTTATATGAAAGGTTATACGCCACAATTAATCAAAGATGAATTGGATTCTGTTCATGGTGATAATGCACCATCATACTCCACCGTGAAATTCTGGGTTCAACAATTTAAAATGGGTCGTTCAAGTACGGAAAATGAACAACGCTCTGGAAGACAGAAAACTGCTACTACTATTGAAAACATTAGAAAAATATTTAATGAAGTGACTAAAGATAGACGAATAAACAAGTTTGGAGTATTTTACATGATGAACTCCACATGAAAAAGCTATCCGCGAAAAAGGTGCCGCGTTTGTTGACTTTGCCCCAAAAATCGTCCGTTGGACCAATTCCGAGGAGCTTTTAGCGATTTATCAGCGTAATCCAATAGAGTTCTTGCGCCGATTTAGAACTGTTGATGAAACATGGATCCATCACTACATCCCAGAATGCAAAGAACAGTCAAAACAATGGATAGAAGCTGGTAAAAGTGGTCCCAAGAAGGCGAAAACTGTTAAGTCAGCAGGAAAAGTAATGGCCACAGTATTTGGGGATGCAAGGGGTATACTATTTATTGATTATCTTGAGAAAGGAAAAACTAAAAATAGTGAATATTATTGTGCGTTATTGGATCGGTTGAGTGAAGAAATCAAGATAAAACGACCGCATTTAGAAAAAAAAGTTCTTTTTCATCAAGATAATGCTCCTTCACACACTGCATTTTTAACTCAACAGAAACTGGCCGAATTACGATTTGAAATTGCTCCGCATCCACCATATAGTCCAGATTTAGCTCCTGAATATTTCTTGTTTCCAAATTTAAAAAAAAATTCTCGGTGGTAAAAAATGTTCGTCCAATAGCGAGGTTATTGCTGAACCTGAGGCATATTTTGAAGGTCTTGAAAAATCTTATTTTTCGGATGGAATTAAACAACTTGAAAAACGTTTGATGAAGTGTATTGAGTTGGAAGGAGATTATGTTGAAAAATAAATAATAATAATTCCAAAAAAACGGTTCTTTTTATGTTAGGCCAGTTATTTTTGCGGTCGCCCTCGTATATTTTACCGTTGCACAGATGTATTTTAAGCCTGTTTAATTTGTTAATTATTTTTTTAATACTTACTCTCTCTTCTATATCGTTTCAGTCAAAATATTTTCATTTCTCGTATTGGGAATTTCAACGGCAACCAGCGTGGACAATACAGAATTCTTGACCAGTTGTCAAACTTTCAATCAGGATATCTTTAGTCAGCTGGTGAAAGCGACTGCCGACAGGAATATCATCTATTCGCCCTTTTCCATTCAGACATGCCTTGCTATGACCCGAATGGGTGCCGTTGGCAAAACAGCTGACGAAATGGATCAGGTCTTGCGTTTTAATGGTCAGACCACTGAAAGTGTCGCCAACAATTACTATTCCATGTTGGCCAAGTATGACAAAAGCGATATACTAACAATTGCCAACAAAGTCTATGTGATGAGCGGCCACGAACTTCAAGATAATTACAACGAGATGTTGTCCAAAAAGTTTTACTCTTTAGCCGAAAATATCAATTTCGGACATTCCGTTGAAGCCGCTAACATCATGAATAATTGGGTGGCAAACAAAACCCTTGACAAAATTCGAAATTTCATTTCTTCGGACGATCTAAGTAGTGATACTCGTTTGGTGCTGTTAAATGCCGTGTACTTCAATGGTAAATGGGAAACCGCTTTTACGAAAGAAGACACCCGCGAACGTGATTTCTATTTAAACGATTCTGAAAAAATAAAAGTAGAAATGATGTTGAAATCTGGCAAATGTGAATATTATACTGTTGAAGAACTGTATGCCACAGTAATACGATTGCCGTACAAGAATTCTGATCTTTCAATGCTGGTCGTATTGCCAGTCGAACGTTCCGGCTTGCCTGATCTGGAAAAGAAATTGAAAAACTTCCATTTTACAAAAGAATCAATTGGACACAAAATGACACCACATAAATGTCAAATCACTCTACCCAAATTCAAGACGGAATATGAAATCGATTTGACAAATACTCTTCAGGAGGTACGTATGTCAAAAGGAATACCAATTTGCTTAAGTTAAATAAACACAAAATATTTCCAGATGGGCATGAAACAAATCTTTTCCAATGGGGCCAATTTGAGTAAAATGCTGAAAACAAATGGCGAATTAAGTGTCACCAAAGTACAACATAAAGCCATCATTGAAGTATCCGAGGAGGGCACAGTAGCTGCTGCTGCTACAGGTATGCTCGGTTAGATAGGTTTCTGTGATTAGAATCCCGAATGAGAGATAAAATGTCTATCGTTAAAATAGACATGTATTATTCTGATGCTTAAGACGTACGATGTCTAAGGTAACTAACCAAAACTATTTATTATAGCTTCTCATGGGGGTGGTCGCGCAGCAACAATCATGTTACAGGTCGATCATCCATTTGTCTATGCCATCGTCAATGAAGATTTTGTTCCATTGTTCCAAGGCGTTTTTGCCCATCCATGAATGAACAAGGTGTGTTGTAGTCCCCTTTTTTTTCTATTTCAACATTTTTCTCTCTTCTTATAGCTTCTCCCAGGAGTATTGCAGCTATAACAATCCAGAAACATAAATTTCTGAATATATACTATACCATGCAATCTTTTTGTTTTTTTAATAACAACACTACTCAACAAAATGAAAAAAATTTCATGTACTCCGGATGCGATAATTTTTTCTGTGTAGATAACCTTGACATGAGCTCGAAAAACGCAATAAAAAATTTTTTTTCGTTTGGTTTTTGTTTTATTTTTTTTTTTAAATTTTAAAAATTTTTTTTTGGTTAATTTGTTTCTTCCGGCATAACTCGGGAACCACTAGCCCGATTTAATTGAATTAAATTTTAAAAAATTTAAAATTACAATTCCCTTAATCTGTTCATATATTGTTTTCCTAAGCAACAGTTTCCAAGTTAAAAATGAATATATAAAAGAAAAAACTTATTTTTTGCCTAAAGATTTAATTTTTTTTTTTTTAAAAAATCCAAAATGAAAAAAAATGTCAAATCTTATTACTTTTACGTAAAGTCACATAACCTATGAGCAAAATGAGACAAAGATCATGAAAATCGATGCACGCGTTTCGCTTTTATTCGCAATTGAGTAAAGGTATGAATTTCAAAAATTTGCTCGACATATGCACAACTTTGTCTATGGTAAGGTTTTTTCTTTTTTATTACAAAAAAAATTAAAATTTGTTGGGTGACAAAAATATATAGAAAAGCACAAATTTTTGAAATTCATACCTTTACTCAATTGCGAATAAAAGCGAAACGCGTGCAGGTTATGTGACTTTACGTAAAAGTAATAAGATTTGACATTTTTTTCATTTTGGATTTTTTATGGATTTTTTAAAAAAAAAAATTTAAATCTTTAGGCAAAAAATAAGTTTTTTCCTTTATATATTCATTTTTAACTTGGAAACTGTTGCTTGTATAGGAAAACAATATATGAACAGATTAAGGGAATTGTAATTTTAAATTTTTTAAAATTTAATTCAATTAAATCGGGCTAGTGGTTCCCGAGTTATGCCGGACGAAACAAATTAACCAAAAAAAATTTTTTAAAATTTAAAAAAAAAAAAATAAAACAAAAACCAAACGAAAAAAAAATTTTTTATTGCGTTTTTCGAGCTCATGTCAAGGTTATCTACACAGAAAAAATTATCGCATCCCGAGTACATTTTGACTGTTGACTAGTGCAATTTTTAATGAATATTAGGTAATAAACCAATTATTTTCTATATTTTTAGAGTCTATAAATAGTGATGTTTTTAACATCACTTTTAGTTTCTATAAAGCCATGACCGTCCGTGCATTCGGCCATCTATTCATAGTATCATCAAACTGCATATGAACGTTTGTTGAAACTCATAGTAGAGTTATAGCCCTGATATTAGGAGTGTTTTATTTGATAAGCTAAAAAATCAACTGAATACATCGTTATGGCGATAATTTTAAATCGTTATCGAAAATCTTATAACATTTTTTTATTAAGTTAAGTATTTAACATGTATAAATAATCGTTTGTTTTAAACTGTATCTTCTGTTTTTTCGGTAAAGGCTGGTACTAAGTTCGATGTTTTCTGGGAAAATGTGCCAAAATCCATAGAAAAAAGTTACGTAAACTCGCTGCTGAAAATCTTTGAGAAAAAGCAGTACTGAGTTCAACGTAGTAAAAAATTTAATATAAAATGAGCCTGGAACCAATGCCTTTTTTTGATAAATAATATATATGAACATTGTTCTGCATGGACACATATCAAAATGGTTGATACACTGTTCTGCAACAAAATTTACCCATGATAGCACAAATCCAAATTCTGGATTCAGGAGATCATTTTTTATTTGGATTATAAGGATTTTGTTTAAAGGAGGGCTCAAAAGTTAATATTTGCAGAAGTTAATAAAATTTAATAAAATAATTTTTAAAAACAAAAATAAAAGCTACAGACAAAAAACAATGACGAAAATAAAAAGATAAAATGGAGGGCATGGTAATGGGTGATCCAAGTAGAGATACTTTTTCCAATAGCCTTTTTTTGACAGATCTCGTGTGAGTCGTGTCATGCTGTCATATTATTTTTGTTTAGTATTGTTTGGCATTTTATCATGGAAAGAATTACGCCTGAACAACGTTTACAAATCGTTCAATTTTTTTTACGAAAATTCACGTTCTGTGAGGAATGTGTTTCGTGCACTTCGTTCAACTTATGGTCAATATAATAGGCCTACTGTGCGTACTATTAGCAACACCATCACCCTTCTTGAGACCCAGCATTCATTATTGGATAATATTCGACCGAATAGACCACATCCAGCACGCAGTGAAGAAAATGTAGCGGCCGTAGCTGAGAGTGTACACCAAGACCGTGGGAAGTCGATTCGGCGCCGTTCGCAGCAACTCGGACTGATGTATGGAACGAAAGCGTAAAAAATACAGCTTGTGCAAGAACTGAAGCCGCCCGACGTGCCCAAGCGACATCGCTTCAGCGATGGGTATGTTCTGGCTCAATGGGTATGTAAACAAGCAAAATTGCAACATTTGGGACGAAGAGCAGCCAGAAGAGGTTCAAGAGCTGCCACTTTATCCAGAAAAAACAACGGTTTGGTGTGGTTAGTGGGCCGGTGGAATCATCGGTCCATATTTCTTCAAAAATGATGCCGGTGAGAACGTAACCGTTAATGGCGACCGTTATCGTGCCATGATAACCAACTATTTCATGCCTGAAATTGATGCACGTGATCTCGGCGACATTTGGT
Source organism: Hydrotaea diabolus (assembly GCA_963513945.1). Classification (NCBI taxonomy): domain Eukaryota; kingdom Metazoa; phylum Arthropoda; class Insecta; order Diptera; family Muscidae; genus Hydrotaea; species Hydrotaea diabolus. Next base: position 27,560,844 of record OY740720.1, on the reverse strand, counting down.
TTCAACAATACGGCGTCACTTCCCACACATCGCATCAACCAATGGACTTCAGTGAGCAGATAATTTCACATTTTAGGCCGGTCGATTGGACACCAAGATCGTGTGATATCACACCGTTTTTTTTCCTGTGGGGATATGTAAAGTCTAAAACTAAAGCTTTTGCGGGCATACCCGCTTCGATTCAGGCATTGGAGCAAAACATTACGCGTGTCATTCGCCAGTTACCAGTCGAAATGCTCGAACGAGTCATCGAAAATTGGACTCAACGGATGTACCATCTGAGACGTAGCCGCGGTCAACATTTGATAGACATGATCTTCAAAAAATAAATGGCAAGGAATGTTCTTTCAAGTGATATTAACATTCCCCATTTAATTTTCTGTTTTTTTTTTTAAAAAGTAGGGTCAGGATTTCCTGGAATGGAACCACCCAATACAATAACAAGGTATAGTCACTAGCCCAACAACAACAAAAATAGTTCGCTAGATTGTCAAAGTACTTGAAAGAGAATGCCAACAATACATTTTTGTGAATGTTTGATAATAAATGTGAATGTTAGATCTTAAATTTTTCCTTAAAAAACATCAACTAACGTCATTGTCAAATTTCAAAATTGACAATTTTAATTACTACGAGAAAAAAAATTCAAAATCTGCTGTTAGCATAAATCTATCTTCTTTATTGTATCATGATGGAGGGCTTATTGTAAAAACACGATAAGCAACACGATTTAAAAAAGTGTTTTTTACAGGATATTCAATTACTTTACACCATTGCAACGTCCCCTGAAAATATTTTAGCTATTTTCCGTTTAATTTCTGACCTAGCTGCAAGTATTACTTTTTACATTTCGATTTTATTCCTAATAATTTTTGTCAAAAACTCGACAAGCCACACCAATTAAAAAGACCGTAGAACAAAACGATGGATTCTGATGAAAATAACAGTGGAAGTGATTATTTTGTTAAAGATACTGATGACAGAGTGAAAGACAAAGACTTGTTGCCGACATGATGAAGTTATTTCAAAAACCAGCGAGGTAAATCTCAGCTACTATATGTATTTCTGGCCTAATAATGAAAATGCGAATATTTATCATCAAAAATGGTTTTATTGTTTTTTTTTTAAAGTTTTCTCCAGCATGATTTATACACTTTTGCATGCGCTCAAACCAATTGTCGGAGCACTTTTTCCACTCCGATTGAGACTGTTCCAAAACTTGATTTTTGAACGCTTCAACAGCATATTCTGGGTACGAAAATCGTGGACCACGCATTTTTTTCTTCATGTGCGGGGATAAAAAGAAGTCATTAGGTGCCAAGTCAGGGCTGTACGCCGGATGACCCATCGATTCGACGTTTTGGTCGGCCAAGAAGGCGCTGTTTGAGCCGATGTGTGAGAGCTCGCATTGTCATGGCGCACAATGATACGTCTTCTCTTGTTCGTTTTTTCAATTTCTCCGAAGACTTTAGGCAAACAAATTGTGGTGTACCACTCAGAATTGATCGTTGCTCAAGCAAACCATTTGCTTCGAACTGCATCTTTCACGAACAACTTTCGTTGGATTTGGCTCGTCTCAAAGACTCATACGCATAGATACCTGATTCGTCACCTGTGACGATCTATGAATGTCTTTTGAAGCACCGCGATCGTATTTTCTCAAAACTTCTTTGTACCAATCGACACGAGACTTTTTTTGAGCGATTATCAAATTGTGCGGGATCCAACGGGAACAAACCTTTTTTACGGCCAGGTGTGCATTCAATGTCGAATGTATGCTGGTGGAAGAAATGCCTCTATCGTACGGTAAGTCACATGACGATCTTGCATTATCAATTCACGCACGGCATCAATGTTCTCTGGCACAACGGCCGTTTTTGGACGACCTTCGTCTTTGAGCAAGCGTCGGCCACGAATGAATTCATAAAATTAGTTTTTTACAGTGCTATATGATGGTGCTTCATCGCCATACGAAGATTTAAATTCATCGATGCACTCTTGTCGTGATAATCCAAGTCGAAAGTTGTGAAAAATGATCGAACGAAAATGTTCTCGAGTTAATTCCATTTTTTTGCCAAATTGATTTTTTTAAGTCACTGTAAACAACGCAATTGTACTCAGAACGTTTTGACGTATGACGACGACGATGCTAAAAAATGTCAAACTTTCCGATGTAAATGTCAGATGGCGCCAGGCAAAACTTAGTGTTGCCTAGGTCAGAAATAAATATAGCAACCCTCGTATTTTGTTGAAATTGAGGTACTCAATGTTAAAATTTTGCAAAAGACAGTTCATGAACTAACATGGTCTTCAGAATTCAAGAGGAAGACTTGAGAATATTATCAAAATTAAATCCCGCTGAAACTGAATTAGAACTTATAGAAATTATTTAATGTAAATAACTTTTTAATATTTTTTTAATTTAATTTAAGAAAAATAAAAAATTTAAACTGTAAACCATGCCACTTTATTTCAATTAAAATAAAAAAAACTTTAGATATTCAAAAAAAATTAAATAAAACTTATGCAATAACTCGATAAGCCACAGTTTTTATTTGAAAGTAGCGGTTTCCGAAGAGAATATTATCAAAATTGAATTCCGCTAAAACTGAAAATAATTTTTATTTCTATTAAAATAAAAAAACTTTTGGTCTTCAAAATAAAAAAATAAATAAAACTTATGCAATAAATCGATAAGCCACACTTTTAATTTGAAAGTAGTGGTTTCCGAAGTTTCCTAGATATTCATCGACTGGTATGTTTAAGTAGCCTACCTTAAACACCAATTACAAGAATTTAAATCTTAATTTCACCAAATCCTTGTTTTCTGGATTTATTTCAAACTTCAAAGGCGATTTTCTCAACAAGACCTTCAAATGTGAATTTATTTTCAAAAATCGTAAAAAATAAAAATATAATGTAGTCGACAATACTAATCTGGCAATGTCAGTTTCAGCTAAGAAAAGAATGACCGTGTTCTAATGGCAACTCGCTTAGGAGATCGCTAATGCGATAACTTTACGCCATTGTACAAAAGTAATTTTGTTTACAGAAAGGCAGACTGTACAGCTGTTTCTAAACCTCTAGATGGATCACCCATTATAAAAAAAAGTTTCTTTAGGACTATAAAATATTACGTCATCTTTTTAATGAGCAGGACAGAAGCTTAAATTTGACACCACATTTTTAATGATATTGAGACACGTTTGGAAAAATGATGCTTCGAAAAAGCTTTCTCTATAAATACCCAAAGAGTCACATTTTAATCAGTGAAAATACGCAAACCTATACGACTTTTGGCACAAGCAAAATGTTAACAAACTAAAAAAAACAAAACAAAAATCGAACAGTGTCGTCTCTAAAACTTGTCGCCATGCTTTGAAACTACAGTCTTCTCTAAATACTTTGAAACTCAAGGAGTCAAAGAAAATGTTCAAAATAATAAGAGTCAAAAAACAAGAGTTTAATTGTGTTTTATATTTCTCATTATTTTATTTCTCTTGAATTTCAGAAAGAAATCATTCAGGAAAAAAGTTTCATTTGAGTGAAAGACTTTAATATATCGTGGGTATACTGGATAAACTGACCAAGTCCACATTTTTGAAAAACTGAGTTTATATGACCATTGGACACAGAAAAATCATATATATACATATAAAAATGAAATGGAACTAAAACTGGACTCTAGATGGTAGAAACAAAAATCAGATTTTGACTATGTCCGTACACATCAACATTTGTTCTGGATAAACTGACCAAGTCCACTAAAATTTGCATGTATTTTTTGATATTATCGGATTACATGATTGCAGGAATGGTTTTTGTTTGCATTGTTTATTACTTTGGAGCCATATTGTATTTTAACCAGTACATAACCTTCAGTCGGATGAACTGTCTTACACATACCCTCAAACACTGTTTTCAAGCAATTCTTCGGAGTTGCTATTTATGTATATATAAATAGTATCTATATAATATTGTATTCTGTATCAAATGATATATCCCTTATGGGTGAGGGTATAAAACCCAGTATGGCAGCATTGTTACAGTTTATTGACTTTATTCAAATCACAATCTGGTAACATTTTTTACAATGGTGAACAGAAATTAAAAGACAGTCATATCACTTCAAAGCTCAGAACGTTAATATAGGTCGCCTAAGAAACAAACGTAGTCTACCCTATAATGTTCAGCAGCTAAAACATAAAGATTTCATTGATTTCAAAAAAATGGCGGAGGAAATGATAAAAAATAGAAATAAAGATACTTGTGGTGAACAAGTGAATTGGTTAAAAATAAAAAGAATGCGATACGAAAAGGCTACACCAAATATAATAAAGTTTTCTTATGACTTTAGTACCGAATACAGAAGAATAAATATTCAAGGAAAAGGTCGTCCACAAATGACACGTCCTTTGAAATCACAATTATATAAAAATAAGCTAACAATTAGCTCTCTGAAAAAGAATGATTTACTCAAATTATGCAGACTAGGTGCGATTCCTGAAGAATATCATGGATGGTATCGAGAACTTCCATCAGACATTGGGAATGTTAATTATGTTGGAGACCAAGGTGTTAATTCTGACTGTTGTGACTCCGAAGAGGATTAAAAGTTAAAAATTAATGTTATGAAAGAAGGTTAAATAAATAGTTTCTTAATGGTAACAAAGTTTTTAAGTATACTTATTTTATTATACACTTTAAAAGAAATGGTAAGTGACTTGGTCAGTTTATCCTGTACAAATGAAGCACTACCGTGGACATGGTCATTTTTCAATTTAAAAAAAAAATATTTTTTGTGTAATAGAACGACTCTAAAACTAATATTTTAATACAATTTGATAGTCAACCGTAAGCTAGATTAATAGGAAAATAAAAAATTTAGATATAACTCATACCAGATTTATTATATTAAATTTAACTTTAACTGCATTTAACTCCGAATGAAATGAAGTGGACTTGGTCAGTTTATCTTGTATACCTACGATATCATCGTTCAAGGATCAAAGCTGATAGAGTGTAGGAAGGCAAGGCTTCAAAGGAATGCAAGGCTTCAAATTTGCCTTTTATTCATTTATAGAATGTCGGTGAGTAAAATATCATCCCTACAACTTTAAACTACCGTCGGTACTAACAAGTTCATGTCAGAGTGAGCCCCTTCGGTTGATTATTAACATTTGACAATTCAATTCTTTGTTAAGTTTTATACCCTAATTTGTCATTCCGTTTGCAACACCATGAAATATAGATGGGAGATCCTAAAAGTATATACATTATCTATAGTAGTGAAATTTAAAGACGATCTAGCCATGTCTGTTGAAAATGCACAGCGACCTAAGGAATCCACCCAGGATTCTGAAATTGACCCTGAGATGGCTCATAAGCGGTTTGAGATTGCAAACGTGTGAAATCGGTCTGACCGAACTTTACTACAACTTTACTTGTTTATTTTAAATTAGTTCTATATAATTTTACATAAGTTCTAAACATATAACACGTTTTCAAAATCGAATGTTACCACAAAAAAATATTTCTGTGTATATATCGTATTTCTAAAGTTAAACCATTATTTGTAATGTATTTATGTATAGGAGATTCTATTTCATTTGCCACCACTGTATTCGTATCTCTTTTTGTTTTTATGTCATCTAAATATATATTCATCCAGCAACAACTATACAAGCTGCATCAGCAAGAAAAAACACATATAAATGGGTCCGTCATAGGAAATGTGATCAGTAGAGGACTAACGTTGAAGCTTCAACGCTCCCGGAACTTAAATACCTATTTTTTCGCATTTCTAATAAGTAAATATGGGATTAGCCGGTAAGTAAAAATATTTCACTAGCCTACATCGGGTAGATAACACTATTCGCAAAACAAGGCGGCTAGCAAATGTTTTCCTACTTGTTGATACATCGAAAAAGCTGCATAACCTTGAGGTCAGGGTCGTACATTAAAATTTGAAAATATAATTCGTTTCTTGTAAATTTATAGATTTAATACCTTGGAGCATTTTCCGAATTCGTATATACGAATAATTCGTATATACGAATAATTCGTATATATAATCTTCAAAACTTAGCGTATTCTGTGAAGTCTATTGTAGCAAGTTCTGTTTAGTTTTGTATGTAATTTCCACCAATTTTAGTAAAGGGTATCATCTAGTCAGCCAAAGTATTTTCCATCCAATACATTGGGTTCATCTCGAATTTTTTGAGTTAGGCTATTTCCCATCCAAATGAACGGTTTCAAATGGTATCAGTAGGTCATTTCTTTTCTCATTAAAGGCGGATGTCATCTGGTGCAGCACAGTTCAGACATTTTGTTCCTTTGATATTGTTATTTTTCCCAGAGGGACAAACAATTGGACATAGCTAAATTGTCATTGTTGAAGTCTTAGCCAAACTCTAGCGGTAGCGGACAAGCTGTTGACATAAAACTTACCCAAATATTGTAAAAATAACCCTTCCAAGCACTAAACATATTCTATTCTACCGTTGCATAGATGAATTTCAAGCCTGTTTAATTTGATAAATTTTTTTTCAATACTTACTCCATATTTAATATCGTTTTAGTCAAAATATTTTCATTACTCGTGTTGGGAATTTCAACGGCAACCAGCGTGGACAATACAGAATTCTTGGCCAGTTGTCAAACCTTCAATCAGGATGTCTTTAGTCAGTTGGTGAAAGCGAATGCCGACAGGAATATCATCTATTCGCCCTTTTCCATCCAGACATGCCTTGCTATGTCTCGAATGGGTGCCGATGGCAAAACAGCTGAAGAAATGGATCAGGTCTTGCGTTTTAATGGTCAGACCACTGAAAGTGTCGCCAACAATTACTATTCCATGTTGGCCAAATATGAGAACAGCGACATATTAACAATTGCCAACAAAGTCTACATGATGAGCGGCAACGAACTTCAAGATAATTACAATAAGATGTTGTCCAAAAAGTTTTACTCTTTAGCTGAAAATATCGATTTCCGACAGTCCGTCGAAGCCGCTAACATCATGAATAATTGGGTGGCAAACAAAACCCATGACAAAATATCGGAGTTGGTTTCTTCGGATGACCTAAGTGTTGATACTCGTTTGGTGCTGTTAAATGCCGTGTACTTCAATGGTAAATGGGCTGACGCTTTCGAGAAAGAAAGTACCAGCGAAGATGACTTCTTTATCAATGAATCTGACTCCGTCAAAGTTCAAATGATGTTCAGAAGTGGAGCATGTGAATTTCATAATATTGGTGAATTAAGCGTCAGGGTGTTGCGATTGCCTTACAAGGATTCTGATCTCTCAATGTTAATTTTGTTGCCAACCCGTCGTTCCGGATTACCTAAACTAAATGAGAAATTAAGAAACTTCTCTATTACAAAAGAATCACTTGGAAAAAAATTTGTGAAACGAACATGTGATGTTTTCCTACCTAAATTCAAGACTGAGTTTGAAATCGAATTGAAAGAGACTCTTAAGGAGGTGCGTATGTTAATGGAAACACTAAATTGTTTAACAATTAAAACTACTTTTATAATTTCTCCAGATGGGCATGAAACGAGTCTTTAGCGATGGCGCTAATTTTAGCAAAATGTTGAAATCAAGCGGTAGCCTAAATGTTTCCAAAGTACAACATAAAGCCGTCATTGAAGTCTCCGAAGAGGGTACAGTAGCTGCGGCCGCAACAGGTATGTTCTATTTAGAGGTTGCTGTGTAGGATATAAGCTATGTTCACATTAGAAATTGGAATTGTTGTTGTTGTAGCGGCACATAGAACCGGGGTGACAGCCCTTGGCCGAAGAATTCCTCCTTTGGGTCGATCCGGTGCTTAGAACCGGCTGTCGTGGGATTATCGCTGTCGGTTTGACAGATATATAGATATATTTCCTTGATTAATGCAATCGCAAGTGCGAGAGTTTCTAATGAATCATAGCTGTCGCTTTAAACGAAATTTTATTTACGGTGATTTCACAAATGTATAACTAACAAAAATTATATTTGCAGGTGAAATCGGACAAAGCCGCTCATTATTTACGATAAAAGTCGATCATCCATTTGTCTATGCCATTGTCAATGAAGATTATGTTCCATTGTTCCAAGGTGTGGTTGTTCTACCATAAATGATCAAGGTATTACTTGTCTTTAAAATATTTCTATTAATTGCGTTTTTCATTTTGTTGTTGTTTCTTTTTTAGGTCAATCAAAGCCTTACGGAGCAAGAAAATAAAAATGTGTACTACATAAATATACTCTACTTTGCAATGTTTTTGACTCTTGACTGTTTATACGAACATTCAAGTTTACCATTCTTTTGTTATTATTTGACATATGGGTTCTTTAAAACTATTAAATTTTCTTCACGAATCTGAGTAGGACAATAATTCATATATTTTTGTGTGTATTAATTCCTTTTACCTTTATATGGAGCATGGGGCCGTAGGACAATGGTTCATAGGGCCCCAAATATACGAGGGCGACCGCAAAAATAACTGGCCTAACATAAAAAGAACTGTTTTTTTGGAATTATTATTATTTATTTTTCAACATAATCTCCTTTCAACTCAATGCACTTCATCAAACGTTTTACAAGTTTTTTAATTCCATCCGAAAAATAAGATTTTTCAAGACCTTCAAAATATGCCTCAGTTTCAGCAATAACCTCGCTATTGGACGAACATTTTTTACAACCGAGAATTTTTTTTTTAAATTTGGAAACAAGAAATATTCAGTAGCTAAATCTGGACTATATGGTGGATGCGGAGCAATTTCAAATCGTAATTCGGCCAGTTTTTGTTGAGTTAAAAATGCAGTGTGTGAAGGAGCATTATCTTGATGAAAAAGAACTTTTTTTTCTAAATGCGGTCGTTTTATCTTGATTTCTTCACTCAACCGATCCAATAATGCACAATAATATTCACTATTTATAGTTTTTCCTTTCTCAAGATAATCAATAAATATTATACCCATTGCATCCCAAAATACTGTGGCCATTACTTTTCCTGCTGACTTAACAGTTTTCGCCTTCTTGGGACCACTTTTACCAGCTTCTATCCATTGTTTTGACTGTTCTTTGCATTCTGGGATTGGGATGTAGTGATGGATCCATGTTTCATCAACAGTTATGAATCGGCGCAAGAACTCTCTTGGATTACGCTGATAAATCGCTAAAAGCTCCTCGGAATTGGTCCAACGGACGATTTTTTGGGGCAAAGTCAACAAACGGCGGATAGTTTTCGGATAGCTTTTTCATGTGGAGTTCATCATGTAAAATACTCCAAACTTGTTTTTCGTGTATTTTAACAGTATCAGCAAGTTCTCTGAGCTTTATTCGTCTATCTTTAGACACTTCATTAAATATTTTTCTAATGTTTTCTATAGTAGTAGCAGTTTTCGGTCTTCCAGAGCGTTGTTCATCTTCCGTACTTGAACGACCCATTTTAAATTGTCGAACCCAGGATTTCACGGTGGAGTATGATGGTGCATTATCACCATGAACAGAATCCAATTCATCTTTGATTAATTGTGGCGTATAACCTTTCATATACAAGTGTTTAATTACCGCACGAAACTCTATTTTGCATTTTTCAAAAATTATAAAACTTGTTTACTTCAATCACCTGCGACAAAGAATAATCATTAAATATTTCGGAAATTTTGACAGATGGCTTACAAAAGATTGCTTTTAAAAAACAAAAAAAAAGTTGCTAGTAAAACAGAAAATGTGCCAGACCAGTTAGTTTTGCGGTCGCCCTCGTATATAATTATGGCAAACATCGACCCACAACCATATACGTACCCCTAAACTACCAATGTCATACCATGTAGGTGGGCCAAAAGTTACCATGGGGTTAAAAACTTTAATAACATTTTCGTGTATTAATTTTTTTCTCAGATTATATAAGACACTTGATTTCGGGATATAATTCTGATAATTGTTTGTAGAAGTGGCTCCAAAAAGAATAACTTCTGCATTATTCGTTTGGTCAAGGCACATCAAATTTAAATGAGATGATCTTTGCGTTAAAATAGTTGATCGCTGATTTAAATAATAAAATTCAATTAATCTGGTTCTTTGTTCAGATGTGAATCTCTCCATTATTTAATCTCCAAGTATTATTTATATAATCTGAAAAAAAATATTAAATTTTTAAACCCCGTGGTAACTGTTGGCCCACCCTGTACAACGCAGTCCATAGTTAAGAGTATAAAAGCTTCGTCCCGACCAAACTTACGAATTGTTCACTTGTTTTTAAAAGATATCGATGACTGAAAATTTTCAGATATGAAACTGTATTTGATGTTTAATAATTGCACACACAACTTCTAACTCTATTTTTAGGCAGAGCTGTAGTTTTGTAAAAATCAGATGGCTCAGCTCCTACTGCGAGCCTTTGAACCACTCCGGAATCGTGTTAAAGAAAAACTACGACTTCAACTATTTATTCGATAATGACAAAAAATAGAATCAGTATCGAACAAACTATCTACCACGGAAAGCAACCAGAAGAGGTTCAAGAGCTGCCACTTCATCCAGCAAAAACAACGGTTTCGTGTGGTTTGTGAGCCGGTGGAATCATCGGTCCATATTTCTTTAAAAATGATGCCGGTGAGAACGTTACCGTCAATGGCGACCGTTATCGTGCCATGATAACCAACTATTTGATGCCTGAAATTGAAGCTCGTGATCTCGGCGACATTTGGTTTTAACAAGACGGCGCCACTTCCCACACATGGCATCAATCTATGGATTTATTGAGAGAACACTTCAGTGAGCAGATAGTTTCACGTTTTGGGCCGGTCGATTGGCCACCAAGATCGTGTGATATCACACCGTTAGACATTTTCCTGTGGGGATATGTAAAGCCTAAAGTTTATGCGGACAAACCCGCTTCGATTTAGGCCTTGGAGCAAAACATCACGCGTGGCATTCGCCAGTTACCAGTCGAAATGCTCGAACGAGTTATCGAAAATTGGACTCAACGTATGAACCATCTGAGCAGCGGCCAACATTTGATAGACATAATCTTCAAAAAATAAATGCAAAATAATGTTCTTTCAAATGATAATAAACTTTCCCCCATTCAATTTAAATTTTGTTTTTTTAAAAGTAGGGAACCTCGAAATGGAACCCCCATTACAATAAACAAGGTATAGTCACTAGCCCAACAATAACAAAGATAGTTCGACAGATTGTCAAAGTCACTTGAAAGAGAATGTCAAAAATGCATTTTTGTGAATGTTTAATGATAATTGTGAATGTTGGATCTAAAATTTTTCCTTAAAAAACACCAACTAACGTCATTGTCAAATTTCAAAATTGACAATTTTAATTACTACTAATAAAAATGCGAATATTTATCATAAAAAATGGTTTTATTGTTTTTTTTTTAAGTTTTCTCCAGCATGATTTATACACTTTTGCATGCGCTCAAACAAATTGTCGCAGCACTTTTTCCACTCCGATTGAGACACCTCCAAAACATGGTTTTTGAACGCTTCAACATCATCTTCTGGCGCGAAAATCGTGGACCTCGCATTTTTTTCTTCATGTGCGGGAATAAAAAGAAGTCATTGGGTGCCAAGTCAGGGCTGTACGCCGGATGGCCCATCGATTCGACGTTTTGGCCGGTCAATAAGGCGCTAGTTTGTGCCGATCTGTGAAAGTTCTTATTGTCATGGCGCACAATGATTCCTCTTCTCTTGTTCGTTTTTCGAATTTCTCCGAAGATTTCAGGCAAACAAATTGTGCTATACCACTCAGAATTGACCCCCTACGTTGCTCAATCGGAACAGTTGCAACATGACCAGTTTTGCCGAAGAAACAGGCGACCATTTGCTTCGAAGTGCTTCTTCCACGAACAACTTTCTTTGGATTCGGATCGTCTTCGAAGACCCACACGGTCGATTGCTGTTTTGTTTCGGGCTCATACGCATAGATTCATAATTCGTCACCTGTGACGTTCTTGTAAACGTCTTTTGAAGCACCGCTTTCGTATTTTTTCTAAATTTCTTTGCACCAATCGACTGCAAAGAAGGCCTTCTTTTGAGCGATTGTCAAATTGTGCGGGATCCAACGAGAACAAACCTTTTTTTAACGGCCAGGTGTTAATGCAATATCGAATGTATGTTGGTGGAAGAAATGACCAAGGATACCTCTATGTCACGGTATGTCACATGACGATCTTGCATTATCAGTTCACGCACGTCATCAATGTTCTCTGGCACAACGGCCGTTTTTGGACGACCTTCACGACTTTCGTCTTTGAGCGAGCGTTGGCCATGATTTAAATTTATTAAACCAGTTTATCACAGTGCTATAGGATGGTGCTTCATCGCCATACAAAGATTTAAGTTCATCAATGCACTCTTGTTGTGATAATCCATGTCGAAATTTGCGAAAACTGATCGCACAAAAATGTTCACGAGGTTATTCTTTTTTTTGTCAGATTGATTTTTTAAGTCACTGTAAACAACACAATTGATGGTCGTACTTCAAAATGTTCTGAGTACGTTTATGCTAAAAAATGTCAAACTTTCCAATGGAAATGTCAGATGGCTCCAGGCAAAACTTCGTGTTGCCTAGGCAAGAAATATATATAGCAATCCTCGTATTCCGTAGAAATTGAGGTACTCAATGTTAAAATTTAACATGGTCTTCAGAATTCAAGAGGAAGACTTGATAATTTTTCAAAATTTTATCCCGCTGAAACTGAATTAGGACTTATAGAAATTATTTAATGTAAATAACTTTTTAATATTTATTTAATATAATTTAAGAAAAATAAAAAATTTAAACTGTAAACCATGACAAGCCACTTTATTTCAATTAAAATAAACTTTTGATATTCAAAATAAAAAAATTAAATGAAACGTATGCAATAACTCGATAAGCCACACTTTTTATTTGAAAGTAGCGGTTTCCGAAGTTTTCTAGGTAGTCATCGACTGAGAATATTATCAAAATTGAATTCCGCTAAAACTGAATAAGAACTTATAGAAATTATTTAATGTAAATAACTTTTAAATGTTTACTTCATTTAATTTAAGAAAAATAATTTTTATTTCAATTAAAATAAAAAACTTTTGGTATTCAAAATAAAAAAAAATAAATAAAACTTATGCAATAACTCGATAAGACACACTTTTTATTTAAAAGTAGTGGTTTGCGAAGTTTTCTAGATATTCATCGACTGGTACGTATGTGTTAGTTGTCTACCTTAAACACCAATTACAAAAATTTAAATCTTGATTTCATAAAATCCTTATTTTCTGCATTTATTTTAAACTTTAAATGCGGTTTTCTCATTATCTTGATTTTGGGGCTTATCATGCTTTTGCAATAAGACCTTCAAATGTAAATTTATTTTCAAAAATCGTTAAAAATAACAATATAATGTAGTCGACAATACTAATCTGACAATGTCAGTTTCAGCAAAGAAAAGAATGACAATGTTCTAATGGCAACTCCCTTAGGAGATCTCTAATGCGATAACTTCGCGCCATTATACAAAAGTAATTTTGTTTACAGAAAATTGTAGAAGATTTGCGTTAGAACCGGTCTGTTTTAAACTACCTGACCCGGCAAACGTGTTTTTGCCTTATCCTCCCCACACATTTCCAGCAGAACTTCGAATATGTATAAGTACACCAAAGCATCATACCAAATTTTGTTCAAATACCGTTAACAGGAGCAGAATTAACGGATTTTTAATTTATGATCTGTATGGGAGGTACTACGCTCCTTAGTCTAATCCCGCCCACATTTGCAGCAGAACTTAGAATAGGTACACCAAACCATCATACAAAATTTTGTTCAAATATCGTTAACATGAGCAGAAATAATGAATTTTTAATTTGTATGGGAGGTACCACGCCCACTCGGACGATTTCATGCAAACTACACATAAAGCATCAAGAGACCATCCCCAAAGTAACTCAAAATTGTGTACCAATTGTCAGCCTTCTAGCCCATAAATCAGTTTTGTTACGCCTTCTTTGCACACAGTTCAAAATTTCGACATTTCTTTTTTCCTAAACCTACGCGTAGCAATTATGAACAAACCCGCAGAAGGAAGTATCCAGTTTGCCCCAGTCGTTTTCAAGTTTTAAGCGGTGTAACAAACTACATTTCATTTTTATATACTTATATGTGACACCGCATAGAGAAAGGGACCTAAGGGTAAAAAAATCAATTTTCATTTTTTTTGATGTGGACAACATCTGAGCATCGAATGAGACCGATATCCGAGAGATATGCGCGTTTTATGAAAGCGAAGTCGACGATTCTAAGCGCAAATAGAAAGGGACCTAATCTGTAAAATGGCTCTCCTGAACAAAACTGGTTTTTAAGCTTAGGTGCCTTTCTATTTTGCGCGTCACATATAAAGATAACAGTGTAACAAAAAAGAATGAAGTCAATCTATATGATAAACTTATATTAGTTTTTGTTAATTTTTTTAACTGCAGGCTCCATAACAAAAGTATCCGTAAAAGAAAATGGTTACCGAAAGCCGCAAACAGGAATCAATGGTACCTTAAGGAGTGTAGGAGGCTATGGCTACGCAGTGTTGAAGCGATATCGGGAGTTGAGAAGGGAGAAAAATCGTCTATTTCGAGGAAAGAAATGAGACAAATGGAAAGACGCCAATGTGAGGAGATCAAGTTGTACGGCAACAGAACAACTCTCGCAATTTTTTAGCGAGTCAAACTCCAGACTCGTCTACAGGCGTGTGGAGATGGAAATAGGAATCTGGAAACTTAAACGTCAAGTGTGTTGTGGATTTAGAAAGAGCAGTTTCCCTAACTTGTTATAGGCTACCAATCACGTATGATGAAGTTGAATGTCCACCGCGAACATAAAGCCGCGGGAGCCGTCAAAGGGGACGAGGATTTAATCCCACGACAGCCGGTTCTATGTACCGGATTGATCTGAAGATCAAATTTTCGGCCAATGACTGTCACCCCGGCACACAGTTGCCACCACAACAACAACAACAGGTGCATGCATCATCTACTTATAGTTTGCACTATCTGGAAAACCGAACACATGTCCGATGATTGGAACCTCTGTGTACTATTCTCAATTCACAAAAAGGGAGACAAGAAAAATAATAGAAACATACACGACACCAGCATGCCGGCCCAACAAGTGATGGTGCCAGCCGATTGAGCATGTGTGGGCTTGTGGAGTGATTGCACCAGCTGGTGGTGCAATGTCGAAAAGAGTTTGAGTTTTTTACGATTGTACCAGCGTGCTGGTGTCGTCTGGTTCCGCTAACAACCGCGGAATTAGTATCCTATCCATCGCGTTTAAAATACTATCCACTATGCTGAGCCCAAACTCGCCGAAATGATCCAGCCGTTTCAGTTCGGTAAAGTCAACAATCGACCAAATCTTTACACTGCGCCAAACCCTGGAAAAGACCCACGAGCAGCAAGTAGACACTTACTATCTCTTTATCGACTATATGGCTACTTTCGACACTCCGATAAGAGATAAATTATTTGAAACCATGTCTGCGTATGAGATGGATGCCATCAAAACTTGTACGCCGTTGTAAAATAATATTGTGTGGTATAAATCCACAGTAAAACTTGAAAATGACCTCTCCGAACCATTTACGACGACAAGAGGTCTCTTACGGGCTGACATCATATCAGGTAACTTATTTTTATTAAATCTTAGAAAATGCACAAATTTACTAAAAAGGGCACAATTAACAACAAGGGCCACATCCTTCTCTAGTATGCAAATCTCATTGACATTGTCGGCAGAATAGAGTGAGATGTAAGTTGAGCGTTTTCAAAAATTGATTTAGAGTCTTCTAAGATGGGCAAATGTACCAACTGGAGAAAATTATCCATTTTTAGAGGCATAAGATGGCTAAAACAATAATGACTACATTTTTACCCGCTTAGAACCAACTGCAGGATATAAACCATTTTTTAGAGGCATTAGACTGCTAAAACTATAAGGCTTTTACACTTTTCTTTTTTACGTTAGTTCTTACGAAATTTTCCAAATTTTACTATCGATAGAACTTTTGATTCTAAGCAGAAAATGTAAGATACAAAAATCGGAAGTATTTCATAGTTTCCGCGATATGGGACTCAAAATTTCAGACGTACAATTCAGATATTGAGCCATATCTGTAAAACATTTTCTTTATTTTATCGTTGGAAAACTTATTATATTCGATCTGTTTATATTTCTCGACTTTTTACTAAAAATGCCTCATAACTGGAAAAATGATTATTTTTAAGTATGTACGAGGGCTGCTATATATACCTCAGGTCTAATAATGAAAATGCGAATATTTATCATCAAAAATGGTTTTATTGTTTTTCAAAGTATTCTCCAGCATGACCAGCATGATTTATACACTATTGCATGCGCTCAAACCAATTGTCGAAGCACTTTTTCCACTCCGAATTACACATCCAAAACATGGTTTTTGAACGCTTCAACAGCATCTTCTGGCGACGAAAATCGTTGACCACGCATTTTTTACTTGATGTGCGGCAATAAAACGAAGCCATTGCTCGCATTGTCATGGTGCACAATGATTCGTCTTTTTTTGTTCATTTTTCGATATTCTTCGAAGACATCAGGCAACCAAATTGTGGCGTAACACTTAGAATTGACCGTCCTACGTTGCTCAAGCATGATCAGTTTTGCCGAAGAAACAGGCGATCATTTGCTTCGAAGTGCTTCTTCCACGAACAATTTTTGTTGGATTTGGCTCGTCTTCGAAGACCCACACGGTCGATTGCTGTTTTGTTTCGGGCTCAAACGCATAGATCCATGATTTGTCACCTGTGACAAATCTAAAAACGTCTTTCGTTGGATTTGTCTCGTCTTCGAAGACTCTCACGGTCGATTGCTGTTTTTTTTCGGGCTCATATGCATAGATCCATGGTTCGTCACCTGTGACGATCTTAAAAACGTATTTTAATGCACCACGATTGTATTTTTTCAATTTTTCTTTGCACCAATCGACATGAGCCTTTTTTTTGAGCGATTGTCAAATTGTGCGTGATCCAACGAGAACAAAACTTTTTTACGGCCAGGTGTTCATGAAATATCTAATGTATGCTGGTGCAAGAAATGCCCAAGGATGCCTCTGTCTTACGGTATGTCACATGACGATCTTGCATTAACAGTTCACGCACTGCATCAATGTTCTCTGGCACACCGGGCGTTTTTGGACGACCTTCCTCTTTAAGCGAGCGTCGGCCACGGTTGAATTTAATTAACCAGTTTTTCACAGTGCTAAGGGATGGTGCTTCATCGCCATACAAAGATTTAAGTTCATTGATGTACTAAGTAGGAACATAAAAACTGTTACACACGTTTTATGCTGTAAAATACAAAGTACTGAATGTTTTTGGACCAAATATTTTTTAATATATTTATTGATGTATATTGTATCCATAAATACACGCCTTAAGTCGCACAGGCCAATCGTCAATAGCTGCACGAACCTCGTCCATGACCACAGCTCGAACCAAAGCAGTCTTAAGAGATCCAATGTTGGGGTATCTTTTGTGACTCTAAAACCGTCCACAATTTGTAATCCAATGGGTTCAAATCTGGACTGTCGAGGGCGAGGGTGTGAATTCTTGATTTAACGGCTTTGATGACATGCGGTGTTCGAACAGAGCGTGGGCGGCCTGACCGGTGGCGGTCTTTTACATCTTCAGTCTCCTCAAACAGTTGTATGCATCGGTAGACGAACATGTGGCTAATCCCTAGTGGCCGGAGCGTTTTGAAAATATCGCTTTTTTTCATTTCACACTTGAAAAGCGCTATTACAGCGATACGGTTCTCATTATCTGACCACTCCATGATGAAAGTTGAAACAATTTTAAAATGCCGTTACAGACTAACGCTATTGAGGTTAGCTTTCAAAACCCATATGACATTAACGGGGTATGTTCAGTTCTACTATTGAAATGGGTGTGTTCAATGTTGCAACAGAATTTATGTCCCTACTAAGTACTCTTGTCGTGATAATACACGTCGAAAGTTGTGAAAAATGATCACGAGTTTATTCCATTTTTTTTGCCAAATTGATTTTATTCAAGTCACTGTAAACAACACAAATGATGGTCGAAAGTTCTGAGTACGTTTATGCTAAAAAATGTCAAACTTTCCAATAGAAATGTCAGAAGGCGCCAGGCAGAACTTAGTGTTGCCTAGGCCAGAAATATACACAGCAACCGTACAGATATCTATCATAATGGGATATGTTCCGGATTACTGAACCAGCTACTGAGATTTATTTCTTTAACCGAGTTTAGCATCACAGTCGCGTACCTTGGTAGCTACATTAAAAAGAATATTAAAATATAGCCAAGCTTAAGCCACTTTTTAACATTTTTCGTATTTAAATGTAAATAAATGTCTTAGTTATCGAAATAATGAACTAAAATGTTTCCCTGAGAGAATTTAGTTTTATTGTCTATCAAAATTCTGATATAAGTCAAATAAAATTCAATATACGAGCATTATGATTTATTACAAATTTAAATACCAAATCGAATTCGATTTAAATCGAGTCGGTTTCCATTACATACCGCATACGAAATGAATCATTACAATAATATACTTTATTTAATCATAAAATTCTCGATTCAAAAGAGGATAACATTGTCTTGCTTTCATGTCCTAGAAGATTAAAGAAAAAGGATTTACTACCTTAGAGAAATATGTGAAAGAAAATAAATACCCCGTTCGTTTAAGGTTGGACAACTACGCCTTGGAATATGGGAACATTATCCCCGTTGACGATGGCATATACAAAGGGATGATTAGCTTCAAACGACAAAGGTGGGCGTGGTAATGATTTCCAATGAGTATGTAAAGCTAATCAATGAAAACAAAGTTTACAAAGAGATTAGTATAACTTGCCCTAAGACGATTGCTCGATCAGTATACCTGTGGCAGCATCGGCTTTGGTACCTTCCTCTGAGACTTCTATGACAGCTTTATGGACAACTTTAGACACATATAGGCCAGGGCTGGATTTTAGCATTTTACTTAAATCAGCACGCGAGGAGAACATATCGTTCATACCCATCTAAAAAAGAAAATTCATTATCTTCTTGAACGCTTGACTAAATCTAGAGAAATACATACATCCTTCAGAGTATCAGACAGATCCAGTTCGAACTCCGTATTGAACTTGGGCAGGCGGACAATACAATTAGATTTATAACGCGAGTCACCCAGTGAGCTGAATTGAAAGTTTTTCAACTGATTTTCGACTTCAGGCAAGCCAGTACGGGAAGATGGCAAAATAACCAGCATTGCAAGATCCGAATCTTGGTAAGGCAACCGCAATACTGCGGCATTCAAATCGTCCGTATAATGAACTTCACAACCACTGTCCCTAAACATCATTTCAACTTTAACGGAATTGGTTTCATCTGTGAAGAAATCGCGCTCGCTGGTCTTATTTTTCTGGAAGCGCGTTTTCCATTTACCATTAAAGTGAACAGCATTTAACAGCAACAAACGAGTTTGACTATTTACATCACTGGGAGAAACCAGTTGTTTAATTTTATTATCGGTTTTTGTCTGAACCCATGTATTGAGAGCGTTGGCGGCCTCATCGGACTGGCTGAAATCGATGTTTTCCGCTGAAGAGAAGAACTTCTTGGACAACAAATCACTGTAATAGTCGTGCAGTTCGCAGCCTTTCATAACATAGACTTTGTTGGCAATTGTGAGAATATCGCTTTTCTCATACTTGGCTAATATGGAGTAGTAGCTGTCGGCAATACTTTCGGGTGTCTGACCTGTAAAACCTAGGCCCTGGTCCATTTCCTCAGCTGTTTGTCCATTGGCACCCATGCGGGCCATAGCGATGCAGGTCTGTATGGAGAAGGGCGAATAAATGATGCTCTCTTGGCCATGCGATTTTACCAGTTGACTAAAGAGTTCTCGACTGAATGTTTGGAGACTTGTCACGAACTCCGTATCCTCTGAGCGGATTGTGGATAAAACCGCCAAGAGGAGAATGGCCACGATTGTAACTTTAAAGAAATTAAAAAAGGAAGTTTATTAATGAAGAGTAGGTAAGGTAATCTAAGATTATCGTATAGGGTGTTTTCTTTTAGATGCACGAGAACTATCGATAACTACGGTTTGCCAGCCGATAATTTTAAACTGTATAGACATTTCTGTTCAGTTTATATTATTTGCTATGAGTGTACAAATATATTATATTAATGAAATAATTCCTTTAATTGTTTCTCCTTTTTTTACTGTGTATTAGGGTGGGTCGACTAAGCATTCGATATTGTACCATCGACTTTTCGATAGCTTTTGGCATAAAAAAATATCAAAAAAATTATTATCGAAGTGGCCAAAAGTTAATTTTTTTACTTTTGCTTTTACTTAAGATTTTTTAAGGTGTTTTAGTAGGTTATAAAAAACATTTTTTTTAAATATTACCTTTCCAAGGTGACATACAATACTTATACATACAACTAATTCTGGATTTACATGGTCTTTTTTACACGAGTTTGAAATAACACGGTCCTGTTTTTACACGTTTTTTTTATAAATAACACGAAAATACTTTTCGTGTTTTTAGACGGAAAAAAATATATTTTGAACTTAACTGTGGTTTTGATTATATGTGCACATACATACAATTTAAATATAATTTTTCCTTAAACTTATTAATTATGGCAGCACTTCATTGCAAATTTTACCGGATCATAGCGATTGTTATGGGATTTACAAATTTCATTATTCTTTTTACAACTTTTTATTTTCTATTGAGTTTTGAACTTGTAAGGTGTAAGCGAAAGTACAGCATTGCAAAGTCTCAATATTCAAAGCTTTCCAGTTTATTGGATGCCTAATAACATGGGGTGGGTTAATTCATCATATTTAGTGAATAAAAAAGGCATTCCATTTAAAATTCTTTTGTTAATAGATAATGGGCCTGGTCGCGCAATTTTGGAGCATCATAATATAAAAATAGTTTTTTGCCTTCTAATACTACTGCCCTAATTCAGGGTGTACAGAAATAATTACTTTATCACAAGCACTTGGAGGTGAAGGGTTTGATAATTTGACCGTTGATGAAATAAACAAAATTATTGTTAACAGAGTTCTTGATGAAGCTCAGTTAGTTGAGGTTGCACTGGAAGATGTGGACCGAAATAGTAGAACTGATGGAGACGAAATTTCATCATCAATTCTTGATGGCTTTCAAACAGCAAATAAATTGACAAATTATTTTCTGATAAATGATTTACATAAATGAAAAAGCTCTAAATTTCAATCGGATCTACAATCCTGTATGACTCGGTACAAGGAGCTGTACAAAGAACTAGGATCACAACGTACTATTACTGAATTTGCTATTAAAATTAATTAGCCTTGTCTGAAACAAATTCTGATAGGCAGTTACCAATGAGCGGTTGAAGATGTAGAAACAGATATTGCTCAACGAAGCAAAAAAGAATGCGCTTACCTTCAGAAACTGATACCGAAAAGAATTTATCCCTATACCACTTGTATGTTTCTATAAGTACACTTCTTTATGTTCCTTGAATATGAACATTTTTTATTTTTAAATTGGATTCTTTGCTTTTCAACCTTCAAAGTGATGTGATATTTTATACTTATATATAAGTTGTGGGATCGTTTAAGAATATTTTATGATCTTTTTATTCTTAAAAATTATAAAATGATTACGTATGTAAAATAAATAGACATAGTACTTACTGAATAAAAAAATTATGTATGTACTAATTTTCGTAGGCTATTGTAGGTTGTTGAACCAATCTAACAATTTTCTATTACAGTGTGTTTTTTTTTACACGATTGTTTTAACACTACATTTTCTGGTACGCATCTACCGTGTAAAAACAGTATTAGATGTACAAATATACATTGCCACATACAATACAGTTTAACATATGAGTGCGTGAGAATAGAAATACTACTGAGGCAATCGAATGAGTCAAAAATTTAAATAAACCGGCTCAAAAATATTTTTTTTGATATGTCGTAGGAGAACTTTTTTTTTCTTATGCCAAAAGCTATCGAAAATCGATGGCACAATATCGACAAATTTTTGCTCTTACAAATCGGCACACCCTGCTATGTATTTCAAACGAAATACTTGCTTGAAACACTTGCCATACAGCTGCTCAAACAATGGATCTATTGAGAGGTCATTTCGAAAAGCAGCTAATTTTACGTTTTGGACAGGTGAGTTGGCTGCCTAGATCGAGTGATATCACACCTTTAGACATTTCTCTTTGGGGTTACGTAAAGTCCAAAGTCTATGCTGACAAACCAGCTACGATTCAGGTTTTGGAAGCCAACATTACGCGTGTCATAAAGGCATACCGGTCGAAAAGCTCCAACGAGTCATCCAAAATTGGACCCTCAGAATGGAAACCCTGAGGCGTAGTTGCGGCCAACATTTAAAGGAAATTATATTCAAAAAATAAATGCCATAAAATGTCCTTTCAAATATAAAGATTCCACACTTGATTTGAATTTATATATTTTTTTTCGTTCTGAAAAAATACCTCTAGATGGATCACCCAATATTTTTAGTTGTCCTTCATGAATGAACTAAGATCCTAAGATACTGTTACAACATTGAACACACCCATTTCATTAGTAGAACTGAACATACCCGTTAATGTCATATGGGTTTTAAAAGCTAACCTCAATAGCGTTAGTCTGTAACGGGATTTTAAAATTATTTCAACTTCCATCATGGAGTGGTCAGATAATGAGTACCGTATCGCTGTAATAGCGCTTTTCAAGTGTGAAATGAAAAGCAGCGATATTTTCAAAACGCTCCGGCCACTAGTTCGTCTACTGATTCATACACAAAACTGTTTGAGGAGACTGGAGATGTAAAAGACCGCCTACGCTCTGTTCGAACAGTGCATGTCATCAAAGCCGTTAAATCAAGAATTCACAGAAATCCGCTCCGAAAACAGAAAATCATGGCCCGTGATGAATATCACGCAAAAGTCCATGAGTCGAATCATTAAAAAAGACTTGGGACTTGGGTACCGGACATTCATTGACTGCAGCTTTAAAAAAATAGGATTGAAAAATGCCAACGGTTTTTGGTGAAGCAAGCTGAAAACTTGCACAGAAAAATTTTGTTCACCGATAAAAAAATATTTACCGTTCAGGAAAAATTAACCAAGCAAAATTATAAGGTCTATGCGCGGTCATCTAAGGAAGCATCTGAACTGATCCCAAGGGTGCAAAAGGATCATCACCCAGCTTCACTCATGGTTTGGTGGGGTGTCTCTTACGATGGGGTCACTGACTTGCATTTCTGCGAACAAGGAGTCAAAACATCGGCCAAAGTTTACCAAGAAACCGCGTTTATTACCTCTGATGAATGGCCCTCAGGCAGTCTAGATTTGAACCCTTTGGATTACAAATTGTGGACGGTTTTAAAGGACAAGGTTTGTCACAAAAGATACCCCAACATTGGATCTCTTAAGACTGCTTTGGTTCGAGCTGTGGCCAATTTTCCAATGGACGAGGATCGTGCAGCTATTGACGATTGGCCAGTGCGACTTAAGGCGTGTGTAATGACAAAAGGCGGGCATTTCGAATAAGTAGATTCTTTTTGGATACAATATACATCAATAAATATATTAAAAAATATTTGGTCCAAAACATTCAGTACTTTTTATTTTACGTGTGTAACAGTATTTATGTCCCTACTAAATAAGAAGTAGAAGCAATAATTTGGCAGTAGTCTGATAAACTAAAGTATATCCATTAATCCTTAATGGACGCACTTAGATCCGCACTAGAGCAAATTTTGCAATTCTGTTTTTTAGCTGAATTCGAATTTACCTTCACTTTGCTCACACTGCTGTCTTCTCAAATATTTTTAAATTCGAATTTAACTTTTTTAATCCACTGGGGACCGCGGCTTTTTTGAGTTTGTGAAAGTTACATTTGAATTTATCTTCACTCCCATTCTAAAGCGATAACCTAAAATCGCTATCAAAAAAAAAACTTGTCTTCTATTTAAATATAGGGACAAGAGGTCTTAAGCCGCTTAATCCCTGTTCAATGTTATCAAAAAACTTAAATTTTTTTTATTTATTAGAAATATTTTGCATATCAAATCTTTTAAGTTTTCTTTTAATAATAAAAGAATCGAACATTAAAAAAAAATAAACTAATGATCTTATTTTGTATTAAACGTGTGTGTTTAATAAATTGTTTGATTTTTAACACAAACTTTCTTTTAAAATGTTATCTATGAACATGACCTCAAAGTCATGCATATAATTTGCGTTTGTTTACAAATAACGAAAATATTTGCCGAAATTTCTATTTGTGGCATTGCGTCATGGGTCAATAAAAAATTATACATGTGCAAACAATTATTGATAAAAATAGATGTTCCACTTACCCTCAAATCTCATTATATAATAATACGAAATTCAAAAGAAAACAAAATAATAAATAGGTTCTTGGTAAACCTTGCGTTGTGTATTTAGGGATGCGTTGTATCAGCAACGCCTAGTCTTCTACTGATCGTCTTAACCTTGAGGCATTATTATTTATTAGCTGGCATTTCTGGCAAATCAAACCACAACTGCATCTTGTGTTATCAGCAATTTCTTGCTTATTAGAAACAACAAATGAGAGAGAACGTTCTCTCCGAAACACAGATTGGCGTGAACTATTAAAGCGGAAAATGACACTTGTCCTTTCAGAACAAAAAAAAATATAAAAATTCAAATTCAAAGTGTGCAATCGTCATTGGTAATTTGAAAGGACATTTTATGGGATTTATTCTTTGAATATAATTTCCTTTAAATGTTGGCCGCAAGTACGCCTCAGGGTTTCCATTCTGACGTTTCAATTTTGGATGACTCGTTCGAGCATTTCGACCGGTTTAGCTTTAATCACACGCGTAATGTTGGCTTCCAAAACCTGAATCGTAGCTGGTTTGTCAGCATAGACTTTGGACTTTACGTAACCAAAAAGAAAAATGTCTAAAGGTGTGATATCACTCGATCTAGGCGGCCAACTCACCTGCCCATGACGTGAAATTAGATGCTTTTCGAAATGACCTCTCCATAAATCCATTGTTTGAGCAGCTGTATGGCAAGTGGCACCGTCCTGTTGAATTTAAGTGTCGTCAAGTTAAGGGCTTCAATTTCAGGTAGCATCAAGATTGATATCATGGCGCTATAGCAAGCCCCATTCACGGTTACATTCCGGCCATCATCATTTTCAAAAAAATATGCACCGATGATTCCACCAGCTTATAAACCGCACCAAACCGTGGTTTTCTCTGGGTATAACAGAACCTCTTGAACCTATTCTTTTTGCTCTTCAGCCCAAATCATTTTTGAAAAAATATGCACCGATGATTCCACCAGCTTATAAACCGCACCAAACCGCGGTTTTCTCTTGGTATAACAGCACCTGTTGAACCTATCTTGTTTGCTCTTCAGCCCAAATGCGGCAATTTTGTTTATTGACTTTGCCGTTGAGCCAGAAATGGGCCTCATCACTGAACCAAATTTTGGTCGAAAACAGCGGATCTTTCCGTTTCTCACCGAACGCTCATTTCCATCATACAGTTGCCAACATTTAAAGGTAATTATTTTCAAAAAATAAATGCCATAAAATGTCCTTTCAAATTACCAATAAAGATTCCACACTTGATTTGAATTTTTATATTTTTTTTTGTTCTGAAAAAATATCGAAACAAGAGTGTTTTAATCAACATGTTTCGACTTTTAGCGATGAAGCACCATCAAAAACCACTGTTAATCGCTGGTACTAAGAGTTCTGTCATTTGAGGACTAGGACGTCATTTGAGGGCAAATTTTTTTGTTTACAGTGTGTTGAAAAATTCATCTCAGCCAAAAAATGGAATTATCCCGTGAACATTTTCGTGTGATGATTATTTACGATTTTCGGCGTGGATTATCGAGACAAGAGTGTTTTAATCAACTTGTTTCGACTTTTGGTAATGAAGCACCATCAAGAGATTAGTCTCGGCCGCCGTTCGCTCCAGGATAAATTTCGCGAAGGACGTCCTACTTCGGTCACTTTGCCACAAACCTTCGATGCTGTGCGTGAACTGATTAAGCAAGACCGACATGTGACATACCGTGAGATTGAGGCATCCTTGGGCATTAGTATGACAAGCATCAATTAGATATTGCATGTTCATTTGGCGTGAAAAAATTTGTCCTCGTTAGATGCCAAATAATTTGGCGAATGCTCAAAAAAAGCTCGATGGATTGTTGCAAAGAGATGTTGAAAAATTATAACTGCGGTTGTAAAAATATCGCGGATGCGTCTTTTGTGAACACCTGTTTCTATATGAAGGAGTTGCCAGATCGAAACAGCAGAGATGGAACTTTCCAAAACACTTAACTTTTTTCTGTTTATACCGTTCTTTTTGTGCTAGGCTAAGAAGTTTCCGAACCGCCCTCGTATAAATATCACCAGCGTATTCCTTGGCTCATTTTATGAAAATATGTCCATCTACGACCATGAACGAAAATACAAGGGGGGAAATGGCAATAGTTTGAAAATTTTCGGATTGATGGTCGGAGGTTGCTAGGGTAAAATTGCTAAGTTCTGAACCAGTGATCGGATTGTTTTTCTCTTAAAAGATACCTCTTAAGTTTTTTTTAACGATATAATATAGCGATAGTAGTTTGAAGCCCCATTCTGAAAAATGTGTACTATTCGTTAACGATTTGTCCCATTCTATTATCAACTCTAGTTTACTAATATTTGCAGACGACGTAAAAATATGTTCTTCTTTTTAGACTGTCACATGTTGCAGGATGACTCGAACAGATTTAGTACCTGGTGTGGATTTAATTTTATGGAATTGAACAAAAAATAGTGAAGCATATGTGCTTTTTTTTACTCATTTAATAGGGTATTTTAAATAAGTACTGAATCTCGTAACTCATGTACGAAATAGGGAAGATCAAAACCATATTATCTACTAAGTCTATCAAATCAAATAATTGTCATATATGGATGGACATTTTTCGACAAGTTCGAGCTAAGAGCGAACCCCGTTGGGATTAGCTTATGTTAAATTACCGAGTAGAGTTCAAGCCGCTCTAAAAGCTAATAGTAGGTTCGATGCCAATCATGTTAAGCAGAATTTCTTATAATTTATAGGGTGATCCATCTAGAGGTATTCTTTTAGAACAAACAAAAATATAAAAATTCAACTCAAGTATGGAATCTTTATTGGTTGAATATAATTTCCTTCAAATGTTGGCCGCAACTACGCCTCAGGGTTTCCATTCTGAGGGTCCAATTTTGGATGACTCGTTCGACTGGTTTGGCTTTAATCACACGCGTAATGTTGGCTTTCAAAACCTGAATCGTAGCTGGTTTGTCAGCATAGACTTTAGACATAGCCTTACGTAACCCCATAGAAAAATGTCTAAAGGTGTGATATCACTCGATCTAGGCGTCCAACTCACCTGTCCAAAACATGAAATTAACTCCTTTTCGCAATGACCTCTCAATAGATCCATTATTTGAGCATCTATATAGCAAGTGGCACCGTCCTGTGCATAAAGATCGATATCATGACGCGATAGCAAGAACCATACACGGTTACGTTCCGGCCATCATCATTTTTGAAAAAATATGCACCGATGATTCCACCAGCTTATAAACCGCACCAAACCGTGGTTTTCTCTGGGTATAACAGCACCTCTTGAACCTATTTTTGTTGCTCTTCAGCCCAAATGCGGCAATTTGGTTTATTGACTTTGCCGTTGAGCCAGCAATGGGCCTCATCACTGAACAAAATTTTGGTCGAAAATACAGTTGTCAACATTTGAAGGTAATTATTTTCAAAAAATAAATGTCATAAAATGTCATTTCAAATTACCAATAAAGATTCCACGCTTGATTTGAATTTTTTTTATTTCTTTTGTTCTGAAAAAATACCTCCAGATGGATCACCCTATACAACTAAAAATTGAGTAAAGAGCGCTAAATATATAATTGTATGTTTACAAGTCGAAAATGTTGCATTTCTGCATTACTTTATTCAATTATAAAAGTATCCATTTAACCATTAACAAAGTTATCTTGCATTTGAAAGCCTTTTTGGACCTGAAAAAAAGGAAAACAAGTTAAATTAATAAATTTAGAGGAAAAAGTAGATAAAAAAATACCTTATTGGTTTAAGGCTTTACATAAACTCCTTGCAGCAATGGAACATAATCTTCATTGATGATTATATAGACAAATGGGCGATCGTATACAACCGGGTGTTCCATTAAACGGCTTTTTGCATTCATGCCTGAAAGAAAAATTAACGTTACGATAGAACACACATCAAATATAAGCGGCGACTTTTAATTTATAAATTATAAAGAAAAAGGACCTCATCGTGTAAAACTGGTGGTTTTTGTAAGGGTTCCTTTTTGAATTAACTACGATATTGTTCGAAAATGCATCTTTTATAAGGAGGTGCATTTTCATATCAGCGGCTATGTTAACAAAGAAAATTATTGCAGAACTATCCAATGCTTCCTGAGAAGCCAAAGTGATGCGAACGTTGGAACAATGGCATCATTAGCAGCATTTTTTCTTTGGTAAAGTTTTCGGTTAACGGTTAGCGCTATAGAGGCATTACAGATAAAATAAAAATTGGAAATGTTTTGGTTTCATTTCAAACTAATTTTCTTTGATATAGAAACAATTTCATTTTTAAATGTACAGGTTTTATTACCGGCTCTAGATCTCTTGCACGCAGTTTCACAGACGTTTGGTGAAAGCTTGGTCTTAAGATTTAAGTTTTCCTTTTAACATTTGCAGCCAAGAAGCTTTCGGATGAAGGTCGCCACGAACCAGAAATCGCGATAAAAGCACCATTTTGTAAAACCAAAATTGACTTCTATTAAAATATTTGAGTCGGCTATAATAAAAAACGAGCTAAAAAAGTACCCGTCTATACCTTCTAACACACATTCAAAAGGAGTCTAGATTTCCAAAGTTTAGTTACTCCCGCAAACTAAAAACGGCGTGTTTTTATTATCTACACCTTTTCAGTTGGAGTCTCGAAAATATCAAATTATATTCAGAAATTTTATTTGTAATTTAGAAAACATCAATTGAATTTCTAAAGGCATTAATTGAAATTCAGAAAACTCCATTAACAAGTTTTTAATGGAGTACATTAAATTAAAGTCTGGATTTCGAAAGATATTACTGCAAACTAAAAACGGCGTGTCACATTTAGTTCAATTATCAACACGGTTTTTTAATTGGAATTTCAAAAAAAAACCAATTCATATTCAAAATGTATTTTATTTGTAGTTCAGAAAACATCAATTGAACTTCAAAATTGAATTAATTGAAATTCAGAAAACTCTATTGGAAATTTAAAATATTCTCCTTAAAATTTAAAAGACATTAATTGAAATTCAGAAAATTCTATTGGAAATTTAAAGTATTCTACTTGAAATTGAGAGAATTCCTTTTGAAATTTTTAATATTCTACTTGAAAAAAAAAAAATTTTTAATTATTAATTTTTGAAACAACATTTTCTACGGAATAATTTAGGACACCAATTTCATTTGAAATTAAATACATGAATATTAGGTGGAAATTTCGATTATTCTGCTTGAAATTCTGAATATTATATTTAAAATTCAAAAGACATCAATTAAAATCCAAAATATTCTATTGAATATCAGAAATAAGAAATTACACCTTAAAAGATTTCATTTAAAAATCAGAATGTTTAATTTGAAGTTCAAACAAATTTCATAAATAAAATCTTTTTAATATTCTTGTGCAATGGTGTGAAATTATAGTTTTAGCGACCTCATAAGCGAGTTGACAATAGAACACACGATATTAAAATATGTAAACTACACTGGGCAACAAAATTTGAAAAAGAAACTGCGGCAGAATGTAAAGTTGTTTCCATTTCTGACTAAATATTGATAGCTCAGTCAAATTTAATCGGATTATAAAGTTTTTTTGCGTGTTGGACGTGGATTTTAATGAGCTATAATAATATTATATGATATTAAAATATGTAAACTACACTGGGCAACAAAATTTGAAAAAGAAACTGCGGCAGAATGTAAAGTTGTTTCCATTTCTGACTAAATATTGATAGCTCAGTCAAATTTAATCGGATTATAAAGTTTTTTTGCGTGTTGGACGTGGATTTTAATGCGCTATAATAATATTATATGAAAATACAACACTGGTAAAGAATTAAAAAAGTAGACAGCTCAAAATAATTTTTTGTAACGAAAATTCGAAATTTCTGTAGAATTTTGCCTATATCTTCAACAATTCTTATCCGAAATAAAAACGGTGCATATGATCAACTTCAACCCCCAAACACCGCGCTCAAGATTTTAAAAATAACGTTTTATGTGAATATCTCCTATACTAGAGCGAATCTTGCAAATCAAAGGCCAGATTCGTGATCAACAGCCTCAAATAAACCAGAGTTGACTATCAAACCTTCTGCCGCAAATTTAGTGTTGACCAGTGTTATTGACCGTCGTAAAACACTAAGGCGATCTGCTTTAGCCATGTCCTTCTGTCCGTGTGTCTGTGAAAAGCATCAAATCGGTCAAACGAATCAACCTAAAAATTTCCGGAACGCTAGCATCAATTCGTCTCAATACGCGTGTAGGCGACTGTACCATACAGATCTCAGCTGAACCAGAACCACTCCCGTCTGCCGATATAGCACCTTTTCCTCAGGTGAAATCTCCGGGGGGATGTTCCGCTAGCACTACATTCACACAATAGCTGGATACTGCTTCTGCGTCTTGATCCGCGTGAATGTTATTTAGACCTACCAGATAGTTTTTAAGATCTAAAGGCTATGTTGTTGTTGTAGCGGCAACTGCGTGCCGGCCTTGGCCGAAGAACCGCTCTTCGGATCAATCCGGTTCGTAGAACCGGCTATCACGGGATCTAAAGGCTCTCTGTCACATCTCTCTCCCCAGATCATGAAGATGGTACCTGATCTGCCTGGGCGGACTGAAGGTACGTCGTAGGCATTTTTATTGGGTACTGTTAGTAAATACCGGGACTTTTTGCTCATGTAGCATAAAACACGCCCCACATTGTCAAAACGGTCGATTTATAGAATAGAAGAAATTCATAATGATATGGTGAATGTGTTAGGTGAAAGTGCTCCTTCATATGCAACAGTAAAAAATTGGGTTGCTGAATTTAAACGTGGTCGTACAAGCATTGAAGATGAACCACGTAGTGGACGTCCAAAAACAGCAACAACAACAGAAATTGTAGCCAAAGTGCATGATATGGTATTAAATGATCGACGAATAAAAGTGCGTGACATAGCTAATATCATGGGCATCTCAAATGATCGAGTCCATTTAATTTTGCATGAGAACTACAGATGAAAAAGCTTTCTGCAAGATGGGTGTCGGACTTGTTAACAGTCGACCAAAAACGCATAAGAATGAACATTTCACAAGCTTGTTTGGATCGTTTTCAGCGAAATAAAATGGATTTTAAGCGTCGTTTCATAACTGTTGATGAGACATGGATCCACCACTATACTCCAGAGACAAAAGAACAATCCAAACAATGGACTGAAGCTGGAGGAAGTGCCCCAAAGAAGGCAAAAACAATTCAATCGGCTGGTAAGGTAATGGCAACGGTTTTTTGGGACTTCAAAGGTATTTTATTGGTTGACTATCTGCAAAAGGGTAAAACAATAAATTCAGAGTACTATTGCAACCTTTTAGATCAATTAAATGTACAAATTCGAGAAAAACGTCCTGGCTTACGACACAAAAAATAATTTTTCATCAAGACAACGCACCAGCGCACAAGAGTGTTTTAACAATGGCTAAAATCAACGAATTAAGGTACGAGTTGCTTGACCACCCACCTTATTCTCCTGATTTAGCTCCCAGTGACTTTTACCTGTTCCCAAATCTAAAAAAAATCCTTGCTGGCAAGCGTTTTACCTCAAATGAAGATGCCATTACAGTTGTAAACCACTATTTTGAAGACCTTGAGGAAAACTAATTTAATCAAGGGATAGAATTGCTAGAAAAGCGTTGGACTAAGTGTGTTGAAGTTTCAGGAGATTATATTGAAAAATAAAAATATTTTTGAAAAACAAACTATTCCCTTTCATTGATAAGCTAAGAACTTTCCGAACCGCCCTCGTACAGAATAGTTTTGAGGTTTGGCTGAGATTGAGGAAAGACCCCAAAAAAACCGAACCATTTTTTTGCAATTTAATAGCTTAGGGACCGTGAACGTTAGAGAAGGTTTGGTCTGGCCAAACTTAATGTTTAAATTACAGTTGAAAAAAGTATAAGAGACAATCAGCATCACCGTTCAATGTCCTAAAATAAAACGTTTGGGAATATAAACATACGGTCAATTTTGGTAGTGTCGGCACCCTCCTCTGATACTTCAATGACAGCTTTATGGATGATTTTAGAGATTTTTAAGTCATCGGCGATTTTACTAAAATCAGCATTGTTCGAAAACATTTCTTTCAAGCCCATCTGAAAAAAATAATTTCAAGGATTATTTTAGATCAACACTTGTATTAATATTTAGGCCTACCATTTTAAGACTATCGTTCAGCTCAAATTCAAACTCAGCCTTGAACTTGGGTATGACAAGTTCACACATCATTTCAAACCATTCATCATCAAGACGTTTCAGTGGAAATTGTTTCAATCGTTTTAGCAATTTGGAGAAGCCAGTACGTTTATTGGGCATTATAAACAACATCGAAAGGTCCGAATTGTCGTAAGCCATACGCACTATCGAGGCATCTAAAGCCTCGTTATTTTGGGTTGGATAACTACTCACGCGCAACATCGTTTCAACTTTAATAGAATTTATGCCATCGGGATAGAAATCTCTGTCTGCAGTCAATTCTTTCTTGAAGGCCTCAACCCATTTGCCATTGAATGAAATGGCATTCAACAACACCAACTGCGTGTCACTATCGACATCATCAGGCGAAATAATATTTTTAATTCTGTCATTGGTTGTCGTTTTCGCCCAGGTATTCATGGTGCGTGCAGCTTCCTCGGACTGAGCAAAATCAATATTTTCAGCCGATGAGTAGAATTTCTTGGACAACAATTCATTGAAATTGCCTTGCAGTTCGTAACCTTTCTTCACATAGACTTTGTTGGCAATGTCTATGGTGTTGTTTTTTTCATACTTGGATAATAGGTCGAAGTAGTTGTCAGCAACACTTTCAGGTGATTGTGCAGCATAACCCAACACTTTATCCATTTCTTCAGAGGCTGGACCATCTGCACCCATGCGGAGCATAGACAGACTTGCCTGAGCGGAGAGGGGCGAATAGACGAAGTTCTTATCGACGTACGATTTAACCAACTTACTAAAGAGTTGTCGATTGAAAGTATAAAAGCTGTCGAAGAATTTCGAATTATCCGAGCTGGTTGCGGATGCGATCCCCAAGAGGACCACGGCTACAATTGGAACTGAAATGATAAAAAAAAATTAAGGTAGTTATTTTTGTTGTTGTTGTTATTGTTCTCAATGTAGATAAACAAATAGAGGGCTATACTGCCGTCCTGAGAAAGAAAGTCACAAGCGCCAAACTCCAAAATAGTTTCTGATTTTTTGTTTAACATACGATAAAAGACCCATTATCACCTGTAAATGACTGAAAAACTTTAAGCAAAATCGACACATCTAACACTTCTAGCGTGTTTCGTAGTCTCAAAACTACTAAAATGGAGATGTGGCATTTTTTCTTAGGAGGGCAGTAAACCTATAAAATTTTCTTTAAGACTATCATACAGAACGATTGTTTAGCTAAGGAGATACTTGCTGTCAAAGTCAGCCTTTAATATTCGATAACGGCCAAAGTCGTCTGGGTATATCGGGTGAACAGATAGTTATGTATGTTTTTCCTATTGTTGTACTTCAGAAGCAGTAAAAGTTTCTAATGACCAGCTGTCAAAATGTTGAGAACGGTCTTCGAATTCATCATGCAACTTATCACGCCAGCGGATCTGGAGGAACTTATTTAAAAAATCGAAATTCCGGCACCGTTTATTCCGTATACGTTAATTTTATCGTTCGTCATCAAGACCTCTGTGCACAGGTTGTTGTTGTAACAACAATAAATTTATTTTGAGGTCTTGTTCGTCTAAGGGGGATCTGCTTCGATATCCAGGTGGAGAAAACGCGCCATTTGAACTGAATGCGTCCACAGAGACCTGGGGTCAGCCGAGTGGGCTTGGCCGGACAATTGAAGAGGTGCAGCACGTCATGTGGTCCCTAATGACAGGCGGGACGAATGTCCGGCACGTTAGCATCAATTCGTGACCAGTAAGAATTGAGGCGGCTGCACCATCCAGATCTCAGCTGCGCCAGAAACACGTGCGTCTGCTGAGGTAGTACCTTCTCCTTAGGTGAAATCTCCGGGGGATGCTCCCCTAGCACTACATCCACACGGTATCTGGATACTGCTGCTCGAATGCATCGGCGTGATTATTGTTCAGGCCAGCCTGATAGTTTCGATGATCTATAGGTTCTCCCTTATACCCCTGTACATCTCTCTCTCTCTCTCTTTAGATCAAGAAGATCGTACCTGATCTGCCTGGGCGAAGGCATCCTGCCCAAGAGATTGTGGTTAGGATGACTGCTGCGAAAACACCCTAGCAGGTATTGCTTAGACAGCAGGAAATTGTGTCGTCTCATGTAGATGGTCCTCAGAAGACATAAGAAGACACCCTGCTGATGCTCTGAGGGCGGCATTCTGGCGAGTCTGAATTTTCTTCCAGTGCGTCGTAATCACGTTCGCCGACCATACAGGTGCTGCGTAGTTTGCTATAGACCGACCTATCGTTTTGTAAGCGATCAACATGGTTTCTTTGCCAGCTCCCCAAGTACTGCCGGCAAGTGACTTGAGGACCTTGTTCCTACTTATGAGTTTATCGCAGATAGCTCTAACATGCGCAGAGGATCGAAAGAGGCTGTCCAATGTGACCCCAAGGGGTTTGGGGTAGTTGGTAGTCGGGATGTTGACGTCATCGACTTTCACATTGAGTGACAACCGTAAACAGAGTGGCTGATGATTTGGAGGCGGATATTTTCATATTCCTCGCAGTGAAAAAGCGTGCAAAGTCAGTGAGGTAAGAGTTTATTTTCTCGCATATGTCATCCACTTTAGATGCACAGGTTATTTGCCGAAACGTGGAAAAGTTTGAGTGTGGGTACATACACTTGAACCTTAAGCCGTCAACCAGCCACTATAGTGGCCAGTATAAAGAACCGCCAGAAATGTAATTTCATTGCGATCAAGCTCAATTAGGTATGGGAAAGGAGCCAACCTAGCTTATATTGCGTTTGTATTGGGCTTACAATTGTACGCTCAAAGTCAATCCGAAAGAGAAAGCAGAAAGAAACGCGGGAACAACGCTTATAAGGAAATAATAATTTTAAATAATAAATTTAAAAATATATAATTTCGAATGGTAGTCGCATTATAGCTCCTCTCTGGTTCAGGCAATAATGGTGATAATCACGTACAACTGGGGTTAATCTGACTCATTTAAACAAGCTTCTTTAGAAATGATAAAGATGGCACCATTTCGTGACTGGTCTTTCATATACCTTAATACAGGGTGTAGTCAGGGAAGGTATACAACTTTGTTAAGAACAAATATGAACTGTCAAGACTTTGCCATTAGTTTTGACAGTTCATATTGCGTGGCAAATTTATTATGGAAAAATATTCGATAAACCAACGTGTTTAATCGATAAAACATTATAAAATCAATCATTGATTACTGTGACGATGAGAAAGTTACGTGAATCATCAATTGATCGTCGCTATCAAGTGTCATGTTTTTAATAGATTATTTTTCCTGGAACTGCATTAAGTCCCTCGTCTACGGACCGAGTTTTTAACAATTGCATTTACCGATTTAGGAAATCGAATCATTTTTTCTTGTATAGGGTGATTTTTAAAAGTTTAAGAACTTAAAATTGTTACACTATGCAACAAAGTTCCGTCCTTTTCCCGGGTGGTGGATGATTCCTACGGAATATGAAAGACTTGGGTGAGTAAAGTAAATCCCAAAGGTACAGCGTATTTTTAGGTCTCAGTTTATTTTGTGGATCCAGTAAGACTTAATTTTGCAATCCAATGGTCTTGTGTAGGACTATCATAAGATGATTCCTTAGGAAAATAAAAGACTTGGGTAAGTAAAGTTAATCCCCAAAGGGACAATGTACTTAGTAGGGACATAAATACTGTTACACACGTTTTATGCTGTAAAATAAAATGTACTGAAAGTTTTTGGACCAAATATTTTTTAATATATTTATTGATGTATATTGTATCCAAAAATAATCTACTTATTCGAAATGTCCGCCTTTTGCCTTTACACACGCTTTAAGTCGCACTGGCCAATCGTCAATAGCTGCACGAACCTCGCCCATTGGAAAATTGGCCACAGCTCGAACCAAAGCAGTCTTAAGAGATCAAATGTTGGGGTATCTTTTGTGACAAACCTTGTCCTTTAAAACCGTCCACGATTTGTAATCCAAGGGGTTCAAATCTGGACTGCTTGAGGGTCATTCTTCAGAGGAAATGAACGCTGTAAAATTGATTTGAAGCCAGGCCTGGGACGTTTTAGCCATATGGGTATTGGTAAACTTTGGCCGATGTTTTGACTCCTTGTTCGCAAAAATGCAGGTCAGTGACCCCATCGTAAGAGACACCCCACCAAACCATGACTGAAGCTGGGTGATGACCCTTTTCCACCCTTGGGATCAGTTCAGATGCTTCCTTAGATGACCGCGCATACTCTCTATCACTTTGCTTCTTAAATTTATCCTGAACGGTAAAAATTTTTTCATCGGTGAACACAATTTTTCTGTGCAAGTTATCAGCGTGCTTCGCCAAAAGACTTTTGCATTTTTCAATCCTATTTTTTTTAAAGCTGCAGTCAATAAATGACCGGTACGTCGTTTCAAAGCCCCAAGTCCCAAGTCTTTTTTAATGATTCGACTCATGGACTTTTGCGTAATATTCATCTCAGGGGCCATGATTTTTTGTTTTCGGATCGGATTTCTGTGAATTCTT
This sequence comes from Hydrotaea diabolus, assembly GCA_963513945.1. Classification (NCBI taxonomy): domain Eukaryota; kingdom Metazoa; phylum Arthropoda; class Insecta; order Diptera; family Muscidae; genus Hydrotaea; species Hydrotaea diabolus. The sequence goes on along the minus strand of OY740720.1, from coordinate 27,523,694 downwards.
GATTTAACGGCTTTGATGACATGCGGTGTTCGAACAGAGCGTGGGCTGCCCGACCGGTGGCGGTCTTTTACATCTCCAGTCTCCTCGAACAGTTTTATGCATCGGTAGACGAACATGCGGCTAATCCCTAGTGGTCGGAGCGTTTTGAAAATATCGCTTTTTTCACACTTGAAAAGCGCTATTTCAGCGATACGGTTCTCATTATCTGACCACTTTACAGTGAAAGTTGAAACAATTTTAAAATTCCGTCACAGACTAACGCTATTGAGGTTAGCTTTCAAAACCCATATAACACTAACGGGGTATGTTCAGATCTTCTATTGAAATTGGCCTGTTCAAAGTTGTAACAGTATTTATGTCCCTACTAAGTAAATATGGGTAAACATTTTCCTTTTGGGTTTAAATATTCTACTTAAGTTCCACTATTATCAATTTTAAACAAGTCGTAAAATCAGGATATCTTCAAAATAAAAGAGAGATTATCATACTTATAAAAAAAATATGTTTTCTAAGACAAGTTTAGGATTTTTGTTTCTTTTTTAGTTGCATAATTGAATTAATTACAGAATGAAAACCAAATTTGCACAGATAGTGGCTAACAATTATTCAGATCTTCAACAAAACAAATAAAAATTGCTTTTTTTCGCTAAGCCACGTACGCCCATACAAATGACCTTTCTGATTTGAATTCCTGCTGGAGATACATTTTAAATTCAATTTTTTTCATATATGCCTCCTCTTGAAGTCTCATATTAAGTTCGACCCTGCTCAAACTCCAAGCAGAGCCGCGAAATTTTCTGAATAGCCGAGTGATGTCGGCCCTGTCAGACTTTAAATTTTATATTTTCTCCACCGAAAAGTGGATGACACACTAAAATTGTGCCCGTTTGCAACACCACGAAATATAGATCGGAGACGACCCTATAAAGTATATGTATTATTAATCGTCGTAGAATTTTAAGAAGATCTAGCCATGTGTGTCTGTTAAAAGCACGATAGAGGCCAAACAAATCAACCTAGGATCCTGAAATTCTGCATGATGACGGATTTTGTCCCATACGCTGTTTTATATTATAAATGGGCGAAATCGAGGAAGTTTCCCTTTAAGGAACTTAAGGTACATCGAAATGGAGACTCTCAACAAATCATAATTTTTTGTGGACGGACAATGCTCAAAATGGGTAATATTAGTTTATACCTCAAAAAAGAGCATAGTTACGAAATCTTTTGGCTTATCTGGCACAAATTAAAGCAAAGTTTAATGCGACTCATAATATAGATTTTTTTTGAAGTTGTGGCCAAGATTAGCGAAATAGTCCAAAAGAGCGTAAGGACGGCGGAGGATTGAATAGGTTCGGGCTGGCTAAACTTTGAATACTTTCAAATGCATTCAAGAAACTTTCACAGAGTATTCTACCTGACATGTTCAACAATGTTTTTGTTGATGCATTTTTGAAAGTCTGGCGAACTAAATATGAATTTTAATATAAAGGGTGGTCCTAGCATAATGCACGATGTTAATTGTGAGTAACACCTAAAATTGTTTGTCCAACTTAATTTGGCATTTCTTTGTTTCAGTGTTCGACAAATTCAATCGTGCAGAGATTTCAAATCAAAATGCATTTCGTGATTTTTTGGACAGCATAATCGACCAAATATGTCCAGTAACAAGCAGAATTATCAGAAATTAATGAAAAATACCTGGACGATGTGTGCCCCACAGCCAACGCTCTTTTGCGGAAGAAATTCAATGGCCGTGTTATTGCACGTCGGGGCGATGTTAATTGGCGTCCACGATCACGTGATTTGACACCGTTGAACTTTTTTATTTAGGGACATTTTAAAGAAAAAGTGTAGCCAAGAACAATTGAGGAACAATTCCTCGCGCAGAGGTATACCACCAAGCAGTGTCGAGTATTTGGCCGATGTATTGTTTCACACATAATTGTCATAGATTCTCTATTATATTAAGAAATATTAAGATAATTCTCTGAAATTTTTTTGTTTTATTTATAATAAACAACGTGTGTTTTAGTTGGACCACCCTTTAGTACACCCTCAGCGGTAGAGACAAACATAAACAAATAGCCATCATTAAGTAAATACAGGTGTTTCAAATGCACAGTATTTATTTAAAAAAAATTGTTATAATGCGAAATGACTGAATTTAGAAAAATAAATTATTTCGAAATTATTGACACAGTATTTGAAGAGCTGGGGCTTGAAATCAAATTCGAATACACCTTACAAATTATAACTTAAAAATCAATCACAATGACAGAAAGTTAAATTAATTGTCCATTCCATTTAATTATTTCTTTTCTAAAAATCTTAAAATTTGAATTGCAAAAGAAACTAAATGCAAAAAATAAAAAATTATCTACAAGCATGACCTCGGGTGTCATGCAGTTATTTTGGGATATCAACATTTAGAAAAACATTAGACGGAAGCTCCGGCAGTATTTGATAACGCAATATAAATAATAAATAAAATGAATATATACATATGTATAAATAATATATAATGAGTATATGTGTACATAATAAATATATAATACATCTTATTTATATTATATTTTTATATTTTATATTAAAGACCTTTATTACTTACCTTCTAATCTCATATTCACTGAATTGAAAATTCCTGTTTTTAAGTTTACGATATAGTTTCTGGAGCGTTAAAGATCCAACACCTAGACTTCTACTGATCATATCTCCCACGAGAGCAGCTTATTTATAGGCTTCTTTCGAGCATATATAATAGATGCAGCTTGTGTTTAACATTTTTTTATTTTTGTAGGGATTTCAAGTCTGAAATCACAGCATTTCCGGGGTTTTTTTTCCGTTTTTTTTAACCTTTGTTCATATTTTTAAATTTATAACATCGACTACAGAACTTTTTGAATATTTGAAATTTTTTCCCGACGTTTGCTTCTTACAATATTGGAGACGTTTGGGGTGTAAGTATCCATGTAAAAACTTCGGTACTGTAGAAAAAGAAGATATGCCACTAATTAAACCTACTTATGTATTTAAAAACCTTAACTATTTGCGTATTAAAACGTATAATGTTAACGTAGTAAAACTAGAAACAAGTTTGAATAAGTTAAGGGAAACTAAGTGTATTTTTTAACAATTTTTTTACTAAAGAAAAACTTTAGTTAAAAAACCCATAAATAAAAAAATATTAAAACGAGTTTTTATTTTGGGTCGAGACCTTTTTATTGTTTATTTTTCAGAATTAACGTAAAAAATTGGTGAAATGTATTTGCTACGGTTAAGAGGCAGACTGTACAGCTGTTTCTAAACCCGCCAAGGTTTTTCTTCAGCAGTCTTTGGCAACAAATCAAATGGCTTATTCGGGAGACTAATTTTTATTAATGAGAATTACCCTTTGCGTATACTTATAGTCTTCTAACTGTGCGTACACAAATTCCGCTTCGCATGGGTCTTCGTTGAAAACGACAAAAATAAGCGTTATTTTTTTTAAAAAAGTTTAACTTTAGAGAGTTTTCAGAAAAGACAACAATTTTACAAAATGTATCATTCTTTTTGATGCTTCAATTTCAAAAATACTCCCGTAATAGACTAAAATCTATATAAACTATGTTAGAAGGGCTGTTTTAAACTAATAAAAATAAATCATACGATAGTTTTTCTAATTTTAATTTTTCTTTTTTTGATGTGGATAAAATTTGAGCATCGAATGAGGCCGATCCCATGCCCCAAAAGTGTTCCCTCCCAGAGATATGCGCGTTTTATGAAAGTGAAGTCGACGATTCTATGCGTAAATAGAAAGGGACCTAATCTTTAAAATGGCTCTCCTGAACAAAACATTTCATCAACTTTTCACTTTTTTTTTGATGTGGACAACATCTGAGCATCGAATGAGACCGATCCCATGCCCCAAAAGTGTTCCCTCCCGGAGATATGCGCGTTTTATGAAAGTGAAGTCGACGATTCTAAGCGCAAATAGAAAGGGACCTAATCTTTAAAATGGCTCTCCTGAACAAAACTGGTTTTTAACCTAAGGTCCCTTTCTATTTTGCGCGTTACATATTCTTTTTTATCATTATTTTTCTTACTAAGTATTATGACATTTATTTGGAACCAATTAAATTGCTTATAGCAGCTTATAACGTCATTGGTCCGGTTGCATCTACCCTAACTAAAAGACGGGTTCTTTCAAAAGCTTCTCCTTGACATTGCCCGGGAATATTGCGAGTAACGAGGTTAGCCTTTGCATATGAGCTATTAATAGGGGCGTGGCTAGATTTCCAATTTTCAGTATTCCTGTAAAATTATCAACAGTATTTTTAATCACTAGTTTTCATTTCGAGTGGCTAAAAACTACCTCAAAAATATACCAAATCTGAAATATAATACGGCGTCTGCACAGTAGGTCCTACAACTATTGTTTAAGCGTGGTCGACTAGAAAGGGTCTCTCGTGGAGTTACGCTATAACTGCGATTTTTACCTTGAAGAACAAGCTTAATGTGAAGTTACTAGATGTTGTGTCATAAATCGAAGCAAAAATTCTGGATGGTCACGAACCCTAAGTATGAAAAGAATGCGCACACATCGCACCACAAGTAGCGTATCAACAGAGAAACATAGGGGATCTCAAAAAATTTCATTTTCATAAAGAGGTTCTACGAGCTCTGTTTTTTAGATTAATGTGAACGAGATGGGGGAAATATCAGTATTAAAATCAACTCAGACAATAAGTTTAAAGTAATAGTTTTCATATTATTCCATTGCAGAAATGGAGTGATGTATTGAGTTGATATATTTGGCTTATTATTTTATTCCCATTTAATAATATTGACGAAAGCCACATTATATCATGCACATAAGCTTGAATAAGTCACAAGGCTCGAATTCGCTGATGATTTGAATATGAATTCGCTCACTTGCAGAGCTAGGCGATTGAAGTGTTACCAACTTCACGTTGGCTACTGACAAACCGACAATACCAGCTATGTCAAATGCATATCGATGACAGCTGTTTATATTGCTAACAAGCATTTGCATATATTTTTTTTAACAAATGGAATTCAAACATAATAAAATCATTGCGTTATATCTGGCCAGAAAATTTTAACCAGCTATTGCTCTTGAGCAAAGCCATCTCAAAGTGAATACAAGATTTTTGTATCGCACGATAAATCGTGATAATGGTACAGACAGCATTGCCAAACAGTGGACGAAAAAAACCGCAACATTATCTGATAAGGTTGGGAAAGTCAAGGTTCGACTTCAACTCGTTGTAGTGGTAATTAAATGGTCAAGAATCTGAAAATATCCACCCGAAGCATACTCCAGATGTGCTCAAGGTAAAACATCACAAATAAAGTTGACTCGAAAGAGCAAAGATGTTACGTATTACGCTTAAAGAAATGTCAAACATCGTATTCTCTAGTAAAAAAATGTTCCTATTGAGCAGTTTAAAAACTCTCATATTGATCGTGACCACATTCAAGGCACATCGAGAAAATGGATTCTAAAATTTTGGTTAGTTCCACAAATTGTATACTAAGAATCAATAAAAAAAAATAACTTCACTCAAAAGTTTTGGATCAAATCTAGTTTAGCAACAATTCTCAAAAAAACAAAAAAAAACGAATAAGTTTAACAAAAAAGAAGTCGGCGGCAACCTATATTTTCCGAGTTACGGGACCCTCAATTTCGGACCTACAACTGGATATGTCTGCGACATTTGGAATCTAACCTAGGCGATATGGGTATCGTTGGAAAGCTTATGACAATACATTTCAAAAGGTATTTCAATTTTATGAATCATTTAACCCATTGTGGGCTGGGGGTCATTTTGTATATTTTTGACCCGAGTTTCTGTGAAAAATTGGTCAAAACTCGGAAAATTGCCTATTTAAACTATTTAAGATTTTATTGGGTACATTGATTTGGAATTTAACCCTTTGAATGCCGGAGATATTGGCATTTTAGTTTCAGTTTTTGCTCAAAATTTGGACAAAATTTTTACAAAAAAAATAGATAGATCTTTTTTCGATATGGAATTATCAGTTTTGCCATTTCCTAACAATATGGCAAAATTTGAAGACGAAATTACACACTGTGCAGCATTTTTTTAATAACGGAGAAAAGTTTCATTCTAGAAAAATTGTTAGAAACGTAGTGTTGTAAAATGAATGTAAAAAACAGTAGGGAATTGCGAAAATGTTTAGCGATTAAGTTAGAGGGGCCATCGCTGCTCGAACAATAAATATTTTAAGGGACTCAGGCTTAATACCAAAAGAGGGCGAATATTTCTGCACAAAAGGCCATCATCTGAGGCTTGTAACACTAGAAAAAGCTGCTGATGATTGGATTTGGAGGTAAGAAATACATTAAAATCATCAAAAAAAAGCATGGAAAAATGAATAAAAAGTTGAAATAAGAGAGGTAGGAACAATAAATTGCGCCGTAGGGGAAAAGAAAAATCGCGCGATTTTTTCAAATAATTTCCCTTTTTTAATAATAAGCTTCATCTCCTGGTCTAGAAGGGTTTAAACGTCAAAAATGCGTTAAATGAAAGGTTTAATATGTTGACTATAAAACTAGATCGATAAATACATACTTAAAAATAAGCATTTTCCAGTTAGGAGGGAATTTTAGAAAAAGATCGTGAAAAATAAAAATGTAGCTATCGTTTCTTAATGGGTTAACAGATCGAATATATGTATATATCACTGGATTGGCGTTGTAATAAGCATTCCAACGATACACATATTGTTAAATAATAAAGGAAAAGTTTCACAGTTAGTATGGCTTAATATCTGAATTATACGTCTGAACTTTCGAGGCCCATATCTCGGAAGCCATGGGAGACCGCCGATTTTTTTACTTTATATTTTTACTTTCTGATGAGTTACATATTAAAGCCTTACCAAATATATAAAGTATACACTCTCTTACTTAGTAGGGCGAGGATATAACATTTATAATATGGATATTCATATAATGGAAACAATCCAAGAACGTGGCACTCAAGACGCAAAAAAGTGGATCGTGCGGCCCTTAGGTCTCCAAAAACAACCGCATACGTAAAAATATAAAATTATTACAAGAATTGCATGCAAATTGGATGTAGGTCAATTCCAAAGTAAAATTGAGTGAAGCAGCTCATTTTCTGAAAATAATAATTAATTTTTTTTAAAAAAAAATAAGTTTTTGCTATTTTAACAATGTTACCTAAATTCTTGGAACTGTGAAGGCTTAAAGTCCTTGATTACGCCTGTCCATAGCTGAGTCTTTACAGCCACACAGAAAGTAGTTTGACTTTGAAAATCATGTTGTATCCTATTTTTTTCCCAAAATACTCACATTATGGCGGGTGTTATGTATTCTTTTTGGTGTCAAGCCCCATAAACTGAACGTTTCGCTAGCCACTCGCGATTGATTAAAAACAAAGCCACACGTCTTATGTTTAAGATTTTTGGTTCTTTGTAATAATTCGTTTTTCTGTATTTATTACTTCACAACATTTCAAAATTGTTCGTGGATAGAAGTAAAGTGTGTTACCATCAGTGTTGCCACAAGAAATTTTTTTTTCCGACCAAATTTGTTTCTAAATCCTACCAAATTGGGTCAAAACCGACCAAAATTGTAACGAAAAAAAAAACAATATTTAATTTATAGAAAACTTTTATTAATTAAACAAAAAATAATGTAAATTCAGTCTATTATTTTAATTCTTTAAATAAAAATATATACAAAACTATATAAACAAAAAAAAATCTCTTATATATACAGAGATTTTGGAGATCATTTGTCAGTAAATCCGAGATCATGTTTAACATATTTTCAATTCACTACAGTTTATTCGGTGTTTTAAAGTCTTTTTTAGCTGACCATACAGTATGCGGACCTTTGTTCGTGATTAATTCTTTACAAAGCATGATACTGTTAACATTTATTAGTCTTTACATGTTGTTTACATTTATTAGTCTTTAAATACCGCGAACAAGCATACCACAGTTCAGAGGCCATAAGCTGTTTACGACGTCTAAGACATCAGAGTAAACGGCAAATGATTTTGTACTTTGGCCTCGTTCCATAGATGGCGTTTCACACATAGTAAGGATTTTGTAAACTGTGAATATTTATAAATAAAATTATGTGCAACACATGGTAAATTATAATAAAAATATATATTTGAAATTTTTATTCAAAAATCTACCATAATCAGTTTGGGCCTACCATCCGACCAAAATTAAAAAATTGAAATTCGTCCGACCAAATTTGGTAGAATTCTACCAAAACGGCAACACTGGTTACCATATAACCAAAAGGCACTCCGAAACAATGTTGCCACGTCGTGGTAAAATACGACATGTCCTCGAACGTACTATTTTAAGGCTGATACTAAATTTGTTTACGAGAATATCACTATTGAGAATCATTAATTCCTTGCTGAAATAAATATTATCAGATTACCAGTGTCGACTACATGTTTTTTTTTCGCGTTTTTTGATGTCATTTTACACAAAAGAATAATACTGTTATCATCATTAAAAACAAATTCATATTTTATTGTTGAACTCAGAAATGTTTTTTTTGTAGTTTTTCAGCCGCTAGTTCACATCATTATTTTTATATAGAGCTTGACACATTTTCACAGGAAACATCGAACTTAGTCCAACCTTTAATCGGCATTTACATATGCTAACGTAACATCTCTTTTCGTTATTCCGTGGAAAATGAATTAAAATTTGTATGAAAATTGTCATACGAAATGAGCTTGTTATGAAATTATACAAGCCCTATTGTGAAGCAAAGCATCCAGTCAAAGCAAACTATTCGCAGTACATAAAAAACCAAATGGATTATTCCGTCTTTTTTTAAATACACTGCAGAACAAATACGCGTTGGCATTTACAATCGCTGTAAGAAAGAGCTTCAGTGTGCTAAGGTCTTCAAGCTTCTTTTTGATGCGTATTTGTTGCCTTGAATGATTATTTTGCATTTTCAGATGCCATTATGACCTAAAAATTTGTAAAAGTTGGGAAATGTCATTTTATGACTTACCCAAATTTAAAAATATCTAAAACAAGATTGTGTCTCATAAATTGATTGAAAGTTTTTGTCAATTGAATACGCAGCCTTAGAAAAAAGCTTTTGTGTGCCCGAGTCCTTAACTTAACACATCATCGGATTTGTATTGCATTTAATTAGTTGATTACCAGGCCTTTCACAGAAATCGATCGGAATGATTTTAATTCCGTACTTACTATTCCGGTCGTTTTTGTTTTACCTTCTTCAGATTCCGATCGATTTAGGTAATTCCGAAAATTTTAAAAACCCTGGTTATTGTAATTTGCTATAGCAACTCTATGCATATGAGAAAACAAAAACCATATGTTTTAAGTAAACAAAATAAATAAACGGAGTCAAGAAAATAGTTTTACATAATTGTTTAACAATAGTTCCTTTACTTTATAATGGACTTCCAAAATATTTCACAGCCTATCTAATTTTTCATTTGGTTTTCGCATATCCAGCGCGATATTTTTCACTTTGTTGTCGACCAATTTTTCCCAAGTGTTTATTTTCTTCTACTTAAAGACTGCTCAATTCCGAGTTGGATACATGTGGAGAACGAGATCTGTGGCGCTTAGGAGGACATCACGAAACAATTTAATAATAAAAAATTAATAAATGTAAATATCACAGCAAAACTTAACACTAATATCACAGTAACGCACTACTGTTTAGTTCAACTTATTGCAGCGGAGTATTGGAGCTTTGTGTTGTGTTTGTCTTCTTTGGTGTTTACTGATTTTGATATTCTCTGTTGAATTCTTAAACTTTCTAAAGTGTTTCTCTTATTTTCCATTTTCTCTCTGTCTACTATTTTCACCTTCTTTAGGTCAGCTTCATTTAGACCAAATCTTTCGGAATTAGTTTTCTGGAGAAGCAAAATAAGGAATTGAAACTTCTTTCGATCGGAATTGTGTTCTGTGACATGCCTGTATGTCAACAATAGTCAATCGGAAACGTCCTTTTTTTAGAAAATTAATTTGTTTTTGCTATTTAAGTAAATACCAGCGAAAGAGGCTTATGCTCAATATGTATCTAGGTTTAGTACTAAAATGGCTACAAAATATTATTTTACCTACTATTAAATTTGTTTTAAGATAAGTACCTTTGCTCTACAGAATAAACATTTTTTGTTAAAAAATTACTTAAATATTGCGGTTTTGCTAACCAAAATCACCACTTATGTAAACTAAGCCTAAACATTCTTCTAACCTACAAGATTGGCATCACTGTTTCGGAGAGCTTTTCGGAAATATGACTTTTTTGCAATCAGAAGTCGTTTTTTCTTACGATGTTCGTTTTTAGCGAATGCCATATTTGATTTATTTTAAGAAAATCCTAGATCGTGCAGAAATAAACAATTGGAAAAAATTAACAAGCAAAGTTCAAAACATACGGAAATTAAAAAAGTCAAAGATGAAGAAGGATTTACTAATAAATATCAACAACCGTCAAGAAATAGAGAATATATGGAGTTTTTTTGGCAGTAGGATATGTCTGGCAGACCACGGAACCATTTTTTTTATTGTCCGACCACTAACTCTGCGTTGAAGTGATGGCCGCAGACAATACCGGCCATTGCAGATCTCCGTTTTTACTACTTAAAGGATGGATGTGTATAATGCGTGTCTTTAAGCATTAAAGACAATTCAAGGTTAGTTGCCGCAGAACGTATGTACATTGGTAGAAAGGTAAGACATTAACATTTTACACTGAGAAAAAAAAAATATAAAGCACTACCGTTTAATATTTCTAGTAGTTAGTGAATTGTCAGTCTCTAGAAGGTAAAAAATAAAATGATGTTCCCTTTAACCAGACCCCAAATGAACTGGTAACTGAATCTCACAGGTCTTGCATAAAAATGACTGTCCTTCCCATTAACTTTGAAATCAGGTGAAAGGAAATAGTCTCCCAAAATCAGTAAATATTTTTTTGGATTTAAATAGTTTCAAATTACCGTACAAATTTGAGAAATTTTTGTATCACGAGCTGGAAATGTAATGTGGAGGTCTCAGAAGCAAAAAAAAAAGCTGGACAAAGTTAAGTCAATTGCAATGAATCACCATAATACGTGCAGTATTGCTCTATAAAGTCCGAACCGATATTTCTTCCCTTTTTGGCTCCAAACAAAATTAAATCCAAGTATATTTAATTTTATCATTGCCCCCCTTTATGTTATGACTTAATCCGAGTTTTTTTTGGCGCCAATTCAAAATAAAATTTATTCTACGTCGTTAAAATGTAAAAATTAGTAAAAAAAAAATTTTAGTCGGTTTACCGTCCATATAATCGTACCCTCACCCAAAAGTGAGTGGAATGGTGCAGTTACACTGGAGTTACCGGAATGGTGCACAACATCCACTCGTTTCGTACGCGCATATAAGCCTTTATTAAAATACTGGGTGGCCCAAATGAGACAAGGTTTTACCTAAAAGGTTGCAAAGAAGTTCCATAGTGGCTTTTGCAGTATGCGAAGTGGCTCTATCTTGTTGACCCATATGTTAGGACTATTCTCAATTTGCAAAAATGTTGAATCATTGTCCTATACAGAGCCCTGTTAATGGCCTCCGGTTGACCCTCCTCATTTTCAAATAAATTGACCAATAAATTTATCAACCAAAACACTACACCATATAACAGTCATCTGAAGTTTATAATTGACGAGGACGTTATAACCTTGGATTCTGTCACTGATCCCTTTCCTCACTTTGGGAGACCAAGTTCCTAATCATGTTTTAACTACGTGCGGTTTCTTATGACTTTTTCTAGAGTACTTTGTTTTAGTCATATCGTACGAATCGAATTAAAGAAATTACAAGAATAACAAAAGTGAACGGAATGTTGTATTTTTATGGAAGGTACCAGAATTGGACATGTCAACCACTAGTTACTAAGCCGTTATTAAAATATTACGGTGTTCTAAATTTAATCGAATTTCACGCACTGGATGATAAGTCGTGTGAGTAAACTGGGCCACTTATGTTGGAGATACCAGAAGGGGCGTGACTAGATAGATGTTTCTTAATTTTTGTACCAAATTTGTCTTATATATCCTTTTAAAAAATTGATTTTGAATGAGATCGTGCAAATTGTATTCCAGATATTACATGAATACTACAAGTCGGCGTATTGTTACATTTGTGTGGGAGTTATCAATCAGAAGGTTATCGAAGGCTGTTATGGAAAGCTCCTTTTGAGAGTTATCGTGCAAAGCAACCCAACAGACGGTCATGGATTAAATTACTTTAAATGTCATGAAACGGATTTGGTCAAATCATATGTGTTGGGCATAAAATGCTTTTCTCGATGCGTTGCACTTTTTTCGTACCAAATGATAACCTCTATACCCTCATACCCAGTAGGGTGAGGGTATAACAATAAGTGTGTTCGCTACTTTCCCAATAAAAATTTGCAAGTTTCTACTTTTGAGAGCGTAAGGCCAATTTCACTCTATTAAAATTTGCAAGAAAAGTAAACAGCTTCCAGTAAAAATTTGCAATGAAACAGCTGATTTTGTTTGCTGTTTGCATTACATTTCATTTTATTTTAAATTTTAAAGTGTTTAGATTTGTAATAAAAAAATGAGCAAAGGAAAACTTTTTTCTTTCTAATGTCAGTGATTAACATCTATATTATATAAAATAAAATAATATTCCAATTTTTACTTACCTATTCTATTGTAAATTAATTTATTTGTTTGCATAAAACAGCTGATTTCAAACATCTTTTCTATCTTGGAGAAATTTTAACCAACCAAAATTTGCAAACTCTAGCATTGAACTGTCAAAATTTTCTCTCTCTGGCTCTCATTTACAGGACTTTTTGTGTAAACGATCACGATACAGTAAAAATTTGCACAAATTTGCAAGTAAACGAACACACTTAATTAAAACCATCTTACGTTTGGTCCTTTCCCATTAATTCTCCATTAATAATAATAATAAAGTTTATTTGTATGGTAGCTTAATGTATTACAATTGTTTTATGTGCATAAAGAGTTGTGGAAAATTATTCCTTTTCTACTTGATAATTGTTTGAATTTTAATAACATATAAGGATATATGAGTATACATTGTGATTTTATAAGGATGGGAAAATTAAAAAAAAAACATTTAATGTTTATTTCGACTAGACTTTGTAAAGCTACAAGAAAAAAAATAGGATACCAGGACGTTGATATGGTCGATGATTCACATCTCAATTTAAAGCACATCGTATTTTTCTCAATTTAATCGTTTACAAGTGGAATACCGGAAAGGATGTGCAATCTCTGTGTCGAATAATGCCATGGTAGGTTACATATCATTTTAAGCAACTTGTTTTTCGAGACTTGTAATTTATGTAAGTGACATTGTGCCGCTTTGGACCATACTGGGGCGCATTAGAACATTATGGGTGTGATATCTACTTTATCACGACCAATTTGTTACCTTTATTCAGATCAGATTTTCAGTTAATACGAGGGCTGCTATATATATTTCTGGCCTAATAATGAAAATGCGAATATTTGTCATCAAAAATGGTTTTATTGTTTTTCAAAGTATGATCCAGCATGATTTATACACTTTTGCATGTGCTCAAATCAACTGTCGAAGCACTTTTTCCACTCCGATTGAGACACCTCTAAAACATGGTTTTTGGACGCTTTAACAGCATCTTCTGGCGACGAAAATCTTTGACCACGGATTTTTCTTCTTGATGTGCGGGAATAAAAAGATGTCATTAGGTGCCAAGTCAGGGCTGTACGGCGGATGACCCATCAATTCGACGTTTTGGCCGGTCAAAAAGGCGCTGGCTAGAGCCGATGTGTGCATTGTCATGGTGCACAATGATTGGTCTTCTCTTGTTCGTTTATCGAATTTCTCCGAAGACTTCCGGCAAAGAAATTGTGGTGTACCACTCAGAATTGACCGTCCTACGTTGCTCAAGCGGAACAGTCGCCACATGACCAGTTTTGCCGAAGAAACAGGCTACCATTTGCTTCGAAGTGCACCAATCGACACGAGTTTTTTTGAGTGATTGTTAAATTGTGCGGATCCAACGAGAACAAACCTTTTTTTTAAGGCCAGGTGTTCATGCAATATCGAAAGTATGCTGGTGGAAGAAATGCCCAAGGATGCCTCTATCTCACGGTATGTAAATGACAATCTTGCATTATCAATTCACGTACGGCATAAATGTTCTCTGGCATAACGGCCGTTTTTGGACGACCTTCGTGTTTAAGCGAGCGTCGGCCACGATTGAATTCATTAAACCAGTTTTCACAGTGCTATAGGATGGTGCTTCATCGCCATACAAAGATTTAAGTTCATCGATGTACTCTTGTAGTGATAATCCACGTCGAAAATTGTGAAAAATGATCACACGAAAATGTTCAGGATTTAATTCCATGTTTTTGCCAAATTGATTTTTTCGAGTCACTGTAAACAACACTAATGATGGTCGTACGTCAAAACGTTCTGAGTTCGTTTATGCTAAAAAATTTCAAACTTCCGAATGGATATGTCAGATGGCGAACACTTAGTGTTGCCTAGGCCAGAAATATATATAGCAACCATCGTAAGAGCATACATAATCCTAGTGGTTTTGTTCATTTTGTCAACGATGTTGGATATGTGATCGCCAAAATTTAGCTTCTTATCAAGTATAACACCAAGATATTTTACATTATTTTCCCAGGTAATATGGTGACTAATGAAAACAAGTGGATTTTGAGGAAGGTTCTCGTAACACGGCTTTCGTTCTCTGGTAAAATATATGGCTTGTGTTTTTTAGGATTTACTAGTTTATTTCATTTATTCAAGTAGTAGTGCAATTTTGTCAGAGTGAGCTGGAGAGTTCGCAATGTTGTTAACGTATAAATCAGAGCACAGTCATCAGAAAAATTTAAATATCACAGTCATTCAGAGAAGGGAAATTCGATATTAAAAAGGGAAAAATTACAATTATTAACTCCATGGCGCCTATGACTTAGTACCCAGATGTTCTTATTTTAATTGTTTTAACTATAGCGGCATTTTCTAAGCCCCTGGGCTCCATTCGTTGGAGCCGGAATTTTAAAAAGTTCTTAGAATCACATTTATATTCGAATATGAACGTAAATATCCCCATGTTTATTTGTTGATGGTTGTTTGCCTAAAACCTTGCCCATTTACATCACCTTGCCCATTTCTCCTTCCCTTTTCCCTCAAAGCTGATTTGCGAATTTTTAATTCCAAATAGGCTATGATTGTAATCTACCATCATGCATAATTTTAAGAACGTAGCATGTTTCGTTTAGCCGCTTTCGGGTTTTAACAGAAACATATGTGACAGCGCATAAAGAAAGGGACCTAAGGATAAAAAAAATTAATCTTCTCTTTTTTTGATGTGGACAATATCTGAGCATCGAATGAGACCGATGTCCCAAAAGTGTTCCCTCCCAGAGATATGCGCGTTTTATGAAAGTGAAGTCGACGATTCTAAGCGCAAATAGAAAGGGACCTAATCTTTAAAATGGCTCTCCTGAACAAAACTATTTTTTAACCTTAGGTTCCTTTCTATTTTGCGCGTCACATGTATATGTATACGATACACATATGGACAGGGCAAGATCGTTTTTAATTTTTTTTTTGACAATTTTACCAAGGTTATAATAAAGAATTTAAGATGGTTGCTATTTATATTTGGGGTCCGTAAAAAAAAATAATAAATTATCATTGGAATGGTTTCATTGTTCTTCAAAATATTCTCCTTTAAGATCAATACACAATACAACATCGTAAGAGAGTTTTTGAATTCAGATTTCTTTATACACATTTTTACGTTTTTATAGTAAATTGTGGTAATTTGATTAAATATTATTAGTATGTATTTATATGTTCATTACTACTTTAAATTATAAGATTAGCTACTGTATTTATAAATGAATTCGACGTTTCATCTTATTGTATATATCAGTCTAATTTCCCGCAAGTATAAGAAAACCATTAGAATGACCCTTATACTGCTCGTAACCATGTTGCTGTTGATGCTCGTCAGCAACCTTTTGAACAACCGCTTCGAAGCCCCTTTTGGAATCTGCAGTATAGTGGACAATGCGTGTTGTACCGTCAGCCTCCTTAAGGCTATAGCCACCTAAAAAGGAATGGCAAACGCTTGGTTTGCTATACATAAATCAATCTTTTGAATTGAAAACAAACATACCTTTTACTGAATCACCATCTCGTGTCTCCCAATGATTTTTTACGTCGCCTGTATTTGGATCCTTGACGCCATATTTAAATTCATATTTGGCTGGACTGGGAATATCCTTATGTCCTTCATTATCGTGATGCGACTGATGTTTATTCACAGCCTGCTGTGCGTTGTGGCCCTTCAGGTCGGGATATCCTTGGTAATCTTCATGACCAGCGGGTAGAGCATGAAGTTTTTCTTGCTTTGTAACTAAAGAATAACTCATCGCCTTTTCGTTACCATGACCGCCGTCATAGCCATAAAGTGAATGTCCGAATACTGATAAAACACCAAAAGTGAAGAGAAAAACAGCGGACTCAAAGAAACGCATTTTGGTATGTGGTATATTTCTCATTGATTTTTTTGAACTCAAGCAATTTTAGCGTTAAGCAATTGGAGGTGTTGCAATAACTAATGCCACTTGGATAGTTTTGTGGTTATTTATACCTGCTATTATAAATAGTGCCTTGTTTAAAATAGATATCTAGGCTTAGGCGGTCAGTAATTTTCTGGTATAATGTGCGTGTCCTACTTCGTTTTGCATGCAGTTGTAATTATTGGCATAGACTGAAATAATATAAATGTACAGTGAATGGTAACATTAATGTTTTAGATTGGTATAGGTCAGTTTAGTCAATTTAATTTTGAATATTCGAATAATAACTTCTTCGATGATCTACAAACCGAATGCATTCTTTAAAACGTTGATTTTTCAATGGCAACAAGCTATTTTAAGGGCGGATCATCCACCGTTGCCATTTATTGCCACCATTCTGACCATTGACGACGTTTGGAATGGTCAAGAGGCTTTAGTTCTTGAGTCAATTGCACCTTGTAAGCGTGTAAATGCAAGTATTTATGCATAATGTTCATCAACGACAAGCGTGAGAGGTGCAATTGTTAGGCACAACAACGAGTTGAGTAGGACGGTTCTTCAGCCACACTATCGCGAACAGCAGCGATATTTTCGCAGTACGAACATGCAGTGGTGTTTTCACATCTACAGACCCTGTTTGCTCAAATTTTTGCACGATTTTTCCGACTGTACGTACGCACGTTTGGACGATTAAATTGACCGAAAAAATCACGAAGTTCGCGATATGTATTTTAATTTGAACGCCCATTTTCCTAATAAGCCTGAATAACTTTTATAATTCAAAATGAATTAGTCTGAAGTTGAGAAATATCAAACGAAAGGCAGAAAAAACTTGACGTTTAGGTGTGGTTCACATACAACATCGGCCCTTAAAATTTAACCACCCTTTAGAATCGCGTGATCAATTTAAAGGTATTTTTTCAAAATAAAAAAAATCAAATAAAATGTGGAATATTTGTGTTTCTTTCGAAAGGACATTTTATGCCATTTATTTTTTGAATGTAATTTCCTTTAAATGTTAGCCGCAACTACGCTTCAGGGTGTTCATTCTGGGGGTCCAATTTTGGATGACTTATTCGAGCATTTCGACCGGTATGGCTTTAATGACACGCGTAATGTTGGCTTCCAAAACCTGAATTGTCGCTAGTTTGTCAGCATAGAATTCGGACTTTGAGTAGCCCAAAGAAAAAAGTCTATAGCTCTGATATTACACGATCTAGGCGGCCAACTCACCGGTCCAAAACGTGAAATTGCCTTCGCAATGACCTCTTAATAGATTGATTGCTTGAGCAGCTGTATGGCAAGTGGAGCCGTCCTGTTAAATAAATTCAAATGTCGTCAAGATTTCAATTTCAGGAAACAAAAAGTCCGATATCAAGGCTCGACAGCGAGATCCATTCACGGTTACGCACAGACCATCACTATTTTTGAAAAAGTATGGACCGATTATTCCACCATCCCATAAACCGCACCAGACCGGTGTTTTCTCTGGATATAATGGCATCTCTTGAACCACTTATGGTTGCTCTTCAGCTAAAATGCGGCAATTATGTTTATTGACGTTGAGTCAGAAATGTGCCTCATCACTGAACAAAATTGTGGTCGAAAACAGTTTCTCACCGAACGCTTATTTTCGTTATACAGTTGCACAATTTTGAGACGTTGTTTCGGTGTAAGTCTTTGCATGATAAAATGTCACACAATACTTAAAAGAAAAAAAAAGAAAATTGAACACGCGAAATCTGAAAAAAAAACTATTGAAAAAATTTCAAGATAGATCATCCTTTATATTATTGATTGTCGTAAAGTTATAAGACGACGTCTGTCAGTTGAAGGCTCTATTCGTTCCAAACGAAAAGAGCTAGAGTCCTTTAGGTTATCAGTTATACATCTAATAGTTGTAAATCGTTGGAATTGAAAATGGAACAATTCGGACAAAAGGATCAAAGTTTGACGTACTGAAAAATGTGTGGACCACATTTTTTGAGGACATTTTCACATAATTAACTTAGGATTATGCTCAGTTATTGGGTCCTATGGTCCCAAAAATAGCCGCCTGGTTGTCGGAGACATATAGCTGCACAGAAATAGTTTCTATAAATATATATTAAAGTATTTACAGGGTGGGCGACTTGAAATTTTAAATATGAATCGGCTTTAAAAAAAATCCTGATATTTTTTTTTTTTAAATTGCTGCTGTTATTGGCAAATGAGAAAAAATTATCAGTACTTTTTCACAGCAGATTCAAACTTAAAATTTTAAATGCATATAAGCCCGAGAAACCCAAAAAATCTTATGGGTAACTAGGCACATATGAAATTTCTTTCCGAACACGAATATAACATTGGTAGTGTTTTAGGTTTGGCCAATAGGTGGGTAATTTGTTAACTAAAGGTGTCAACTGTATATATTACAATGTAAATTACAATGAAATAAATAAACGTGAATCATGTCTTCCTTCAGGAAGTATTGCTTAATTAATACAATTTTTTTATTAAAAGTAAGTAATTTGTTTTATCCCTTTTATCACTTAGCCTTACACTTAGCTATTGCGGTTTTGTTATCTAGTCTTTACCTGAAACCCCAATATAAGCTCTCCGGTTCCGGACCATGGGCTCTAGAGATCCAACAATCGGCTCCCCTCAACAAGGGACATGTTGATACTTAAAAACAATAGAATTTCCTTACGATTTAGCTCAATTATAGGCCTTAAGACATCGACCAATGGTTCTTAGGGTCCCCAAAATGAGGTCCTGACAAACATGGACCAACAACCAGCAACTATATTACCCAATACTAGCAATGCCAAATTGAAGAGCAAACCATGGTGAAGAATTGTAGAATTTTTTCCTTGTTTTTTTTTGAAATGTCGCACTGAGTCTTAAATTCTATGACTGTTTGTGGGAAATACAAATGTTTCTGGAATTTTTCTCGTTAATAACGAGGGGGTCATGAAGTTTATTGATATATGAGGAATTTCAAATTTAAACAAATGAAAGCGAACAATATAAAAATGCTATTGTTTATATTTGATGTTTGAAGGTTTTCGTTCCTTTTATTTTTTAAGGGGATGACTGTTAATTAACACATTCCAAAAATAAGCTTTAATTTCTTTTGTTTTTTTAGAAATAAAGAAAACACGTTTCTGGAGTGCTTTTACACAAGAACTTGATGTTACCATTAAAGAAGTACTGCTTTCATTTCTTTGGGAATTTACGCCAAAGTGTGATAAGGGTCATTATAATCTCACCTGTGTAAATTTATTAAACATAAAAATGTTATCATTATCCGCTGTAGACTTCGAAACTATCCAACCGATGTTGGGGCACATACTTTGAAACTATACAACCGATGTTGGGGCACATACTTTGAAACTATCCAACTGATGTTGGGGCATATTTCATTGTTAAGGCAATGATGCGAAGAATGTTTTAGACCAATAAAACAATGCATACATAAATCACATTTGATCCATTTACGAATTTTACGATTTAGAAATTTATGATTTCTTTGAAACGATTTATAATTTGAAGGGCTTATTGCAAAAACACGATAAGCCACAAAATGAAAATACTGAGAAAATCGCCTTTGAAGTTTGAAATAAATGCAGAAAATAGGGGTTTGATGAAATCATGATTTAAATACTTGTAATTAGTGTTTAAGGAAGACTACTATCACATACCAGTCCATGAATACCTAGAAAACTTCGGAAACCGCTATTTTCAAAAAAAGTGTGGCTTATCGAGTTAATGCATACATTTTATTTAAATTTTTTTTATTTTTTTTATTTTGAATATCAAAAGTTTTGTTATTTTGGTTGAAATAAAGTGGCTTATCGTGTTTTTGCAGTACAAAATTTTTTATTTTTCTTTTTTAAAAAAGTAAATGAAATAAATATTAAAATGTTAATTACATTAAATAATTTCTATAAGTTCTAATTCCGTTTCAGCGGAAGACGGCTCCAAAGCGTTGTAGAAGGAATGATAAATTGGTGGAATATATGGCAGTAAGGATTTTACGCTGTGTACTTTTTTTGCCGCTAGTTTTAGGAATTCTGTGTATTTGTTTTTCAATCCATTTAAGGTTGTATTTGCAGGTCTTCCCTTTTTTATAATACCTACTTCCTTATAATCTCCTTGAATTGAATGCTTTACAAAAATTGATCTCGTATTTTGAACTTTAAAGTAAAATGAGTATACACCAGAGAAATCCGTTTTGCACCTATCGGTAGTAATTGCATTTTTATTAATGCCATCCACAATAGGGCCGAAATTAAAAAAATCAGCTTGTTCCATAACTGTAACGACAAATGGAGTTTTTTTATTTGCTTCTTTAATAACACTGTGCCAACCTTCTGGGGAGTAGATTTGCGGAGCATATTTCTTATGTCTCTTTTCTATTAAAGCGAAGTCTCTATCAGATGGCAAATGAGTGTGACCACTAACTAGGAAATGGTGCGTAATAGTTTTGAACCTTCCTTCTTTTACTAATTGCATCCACAAAGACATCACAAGCCAATTTTCGTTCTGCCCTGGGCAATTATCCGTAAAAACTACAAGATCATCAACGTCGGTTTTGGTGTTTAGATATTTAAGTAGCACGGAAGCAACTTCATCAGCTCCACGTTTAGCCACATTTTCCGTCCAAACAAACATGTGTCCCTGTCCAGTCGTGCAATCGTGTATTCCAAGATTGTATAGGCCAATTTTGCTGCAGTAAAATGCAGGTCCGCTTGTTAGTTTTGGAATTGGCAAAACTTGCTGCAAATCGAATGATATAACCAATTTCGTATGCATATGCTGAATTGAATATTCTGTCGCAGATTTAAGCAAATCTTGCATTGCTGCAGCGTTGTCTTTATGTTCATTTAGAATAATTGTCAGTTGTTTGGCTTCTTTGTCATCATTATTTTGTATTGCAGCTTGAATCTTGATGTTTGTCTCATCACACATCTTGCAGGTGTCAGATTTGGGGAACTTAAAACCTATATTATACTCGGTGCAAAATATTTTCCGATAGGCATTTTCTCTTACAGGAATAATTCCATTTTCTTCACACCAAGGAACATAGCTTTCTCTATACAAACTGGCAATGGTCATATCGTGGTTCAAATAAGTTCTATGGATGTTATTGGCTCTGCTGTAATGACTCTGGTATTTTGGTATCATATTTATATGATTTCTTACAGAATCAGTTTGTTCACGACTCAGTCTATTAGGTCTACTTGTATGCTTACCTCTACCATCTGTTTTAGAAATTGCAGCACCGTCTTTTTTAATTTTGATAATATTCTCAAGTCTTCCTCTTGAATCCTGAAGACCATGTAAGTTCATGAACTCTCTTTTGCAAATTTTAACATGGGCGCCATCAATTTCAACGAAATAACGAGCTGAGAATTTCCTTCTAGACTGTTGTCTTTTAATTTTCTTTTTATACGACCTCTTCTTCTTTCCTACATGAATGCAACCAAAGAGGTAGCCGTTTTGTAGATCATAAGATCCTAGTTTCCAAAACTGGTTAAATATGAGTTCTTCGGTGTTATTAAGCTTCTGTCTACAATTTTGTTCGCAACTACAAGGTGGTCCTAGTTTGCGTGCTTCAACAGATTTCATAGTTTTTGGACAAATATACTCATGACCAGAGTTGCGCTTTCTTTTGTTCTTATTCCGATCATACTTATCTTCATTTTGAGCTCTCCATCGAAATGCGGTATTATTTTCACGCGATTCGTCTTCGATTTGCAACACACAATTTTCCTGAATAACAAACACAATATAAGCCACATCAGAATCCATAGTTTTGTACTACGGTCTTCTTAATTGCTGTGGCTTATCGAGTTTTTGACAAAAAATATTTATGAATAAAATCGAAATGCAAAAAGTGGCACTTGCATAAATTAAACGGAAAATAGCTAAAAAATTTTAGGAGACGTTGCAATGGTGTAAAGTAATTGAATGAGCTGAAAAAAACACTTTTTGAAATCGTGTGGCTTATCGTGTTTTTGCAATAAGCCCTTCATTTCTATGATAACAAAAAACCAAGAAAACCCTAAGTGGATCATTTTATTTAACTTCACTGCAGTCTACTCTAATTCAGTTTAACATTAAACAAATAGGGGCAAAAATCCAAACCAAGGATGAACAAAAAATTCTTTGTATAAAATGTTTAATAACAGCCCCACCACTCACGTCATTAGCTCAAGGATTTGAATTTTGGACCCTTAGCTCTGATCTGGGTTAGCCTTTTAGGGCCCATCTTTCAGACTTACGCTAAGTCTGTAAAAACTTTTTTCAAATCGGGTAAGACAAATAAAAAAGTCAAATGTGCTTTCAAATATTCAATAGCTTTAAATCGCTAATGAAGCATTATTATTATAAAATGAAAACATTTCTAAATTATACTTAATACTCGTAAGTCGCGGTAGTATCACTGTACTTTGCAAGCTAAAATTGTACTAAAAAATTACAATTGCATCAACTATTGCATCCCTGATGTACGAACACATGAGGGATTCTTTGCAAAACGGATCAAAAAACTATTTTTTTCCCCAGATGTTTTTGCATAATTTTGAAGTTTTATTTAAAAGAGTCGACGAGGCCAATGCGCCGTTTCCGCTTAACGCGCCTCTGAAGTTTTCGATTAGTTATAGAGAACATCGTTTTAAAATTGTCATAACATTCGACAGATTTACGATAACTCGAAACTGCGTTTGAAAGTTTATCGTTTAATATATGGTATATCATATATATAAGTATATAATTTATCATGATAATATAGTTTTTTTTAAAATAAAATTCTAGTTTTATTTTTTAATAAAAATCCAAAATTAGTTTCATGCGTTTAATTAATATTGCAGAAAAGAAATTTATAAGATCTAACATAATTTTCGGAAGAAATTAAAGGCGGCCATTTTTAAAAAAAATATTTTATTTTTCCAAAAAATAAAAAAAGTTTTTTTTTCAAAAAAAAAATTTTTTTTTCAAAAAATCAACTATTTTTTTTTTCCAAAATAAAATATTTTTTTTTTCAAAAAATTAAATAATTTTTTTTTTCAAAAAATATATCACAAGTGATAACCTTTCAAAAGCAACTTTGCGCGTCAAAATATCTTACCTATGTCCGGAATTTAAAAATCATTGTCCTCTATTAATTTATTAAAATGTTTAGAGGCTCGTTGCGCGGAAACGGCGCTGATAGTGTACTGACGTTACCTATATAATCATGCTAAAAAATCGGGACAAAACTATTTTTTTTATTGCTTTTGCTTTTATTAAATCCTTCATATGTATTTGGGTCTCCCTAGTCCCAATAATAGGTATGTTTTATTTCACGAGCTAAAAAGTCCGCTTAAGTCCCTGATGGTATAATTTCGACTGTTATTTTAAAACCTAAACAGTTTTTACAAAATAAAAATATGTTGGATATATCCGAGAAAAAATGTTTGCTCCGAATATTTTTGATTTATAGAAAAAGAGTTATTTTGGTGTTAATGTATAGTTGACCTTATTAATTTATTTATATTTTTCTGAATTGAATGGATCAAGATGATGCACAAAATAAAAAAAATCGCAAATAATCTGCAAGCGAGCCGGTTTACTTTTTTTGTTAGTTAAATTTTTGTTCCCTGAGGAGGATGATCGTCGAAGGCGATCGAAACATTGGAAAACTAATATAATAAACAAAATAAATTTAAACGACCGTCTTTTTACATTGTGCATGACCAGGATATTCAGAAAAATATAAAAATAAGTTTCTGAAAAAAACGTAAACGTATTATAACGAAATTAAGAAGCCTTTGGTAAAAAAATGAACAGGGATTAACCGACTCGAGACCTCTTGCTTCTATATTTAAACAGAAGACAATTTTAAAAAATGGCAAAATGACATTTATTTTCGTGGCTGCACACTGCTTCTATCGCGATTACGTGTCTGCGAAAATTTTCATCCGAAAGCTTCGCAGCAATTGTGGAAAGGAAAACTGAATTCTTAAAGACCCTGTTCTCACCATACGTACTAGAATTAGAGTCTCACTTTCAAAGTTTTCTTTGTTTGCTCAAGAAAATACAGTTCACTCTTACCAACTCTACAGAGACAGAGACCTTCAGAGCCATCAATAAAAATATAAAAATTTCAAAACAAACTTTCAAGTATTTCATTTTTGTAAATAATAATCATTGAAGATTACCTATGCACGACAATTGTTTTTTAAACCAAACTGACCCCGAAGATGGTTACCTCAGAGATTTATAAATTGTAAAATCTTACCAAAACCACATTTTCCACCTTTTAGATTAGAACTCCTAATTTTGCATATATTTGTAATTTCGTTTGCATATTTCGAACACCTTGATATATTGACTGGGGACCTAATTAAGTATATGTGCCTGTTAACTAAAGTGTGCACAATGGTGGGCGAAATCGGGAATAACATTTACATGCAAGGGATGAAAGGCAGCTCGGAAAAAAAACTACTTTTTGAGTATTTGCTCAACATATGTGACGCGCAAAATAGAAAGGGACCTAAGGTTAAAAACCAGTTTTGTTCAGGAGAGCCATTTTAAAGATAAGTCCCTTTCAATTTTCGCTTAGAATCGTCGACTTCACTTTCATAAAACGCGCATATCTCTGGGAGGGAACACTTTTGGGGCATGGGATCGGTCTCATTCGATGCTCAGATGTTGTCCACATCAAAAAAATTAAAATTGATTTTTTTTACCCTTAGGTCCCTTTCTCTATGCGCTGTCGCATATAATTACACAGTACAACAGCCAATCTGTAAGTAACTTCACTTAATTGTAAATAAAAGCAGAACGCGTTAATCGATTTCTATGATCTATGTCGCATTTTGTTTATAGGTTATGTGACTTTACGTGAAAGTTATAAGACTACACGTTATTCCGTTTGGGATTTATATGTATTAAAAAAAAATTAATTTTTTTTGGCAAAATTTTCTTCATAAATTTATTTCTAATTGCAAAAATGCTGATTTGGTAGAGAGACAGTATATTAATGGATTAAAGAAAATGTAATTATTAATTTTTCTCAATTTATTTCAGCAAAATCGAACTAGTCGTTCTCGAGTTATGTCAAACTACGTTTTTGCCAATATTTTACAACTAAGCGAAAAAACATCAAGATAAGGAAAAAATGTAAAAGGTCATAAAAAAAACTGGCACATACGAACGCAAACCCCTTTTAGGGTTTTAATATACTGACCTAGTACCATCACCCTGACTTGGAATTTCTCACCCCCCAGACAATAACCCCAAAAATGTTCCACAGTGTTATTTGTGGATGAACCATGGCTTGAATGTTGAGACGCACTTTATACCTTCAACAGGAACAGGGTTACTGGACCTTTTGGCTCTTGTGCCCAAAAACTGCCTGTGGCGCTAAAAATCATTTACTAATAAACATGCACAAGTGAACTCGGGACAAAAGAGGCAATTGAGAGTAATTTTATGCATACGGATACTCAAATTAATGCAATTTTTACTACGAAATATGGATTTATTATGAAGATTTGACATGTGACCAAAAACTGCACTTATGCTCAAAACATTGGACTACTATTACACATAACATGAAATTAAATTCATAGGGTGATCCATCTAGAGGTATTTTTTTAGAACAAAAAGAAATATAAAAATTCAAATCAAGTGTGAAATCTTTATTGGAAATTTGAATGGACATTTTATGGCCTTTATTTTTTGAAAATAATTACCTTCAAATGTTGGCAACTGTATTATGGAAATGAGCGTTCGGTGAGAAACGGGAAGATCCGTTGTTTTCGACCAAAATTTTGTTCAGTGATGTGAACCATTTCTGGCTCAACGGCAAAGTCAATAAACAAAATTGCCGCATTTGGGCTGAAGAGCAACAAGAAGAGGTTCAAAAGGTGCCATTACATATATACCCAGAGAAAACCGAGGTTTGGTGCGATTTATAGGCAGGTAAAATCATCGGTCCATATTTTTTCAAAAATGATGAAGGCCGGCACGTAACCCTGAATGGTGCTCGCTATCGCGCCATGATTCCGGACTTTTTGCTACCTGAAATTGAAGCCCGTAATCTTGACGCTACTTGGGTTCAACAGGACGGTGCCACTTGTCATACAGATGCTCAAACAATGGATCTATTGAGAGGTCATTTCGAAAAGCAGCTTATTTCACGTTTTGGACAGGTGAGTTGGCCGCCTAGATCGAGTGATATCACGACTTTAGACATTTTTCTTTGGGGTTACGTAAAGTCCAAAGTCTATGCTGACAAACCAGCTTCGATTCAGGTTTTGGAAGCCAACATTACGCGTGTCATTAAAACCATATTGGTCGAAATGCTCGTACGAGTCATCCAAAATTGGATCCTCAGAATGGAAACCCTGAGGCGTAGTTGCGGCCAACATTAGAAGGTAACTATTTTCAAAAAATAAATTCCACAAAATGTCCTTTCAAATTATCAATAAAGATTCCACGCTTGATTTGAATTTTTATATTATTTTTTTGTTCTGAAAAAATACCTCTAGATGATTCACCCTATAGTATGGACTTTTTCTTAAACTTTCCAGAAAGTATGGCTCGTAGTCATGAACTCTAGGGACTCAATAATGCGGTTCTTTTGGTCAAAACAAACTACTTTGGGAAAAATAAATGTGATAACGTTTAATATTCGAAATACTTTAATTTTTAACCACTAAGTGCTCTGCTCCAAATCATACGTACAATATATATTTCCATAGGGTGGGCCATTTAAAATTTTAAATTTGAATAGGCGGTAAAGAAAAAGTACTGATATTGTTTTCAAATTTCTGGATTTATTGGAAAGGCTGAACTTCATTTAATAATGGAACACCATACGATTCGTTTTCGCTTCGCCCAACGGGCTGGAGATTAGGAATTTTAACAAAAAATTGTGTTGTTAATAAGCAAAATTGCCGTTAATGGGGTTCAGTGAACCCACACATAACTATTGAAAAGCCAATGCATCTACAACGAGTCATTGTTTGAAGTATATTTTGTAGAATGAGCAAGGAGCCGACGTTAGCGTTACCGCGCTATGCTTAACAAATTTTTTTGTTTTAACAAGACGGGATATTTTACGCACTATTTTAGAAAATCGAATAATAAGCCGAAATGGTGAATTGCCCGCCTCGGAACTGTGATTTGAGCCCTTTGGACTAATTTCTGTCGGAAGCCTTTAAGCATAAATGTTTCCATTGAAGAGATTCTACCCGAAACAATCGAAAATGTACTGAAAAATTGGCTTGATCGAACGAGTTACTGCCGAGCCAGTTGTGGTAGTCATACTCGTATGAATGATAGTTCCAATAATAAAATGACAAAGTTCAACCTTTTAAATAAAACCAGAAATTTGAAAAACTTATCAGTACTTGTTTTTAAAGCCGATTCAAATTTAAAATATTAAATCGCCCACCCTGTATCGATATATCGGCGATCAGTATGCCTTCCTGATATACACTGTGTGTTCGTACAACGAGTGTGGTGTCACTGGACTTTGTTTCGGTCCTAAATCCAGAAAATGTTCTTAAAATGTCCATTTATTAATTAAATGTCCATTTATAATAATTTATTAATATACAATATATTACTTAAAACAGTTTCTGCGACGAAACTTCTAGGAACTTTTAATATCTACACATATAAAACTAAATAAATTTTCAATGATGCCAGGCCTCAAATTGCTGTTCATGCTTTTTATACTTATAGTCTACATGTGTGTGAAGTCCCTGACGGGCATGTCCAAGTTTCTGTACGACAGCCTCGAAACCCTTTGACTTGTCAGCAGCATAATTTACAACACGGGTAGTTCCATCAGACTCCCTTAGAGAGTATCTCCCTAAAAATTAAAAAAAATAATCACATTATATTTTACGATTGTTAGTGGAGGACAGAACTTAAAATCGTACCTTTAACTTGATCGCCATCTCGGGATTCCCAGTGCTCCTTTATGTCACCAGTTTTCGGATCATTAACGCCATATTTGAATTCATATTTAGCATTACTATGCTCAATATCATCATCCTCATTAATGTCTTCATGAACATGATAGTGTTTCTGGCTATGATCCTTATGACCGTCTAAATGTTTGTGCTCATAAGGACTGAAAATTTGATTGTCCGGTACACTTGGGTGGTTGGCAACCACAGCATAACTTATGGCGGGTTCATGCAACTGCTTAAAGGCATGATGTGAATGTCCCGCCGCTGCCGTAGCACCCAAGGCTAAGAGAAGGGCTGTGGCTTCAAAGAAACGCATTTTTCAAAATTTAATTTCTATATTTAAGAGGAATTGGCGTTAAGTTATAATTGCTGGAGCTGAAGCAACTAATGTTGAGTTGTGATTTTTCGAGTTTATTTATATGTGGTTGAGTATGTGTAGTTCTCCCTTTTGACCGACATTATATTGGGTTAAAACATACTGAAGTGTGTACTATTTTTGTACAAAATTTGCATTCATATACGAGTATTGTTAGTTGTAAATGTTAATTATATTATTATGTTTGTTGACGCATGTGAGTGAATGTCTGTATGTATTAAGACTTGTTCACTGGGGTACGAAAATATTGTTGATTTTGAAGGCGTTACTGGGTTGCAATTTTTGTTTTTTTCTTTGAACTTAAACCTGAAATGTTTTTTAGATGATAATATTTGAGCGAAAGACTCTGGAGGATAAAAACAAATGCAGATATTATTTGGGATCCGATATAATGGCATACTAATGATTGGCAATATAAGAGATCGAAACGCAGCAATGTAAAATCTCAATACAACTGACGGCATTGAATGATAGTCGTAAGGACTTTAAAAAAAAGCGAGTCTCAAAACCCAAATGATGACAGTACAATAATATGGTGGCATGTCATATCATCATTATTAGGGATCGAAATTCTCTGCAAATGCATATTTGTTGTCGTCAGTCTAAAAACAACTTTGAGTTAATATCTTTGCAAATCTAACTGTTTGCAATAAAATGCCATCTATTTTTTAAGTGGTTATTTCTACATATTTTAGCGAATATAATTTCGTTCTCTAGGTTTTTTTTCTTACTTTCGGCTTACTTAAAAATTAAAAAAAAATTCTATGTTTAAGTTTTACAATCACGCATTTGATATTAAATAAATCAATGAAACTAAAATAAACTATACTCGTATCTAATATTTGTTATCAAAATTAATAAAACCCTTTTACAAGGGTTGCTATTTATATTTCGGGTCCTGACAATACTAGTGTTCCCAGATGCAAACTGAAACTTCCATTGGAAACTTTGACATTTTTTAGCAGAACTTCACTCAGAACGTTTTGTTATTTGAGGGCGAATTGTTTTGTTTACAGTGTGTTGAAAAATTCATCTCATTCAAAAAATGCAACTATCCCGTGAACATTTTCGTGCGATGATTTTTAACGATTTTCGGCGTGGGTTAACGAGACAAGAGTGTTTTAATCAACTTGTTTCTACTTTTGGCGATGAAGCACCATTAACAACTTCTGTTAATCGCTGGTATCTGGTAAGAGTTCAGTCTTGGACGCCGTTCGCTCCGGGATAAATTTCGTGAAGGACGTTCAACTCCGTTCACTTATCGATGCTGTGCGTAAACTGATTAAGCAAGACCAACATGTGACATACCGTGAGATTGAGGCATCCTTGGGAATTAGTACGAGTATGACAAGCATTAATAAGATATTGCATGTTCATTTGGCGGTGAAAAAAAACTTGTTCTCGTTGGATCCCATATAATTTGACGAATGCTCAAAAAAAGGCTCGTATGGATCGAGATGTTGAAAAAGTATAACTGCGGTAGCTCAAAGGCAGTGTATAACATTGTCACAGGTGACGAATCATGGAAATGTGTATATGAACCCGAAACAATACAGCTTTCGACCGTATGGGTCTTTCAAGACGAGCCCAATCCAACAAAAGTTGTTCGTGGAAGAATTACATCGAAGCAAATGATTGCGTTTTTTTCGGTTAACCGGCCATGTTGCCACAGTGTCTTTAGTGGACCGTAGGACGGTCAATTCTAAAAGGTATACAACCATCTGTTTGCAAACAGTGTTCGAAGAAATGAGGAAAGATAATAAGAGAAGACGGATCATTTTGCATCACGACAATGCGAGCTCTCACACATCAGCTGAAACGATGAGCTATTTGACCACTCAAGATGTTGAATTGATGGGACATACACCGTACAGCCCTGATTTGGCACCCAATGACTGCTTCTTATTCGCTAGCATCAAGAATAAAATGCGTGGTCAACGTTTTTCATCGCCCGAAGCAGCTGTTGAAGCGTTCAAAAATCATGTTTTGGAGGTGTCTCAATCTGAGTGGAAAAAGTGCTTCGAAAATTGGTTTGTGTGCATGCAAAAGTGTGTTGATCTTTAAAGGAGAATATTTTGAAAAACAATAAAACCACTTGCAATGATAAGTTATTGTGTTTTTATTGCCGGACCCGAAATTTAAATAGCACCCCGCGTACGTTCTATTGCGAATTATTAGTTGAAAAAAATTGTTTTTCATATATTTTATTTTTGTCTTATGTGACAGCGCATAGAGAAAGGACCTAAGAGTAAAAAAAATCAATTTTCACTTTTTTTGATGTGGACAACATCTGAGCATCGAATGAGACCGATCCCATGCCCCAAAAGTGTTCCCTCCCAGAGATACGTGCGTTTTATGAAAGTGATGGTACACCAAAGATACGCGTATTTAAATCTTTAAAATGGCTCTCCTGAACAAAACTGGTTTTTACCCTTAGGTCCCTTTCTATTTTGCGCGTCACATATTTTAATATTTCCAATACGCGATACGATACAACAATTGAGTTTTATGATGGTCGGCCTATGCATACATCGTGCCTTGTCCCAAAGCTCGACTCACTGATGTTAGAAATTTATGATTTTAGTCAATACTATTTTCCTTTTTTTATCAATTTAATTAATATTTTGAATCAACATCACCTGGACAATAACAGGAACATTTTCTATTTTCCACCATAGTAGTAGTATTTTCCACAATAACAAGTAAAAAAGCATAAGTGGGAGGTGGCCGACCTTTGTAATTTACATTCATTCATCCGTAGGCCTAGTCTTCAAGATATTAAAGAAAAATGCGAATGAATAAAGTTAAGTGGAATGCGCGTTAGACAGTGCGTAAATTACTAACGATATTATGGATAATATCGATTGGCTGGTGGACCGCACTGACAGCTGTTTGCCGCTCGAAATCTTGACAGAAAGTGAATTTCCGCAAAAACAAATGAGTTGCTATACGCTTTGTTATCGCTTCGCAGTTTGGGCCTTTAAGCAGCTTGAAATGCACGACTATTTTGGGCGAAAAATCATATTTTCTGCCAAAGCGCATTTTCATCTCGGCATCAAACTAAATTGTCGCATCTGGGGCTCGTGCAACCCATACCTTATTGTCGAGAAGCCAATGCATCCACAGAGAGGAACAGTTTGGTGTGTATTATGGATTGGTAACACCATTGAAGCATTTCTTCTTCGAAAAAACTGTTTTGAAAATATTACCCTGGAGCCCTCCTTAAGACGAAACCAACTGATCCTTATGTAAACTGATCTCCTGAATCCGAAAAAAGTGTCCGTTGGGCAATATTAATTGGTGAGAAATGCTTCTTTCATATAAAACATAATTTATAAAAATCGAATAAAAATTGTGGAAGTAACAGCGACTCACGACAGCCGGTTCTATGCACCGAATCGACCCGAAGGAGGAATTCTTCGGCCAATGGCTGTCACCCCGGCACTATATGCCGCTACAACAACAACAACGTTTTCCCGACATCTCGAAAACTATACATGAATTGATAACAACACTCAATTCGGATTCAGAGCTTATTTAACATAAGGATTGGTCCAAGAAGGATTTTGTTGCAGAAGAGTGAAATGAGGCTGGGAACAAAGCTTCGGTCAACGATGTGCGTTACAGAGCCATGTTATCCGACTTTCTTTTTGCTGAAATTGGAGACATGTATTTGGACTACCTCTGGTTCATGTAGGATGGCGCGCTATACCACTATCGATCTTTCGCAAATCAAATTCCCAAATCTTGTTATCAGCCGTCATGGCGATATCATTTGGCCGCCTCTGGGTTGAGATTTGACCTCTATGGACTTTTTTGTGGGGAACCGTAAAGGACCGGTCGGTCCAGTTAAATTGAATATTTATAGCTTTGCGGTGTAGTCTACATAAAGGAGGCTAATCCTTTATTATTGGCTTCTCAGGACTCTTAAAGTGATGCAACACGTCATTTGGACCCTGCATGTAGCGCGACATAAGTCCCAATACAAGATAAGGAGGCTGCACCATCTCAGCTAAGCCAGATCTAATTGAATTTGCCTAGACGCTAGACTTCTCCTCTAGTGTAATCTCGGGGATGTTCCCCATGCACCACATAAACGCCGTAGCTGAACACTGCCACTGCGACTTTATCTGCGTAAATATTGTTAAGACCTGCTTGTTAGTTGAGATAATCTAGAGGCTCTCTTCTTACGCTTCTCTCCAGATAACGAAGTTCATAACTGAACCACGTGGGCGAAGGTATTCTGTCCGTAAGATGGTGGTTGGGATGACTAATAGCCCCCCTAATTCTCTCTGTCACTCTCTCTAAATTGGTATATGCTTGTACGAAATAAGTCACTACTCCCGGTACGGGATCTTTAGAGAATACATGCTGGTGGCTGAAAAAGCAATGACTGCTGCCTGTCCTGTCTAAAGCCACCACCGCCTTAGAAACAGTTTTGACAAAAAGAAATTGTGTATGTGCACGGAAGGAACCTTAATCTTTGCCGTGTTACTCAGATGACATGAGAAGACACCCTGTTGATGTTTTCATCGATGCATTCTGGCAAGTCTTAATATTTGTCCACAACCACTCTTCAGTTTACTGCAGACCGTCCTATCGCTTTGTTAGAGATCAACAGCTCCCCCAGTACTGAAGGCGAGTGACCTTGTTTCTACTTTTCACCTTATAGCAAATAGCTGTGGCATGAACAGAATCCCGTTAAAGGCTGTCCAATGCTCACTTTAACGACTTTCACATTAAGAGACAATTTCCACCTTATCAGTGCAAGCAGTGAACAGGATGACTGTTGATTTGAAGTCTGATGTTTTCATATATCTTGCAGTGAAAAATCGAGCTAAATCTATGAGATAATAGTTGATATTTTCGCATATGTAATCCAATTTAGGGCCTAACAAATGCAACGCTGTCTGCGGTGCAGGAATTTAAGGGAGGTAGAGTTTAACAGTGGCGGATGATATATCCGTCCATGCTCTTAATTCAGGCGTTAGTAAGGGGATCCGCCTGCATAATTCATCTTTGCTCGCTTCTTTGCTTGTCTTCAGTAGCGTTACCACTCTGAACATTTTCCAGACCTCGCAAACAAAAAGAGCACTTTGGTTAGGTACTTTACCTATCCAAGTACCTTTAGGTTAGGTACTTGGAAAGGTGATATCCAAGTGTTTCATTATTAATATTGAGATTCCGTCTAGAACCATTACCTTAAATGATTTTGCGCTGTGGATCACATTGCCAACTACGCCAACGGTAAATTGGCCTTTTTGATTTGACGCTCTTTAAACGCTTAAGAAACAGCAGATAAAAATAACCCGTGCACCGCTGCGGATTTGTCACTGTTCTGACGTCTTTAATTAATTTTCTCTTCGATTTCGTCGAGGTAATGTTGTATGGTTTGTTAAAAAACTACCTTCTTTGCGTGAAGGTTGTAAATTTTTAGGGCTTGTTGGTATAAGTCAATTAAGGACGAAGGTGTGGGTGTGCCTGCTCCAATGCTGGAGGAGTTTGATAACGTTGATGGCGCCTACGGAGGACTTGGCGATGGCGATGACGAAGGAGGTGCTGCTGGTGTCCGAAAGAAGGACAAATAGGACACTTCAATTTTAGAGACAGGATGTTAAAATCTTCTACGAAAATAAACTCCATACATTTTCACTTAAGATATCTCATTAAGACAAATCAGTACAACGACGAATAATTTATTTCTTTTAAACTTATTTCATATGGTATATCGTTGCAAAATAATAATTTCCTTAGCCCATAAAAAATTACTTGGACCTACGAGGGTCGTCCATTTGCGAATTTAATAATAATAATCACTTTAGTTTTTTTTTATTTCTAGAATAAATCTTTAAACTCCCGAGAAGGTCCGAACTTTTGCCTAATAGTGTCATATGTTACAACAGCGAAGTAGATGGGGTTTGGTTACTACAATAAATTTATTGGTGGTCACCACCAATTATTGGTAACGAAGTAACATGTTGGTTGGTTGTCCTAACCACCAGTTATAACCGACTTATTGGCTGTAAGAATCGTAATATTATTGTAGCTACCACCGTAATGGGTAGTCGAACCATGTACTTAGTAGCTAGAAGTATAAATACCATCATGATTGCAATAGAAGGTATGTTTATCCATCCGAATATTTATAGTTCGGACCGATTTCCAACTGATTTTTTCTCTGTATGTATACCCATCTGCATTCTGAGGAAGAGGGTAGTATAATAAGTAAGTTTCATGGCAAATGTTTGTTATTAGCTATCAAAAAAAACTTGAGCTAGAACAACCTCTAAGTATACCGATCGACGAATAATCACCTTCTGATTGCATTAATCTGTCCGTCCGTCAACAGGTTTTATAAGTATCCACTCAAGTCCTGCCTGAGCAATTCTAGGAGATTAGTGTCCACAGAAGATGAGGGGTTGGGTTTTATAAAGTTAAAGGAGATCAGACCCCATTACTTGGTACTCACATTACCTAGATTACCCATGTACGTTTGTTCTTTAAGGATATATACATGTAATTACTATACTCTACTTCATCACGGAATAGATGGAATATATAGAAAAAAAGGAAAATACAATTTGTTTGTACTTGGTAGTAATTGAACTATTATTATTAGTTAAGGGTTTAAGCTATTATTAACTATTTCTAAAAAAGTATTAACTAAGATATAAATACAATTCTAGTAGCTGTAATGTCCATAATGCGCATGATGGGCATGTTCGCTGTGTTTTTCCTTAGAATTGCCGATATTGAAACCCGTTGTCTTACCGGCATTATAGTGCATAACGCGGGAGGTGCCATCAGCTTCTTTTAAGGAATACCCATAATGCGCATGATGGGTCTGCTCGCTGTGTTTTTCTTTTGGTTTGCTGATTTTGTGGACGGTGGCTTCGAAACCCTTTTTCTTATCGCCAGTATAGTGCTTAACGCTGGTGGTGCCATCAGCTTCTTTTAAGGAATGTCCATATTGCGCGCGATGGGCCTGTTCGGTGTTCTTTTTCATTGGTTTATCGATTTTGTGGACAGTGGATTCGAAACCCTTTTTCTTGTCGCCAGTATAGTGCTTAACGCTGGTGGTGCCATCAGCTTCTTTTAATGAATATCCATATTTCGCATGATGGGCATGTTCGCTGTGTTTCTTCATTGGTTTACCGATTTTGGGGGCGTTGGCTTCGAAACCCATATTCTTATCGCCAGTATAGTGCTTAACGCTGGTGTCAGCTTCTTTTGAAGAATATCCATAATGCGCATGATGCACCTGGTCGCTGTGTTTCTTCATTGGTTTACCGATTTTGGGGACGGTGCCTTCGAAACCCATTTTCTTATCGCCAGTATAGTGCTTAACGCTGGTGTCAGCTTCTTTTGAAGAATATCCATAATGCGCATGATGCACCTGCTCGCTGTGTTCTTCCTTTGGTTTACCGATTTTGTGGACGGTGGCTTCGAAACCATTTTTCTCATCGGCAGTATAGTGTACAACGCGGGTGGTGCCATCAGCTTCTTTCAAGGAATATCCACCTGGAAAAATCGATTAAACTGTTACTAAAGTTTTCTTTAGAAAAATGCACTTTTATTGAGAAGCTTACCCTTGACTTTATCGCCTGTTCTGGATTCCCATTGTTCCTTAACGTCACCGGTTTTGGGATCATTAACGCCATATTTGAATTCATAATTAGCTACGCTCTTATGATCGTCATCATGGCCATTACCTTGCTTCTCATCTTCGTGTTCCTCGAGGCTATCGTTATTGCCGTGATATTCATGACTATCGTTATTGCCGTGATGTTCATAACTATCGTTTTTGCCTTCGTATTCATAGCTATCATCATCATCGTCCTGATGTTTATCTTCGTCCATATTACCCTTATGTTTGTGGTCGTCCTTATCCCCCTGATGTTTATGGTCATCCTTTTTTCCCTTATGTTTATCTTCATCCTTACCGCCCTGATGCTTTTGTTCATCCTTATCCCCCTTATGTTTATGATCGTCCTTATCTTCCTTATGTTTATGGTCTTTTTTATGGTCGTGATCGTTATTTACGTGATGCTCATTATCATCATGATGCTCGTCGTCCTCATTGTGCTCATCATCATCATGATGTTCCTGATTATCATGAACTACATAATTTTCATAATTTCCATTATTATAATGCTTCTTGTGTTTATGATCATCCAACATTTTGTGTCCATGGTGATCGCCTTGTGGTTTCGAGTAAGAAATATGTCCATGGTTGAGATGAAAATCTTCAATACCATTATAAAATTTCGGCACATCGCTAAATTTCTCATAGGGAACATTTACTTGACTGAGATCGTTCTGTTTCGGAAAGTTTAAATGAAATTCTTCGTTGCCATTATGAAATGTCGGCACAGCTCTGAATTTTTCGTAGGGAACATCAACATGACTGTAAACGTTTTGTTTCTGAAGCGCGCCATAATTGACCACCGGTTCATAGCCATGTTCGAATGCATGATACGTATGTCCTGCTACCGCCGAAGCTCCCAAAGCCAAAATTACTGTAGGTGCACCAAAGAAACGCATTTTCCGTTCGTTGATTATTTTACTTTTTGTTATGTTAAGTATTCGAAAGGGTTGAAACAACTGTTGCTAGATTGTAATATGTTTGGCTATTTATACTTGGCTAAACATAACAACGACACCAAAATTGGGTTTGTAACCAATGTTGGGTGTAACCCGTTTATGAATTTGTGTCTGGAATACGTTTTTGTTTAAATAGTTTGGTAATCGTTTAGCCCACTGTATATAAGCATCTGGTCTTTACAAAGATTGGAAGCTAATTTAGTTCACAACTTTAAGATTTTAATAATAGACTTATCTTAAATTTGTCCGTAACTATGATTTTAACAACGAAATTCTTGATGATGGGTATGTTAAAAAGTACTCGTATTGTCACTAAATTTTAAACATCATCCGCAATTGTACAAGCCTAGAGACATTAATCGGTACTAGTTTTTCCACTCAAGAGATTTTACTAGTACCATGTTCAAGTTAATAACTTTCATAATAAGAATGTTACTATTATAGGTAATGATCGTTTTAAAGACATAATAGCTTAACCAGCACCAGATTTCCTTCCCAATGCGCAAATTTTAAACGATAGAATTGGACGTACTCCTTGCTAGAGAGTGCATAAGATTCCGCATCTCAATTAAAAATTATCACATCAGAGCGAATGCGATACAAAAATGTCTAAATATTTTAAATAATGACAAAAAACAGATACATTTTGGATTTAAAAGGGACATTTTAGAGTTTCAAATTCGGTCATTGATAGTGCGTTGTAGAAAAAAATGGCTCCGCTCCGGTGGTATATTTTTTAGTCTGCATATTATTATAGCCCTATGTTCCACATTGTAAATACTGTATATTCTGATGAGAAATATTATTAACTCAAATTGTTCAAAAACTTGACAAACTATTTGTCTTTTTATAATAGGAGCCTATTTAACAAAAGGATAGTTTACTTGTTTTCCGAGCAAAATTCAAATCTCGCAGGATTGCCCCAGTACTATCTATCGTATTGAAGTAAAAAAATAGATATTCTTCCCTGTTCTAAACCTAAAATTTACTTATGTAATAATAGTGCACTCAATCTTAACACCTGGCTATGAGAAAAAACGATGGCAAAATGTTCATGCAAGATTCAATCTACCTTTTATTACGGGTTCGGAAACTTCTTAGCCTAGCACAAAAAGCGCGGTATAAACAGAAAAAAGTTAAGTGTTTTGGAAACTTCCATCTGCTATGAACACATGTTAAATTTTGTTTCGATCTGGCAACTCCTTCATATAGAAACAGGTGTTCACAAAAGACACATCCGCGATTTTTTTACAATGGAAAAATTAGAAATGCGTGGTGTCATTAAATATTTACATAAAAAAGGTTTATCGGGACAAGAAATTCATAATGATATGGTGAATGTGTTAGGTGAAAGTGCTCCTTCATATGCAACAGTAAAAAATTGGGTTGTTGAATTTAAACGTGGTCGTACAAGCATTGAAGATGAACCACGTAGTGGACGTCCAAAAACAGCAACAACAACAGAAATTGTAGCCAAAGTGCATGATATGGTATTAAATGATCGACGAATAAAAGTGCGTGAAATAGCTAATATCATGGGCATCTCAAATGATCGAGTCCATTTAATTTTGCATGAAGAACTACAGATGAAAAAGCTTTCTGCAAGATGGGTGCCGCACTTGTTAACAGTCGACCAAAAACGCATAAGAATGAACATTTCTCAAGCTTGTTTGGATCGTTTTCAGCGAAATAAAATGGATTTTAAGCGTCGTTTCATAACTGTTGATGAGACATGGATCCACCACTATACTCCAGAGACAAAAGAACAATCCAAACAATGGACTGAAGCTGGAGGAAGTGCCCCAAAGAAGGCAAAAACAATTTAATCGGCTGGTAAGGTTATAGCAACGGTTTTTTGGGACTTCAAAGGTATTTTATTGATTGACTATCTGCAAAAGGGTAAAACAATAAATTCAGAGTACTATTGCAACCTTTTAGATCAATTAAATGTACAACTTCGGAAAAACGTCCTGGCTTACAACACAAAAAAATAATTAACAAAAATAACATTAAGACAACGCACCAGCGCACAAGAGTGTTTTAACAATGGCTAAAATCAACGAATTAAAGTACGAGTTGCTTGACCACCCACCTTATTCTCCTGATTTAGCTCCCAGTGACTTTTACTTGTTCCCAAATCTAAAAAAAAATCCTTGCTGGCAAGCGTTTTACCTCAAATGAAGATGCAATTACAGTTGTAAACCACTATTTTGAAGACCTTGAGGAAAACTATTTTAATCAAGGGATAGAATTGCTAGATAAGCGTTGGACTAAGTGTATTGAAGTTTCAGGAGATCATATTGAAAAATAAAAATATTTTTGAAAAACTAACTATTCTCTTTCATTGATAGGCTAAGAACTTTCCGAACCGCCCTCGTAATGGTAGATTTTGTCGGAAAAGGATAAATTGGAAAGAATGTCGATGGTATTTCTCTACTAATCTCGAGTTTATTAGAATAGCAAAATCTTTTGTTTTCAGGGTGATGCATTAGTTTTGCAAATTAAAATTTCATATGTATTTGAGTGGGATGTTCTCCTTCTCAAACCACATTGGTGTCTCCAGTCACTTAGATATAAACATACCCAAATAAAATATCTTCAAACATTTCTTGCTCTAACGTTCTCTAACCGCCATAATATAGAGGACATATCCTGAATGTTAGCCTGTTAAAGAATAAATAAATAATAATATGAGTCCCTTGTGGTCTTCGTTGTATATTGTGCTCCATTTCAGTTCGAATATAGTCTGCCGAACTTTAAGATTTATTTTGGTACAATTACGTAAGTTTCTGTACAATTTTGAGGTAATTTTTGTATAATTTAATGTTTTGTAAATTCTATCAGTATTATAGACATTTATTCATAGTTTTTTTTTTATTTTTTATAGGCAAATAATATTTTTTTAAGCCTTCCAATAGAAGCGATCGCGGAATGTCTTGCTTTATGGCATCGTCGTGTTAGAACCGCTTCTTGGATATAAAGAGAGTTTTTAACAGGCTTAACTTAAAAATAAATATTGTTGGATTGAAATTTTTCTTTTTACAATATCGGGTAGATAATTTCATGGCATCTTTTTTAAATATTATTACCGGAATACGTCCGCCGACGGGCCCAAAATTGGTCATGGTTTCCCTCCTTTTTTAAAACGATCGCTAGTAACAATGATCAAAACCAAAAAAAAATGTAGCGAACCAAATGTGTCATTTTTGGTTGTATGCTTGATTTTTCCAGTTATATTAACTCGGTTGTATCTAAGTTAATATTCTCTTTGAGGAGATTGTACACTACCAATATGTACTAACCTTCTTTCATCAGAAAGAAAGTTGCACACTCTACTATAATATCGCCGATAAACTATGCAATAGAAGTCATATCCGCTAGATTTTTTTGGGTGGAAGTAGTTTTAATTCTATACCGGCTACTTCGATATGATCATATTTCTCATCAGGCTTTACAATATCTTGGTATTCCGTTTAGCCATCTCTCTAATATTCGGACATTAATGACTTATTATTGGATATAAAATTACGGCTCTCCTCCATTATTAAGAGATAAGTTTGTATTTTGTAGACCTACAAAAATCTTTCTTTATAGACTGATTTTAAATATTCTATAAGTACTCTGTTGACATAGGGTTTTCACTTTTATTCTTTAAATTTTCATTTTTCTATTGATGGCTACTATTAAAGTACAATTATTTGTTTATTTTTCTTTGTTGTATTTAATATACTCGTATTTCATTAAAACCATTTTTATGTGAAATATAGTATAATTGCCCTTGAAGGCTTTTATAAGGGTGCACCATCTAGAGGTATTTTTTCAGAACAAAAAAAATATAAAAATTCAAATAAAGTGTGGAATCTATATTGGTAATTTGAAAGGACCTTTCTATGGCATTTATTTTTTGAAAATAATTACC
The DNA here is from genome assembly GCA_963513945.1 of Hydrotaea diabolus. NCBI lineage: Eukaryota > Metazoa > Arthropoda > Insecta > Diptera > Muscidae > Hydrotaea > Hydrotaea diabolus. Next base: position 27,482,186 of record OY740720.1, on the reverse strand, counting down.
TTCAAATGTTGGTACAATGAAGACAATAAATATTATAAAGATTTGCCATAGAGTGTGGACCCTAGGACCTACAAATACTGTTCTTTTAAGTTAATACAAGCAACTTCTCGGACTAAATACGATGAATAGGTTTTTTTTTATCATTTCAATAGCCTGCCTAAACTTAACGACATTTTACTTCTTATGTTTTAAATCGTAGGTTTCACTTTAAGTGTTGTATCGTTCAGACCCTTTAACAGGAAGAGCGTTACTACTCACCACCGTATAGTTAGCGAAGACAGGTTTATTACTAGTTGATTTTCAAAAGATAGATTCACGGACTTTCTTAGATATTTTTGTGGCTGCTAGGTTTTGCTATTGACTCAGTTTCAAGTTCCTTTCAGATTTTCACTTCATCCGCTCCAGACGGACGGAGGAGAATACCCGCGATTAATTGACGCTCTAAAAGACCCATTTTACTCGTACTTCCTATCTTTATCTTAAGAATTTTAAAATTAAGGTGCTAAAATTTAAACTTAAAATTTTATTTTCATGTTGTCGAAAGAAATTTCTATCAAAAAATATTTGTCAAATCAACTTTTATTAATAGTAGCCATCAATATAAAAATTCAAATAAAGTGTGGAATCTATATTGGTAATTTGAAAGGACCTTTCTATGGCATTTATTTTTTGAAAATAATTACCTTCAAATGTTGGTACAATGAAGACAATAAATATTATAAAGATTTGCCATAGAGTGTGGACCCTAGGACCTACAAATACTGTTCTTTTAAGTTAATACAAGCAACTTCTCGGACTAAATACGATGAATAGGTTTTTTTTTATCATTTCAATAGCCTGCCTAAACTTAACGACATTTTACTTCTTATGTTTTAAATCGTAGGTTTCACTTTAAGTGTTGTATCGTTCAGACCCTTTAACAGGAAGAGCGTTACTACTCACCCCCGTATAGTTAGCGAAGACAGGTTTATTACTAGTTGATTTTCAAAAGATAGATTCACGGACTTTCTTAGTTATTTTTGTGGCTGCTAGGTTTTGCTATTGACTCAGTTTCAAGTTCCTTTCAGATTTTCAGTTTATCCGCTCCAGACGGACGGAGAATACCCGCGATTAATTGACGCTCTAAAAGACCCATTTTACTCGTACTTCCTATCTTTATCTTAAGAATTTTAAAATTAAGGTGCTAAAATTTAAACTTAAAATTTTATTTTCATGTTGTCGAAAGAAATTTCTATCAAAAAATATTTGTCAAATCAACTTTATTTTTGTTGAATATTGATCTTTAGTTGAAAAAACTAAAAATACGGCGCAATAACCTCTGCCTGTACACGATTAATCTGATTAATGGATTCAAGGGTCTTTAGGTCTAATACCATTTGGTGCTGGGCGTGAAAGGACCAAAAAGTTAGATTAAGTTAACTTCATTAATTCTTTCTCACCAAATTTTACAATTTACTATTTCCTTTTTCTCCTGTGGGAATAACCTGTTCTAAACCAACAGCGGATCTTCTTTATCCATAAATAATCTAATTACTCATCTGTTCATCTGGTCGATTTTTATTTACGACAGCGCACTATACACTACAGATCAAATTCGTTTTTCGCTCGTACAGTCCATATGTGGAATCGACTTCCGGCAAATGTATTTCCCACTAATTGCGACATCCAGAAGTTCAAGGCAAGCGTCAATAATCATTGACGCTTGCCTTGAATCCATTACTTTCCACCTCCGATCCATTACTTTCCACTCGCCAACGCAATGCACCGCATGTATAGGGGGCATCCCCTGAGTGTTGGTTATTTAAAAAAAATATATATATATCAACTTTTACCACCTTTTGTAAGGTATGATCCACCAAGAATCAATATATGTGACGCGCAAAATAGAAAGGGACCTAAGGTTAAAAACCAGTTTTGTTTAGGAGAGCCATTTTAAAGATTAGGTCCCTTTCTATTTGCGCTTAGAATCGTCGTCTTCACTTTCATAAAACGCGTATATTTTTGGGAGGGAACACTTTTGGGGCATGGGATCGGTCTCATTCGATGCTCAGATGTTGTCCACTTCAAAAAAAAAAAGTGAAAAGTTTTGTTCAGGAGAGCCATTTTGAAGATTAGGTCCCTTTCTATTTGCGCTTAGAATCGTCGACTTCACTTTCATAAAACGCACATATCTCTGGGAGGGAACACTTTTGGGGCATGGGATCGGTCCCATTCGATGCTCAGATGTTGTCCACATCAAAAAAAGAAAAAAAATGAAAATTGATTTTTTTACCCTTAGGCCCCTTTCTCTATGCGCTGTCACAAATGTACTTTAATATATGCCTATTACACTTTTACATATTACAATTAAACTGTGTACTGTTTCTAAATGGCTTTGAACCAATAGAAATATAAAGTTTAGAATTGAGTGTTCTGTTTTATAGCTTTAATTAAAATAAAATTTCAAGCTTGAATTCAAACACCCTATCTTCTTGAGCTCTAATTTAATTACTTATAAAGTAAAGTTGGTCAGTTTTGGCTCACTTTTTGTCATAAAGGTTAGTCATTCCACAGTATTCTATAGAAACCTGTTTTTTAGGAGAAATAAAGAAAAGTCAGGGTTTAGTTTTAGGCAAAATTATACTATTATTCATTGTACTAATCTCAATACAAGAAGTTTTGAAATTTAAATATATCTTATTGCATAGTCTGATTTTTTACTAAACTATTTATATTTAGATATATAGTCCATGTTCGCTATGTGTTTTATCTGTTGGATGGCCAATTTTGTGGACGGTGGCTTCGAAACCCTTCTTCTTGTCAGCAGAGTAGTGCACAACGCGTGTGGTGCCATCAGCTTCTTTGAGAGCATAGCCACCTAGAAAATAAAATAAAACAGTTTCTTGAGTTTCGTTTGAAAACTACACGCAGATGGAAAAACTTACCCTTAACTTTATCGCCAGTTCTGGATTCCCATTGTTCTTTGACATCACCGGTTTTGGGATCATTAACGCCATATTTAAATGCGTAGTTGGCTTCGCTCTTCTGTTCTTCTTCGTGACCATCATCATGCTTTTTGTCCTCGTGTTCTTTATGATTATCGTTATTGCCATGATGTTCATAACTATCCTTGGTGTTGTGATGCACGTGGTCTTCTTCTTTATGGTCGTGATCATGGTGCTCATCTTTTACCTCATTATCATGGACTACATAATTTTCATGATGTTCGTGATGATCGTTATGATCGTTGTGTCCAAAATCATGAATCTCCTGATGGCTGTTACCTTGCAACTCATAATGGCCATCACCATGCAACTCATGATGGCTGTTACCATGTAACTCAAGATGGCTATTGTCATGCAACTCATAATGACTGTTGCCAATCAGCTCAGGATGGCTGACATCCTCGAATTGTTCGTGTATCTGAGGTTCCAAATAGGAGTTATAGCCATGATTCAAATGAATGTCGTCAATGCCTGCATAGATCTTGGGAACTTCACTGAACTCTTCATAGGGAACAGTAGCATGGCTGTCGTGAAGAAGACCCTGATGTGTCTGAAGTACTCCATAATCCACCACTGGTTCGTAGCCATTTTCAAAGGCATGATAAGAATGTCCTGCCACCGCCGAAACACCCAAGGCCAATAGAACAGTAGGGGCACCAAAGAAACGCATTTTTAAATTGATAATAGTTTAACTGATTGTTGAGTTAAGTATTTGAAAAGGTTGAAACAACTGATGCTAGATTGTGATTTCGTTAGTAATTTATACTTAAAGCTAAAATCGGAATAGTAGTAAATTCAACTGTGAACAATTTTTTTTCTGTTTTTGTAAAGCATTTATCTTTTAATTGCTTTACATTCATATGTATTCAAGCACTCATATGTGTATGGTTTGCTTCAGGGCGGTGCTGGGCAGTTCCCTCTTGTTCCCATTTGTTTGCATTTGTGTCAGTTCGTATCTGCGTTTGAACTATTAATGATTCATATGAACTAAGATTTTGGTGATTTTAAATTAATGATAAAAAACTTAGATACATTAGGCAGACTTTTTTCTGGTCAATAACTTTTATTTTTATAAAAGTGTGACATAGCCCAGATAATTCTTATGACTATAACAAAATAACCTGTAAAAATCATGATAGTTAACCGAAATGCACATACAAAATTTTAAATTTAATCGGTATACTGAACAGTGTCGGATATCAAATGATGGTTCTAGAAAGAAGAGTGATATTTTTGGGTGACACAGTTTATTCTGATTATATGCGCCTGATTGTAATACACAAAAGAAAATGTGACACACTTATTGAAAATATTAAAGATCTACTTTTAATTTTATAGAGGAATTTCCGTCTATCTGCAGTGAATTTTTGTTTGTAGTAACAATGGCCGTGTTCTATTGGAAATTCGCTTAGGAGGTCGCTAACGCGATAACTTCACACCATTATACAGGAATAAAAAAATGATTTTGTTTTCAGAAAACTATAGACAATATGCGTTAAAACCCGTTTGTTGTAAATAATTAACATTTTTTTTGAAGAAAGTTGTTCAAAAATAACCTTTAAAGAAGTTAATACTTGCTTATAATATTTCATGAATAACGTTTTTTAAAATTTAAAAATTTTCAAATCAAACGGTTTATGGTGCATAAAGCCAACTAGTTCTTGTATCCAAATAGTTTTAAAAAATACTCGTAAAGTGTGGAAGTATCGACTTAACGACCACTTACTCGTTTAATAAGCGTGTACCAAGAGAGCACGCCCAAACTTTATTGTTTTCTACTTGGTGTCTTTCTATCCTATACACTAAGTACTGCGTATCTCCAATTTCATTATGTTATTCAGCGTAAAAGGTTTGCAGATAGCAATAAAAGTTGTTATACTCTTTGCCGAAGGATGGAGTGTATACTTAATTTGTCATTCCGTTTGCAACACCTCGAAATATAGTTCGGAAAAACTTTCCGACCGTTCGCCTTTTAAAAGAATCTTGACATTTTTCACAATGATGACAGTGAGCATGCAATTTAAGTTAGATAGTTTCAGCATGAGTACACTTTTTTGGACCTTAAGTCACCAACCACATAAATATTGAAGAGAATACAAGAAAACAAAAAAAATCTATGAAGACGACGCACAAATGCCAATTCGGCTCTAATCAACAAATATCAAATATGACAATTCGGCAGTCATTTAACACGGCATACTAAGCGCTTAGATTTGGGTTTTCATCTGTATACGAGTGTGCTGACGAAGGAATCGTAGACGGGCGACCATTGTTAACGCCGTACTTTTGCTATTGCTGTATATTACGAGTGCCTTTTAACTTAGTTTATCACACTTATAATTTTAATATATATGACCCGGCCTATGAAAAGGTGGCTTATGACTCAAAAAAAAATTTTCCACTTTTTTTTTGGTTTCGATAGTTTTTGAGACGCTCTTTTACGTGGAGAAAACTAGAAAGTCCTTACTTGCTTAGAAGTATAAAAATGTAGAGAAAGAAGAGCACAAATGAAATAAAAACAGAATTTTATTGAAAATCCAGAATCAAGATAATAAATGAAATTGAAAAATTTAAAAACAGGATTGAACGCTGCCACCTTTTCATAGGCCGGGTCACATATGTGTAAATAAATATTTATTTATTTATTTGAAGATATTAATTGATAATTACAAATTATCAATTTATACGTGAGGAGTGAGCAATAGCATCTAGGCCTTCAGCTCAAGAGTTTTTTTTTTTAAATATAGTATCGTACGTACTATATTTATTAAACCACTATGGTGGAATATCAGCGGCTTATTATTGAACTTTTTGCAATTTTTTAGAAAATGTTTAGGATTTGAAGAGTTATCTGGTAGACAGTTACAAATAGATGGATTTTTAGCAAATGACCGTGTGTAAGTTTAAAATGTCCGAGTCTTAGCCTAAGTATTTTGATCGTGTCACTCATATTTAATATAGTGATCCTTTTTTAGTAGGAGTGTAAATTAGTTTTATATGGATTTACATTTCTAAACCACTGGAAAGTGTGGTAGTAGTTTTTCGAGGTCTTTGAAAAGTACATGTGTAAATAAATAAAAAATAAATGAATATATCAAGTTCTTCGATTTGTTGGAGAATTTTCAGTTGCGGGTTTCCACCGTCGACTTTACTAAGAAGAGATTAATCTCTAGGTCATGTAAAAGCTTCTTTGTTAACTGCTTTAATCCCTCGGAGCCATAATTAATCAGCGAGTCCTGGTCAGAGCACATACGAATTGTATGGGTGTACGATTTAACATTTTAAATTTAAATCGGCTGTAAAAAAAAGAACTGCTAAATTTTTCAAATTTCTGATTTCATTGAAAAGGTTGAACTTGTCGTTTAAAACTGAATCACTATATCACTCAAATGAACAACACAACTGGCTAGGCAGTTCCTCATTCGATCAAGCTAATCTTTCAGTATATTTGCAAATGTTTTGGGTCAAATATCTTCAATGTCAACTTCGATTTCATGTTTCAACGCTTCAATTGTCTCTGGATGCTTTGCGTTACATTTATCCTTAATGGTTCATACAAAAAATATTCTAAAAGGGCTCAAATCACAGATTCAAGGCGGCCAATTGGCATCACAATTTCGTCTGATTATTCCGTTTTCAAAAACAACCGTAAAATGTCCATGGTGGCTTTAGCTGTGTTGTTGTTGTAGCGGCACACAGTGCCGGGGTAACAGCCCTTGGCAGAAGAATTGCTGATTCGGGTCAATCCGGTGCATAGAACCGTCTCTCGCGTTGGTGGGACATCTGCCCCGTCTTGTTAAAACCAAATGTCTTTCATGTCATTCTCTTGAATTTCTGGAAAGAAAAATTCTTTGAGCATGGCACGGTAACGATCATAGTTGACTGTAACGGCAGCTCATTGCTCATTTTCGAAGAAAAAATTCCCAATGATGCCGCCAGTCCAGAATCCACACCAAATGACTCGTTGTGGATGCATTGGCTTTTCAATAGTCACGTTTGGATTCTCTGCGGCAACTTTGCTTACTGACATAGAAACCGAGATGAATACAAGCTTCTTAAAATTCTTCATCTCCTGCCAAACAATCTTCAGTCAATTGGGTGAAGCTTAAATGCATCGTTTGTTGTTTCATTTTTAAATAACGAAGTTCAATCTTTCCAATAAAACCAGAAATTTACCGCCGATTTAAATTTAATATGTTAAATCGTTCACTCTGTATTGTGGCTGGAAAAAGTATTTGGTCAAATAATAATAAATGTTGAATATTGAAAAATGTAATGTACTTTTTTCTTAAAAAGTCAGCTATTGTTTTAGAAACGATCCATTCGATCCATGTCTAGCTAAACCCATTAGGAAATTATGATATGCTAAATAAAACCATTTATGGTTATATGCTACATCGCTTTCCAAATCTACCGCAATCAATCAAAATCTACCAAAATCAACCGCATCAAAAGGAAACATTGAACTAGATATAGAAGTAAAACATCTCCTTTCCATTGATAATCTGAAGTCTTCAGATTCATCGACTGATAGTTCTGACTCTGATTAATTTCTTTTTTGTACAGTTACAGTCATAAATAGAAATCAAAATTTCAAAAATTATTTCTTTTTTGTAATATAAATCGCAGATTTAGAATTTGTTTTCTTCGCTTGCATATTGAAATTATACATCTGAAATTTTGAGACAATCCGACTACGATTAATGGAGCAGGGAGGTGGATATAATTTATTAACTTTGTTACAAATGTATGTTATTCTTGCAACTTTCCAACAAGGCAAAATAAAATCAGTTAACCCTTACCTGCGATTTTGATTGTTCAAAATGGCATAAATAAGAACGAGTTAAATATTTCTAGCGCTTTTTTATTTTTAAGAACCACTCCATAAGAACTCTATTAAAACAAAACGATATGGCCCATTTACAGTCCCATTAAAGCTTCAACAGCACAAAGTGTTCATGTCATATTTGAGGCATCAAGCTCTATTATTCTTCAAGATATTAATTTAATACCGCTAGATTGGCCATTTCGCCCACTGTGCTATGCCTAAAAAATTCTATTTTAAACAAAATATTCATTTAAATCTATTATTAAACAAAATATGCAGTAACAAATTAATATCATTGATTTGCCAAATTTGATTCGAGAAGATATTCACTTAAAGTTACTATTGGATTAACGATAACAAATATGCATTTGCATAGAATTATCGCTAGTTATAACCTTTTATGAAACAATTCATTTAGTTCAAGAGTTGTAACCTTTGTTAGGTGATTACTTTTATTTATTTAACCAGTTCAATATAAGAAGAAAAATATGTATCGTAAAAATTATAAAATGATTAAAAATGATTATTAACGAAAGAAAAAATATTCAATTATTTTTTTTTAGTTTTTTATCAATTAGTGATGGCCATGATGTTCCTGGTGACCGTTGTCATGATGAGCATGACCGATTTTATGGACGGTAGCCTCGAAACCCTTTTTCTTATCGGATGTATACTTCACAACACGGGTGGAACCATCTGACTCTTTAAGAGTATAACCACCTATAAGGACAAAATAATAGTTATAAAAACAAACGACTAGAGAATGCTTATAGCTTACCCTTTACGGAGTCACCATCTCTGGATTCCCATTGTTCCTTGAAATCTCCAGTTTTTGGATCCTTAACGCCATATTTGAATTCATATTTAGCGTGACTATCGTGATGTTCATCATGATGGCCATGATGGTCGTCGTGTCCATTGTTGCCATGATGTTCCACTTGATGTTCGTGGTGGCCATGATGATGTTCCACATGATGTTCATGGTGGCCATGTTGATGTTCCACATGATGCTCATGGTGGCCATGATGTTCGTGATGATTGTGACCAAGATCTTCGTGTTTAGTCACCTCCGCGTAACTGACAGCTTCGTGACCATGATAATGTCCATGATCGTGTCCATGCGCATGGTGCACTAAATGTCCTGCTGCGGCCACAACCCCAAAGGCAATCAGAGCAAAGCTGGTACTAAAGAAACGCATTTTGATTTCTCTTGGAAATGATTGAAATTGTATCGATAAATGAACTGATACTGATTTCTCAATTACGTTAACTATTTATACACTTTGCTGGAAAATGTTTTGACCATAATTAGCATGTATGTTAGCCATTTGTCTTAAATTGTTCAGACCTTATGCGCTTGTTGTTTTTGTAAACAATTAACTCATTGCCATGTAGGGCTTATTCAGCACACATTGAAAGTTAGAGGGGTAGGGCGTTGCTACGCAACTAAAATTTGTGCTTATGTATTTCGTTTAACCGAGACCTGAACTTGAATTGTTTTAACTGTTTAATATACATTAGTAACTGTGCAAAATATATTTGACCATACGAGTATTGAAGGTTTTTTTTTAATATTTTGTATTGCAGCTAAAACTGCTGCAATCACGGACAGAATCCACTAAGAGATCCACTGGCTGAGCTTTTATCAATTTCATTTGAACATCTTAAATATAAAAAGATATAAATCATTTAAAGTCGATCGCAAAGAGGTTTATAGGTACTTGAATATTACTTTACACCAGATTTTTAGAGTAAAGGATTCTCTCAAAAATATATCAAGATTAAGTGGGTTTGACTCTAAACTCGTAATCTATCAAGGACGAGAAAAAAACACTGTTTTTTTATGTTTTAATATCCCATTGCCTTTGTCTCTTAGGAAACAGCTGTACCGGGTGGCCCATCTGGGGGTTTATTTCTGTAACATTGCGTAAATCCGAGAAAAGTATATTTGGGACACATTTTTAAAGTTGTCAAAACTATTTATATTATTTGTCAAAATATATAAAGCATAAGCTTTTTCTGTGATTCGTTTATGAATAGCAGATCAATTCATCATTTAGAATAATAAGCTATTGTTTAACCTTCAAAATATATAAAGCGTAAGCTTTTTCTATGATCCATTTATGAATGACGGGTCAATTCCTGCAGCTACCTTGTAATTTAATTTGTTATTCTAAAAGATATGTTTTTTTAGATGTTTACAAAATCGGTAAAACAATCATATATGAGTTCCGTTCTATTAGAAACTCAAAACCTATTAAATTGCATACAATTTTATGTAAAATACACTTTGGAAAAGCATTCAGAAGATAATAAAAGTTGTATGTAAAGATAGATATAAAGCATTTTACCGTCCGCAACAAAAAACAAGGTTTTTAAATTAAACCACTTATTTTTATTCTTTAATCGAACTACGTTAATAAAGGAGGCTAACAGTTCGCCTAAAATATGTAGACATTGTGGCTCATTTAAAAATTTCTATTAAAATCGGCTGTAAAAAAAGTACTCATAATTTTTTTAAATTGTTGGTTTTATTAGAAAGTTTGAACTTTGTCATTTAATAATGGAACACTATCCGAAGCGTTTTCCTTTCGCGCAATGGTCTTAAGATTGTTTGGCTGGAGATGCAGAATTTTTCCGAAAAATCGTGTTTTTAGATGAATCTCAATTTCATCTCGGTGGCTATAAGCAAAATTGCCGCATATGGGGGAGAACCCATACGTAGCTACGAAAAAGCCAATGCATCCACAATGAGTCACTGTTCGGAGTGTATTTTGGGCTGGCGGCATCATTGGGCCATTTTCAAAAATGAGCAAGGAGCCGCTGTTATCGTCAACGGTGAGCTTTACCGCGCCACGCTCAACGAATTTTTGTTTCCAAAAATTCAAGAGAATGACATGGACGACATTTGGTTTCAACAAGACGGGTCCACAAATCACACAGTCAACGCAACCGTCGAAAATGTGCCGAAATTGTGACAGTTGGTCGACTCGGAACTGCGATTTAACCCTTTGGATTTTTTTCTGTGAGGAGCCATTAAGGATAAATGTTGCGCAAAGCATCCACAGACAATTGAAGCATCTAAACATTAAATCATAGTTGCCATTGAAGAGATTCGACCCGAAACAATCGAAAATTTACAAAAAAAAACTGGGATGAACGGATAAGGTGCTGCCGAGTTTTGGACATACACAATAGGGTGGAGTGAAATTCAAAAAAAAAAAGTTAACCTCGGAAAGAGATGTAGTCTGGGGTCCTAATGAGGGGAAAAATAAAGAAAAAAATTTAAAAAAAATTTTAGGGGTCGCGCCACTCCCTAGAAATTTGGAAATTATCGCTATTTTGGCGTTGATTTTAGAAAAATCCTAAAAAGTTTTATGTCAATAAATGTTTGCAATAGCGTAAACAATGAAATAAGGGCATGAAAAAATTTTAAAAAATTTTTCTCATTGTTCAAAAATTTCAAAAAGTAAAATAAGTCAAATCGTCCCTTCTTCAGAAAATTGACTGAACAATGAAATCGCCACCAAAGCTACAAATATTAGTCGATTATCCTCATATTTGCCTCAAATACTTTTGTTTGGGCACTGAACAAGCTCAAACTTTTAAATTTCGAATAAGTTAAGTCGTTAATTTTTAGGATTTTTCTAAAATCAACGCCAAAATAGCGATAATTTCCAAATTTCTAGAGAGTGGCGCGACCCCTAAAATTTTTTTTAAATTTTTTTCTTTATTTTTCCCCTCTTTAGGACCCCAGACTACATCTCTTTCCGAGGTTAACTTTTTCAAATTATAAAAAAAGCATGTTTTCACTCCACCCTAATACACAACTCTTCTTGAGGATAGTCAGCTAGTCAAGCGCTTGAATCATATAATCAGCCTTGCATTACTATAATCTACGCTCGCATATTGTACTTAGTAGGGACATAAATACTGTCACACACGTTTTATGCTGTAGAATAAAAAGTACTTAATGTTTTTAGACCAAATATATTTTGATGTATATTGTATCCAAAATTGATCTACTTATTCAAAATGTCCGCCTTTTGCCTTTACATACGCCTTAAGTCGCACTGGCCAATCGTCAATAGCTGCACGAACCTCGTCCATTGGAAAATTGGACACAGCTCGAACCAAAGCAGTCTTAAGAGATCCAATGTTGGGGTATCTTTTGTGACTAACCTTGTCCTCTAAAACCGTCCACAATTTGTAATCCAATGGTTTCAAATCTGGACTGTCTGAGGGCCATTCTTCAGAGGAAATGAACGCTGGCAAATTGTTTCGAAGACAGGCCTGGGACGTTTTAGTCTTATGGGCCGGCGCAGAATCCTTCTGGAAAGTCCATGGCTGGTTTTGGAACAGAGATTGTTAAGAGGCTTCACAACAGCTTCCAAAACGGTTTCTTGGTAAACTTTGGCCGATGTTCTGAATAATTGTTCGCAGAAATGCAGGTCAGTGACCCCATCGTAAGAGACACCCCACCAAACTATGACTGAAGCTGGGTGATGACTTTTTTCCACCCTTGGAATCAGTTCAGATGCTTCCTTAGATGACCGCGCATACACTCTATCATTTTGCTTGTTAAATTTTTCCTGAACGGTAAAAATTTTTTCATCGGTAAACAAAATTTTTCTGTGCAATTTATCAGCGTGCTTCACCAAAAGACGTTTGCATTTTTCAATCCAATTTTTTTAAGCTGCAGTCAATAAATGTTCGGTACGTCGTTTGAAAGCCCTAAGTTTTTTTTAATGATTCGACTCATGGACTTTGCGTGATATTCGTCTCACGGGCTATGATTTTCTGTTTTCGGAGCGGATTTCTGTGAATTCTTGATTTAACGGCTTTGATGACATGCGGTGTTCGAACAGAGCGTGGGCGGCCCGACCGGTGGCGGTCTTTTACATCTCCAGTCTCCTCAAACAGTTTTATGCATCGTTAGACGAACCTGCCGCTAATCCCTAGTGGCCGGAGCGTTTTGAAAATATCGCTTTTTTCATTTCACACTTGAAAAGCGCTATTATAGCTATACGGTTTTCATTATCTGACCACTCCATGATGAAAGTTGAAACAATTTTAAAATCCCGTTACAGGCTAACGCTATTGAAGTTAGCATTCAAAACCCATATGACATTAACGGGGTATGTTCAGTTCTACTATAAAATGGGTGTGTTCAATGTTGTAACAGTATTTATGTCCCTACTAAGTAGTTTGCGTGGAAGGTATAACTTATAATCGATGTTTCTAACTACTATTTGTCAGCAGAATCCCATGAACAGTATTAAAAATATTGTGCAAATACCAAAAGTGGGCAGAATGACACAGGGAAGGTACTAGAATGGGGGCGTGTCTACCACTTTTTTCTTACGCGCATTCATAAATGCTATGAAAATTTGCAGGAATTCTCAATTTAAGCGAATTCTTTCCATGTATAAGTTGCGATCCGTTTGGTTCAAATCTTCACTGGAACCAGGTCATCTGAAAGGTGTGTGACTAAAAATCATTTTTTTCGTCACCAAGTGAAGTGCACAATTTATTTGAATTGTTAATACGTTGAAATAAATGAATATTGTAGTTTTATTTACAATAATGAGTATTGGGAAAAAGTGTAAAGTTCACAATAGACGAATTTTTAATTTTTGGTCGAACCAAGAAATTTTTATACCTCATTAGAACTATTTTAATATCCCTAATATTCCTTTTTCTCCTTTGTACCAAATTTTTGGTTACCACGCAAAATATGCTAAAGAGACTCAACGCAACAGTACTTTCGGCACGAATATTGTTTTCCTCAAAGATAGCTAGTAAAAGAACTAAATGTCATTTTAAAGTACTCTCAAAGATGTGGCGTTGCCGGAGCTTTCAGAAAAATATCGCATTCGGCGACGGGATTTGTTCTAGCAAAACAAACATGGGTTTGAATGTTATATCCAAACCTGATTCACTCATATGTTAATTTGAAGTGACGGTCGAAATCTTGTCGATTGTCAAATCTTACTGAACAGAAATGTAAACGAAGTTTGAAATCAGCTGTCAAATATAGTTATTGATTAGTTATTTAGTTTTTATGCAGCTTAAACATAACACTTCTTTTAACAAATGTTATCGTGGTTTTGTAAAAACACGACTAATATAAGAAATTCGGAAATTTAAAGGTTAAAAACTCAAAAATGTCAATGATTAAATATAGACAAAAAACTTTTTGCACTCTATGTATAATAAATATTTATAGTGGAAATTTTAAGTTATTACCCTTTTGTTGAACAGCATTTTTCTACGTCCATGAGTAAATTTTTAATGTGTGTTTAATGTGAATGTTGCAAAATACTACAGCAACACAAAAATCTCTGTATAGCATTGAAGATATATTTTGTAGTTCTAAGAGAAAATTTTCTATTTAAAATATATTTAGAAACATTTGGCTAACCTCGAATTAATTACTGTATTGGTTTTAAACATCTGACATGAACGTATAAATAATCGAAGCAATTCTGAAAATCTGTACCAGTTCTTAAATCTACACAATTTCAATCAATTCTAAAAAATATTTCAATGCGTTTCCTTACTACCGCCGTTGCTTTATTAGCCTTTGGTGTATTAGCTGTCCCAGGACATTTAGTACAACGTGTGCTCGATCACGTGCTCGGCCATGTACATAATCATGGTCATGGGCATGAACCTTTAAATTTGTTAAAGTTAATCAAACACGAAGAATTGAACAAACACAAAGACTTAATCAAACACGTAGTGCACGGTGGCAACCATCATGAACATTATGGCGGCCACGAACATCCAGTGGAACTTCATCATGGTGGCCACGAACATCCAGTGGAACTTCATCATAGTGGTCACGAGCATTATGCGCCTCAGAAAACTGTCATCTACTCAAAGGTGACCAAACAGGAAGAACATGGTCGTAATCACTATGAACACCATAGCGGTCACGAACATCATGTGGATCTTCATCATGGCGGTCACGAACATCATGTGGATCTTCATCATGGCGGTCACGAACATCATGCGCCCCATGGTCTTAAAGCAGTCAGCTACTCGGAGGTGACCAAATACGAAGATCATGGTCATAATCATCATGAACATCATGGCGGTCACGAACATCATGTAGAACGTCATTATGGTTCCGGACATCATGATGAGCATCGTGGCCATGTCAAATATGAATTCAAATATGGTGTTAAGGACCCAAAAACTGGCGATGTCAAGGCACAATGGGAAGCTAGACATGGCGACTCCGTAAAAGGTAAGTTATTTTTAATCTGTAAGTCTTGTGTTGTATTAATCAGTATTTTTTTCTTTTTCTTTTACAGGCGGTTACTCGCTCAAAGAGTCCGATGGTACCACTCGCGTTGTAAATTATACATCCGATAAGAAAATGGGTTTCGAGGCCACCGTTCACAAACATGGTCATGTCATTCACGACCATGGCCATCACTGATTTTAGAGGTTAATATGAGTGTTTAAGATTAAATTTTTAAAGAACATTTGTGTTGCGATGGAACTTATTCAAACATTTCATGTGTTTGAAAAAAGTATTTTAATAATTTCGTACAGTGCCTAGTATTTACAGAATATCCTTACAATATTTTAAGTAAATACAGAGTCCTTTTGGACAAACTTTACAAAACCAAAAAAACACTCGCCTTTTAACATCAAAACAATTTGACACCCTACACCATTTTTGATGGCTTTGTCTGTATTTACGTCCTGGTTGGAAGAGCGACTACCACTCAAGAATCTGAAGTAGATGTTCTGGTAAGAATATCTGCATTTTTAAGAGGCGGGTTTCCCACCTTTTAAATACCGTACACCTACAAGTAAGATATTTAACTCTATACAAGACTTAGAAAGCTTTTTCATAATATGCATTAGCCGTTCGTCTGTAAACTGTAGCTTCCAGTCAAGTGAGTATAGAGATTATATCGTACACTAGAGATAATATCGTACCAATTATGCGGACTTTTGAAAGAAGGTTGAATATTTTAATCCAGAATGGCCGAAAAATAAACAAGATTAGACCTGGAGCTTGATTTCATCAATTTTTACACAGAAAGTACGAATAGAAATAAACCATATTAGTTTTGAACCTACAATGAGATTCTATTACAATAACACAATTGGAGTAACATACTGCTCGGTATTCCTTTAAAAAGCCCATGTAATGCTTTAAACGTTTAAGTCTCGTGTTATATTTTGTACAAAACAGTTTGTTTTCTTTTAGTCATAAATCTTAAAGGACATTACAGCATTAAGCGTTTAAGTCACATGCTATATTTTGAACGAAAGAAGTTGTTTTCTTGACAGCGTTTCATATTTTGAAAGTTATATCATAAAGTTCTGTAGAAATAAACTTGGGATTTGGCGAAGGATACAGCTAAAATGTAAAAAGTAAAGTATTTGAAACGTACCCTTTTCTGATTTATTGATACTTTTATCCCAGAATCCAATTGTCTGTCCTAGAAAAAAAATCAAGGCTTCAATAGAAGATCTTCAAAATTATGAGGCTGCAGGAGGCGATTGTAATTTTAAATTCAGCAAAGAAGAAACAATATTTCTTTAATAATTAATGTTTTTTATATCATGTAATGCACCAAACTTGAAAAAGTTTTTACGATTAAATTTGAGTAATAGTTTCCTTCACATTTACTTCGAACAACAATTGAGGCAATTCCGGTTAAAACTTCGATAAGAATTCGCTCATGCGTCACAGAGCATAACGGTCATTTAAATTCTATTATTTTTAAAAACCATTAAAAAGATTTAGTCCATTATATGAATTAGTTTTTAAAAGAATAATGATAAAAAAATATTTGAGTTTATAATTTATTAGTGGCCCCGTACGTTAATCGAAATTTTTTAAATTTTGTATAATTTCCCCATTTACACGAGACAAGATCACTTGCCGCAACTGTCAGTTTGTAGGAGAGAGTAGTAGGGGAATGAAAAGGGAAAACTTGACCGTACTCTCTATTATTTTTGTGTTTTCCTAGTGTAAAGTTGTCGGCAGATTTTTTTTAGTATTTTTTCACACAAAAAACAAAACGAATAAATCACAGAATTTCAGAAAAGGCAATAATGGACGACAAAAATTGTCGTAACCGAATTGCCTTGTGTAAACACTTGAGACAAATTCAAAAGGGAATCAAAAATGAACGCAAGTAAAGTTTCCTCTTGTAAATAGGGACAAAATATTCTTCTCAGCCGATTACGAGATGTGTCTTAAATGTTGCGTTGTCGAAACGGAATCGAGACAAAATATGGGAAAAATCGAAAAAAAAACATCGATATAAGGAGTCTAATCGAAAAATTGCTTGTTGGGCAGCTTTTTGATTCGAGAGGAATTCCCCATTTGTTCCTTACTCTAATATTGCAGATAATATGTAGGTATGGGAAATAAAATAAAACTGCAACATTAAATTTTATAATTATTTTTTTAAAATATTATTTTAATTTTCTAAAAAAAACCTCATTGATTTATAGTCTAAAATTATGTTAATCGCATTTTAAATGCATTCATTCTACTGCAGTTTCAATTATTTTAAAAGTGACCATGTTCTTGATGGACATGTCCAATTTTGTGAACGGTAGCCTCGAAACCCTTTTTCTTGTCGGCTGAATAATTTACAACGCGTGTGGTGCCGTCCGCCTCTTTAAGAGAGTAGGTACCTGAAATTAAAAATCCGAGTGTTATTTTGATTTAAAAGTACTTTATAGATTTCAACAAACTTACCCTTGACTGAATGGCCATCTCGGGACTCCCATTGGTCCTTGATATCACCAGTTTTTGGATCTTTAACGCCATATTGGAATTCATACTTAACATGATCATGGTCTTCATGTTGGCCATGGTGTTCATGAAGGCCCTGATGATCATTATGTCCCTTATTGCCATAATATTCCACCTGGTGTTCATGATGACTCTGGTCATGATGATCATCATGTCCATTATTACCATGATGTTCCACCTGGTGTTCATAATGACCATGATCGATGTGATGTTCATGACCATGATGATCAGCATAATATTCATTATGATATTCGGGCGCGTGATTATCATGGTGGTCTTCATGTTTTGTCACCACCGAGTAACTGACGGCTTTATGCCCACCATGACCATGATGCGAATGTCCGATAACACCCAAGGCTCCCATTACTAAGACGATAGCGGCACTAAGGAATCGCATGTTGATTTATGAATTGTTTCAAGTTGTTTGCAATGGCTTTGTGCTAGAACTGATAATTATTTCCGTTTTGTGTTGCATATTTATACTCGTATGATCCAAACAATTGTGTAGTCAGTTTAGTTAATAGCGGTTAAATTAATTATTTTATTTGTTGTTGGTATTACGCTTGAGTGTTGTTAGCGAAAATATTTAGTAAAAGGCGTTACACAACTTATTTTTTTGTACTTGGAAGTTTGTAAATGGGGTCGTTTAAAAGTGTTTCAAAGAGTGAACTCAAAAATCCATTATAATTGAGATGCTTTTATGTGTGAGTAGTTTCTGTTAGTTTTGAACAATATCTGAAATAATTTTGGTAATTGATTAAATAGACAGACAGCAATAAGTGCAATATTTTTTGCAGGAATAGCGTCTACATCAATGGACATTATGGCACCACAAAATGCTTCATAAGGCTTCCTTACACAATGCGTCGTAGTGTGGGGTGGACAATTTAAAATTTGAATCGGCTTTAAAAAAGTACTGATAATTTTTTTATTTTATTGGAAAGATTGAACTTTTTCATTTATTAATAATGGAACACAATATCATTCATATGATTACCACAACTTCCTCGGCAGTACCCCATCCGATCAATCCAATACGTTGAGCATGACGCGGTAACGCTCAGCGTTCATTCGAACGTAGGCCGAGTCTTTAAGATATTGATGACAAAAGGCGAATTATCACTTGGCCGGGATTTACAGGCCATTTCCGAATGGGGTCGAGTGAATAGAGTAGATTTAAATGTGCGTAAGACTCAGTGCTGCTTGTTGTCTCAAGCGATTCATTCACCCATCAGTCCCGTCATTATCTATCGATGGTATGGATGTCGAACAATCGGATGCTCTTGATTTTCTGGTCATGAAAATACAATGTGATGCTCGTTGGGCGAGGCATGTATTCGAAATGTCAAAAGAAGCACTCAAGTATATAAGTATAGGCTTCCTAAAGCGGTGCAAGAAATTTTTTACTCCTTCTGATCTATTCGATATCTATACAACCTACATCCGGCCAAAGATGGAATACAACTCCCATATATGGGCAAGTGCTCCAAAATAATCCTTGGAGCTACTTGATCGTGTTCAAAGGGTAGCGATGGTGCTGATAGGTGATAGTAGGGTATCCAACTCTATTGTCTCCCTGGAGCATCGTCGGTATGTGAGTTGTATGTCGCTATTCTATCGCTACTTCCATGCTGTGTGTGTTCTTCAGACATTCGTGGTCTTATTCCTGACGTGAGGATGTTCGGCAGGAATACACGATTTTCCAGGAATTCACACCCATTTGTTATAGATTGGTCGGTTGAGCGCACTATACACTACAGATCGATTTTTGTTTTGCCTGTACTGTCCGTATGTGGAATCGACTTCCGGCGAATATATTTCCCATCAATTACGACATCCAGAAATTCAAGTCAAATGTCAATAAACATTACTCCCTCTTTTCCCCTTGAACTCCCGTACTTTCCACTTACCAACGCAATGCATCGCAAATGCATGTAATGAGGAAAACCCCTGAGTGTTGACAAAGTTTAACTTTTCCAATAAAGCCAGAAATTTGAAAAAATTATCAGTATTTTTTTACAGCCGATTTAAATTTAAAAATTCAAATGGCTTACCCTATATAATTTGGTTTTAAACAAATAAATATATTTATTCAGAGTCGGAAGCCGGAGTCGTTCCATGACCCGGCGTCCGGAGTCTTTCTAACACCCGGAGTCGGGGCGGAGTTGCCCTGGTTCAAGGAGCAATATATTGCATAGAATCTTGGAGAGATTTGGCACAACTCAGTTTGTTGGGCAAGCGACGGACTCTATTGAAATTAAAGCTAATTTTCTTTAGATTTAGATATAACTCCTACATATATGTTCATCCTAATTTATGTTTTAGCTACAGAAGCCACACATTACATCCAATCTTTATTATTTGGTTCAATTCCTTGTGTCAGGGACGTGCGCTCTTGAAATTGGAGAAAATTTGTTCAGATTTGGATAGAGCTCCCATTCATATTCTCAAAAGGTTTTACTAAAAACAATGACATTATTTCACAAATGAAAATATGGCATTAGTTTTAAAATCTGATGAAATTTAGAGCCCATCCAAGGAGGTTTTCAGTTGTTGAATTGAGCATCGCGAAGTGCGGGGTTTAATATAGTCGACAACGCCCGACTTTTCCTTTTTTACTAGTTAATCAGAATTCTGATAAATTCGGTACAGAAGCGACGAAACTTCTGCATTCCACAGGCGGGTTTCATAAATTCAGCCCTATTCGTTTTTAGACTTTTAGCATTTTTAATTTGAAAATTAATCTCAAACTAACGTGAATTAAAACAATTTTACATTTCTACCTTTAAAGGACAAAGAATTATATTTTTATTATTTTTATTACCAATGAATATATAAAATATAATTTGAGTATTCACAATCTAACATAGGCCGTGTTCTAATGCTATAACTTCACATCATTGTACAAAAATATTAAAATCATTTTGTGTTCAGAAAATGTGAGTTAAAACCCTTTTGTTTTTAATAATTTAAAATTTTGGGAAGAAAGTTATTCAAGAAAAACTTTTAGAGAGTTCAAGCGAGCTTGGTTATTTTTCGTTTATAGTATTTTATAAATATTTTTTTCTGTATTTGTTTGTTTATTTTTGTTGTTTATTTTTCAGTTATTGTTAGGCTTGAGGTCATAAGCAAAAAAGCAGATGGTGTTTTTATAATTTATTTAATTTTAAATAACCCAATATTTCGAACTGACTTCGTCGTTCAGCATCAGGGGTAATCACTAAAACAAAACCGAGAACATAAAATTACAACAATACACAATTTTCTATCACGAATAAAATAATTTTTGTTAATAATTACATTTAAATAATTGTTTTACTTCTGTCCTGTTGTACTTCTAATATTCAACTAATGTATGTCTTTTCGTCGGTACTTATAAGCAATATGTATGTATGTATGTGCACATCTATCCGTGTCAGTTATAAAGTTCATTCATTTCTGCAAATTAAAAATGTTCAAATCAAACGGTTTATGATGCATACGTAAAGCCAAAAAGTTCTTGTATACAAAAAAATTTAAAAATATTCTTGTAAAGGTGTAGAGTTATCGCATTAGCGACCACTTACTCCTTAAATAAGCGATTACCAATAGAACACGCCTATACATTTAATAAACTTAATTTATTTCATGAAGACTCGAAGTGAACCGCTATAATAAATATTTTTTTTACTCGTTGTGGTTTATATACCGACAAAGGTTCCTTGGAACAGTGGCACGGATTCTTCATTCATGATGACATAGTAAAACGGATGATCAGCTTTGAAAGTAAAGAAGCGAGAGCGAGATTCTATACCGGCACCTAAAAATAAAAATGTAAGTACAAAATTAACATGATTATGAACTACAACAGGAAATTCCCAACATACCCGCGGCAGCAGCTGCTTCAGTACCCACTTCGTTGACTTCAATGAAAGCCTTGTGAACGACTTGTGAAATTTGTACAGGTTCCGGAGATTTCAACATATTACCAAAGTCAGCATTTGAAAACATTTCATTCATACCCATCTGAAATTACAGAGTTAAGCTGATTTTCTTTCAATTATTCTCTCCATGCCATGCCTTTTTAAGGGTATCCGTTAATTCGATTACGAGTTCAGTCTTAAACCTGGGCAAGTGTAAATTCACACCGCTATAATGGCGAAGGTTTTTCGACACCGTTGCCAATGACACCCTACTCAATTTCTCTTCCATAGCAGCTAGGCCATTACGGGAGTTCGGTAAAATCACCACCATTGCTAGGTCAGAGCTGTTGTAAGGCATTCGCACTACGGAGGCATTTAGTTCTTGGATTCTGCCATACTGAAAGTGACCTCTCTTAAACATCATGTGCACCTTAACACTGCTGCTTTCGTCCGTGTAGAAATCTTTTTCTTCGGTGTCCTCTAGATCAAAGGGATTCTTCCAAGGGCCTTTGAAATAAATTGCACTCAGCAGCAACAAACGTGTATCACTCGATAACATGGCTGGTTTAACAAGATCTTTTATATTATTATTAGTTTTTGATCTAACCAAATTGTCAATGGTATTGGCGGCTTCTTCCTTCTGGTTAAAATCGATATTTTCTGCCGACGAAAAGAATTTCTGGGAAAGCAGCTCATTGTACTGCTCGTGTAGTTCGTGGCCTTGCATAGCATAGATTTTATTGGCAATTTTCAAAATGTCGCTATTTTCATACTTAGCCAGTATCGAATGGTAATTATTAGCCACATTATCTACGGATTGGCCGGTAAAACCTAACCCACTGTCCATTTCCATGGCAGTTTTACCAGCGGCGCCCATACGGGCCATGGCCAAACATGTCTGTATGGCAAAAGGTGAGTAGATAATGCTGGTTTGACCTTTGGCTTTAATTAATTTAGTGAACATATTTTGACTGAAATTTTCCAAACTAGTTTGGAATTGTGCATCATTGCTGACTGTTTCCGAGGACACGGCAATTAATAGGATAGCAAAAATTGCAAGATTTCTGGCAGGTTTCACTGAAAAAATTAAATAATATGTGTTTAAATTTTCGCAACATAAAATTTGATAGGAATAAAGCTGCCCACAGATCAAAAATGTTTTTAAGGCAGCTTTACTAACGAAGTGTCTGAAGAATCAATCATACATAATGGTCTGTGAGCCAATTAAAATTTTTTGAAATAACAGCTTATCTTACAATTTTTGTCCTTTAGTTTAGAAGAACCAACACTGGAAACATTTAACTACATCGGTCAAGGTTGTTTATAGACCCCCGTACAAAGGTGCTTCTTGTTGCTCACAAACCACATTAGAAATTCAACCACAGCGTGTTAAATGTGACCTTTAATTATACCGCGCAATAATTGGATCGCACCGGTCTATGTTTTTTTATAGCCCTAACGAAATATGCCCTTTTGCTTTTGAAGTCACATATTGTGGCCAATCTTGCTCAAATTCCAAAAGGCTTATAGAAGGTTCCAACCGAATTTAGCCTTTCTATACTTATTATACCCTGCACAACTCTGTGGAACAGGGTATTGTAAGTTAATTTCATGGTAATTGTTTAAAACTATCAAAAATGTTTGAGCTAGAGCACATTAAAGTATACAAATCGATCACCATCTGATTCCATTAAACGTTGTTAGTCTAACCGTCTGACCTTCTGAAGCCTGCAATCAACCTACAGCAAATGTTGTGCGATCTTTATGATATTTGACCGAAGTTAGTTTTTTGGGCCATGAACAGACGCTATTGAAATTTAAGAAAATCGGTTCAGATTTAGATAAAGCTCCCACACACAAATGTTTAAACTATTTTACGTTTTTAGCTCTATAAGCCAAATTTTACTTTCAATCTTGATGAAACTTGGCACAAGTAAGTTGTTTGGGTCAAATTTGGATAACCTTCCATATACAGGGTGGGCGATTTAACATATGAAATTTGAATCAGCTGTAAAAAAGTACTAATAATTTTTCAAATCTCTTGTTTTATTGGAAAGGTTGAACTTTGTCATTTAATAATGGAACACAATATCATTCGTATGACTACCACAACTGGCTCGGCAGTACCTCATCCGATCAACCCAATTTTTCGATTTCATTTTTCAACGCTGCAATTGTCTATGGATGCTTTGTGTGACATTTATCATTAATGGCTCCTCAAAGAAAATAATTCAAAGGGCTCAATTACTCGATTTTCAAAAACATTGCGATGGTTGGTTGTGTGACATGTGGCCCCGTCTTCTTAATCCAAATGTTCATGGGATTCTCTTGAATTTTTGGAAACAAAAATTCGTTAAGCAAGGCGGTATCCTCACCGCACATGGTAACGTCAGCTCCTTGCTCATTTTCGAAGAAAATGACCCAATGATGCCGCCAGCTTGGAATCCACACCAAACAGTGACTTGTTGTATGAATGGGTTTCTGAATAGTCTCGTGTGGGGTCTCTAAACTCATTATGCGGCAATTTTGCTTATTGACATAGCCACCGCGATGAGATCTCCTGCCAAACAATTTTTAGCTCACCGGCCGAATCGAAAACGCATCGGATGGTGTTCCATTATTAAATGACAAAGTTCAAACTTTCTATTAAAACCTGAAATTTTAAAAAATTACCAGTATTTGTATGCATACAGCCGATTCGAATTTAAAATTTTAAATGTCCCACACACATGTTCAGCCGGTTTTATGTCTTAAGATCAAGATGCCATATATTACTTTCAATCTTGGTGAAACTTAGCACAAGTAAATTTTTTTTGGTCTAAGGATGTGCAATATGTAAATTGAAGAAAATCGGTTTTGATTTACTCCCACTTACATATTATGTTCTGCCGTTTTTATGTTTTTGCTCTGAAAGCCATGCATTACATCCAATATTGATGAAATTTGACACAAGTTAGTTTTTTGGACTAATGACGTACGTAATTAAAATTAAAGGAAATCGGTTCCACAACTATGTTCAACCGATTTTAAGTCTTTTTCTCTAGAAGCCACATATTGAATTTAAGATTAATAAAAGTTGGCGCTGTTTATAACGATCGATGAGCTCAGATAAAACTAGGTGAAAGTGTTCCTCGCTTTTGTCACGAAGCCAAAAATAAAATTATTTTTAAATTTGGCTATATTTTGATCAAAATTCGCTCTTTTTTTAACATAGACATACGAGGGCGACCGCAAAAGTAACTGGCCTAACATAAAAGAACCGTTTTTTTTGGAATTATTATTATTTATTTTTCAACTTAATCTCCTTACAACTCAATACACTTCATCAAACGGTTTTCAAGTTTTTTAATTCCATCCGAAAAATAAGATTTTTCAAGACCTTCAAAATATGCCTCAGTTTCAGCAATAACCTCGCTATTGGACAAAAATTTTTTGCCACCGAGAAATTTTTTTAAATTTGGAAACAAGAAATAATCAGAAGGAGCTAAATCTGGACTATATGGTGGATGCGGAGCAATTTCAAATCGTAATTCAGCCAGTTTTTGTTGAGTTAAAAATGCAGTGTGTGAAGGAGCATTATCTTGATGAAAAAGAAATTTTTTTTTTCTAAATGCGGTCGTTTTATCTTGATTTCTTCACTCAACCGATCCAATAATGCACAATAATATTCACTATTTATAGTTTGTCCTTTCTCAAGATAATCAATAAATATTATACCCCTTGCATCCCAAAATACTGTGGCCATTACTTTTCCTGCTGACTTAACAGTTTTCGCCTTCTTGGGACCACTTTTACCAGTTTCTATCCATTGTTT
This sequence comes from Hydrotaea diabolus, assembly GCA_963513945.1. Taxonomy (NCBI): domain Eukaryota; kingdom Metazoa; phylum Arthropoda; class Insecta; order Diptera; family Muscidae; genus Hydrotaea; species Hydrotaea diabolus. The sequence goes on along the minus strand of OY740720.1, from coordinate 27,456,859 downwards.
TGACTGTTCTTTGCATTCTGGGATGTAGTGATGGATCCATGTTTCATCAACAGTTATGAATCGGCGCAAGAACTCTATTGGATTACGCTGATAAATCGCTAAAAGCTCCTCGGAATTGGTCCAACGGACGATTTTTTTGGGGCAAAGTCAACAAACGCGGCGGATAGCTTGCGGATAGCTTTTTCATGTGGAGTTCATCATGTAAAATACTCCAAACTTGTTTTTCATGTATTTTAATAATATCAGCAACAAGTACAAGTGTTTAATTACCGCACGAAACTATTTATTTTCCATTTTTCAAAAATTATAAAACTTGTTTACTTCAATCACCTGTAACATAGAAAATAATCATTAAATATTTCGGAAATTTTGACAGATGGCTTATAAAAAACAAAAAAAAAGTTGCTAGTAAAACAGAAAATGTGCCAGGCCAGTTAGTTTTGCGGTCGCCCTCGTATGGTTGCCAAAAAACAATAAAATTTTCTTAAAAAACACATTTAAAGCACTCCAAGGGGTCCAAAATCAGTTTTGAATTGTCTTTTCTGCATATCTGGTAGTGACGGGTATAACATTGTCGGCCACGTCCGACTTAAGCTTCTTTTTTAATATCTTAACATTTATACTCGTACAACATCGATTTCTTAAAAACCTGCACGCTGCTATCACAAATGACGCGAAATTGAAATTTTGCGTGAATTTTGGGACGCTATTTAGAATTAAAAAATCTGATTTCAATGATGTTTTCAAGATGATCGTGTGTGTTATTTGCGATAGCTCTGAGTATTGGAATAAAGCTTCCTTTAACTAATTCACAGAATTGGTAACAAAAACATTTAATTTTGCGGCATTTGAAACATTTGTGTACACAAAATAATTTAGCTTGGGATTTTTTTATTTGTTATATTCTACAATTGTTTGCAATTTTCTAAAGTTCCAGTAATGTGTTGAAAAAAAAATATTTATAAAAAATCCTATTCAATGGTCACGACCCAATTGTGTAGCTAATGCTATGATGTACCACAATTGTATCTGAATCACATTCATTTGTTCAAGCATTTGTACATTAAGCCCACTTACCTTTAAACCCCATTTTAAGTTATTTAGTATATACGTAAACAATAAATAATTATAAACTGAAGTACGCAATTCTTTAATTCTTGAATTGTTAGGTAGGTTCTAAGCTTGATCTGATACTGATTAGCTCCGTCATGGGGTTAAGTATAATGAAGACACTGTTTTAAGCAGTAATAATAGCGGCAGTTTGTGTTATCAGCTGTTTGCTAAATACGAATGACAGCGCATAGAGAAAGGTACCTAAGGGTAAAAAATCATTGGAACATGCAGATTAACTATAGCAAATGTGAGTCGATATTGTTTCGACCTCCTGTAGGAAGATGCAACTACAATATAAGAAAATATTGGAAATCTTTTGTTATAAAATCTCCAAATGGAGACCATAATGTTACTAACAGGGAAGTAGTTAGGTACTTAGGTATCCAACTAGACAAATTTCTTTATTTCAATAATCATGTCAAGACACAGATATCGAAGGCGAGAAATGCATTTTTCAAATATAAAAGACTTTTCTACTCACAATATATATCCCCGAATGTAAAAATATTGCTTTACAAATCACTAGTTCGTCCAATATTAACCTATGGGTGCCCCATTTGGTTCAATATTTCTCCATCGTATATGGAATTGATAAGAAAATTCGAGAGAAAATGCCTCCGTGCCTGTACCTCCTTATATAGGTCCGCTAATAGCAATTTTATAAAATACGTATCCAACAGAAGGCTCTATGATAAAGCAAATATTATGAGAATCGACAATTTCATAATAAAACTTATTAGAAATCATATTTCTAAGAGCACCCAATGTTGCTCTAACAATTTGATAAAAGCCCCATACTATACTGATGACAGCTATATTCAAAGAACGTTAATGACGGGCTATGTGCCTCCAGAAGCATTTATATATCTCGATCACAATGAATTCATTCAAAATCGTATAGGTATTCCTATTTTTTACCACTTATATAGGCGAGCGAACATAAAGGCCGTCAACAGTGACTTGTTAACAAACAATGATATGAGGTTCGATACTAGCGTATCAAATACGGATTTCTTAGAGAGGAAAAAAATAGACAGAAATGTATATTGGTGGATTAAAAATTAAACCAAATTTCCTTTTTTACTTACCCTAACGTATTTTTCTTAAATGCTGGAGTAATGTTTTTGTAAATTTTTCATTACATACTATAAGAATCATTTAACATAAGAATTATTAATGTAACAAATTAGAATCCTTAAAGCATAAGCAATATAAACCTTCCTATATGAAATGTACTTGAGTTCCCGATTATAGGGCTATGTATTATTATTACACTCTATACTTGAATCTATTTTGTTTATTTCTAGTTCTATAATTATATATTAACAATCCAAAATAAACATTTAAAAAAAAAAAAAAAAAATCAATTTTAATTTTTTTCCTTTTTTTGATGTGGACAACATCCGAGCATCGAATGAGACCGATCCCATGGCCCAAAAGTGTTCCCTCCCAGAGATATGCGCGTTTTATGAAAGTGAAGTCGACGATTCTAAGCGCAAATAGAAAGGGACCTTATCTCTAAAATGGCTCTCCTGAACAAAACTGGTTTTTAACCTTAGGTCCCTTTCTATTTTGCGCATCACATATGTTTAAATATTTTTATTTGGCATGTGCTGAAGAATATCAGAAAAATCTAACATTCGTTTCTTTTTTCCAACAGTAGGGATTGCAGAGAAGACATTTCCTTAAGAAAATAAGCTGGCAAGTGAAACAGAACTCATGAAAACTAGACTAAAGTTGTTTTGGGCATTATTTGACGTCACCTCAGAAAAGGTTGCTCCTTATGCAGAATGAAGGAAAACCACATATACTAAGGTTTGTGGTACTTTTTCAGAAAAGCTTAATGTAAAATATGTTTTTATTTCTAGTGGTTGCGGTATATTGGGCCGCGTGGCAAGACAGTAATGTACACCAGTATAATGCCAGTAAAGCCAGGTTCAACCCTGCGTAGGAACATCTAACAATTTTTTAGCTGCGCGCTTCCACCTCATAATTGCCAGTGACTGAGTAAGACATTTATCTCTAAGCAATGTAAAAACTTCTCTATACCATGCCATAGACGTACGAATCCGGCGTTAAACAGTCAGTGAGTATAATATTTATATCGTGTGCAGCTCAGTGATTTAAGAATAGTTCCCCTGATTCCTTAATGGGATGTTGTGGATTAAGTAAGGTTGGGACATGCAAAGGGTGGTTCAACCATAATTATGAACGAAGTCACACCTTAACGCCAGGTTTTTTGCCAACTTAATTTGACATTTTTTTATGTCAGTGTTTGGCAAATTCAAACATGGAAAGGTACACAATTGAGCAGCGAGTTAAGTTTGTTGAAGCCTTTTACGAAAATTTGCGTTCAAATCAAAATGCATTTCGTTCACTTCGTGATTTTTTGGTCAGCATAATCGACCAAATGTGTCCACAGTGGATTCGTTAATAAGAATAATTGTCGCGTTTAGGCAAATGATAATCCATGAGTTATTGTTGAACAGCCGATGCATTCAAAATGAGTGAGTGTTTGGTGAAGTTTATTGGCTGGCGGGTAATCGGGCCATACTTCTTTGAAAATAAGGACGGCCAAGCAGTTACCGTGAATGGTGTTCGCCATCGGGAGATGATAACGGACTTCTTGTGCCCAGAAATTGAGGATATGGACCTGGACGATATGGGTTTTCCCCTATACATGCAATGCATTGCGTTGGTCGGTGGAAAGCAAGGGGTCGAAGGGGGGAAAGAGGGAGTAATGTTTATTTACTTTCGTTTGAATTTCATGATGTCGTAATTGGTGAGAAATACATTTGCCGGAAGTCGGACAGTACGGGCAAAAAACGAATTCGATCTGTAGTGTATGGTGCGGTCAACCGGCCAATCGATAGCAAATGGGTGTGAATTTCTGGAAAGTCGTTTATCCCTACCGAACATCCTCACGTCAGGAATAAGACTACGAATGTCTGAAGAACATACACCATTGAAGTAGCGATTTACATTTGCCGGAAGTCGGATAGCTCGGACGAAAAACGAATTCGATCTGTAGTGTATAGTGCGGTCAACCGGACAATCGATAACAAATGGATGTGAATTTCTGGAAAGTCGTGTATCCCTGCCGAACATCCTCACGTCAGGAATAAGACTACGAATGTGTGCAGAACACACTCGATGGAAGTAGCGATAGAATAGCGACACACAACCCACATTCCGACGATGCTCCAGGGAAACAATAGAGTTGGATACCCTACTGTCACCTATCAGCACCATCGCTTTCCTTTGAACACGATCCAGAAGCTATAAGGATGACCGACCACCTGCCCATATATGGGAGTTGTATTCCATATTTGGCCGGATGTAGGTTGTATAAATATCGAAGAGATCAGAAGAAGTGAAATATTTCTTGCACCGCTTTAGGAAGCCTACACTTATACACTTGAGTGGTTCTTTCGACATTTCGAATACATGCCTCGCCCAACGAGCATCACATTGTATTTTCATGCCCAGAACATCAAAAGCATCTGATTGTTCGATCCATACCATCGATAGTTAATGACCACACTGTGGAGTCAACGAATCGCTTGTGAGACAAGAACCAGCAATGTGTCTTACGCGCATTAAAATCTACTCTATTCACTAGATCCCATTCGGAAATGGCCAGTAAATCCCGGCCAAGTGTCTCATCCATAATTCGCCTCTTGTCTTCAATATCTTAAAGACTAGGCCTACGGTTGATGGAATATAAATGACATAGGTTGCTGTCATCCGCGAAAGGGTAGATTGGATTCACGGTCTGACCCAAAAGATCGCCAATAAAAATAAGAAATAAAGAAGAAGAAAGGACAGGATTAACGCACGATAGTTCAGTTGAAGACGTAAACCGGTAACCAATTATAGATGATTGTATTGAATACCAACACCCTAATCTAGATGACGTTTAAGTCCAGTAGAACCCAGTTGTCGATAGTATACCGACTGGAGGCGACGAGACTTAGTGAACAATCAGGAAAAACGAAAAATATAGTAGACCACAAGTACTACGGAGTGCTTCGTCGACCTTAAATATCCTTGGTATTACTAACTGGGTACAGCATTCACAAGATCGAAGTATTTGAAAAAATTTTCTTAAGCTAGCCAGACCAAAAAGAGGTAATGGATTTGTTTAAAAACGCTGTGTACACATAGGAACACACAAAACGGGTCTAATTTTGACTTCGCCAAACCACAGGTATTGTGTGCACACGATAAATTTCGAAATCTAACTTTCCCACCAAATAAGGAACCTTGCTTAATTGTCTTCTTTGCGATTAACGCTAAAAGCCATCAGAACGTCAAATCTCCTAAAAAGTTAGTCGCTCGCTTTTTAATGCCAAATTGAGCGACTGGCTTTTATTCTGGATTTTATTCTTTTTAAAGTAATTACGATTGTTTAATTCTTTTCTTAAAACACAAGTATATTATAACATATTAAATCAATGCTAAAAAATACTACAATTTCGTTTATTAAAGTCAGCACATCAAGCACTCCTTACAACTACAATTAAAATTAATGGTGACCATGGCTGTGATCGTGATGAGCATGACCAATTTTGTGGACGGTAGCCTCAAAACCCTTTTTCTTATCGGCTGAGTAGTTTACGACACGAGTGGTGCCATCGGCTTCCTTCAGAGAATATGTGCCTGGAAATTAAAGTTAAAAGGAATAATTGTAAAAACTGTATAGAACTGGCGTATTCCCAAAAACTTACCCTTGACAGAATGACCATCTCTGGTTTCCCACTGATCTTTGATATCACCAGTTTTTGGATCTTTAACACCATATTGGAATTCATACTTAGCATTATCGTGATGTTCATGGTGACCGTGAAGACCCTGGTGATCATGATGTTCAGGATGACCATAATGCTCATGATGAACATGCTGTTCATGATGAAGATCATCGTGTCCGTTATTGCCATGGAACACCACCTGATGTTCATTATGGTGACCATAATGATCGTGATTATCGTGTCCATTATTGCCATGGAATTCCACCTGATGACCATAATGCTCGTTTTCATCGTGTCCATTGTTGCCATGATGTTCCACTTGATGTTCCTCATGACCATAACCATGATCATACTCGACATGATGCCCATGATTGGCATGATGTTCAAGACCTTCATGACCATGGCCTTCATGTTTTGTCACCACGGAATAACTAACTGCCGCACCATGACCATGTCCGTGGCCATGATGTGAATGTCCAGCTACAGCCAAGGCTCCCAAAGCAAATGCAGCAACAGTGACAGTGTAGAAACGCATTTTGATATTTTCGAATTTTTTGGTATTATTTTCAATTAATGTCAATGCAAGAACTGATAACAATTTCTGAGATGTATTTCGTTTTTATACTCTATTTGCAATCACCAGTAATTGTAGTTTACTTTACAATTAGTTTAAACAATTGCTTTGTTGTTAGTTTTTTATTTTATATTTTTGACTTAAATTCCGAACAATTTTGTTTTGGGTTTTAGTTTCAAACAAATGGTATAGGGCGTTACATAATGATTTGAGATTGTGGTTCGTTAAACTTGAACTTTAGCAAATAGGGTCACTTGGGAATTGTAAAAACATTAGTCAGAGATATACAGGTTGGCAACAAGGCAATAGGTTCATTTCGTGCCAAATGTTTGTAACTACCAAATATATTTGACTCGGAATGACAAGCTGATTCGATTTAACGATGCCTTCCTGTCCGTACGGTTTGTTATCAAGCTACAGCTCCCAATTGTCCGTACTCGATAAAGTCGGGCAGAGGTATTGTTTTTGGACTATGGACAGACACTACTGAAATTTTAGAAAATCGGCTCAGATTTAGATATAGTTCTCACAAGTATGTTCAATGTATGTATGTGAGCAAACGGGGTCAATTCGTTATTGTAATAACATTGGTCAGAAATATACAGGTTGGCAGTAGGTTAATTCCATGCCAAATGTTTGTAACTACCAAATATATTTGACACGGAAGCTGATTCGATTTCATGATGCCTTTCTGTCCGTACGGCTTGTTATCAAACTACAGCTCCCAATTGTTGTTTTTTGGACCAGACACTATTGAAATATTAGAAAATCGGATTTAGATATAGTTAACACAAGTAAGTTAAATGTGACTTAAAAAACTATACACTCAACATCATATCTGGTTGAAATGTGGCTCACTTCATTACGATCTATTAGTAACCATTTTAGATAAAAATAGTTAACGTATCGATATATACCCCGTAGAAAGGTTCCTCCTGATTTTACATTGAACTGCTCCAGAACTTTCTTATTCCGATTTTGATCAAAATTGGTATAATATATGACGATGGACACTTAACCACCCGTGTACCAATTTAAACCAAATGGAACCATTATTTGTGACCAGCCGTGCACTATTATAGTGAACAATGCACTATTTAAGCCATTTGTGCACTATTTTTTATTTCTAAAATGGAGAATTTTTACCAAATTCACCATTTTCTACACTATTTTCATATTTACTATTGTTCACTTTTTTCTCCAGGCACATATTCTTAGTAGGGACATAAATACTGTTACACACGTTTTATGCTGTGAAATAAAAAGTACTGACTGTTTTTGGACCAAATATTTTTTAATATATTTATTGATGTATATTGTATCCAAAAAGAATCTACTTATTCGAAATGTCCGCCTTTTGCCTTTACTTACGCCTTAAGTCGCACTGGCCAATTGTCAATAGCTGCACGAACCTCGTCCATTGGAAAATTGGCCACAGCTCGAACCAAAGCAGTCTTAAGAGATCCAATGTAGGGGTATCTTTTGTGACAAACCTTGTCCTCTAAATCCGTCCACATTTTGTACTCCAATGGGTTCAAATCTGGACTGTCTGAGGGCCATTCTTCAGAGGAAATGAACGCTGGCAAATTGCTTCGAAGCCAGGCCTGGGATGTTTTAGCCTTATGGGCCGACGCAGAATCCTGCTGAAAAGTCCATGGCTGGTTTTGAAACAGGGAATTGTTAAGAGGCTTTACAACAGCTTCCAAAACGGTTTCTTGGTAAACTTTGGCCGATGTTTTGACTCCGCAAAAAAGCAGGTCAGTGACCCCATCGTAAGAGACACCCCACCAAACCATGGCTGAAGCTGGGTGATGACCCTTTGCCACCCTGGCATCAGTTCAGATGCTTCCTTATATGACCGCGCATACACTCTATCATTTTGCTTGTTCAATTTTTCCTGGACGGTGAAAATTTTTTCATCGGTGAACAAAATTTTTCTGTGTATGTTATAAGCGTGCTTCACCAATAGACGTTTGCATTTTTCAATCCTATTTTTTTAAGCTGCAGTCAATAAATGTCCGGTACGTCGTTTGAAAGCCCCAAGTCCCAAGACTTTTTTAATGATTCGACTCATGGACTTTTGCGTGATATTATCTATCTCACGGGCCATGATTTTCTCTTTTCGGAGCGGATTTCTCTGAATTCTTGATTTAACGGCTTTGGTGACATGCGGTGTTCAAACAGAGCGGGGCGACCCACGCTCGTTAACAGAAGAAAAGAAGTCTTTTACATCTCCAGTCTCCTCAAACAGTTTTATGCATCGGTAGACGAACATGCGGCTAATCCCTAGTGGCCGGAGCGTTTTGAAAATATCGATTTTTTTCATTTCACACTTGAAAAGCGCTATTACATCGATACGGTTCTCATTATCTGTCCACTCTATGATGAAAGTTGAACCAATTTAAAAATCGCGTTACAGACTAACGCTATTGAGGTTAGCTTTCAAAACCCATACGAGGGGTATGTTCAGTTCTACTATTGAAATGGCTGTGTTCAATGTTGTAACAGTATTAATGTCCCAACTAAGTACATATGTAAGTCTCACAACATCCCATTAAGGAACAATGGGAAAATTTTCACAAATCTGAGCTTTGCACGATGAAATTCTTTTTATATTCACTGACCGGGACCTACTGTGTAACGCCGGCTCCAAACGGCTAATGCATTTTATAGAGTGGTTTTTTATATGGCTTAGAGATGAACCTCTTACTCGTAAAGTCGCCAGCATTTACGAAGTACAAAACAGTCGCTGAAAATTAGATATAATTAAATTGTACTAATTGACCACAGACCAAAAAATTATTTTCTTAAGTTCGTACACTAACTAGATCCCAACTAAAATGGAAAAATGTATATGTCAATTTCACCAAGGATCACAAGGGAACCTATACTGCGCCTATTGTTTGCTCAGCTAGACCAACCTCACAAGGTATACATTGTGTTTTCATACTAAACTGAGCGCTGGCCTTCTGCATCGGACATATACTTTCTGGTAAATGACCTACCACCAAACTTCTACTTGGTCAAATCTAGTCAGTTGACCAAGAAATTTATTAGAGGGTGAGCCAAAAGTTACCATGGAGTTAAAATCTTTAATAACCTTTTCGTTTATAATTATTTTTTTAATTTTTTTTTAGATTGTATAATATACAAAATGGAAAACACTAAGTATGAAAAATAATGTCACTTAAATGACCCCGGTTTTTAGCTTCGCAATGATGGGCTCGTTTTAGAGCATTTTCCTTAACATCTTACAAAATTTGTAGCTGTAGCGTTCGGATTTCTGCAAAAATGATGGCCTTGAGTTGAAGGATTGTCTCGGGCTTGTTTACATATACTCGCTCCTTCAAGTAACCCCAAAGAAAATAGTCGGGTGCTGACAAATCTGGCGATCGCGCTGGCCAAATAATTTCCGAATTTCTGGAAATTATTCGTTCTCCAAAAATTTACTTAAACGAGCCATTGTGCCTCGGGCAGTGTAGACAGTGGCACCACATCTCAAGTCTGTTTTCAAGACTAGGACGTGACAATTTTTCTATCATAAACCGATATCGTTCTCCATTTACGGTTACAGCACTTCCATCTTCATTCTCGAAGGAGTAAGGTTCAATGATATTTGTAGATGTGATCCCACACTATACTGTACACCTAATGGGGTGCAATTGGCGTTGATGAATGGCTCTTGGATTTTCAGAACTCCAGAACCTACAGTTCTGCTTATTAACAAAGCCATTCAAATGAAAATGAGCTTCATCACTCATGCGTTTGCGTTAAAATAATAGATCGCTGATTTGAATAAAAAATTTCTATTATTCTGGTTCTTTGTTCCGTTGTCAATCTCTGCATTATTTATTCTCCAAGTGTTATTTATATAATCTGAACGAAAAAATATATAAATAAAAAGTTATTAAATATTTAAAGCACCCTGTACAAGCAATATCAAGTGATTTACGGTTAATTCGAAAAGTCAGTACCTTTCTCTCAGTTTACGTTTCCTCGCTTTGCCGGTAAAAGCGATTTATCCGGTATTTGTAAACACGGTAGTTTCAATTTTAATGAATTGAAGATTTAATATAACCAAGAAATCTGTGATGAAATAATACGAGTACAATAATAAACTGTTAGAACTACTGTGCAATCCAAGTACTGTACACTCCTTCAATCCAATGTAGATTAACTGTCATTTGTTTACTTGTTACGTTTTAAGCTCTCGTTTGTTTGTATATTTTTTATGTTTCCTTTTTTGCATCATCAAATAAAACACGTATAACAACGTCACACGTGTTTTATTTCGTCTTCATATACAACATAAACTATAGTTAATTATACCAAAAATAATTGACCGTTCCACGGTATACACGAGTCCTCAATTGTACCACGTTTTCATAACTTGTTCTTATCATGATTTGAACCTAGGTTTACTGGCATGTACACCTCCATCCCATCACGGCGGCCTACAATTGACTATTTTAATTTCATCACTTACTATTCTTTACTGCACTTTACTATGAACTATACTTATAATCTGACAACTACGAAATGAAGGCAGAACTTTCTTACTTTGTTCATTAATCTAGTGGTTTACTCGTATTTCTGAATCATATGTTATTTTGACAGATGCAACACTTCTCTGCTTAAAATCTTGGAAGAATGTATTTATCAAAAATCCAGCCAAGGCAGTTTGTTTTTAAAAAAAAACATTAATAAAAAATACATAATTTTTTTTATTTTTTTGTTATTTTAAAAAACAGATGTTAGTTTTTATAATTTTTTTTAATTTTAAATATACCATCATTTGAAACTGACCGTCGTTCATCAGCAGGGGTCATAAGTTCAAATTTTTTTTTTAAATATGTATTATAAATCAATATTTAATTACAAAATATATAACTCTAATCGTAAATATTATAAATCAATATTTAACTACAAAATATACAACTCAAATCGTACAATGCGGCCAATTCATTCCAGAATAGCAAGATTTTTAGTAATGCATTTTCTAGCCATTTTAAATTTTATATCCAAAAATAACTGTGATAGCGCTGATTTGAGCCGACTCGGTTACGATTATAAAGGCGTGTTTTATGCACTCTTCGACCAGAATAATATTAAGGTTTTATGTTTTAAAGTTTTAGAGAATATAGAATATTAATAAAAGTCCATACCTGTGACAGCAGCAGCTTCAGTGCCCATTTCATTGACTTCAATAACCGCTTTATGGATAACAGAGTCGACTGTTAAAGGCTCGGGAGATTTCAACATTTTGTTGAAGTCAGCATCGGAAAACATTTTGTTCATACCCATCTGAAAGAAAAATTATATACAATGAAATTGTAGTAGACACATAATTTGCGCGATCATTTATATCCGACTATATGTTTTTTTTTTTAAATGATTCGTGACTCTTTTTCTAGGCCCAACTTAAAAAACATTTTACATTAAACTTTTAAGACATTTTTCAAGAAATAGTTTATAACAAATATTGATTAATGTGGTTGTTGTAGCGGCACATAGTGATTAATAATGGGTATTGCTGTTCCATAATTTAATAGAAATAAATTACACATGATTACCTTTGGAAGTACGTCGTTTAATTCTATTTGTAATTCCGCCTTAAATTTTGGTATTCTCATAACACGATTGACACTTCGAAACTTTTCGTGGGTCAACGCATGCAAGTTCACATAACTTAATGTTTCTTCCAGAGCTGCCAATCCATTGCGGGAGTTGGGTAAAAATATAACCATAGATAGATCGGAGTTCTTGTATGGTAAACGCACTGCTGAGGCATCTAAATCTTCGTAAGAGGCAAAATCTCATCATCATTTGAGTTTTTACCGCGTTGTTGACGTCGGTGTAGAAATCTTGCTCTAAAGTCAGTTTTTCATCGAATGGCGTTTCCCAAAAGCCTTTAAAGTGAATGGCACTAAGGAGAAAGAGACGTGTACTACTGGACACTACACCGGGTTTAATAAGCTTCTCAATGAGATTATTGGTTTTTGATGCCACCCAAGTGTTAATGGCGGTATACGCCTCAGGGCTACCAAAATCAATGTTTTCGGCCTCTGCGAAGAACTGATCAGACATGACTTTATTGTATTTGTCTTGCAGTTCGTAGCCCTGCTTAACGTAAATTTTGTTGGCGATGTTCAGGATGTTGCTGTTTTCATACTTGGACAGCAGCGTATGGTAGTTATCGCCCACACTCTCTGCAGATTGTCCGGTGAAACTTAGTCTTTGGTCCATTTCTATAGCTACTTCGCCATCGGCAGCCATGCGTAGCATGGCCAAACACGTCTGAATGGAGAAGGGCGAGTAGATAATGTTTTGCCCCCCACTTGATGCAAAAACATTTGAGAACAAATTTCGACTGAAATTGTCCAAACTGGCATGGAACTTCACTTCATTGGTGGGAGCTGCCGAGGATTTCGTAAGTAGGAGAATGGCAAAAATGCCAAGAATTGCTGATAGCTTAACTGCAAATATTGAGAATAATTTGAATTTGTTTTACTTTCAGAAATGAATTAAACATTTAAAGTCTAATTTTGGCAGTCGTAGAGGTTTGAGGTAAATCTTTCCCCAACTTAATGGAACTACTACGGAAACTGGGATTAATTTGAAAATAAGCGCAGAGTAAAAGGCAATTTGAATGACTCGGCAATCTTGAATTAACTTAAATTTGTAAAATTCTCGAGCAATATTTATAGTAAGATAAATGTTACGAAATATTTTAAATATTTCCATGGAGACGAGTTCCCCGCACAATTATTTTTTCCAGGGAACTCATCTGTTCCCTTAACTGCAAATATTAAAAATAATTTGAATTTGTTTTACTTTCAGAAATGAATTAAACTTTTAAAGTCTAGAGGTTTTAGGTTAAACTTTCCCCCCAATTTCATGGATCTACTAGGAAAACTGAGATTAATTTGAAAATAACCGCAGAGTAAAAAGCAATTTGAATGACTCGGTAATCCCGATTTAACTTAAATTTGTAAAATTCTCGAAAAATATTTGTAGTTAGGCAAATGTTGCGAAAATAAACACATAGAGCCCAATTCTGAATATTCCCATGGAGATAAGTACCCTGGAAAATTATTTTTTCCAGAAATAAAATCCTCAACTTAAAAACAGTAGGAGTAGGAAATAAAAAGGGTGAGAAAATTTCGAATATTCGTTGTCAGCAACCAAGGTACAATTATCGAGGTATAGTCACTAGCCCAACAACAAATGAACAGATCGCTAAACTGTCAACTTCCAAAAACAAATTTTGAATGCTTGACGATTATTGTTAATGTTTGACACAGAAATTTAGCCTCTATACTTCAAGAATTGCCATTGTCAAATTTCAAATTTGACAGTATAAAGTTTTACGAAAACAAATTGTAAAACAGCCAATAGCCTTGCCAGCAGCATTGCTTCAACTGTTTCGTTTGACTTAAAATTTCAAATCGTTAATGTATACAAAAAACAAAAACTAATAAAAACCTAAAGGCCGACTTTAGTATAACCTGAACTTCTGGATTCAGAAAAGCCAACTGAGAATAGTTTTTTTGGACCTTTTTATGGCGAGCTCTAAATATACCTAGATTTTAAAGGTACTTTGTGAGTAAAGTTAATTGGTTTTGGTAAAATCAATTAAACATACTCGTATATGTGGGAGCTTTAACTAAATCTGAAACGATTTTCTACAATTTTAACAGCGTTCGTCCTTAAAACTTGCTTGTGCTAAATTTCACCAAGATTAGATGCAATATATGGCTCCTAGAACTATGTGTGTGAGTGCTTCATCTAAATCTGAACCGATTTCCTAAAATTTTAATAGCGTCCTTCTATGGCACAATTAACTTATTTGTTTCAAATTTCATCAAGAATGAATGTAATATGTGGCCTTAGAGCTAAAAACATAAAAACTAAATAACACATGTGTGGGAGCAATATCTTAACCGGGTTTCTTTCATTTCATAGCTTCGGTCCTTGGTCCAAAAAATTTACGCTTGCTAAATTTAATCACGGTTGAATGTAAGGTGTGGCCTCTAGAACAAAAATCGGATACCGTAATCTAAAACGATTTCGTTCTATTTCCATAACTTCGGTCCTTGTTCAAAAAAACTGAATTATAAATAAATTATAAATTTTATTAAGATTACGTGTAATACAGGGCGGCTGACAAAAGCCGCTACCAAAAAAACAAAATTTATAACGTTTTTTTCCATTTAATCTGGTTAATTTTTTTTATTTTGCAGATTGATTTTTGGATTTACCAAAAATGGATAACTGGGACACTGAAACAAGAATTTGGATTGTCCGCCGATATCATGCATTGGAATCCGTAGTTTCGGTTCAAAGAGAGTATAGGCGCACGTTTGGCGGCAATCCTCCCAGCAGATGGACCATTATAAGACTTGTTGTAGCGGCACATATAGTGTCGGGGTGACAGCCCTTGGCCGAAGAATTGCTGCTTCAGGTCAATCCGGTGCATAGAACCGGCTGTCGTGGGATCGATATTAATAATAATAAGACTTGTTAACAATTTTGCCGAAACCCTTTAGTTCGGACGGAGGAAATAAACGCTGCTGCCATACAAAACAATCCAAGAGTTTCGACAAGAAGCTTATCTGCTCAAATAAGTATAAGCAGACAGTCATTGCAGTCAATTATGCACAAAGATTTGGACTTATTCCCATATAAAATTCAATTGGCCAACAAACTAAACGCGGCAGACTTCCCGATGGTGGAGGAGGGCGTATGAAAATATGTGTGTGAGACTTCTTTCAGTTTCAATAAAGTAAGTTCAAAAAATTACTCTTGATAAGTTTTATTACGTTTGGATGTAAGATGTGGCTTCTAGAGCTTAAACATAAAAATCGAATGAACATATTTGTGGGAGCTATATCTAAATCTAAACGGATTTTTCTACAATTTCAATAGCGTCCGTTCTTGGACCAAAGACCCTTCTTCTGCCCAGTTTCATTAACTGACGGACAGACATCGTTAAATGGAATCAGCTGATGATTATACCTCGATCTGTATACATAAAGGTGGGTCTAGCTGATACATTTTTTTGGTAGTTACAAACATTTGCCATGAAACTAACTTATAATAACCTTTTCCACAGAGTGGTGCTGGGTATAAAACTCTGAATAAAATGTGATTTGAAGAGATGCGCTGATAAAAACTGGAGCAGAAAAAGCTGAAGTTCAGCAGCAGAAGGTGCAAGAAAAAGGTGCCAAGGGTAGCAAGGAAAAAATCACAGGATGCCATCAACACTCTTATGTTGCCTTAAACTGTGTAAGTACATTCATGTTAAACTATGGTTTTATCTTTTTACTTATATTAATGAGAATCTTACTTTCAGAAGATTTGGAAACCAGCCTTCAAATACCTGTGGGACGTGTTAATGCCCCAGTCGTGAAATTAAGTGCGTCGCTTCGTTTCAGTTGGAGATGGACAGAACGGCATCATCTTTTAGTGTTGTTTTAAATCCACACCTTTTGCCGCACATAATTATTCAAATTCTATTGCCCAGTGTTATTGTTGAGCTTTAGTTTTAATGTTTGGGGCCTAATCACCGCATTTAATATCGTGCACATTTATGTCGAAATGATTTGGATCACGGCGCTCGTTAACGGTTAGCAACTATGCGAAGTTAAAGTCGATAGCACTTTTGTGATCGAGCCAATACAAACACGAAATTCTTTAAAGGCGCCAAACCAACCAACAGAGTAAAATGGAGGCAATGTAAGTATTTTCTATATATATATGTGAAATAAAAATATAAATCATCCATTTATATGTGTTTTTTGAGACAAAGCACACAATATTTATGAAAAAGACATGTTGAGACGAAACTAACAAAACTATGGTGGAACACTGCGGCCTACCAAAAAACAAGTTCAAGAACAGTGCCCAAGCAAATCCGTAGTATGAGTTTACAAATAACGATCGAATGTCGTGATCCAACATTCGAGATTTAATTGCCGTTAATAACGTTGGACATATTGGACTGAGTTAAACCGACCATTTAAAGCACGGCCAACGACGAAGAGGTGATCATTTTAGGGATGTGATATTCCGTACATATTAGCTTTAATATAATTCCAGAATCAGTTTTATACTCGATTCTTAAACATTTTTAGTCTGATTTAATTTTTTTTTGTCTAACATTTTTATCTAGTATGTTTTTTAAGATTTGGTATATGTTTTATATTTATTGTCCACAGACAGCAATATTAAATATTTCTATTTGTTAAATCGAGTGTCACCCAGCCTTTATTTTTGAAGCATACATTTCGCAAACAATTCATTCCAACTTTCTACTTTTCACTTACCTTGAGATGCCATTTAAGCTGCTTTCGATGTGAGCACTCTTCAACTGCTACACGATTTTTCAAACTGCCTGGCTTCTTCAAGGGGAAGTGTTTTATAAGCTGGCCTTTCGAGAAGCGATAAAAGCTTTCGTAGGTCTACTCAGTCATTTGCTGAATAGAAACAAATTGGAATAAATATAAATATTTAGGTTATTTAGGGCAAACTTGGTCAGCCATAAAGATTGCAATAAAGTTATGATATTTTATTGGCAAACATTTTAATGCATTCAAAGAATTATTTTATTTCTTGAATAATTAAGAATGTTCATGCTAGAAATACTTGACTGATAACATATCTAAAAGCGAAAAATCCAACATAAACACTGTTGTGGAAATAATTTAAAAAAAAATATGAAAGTGTTTGAACGCATTCAAAGAAAAAAGTACAGATTGGAATTTTTAACTCAATTCCCATTCGTATTTCGTGAATTATTTAGAAAGTCCATGCTGGAAATACTTGACTGATAACTTATCTAGAAGCGAAAAAATCCAACTTAAACACTGCTGAGGAAATAATTTAAAAAATTATGAAGTGTTATATAACGTCAAAAAAAGTACGAAGTGTACTATATTGCATGTTACGTTCCATTGAAACTACTAGTACTTTATAGGATACCCTATAAAGTATGTGCATATATGTTACTGATTGTCCTAAAATTTAAAGGCAGTTCGTCCATGTGTTTAGACTAAAGGGGTCAATTAAGTTCCTTCTACTGTTAAAATAAGTTTGTCGACAACGTTAGAATCTATTTGATTCATTAAATTCTAGCATTCAAAAATATTGTGTTACACTATAAAAAATATAACAAATGACTGCATTTATTGGGAAGCAGCTCGGAAAAAGTAGAATTGCGGTGTCCCTCATAACTCGGTCCCGGATCATCTGAAATCCACAACTCAAAGTTACTTTCGAAATATTTTTTTTTCTTTTTGGGAACACTCAAAAGTGATAAACGCGATTTTTGCAAAATATTTTACTTAATTTTATTTTTTGGGAACTCTTTAATCTAAAAAAACGAGTTTTTGCACAAATAATTGTTATAAAATAAAAAAATAACCTTGACTCGTTAATTGTGGAAAGAAATAGTGTTTAAAACTTCAAAAGGATAGGAATCCCTAATTTTGCAACTCTTATTTGACCACTCTAATACACAAACATGTGAATAATGCGTGAAAATGTGTATATATTTTTTTTTTGATAAAAATTTATTTTGTTTGTGATACAAGAAAATAAATGGAATGTCGTAATATGTGTAAATAAATGTCGTGCAGAAGAGCCATTGTTTCGTTAGCTGTGTGCATGTTGCACCGTTCTGTTAAAACCACATATCGTCCACATCCATATCTTTCAATTCGGGCCATAAAAAGTTACGATAGCGAACACCATTCGCAGTAACTGCCTGACCGTCCTTATTTTGAAAAAAAAATACGGTCCGATGATGCCGCCAGCTTATAAACCGCACCAAACAGTCACTCTTTGTGGATGCATTGTTTTTTCGACAATCACCCTTGGATTATCATTCGCCCAAATGCGACAATTCTGTTTATTGACGAATCCACTGAGGTAAAAATGTGCCTCATCACTGAAGATGATTTTCTTCGAAAATTGATTTTTATTTTCATAATAAGCCTGAATAACGTTAATGCGTTGCTCTCTTGTGTATTAATTAGTCTGAAATTGAGAAATATCAAATGAAATGCAGAAAATAACTTGACGTTTAGGTGTGGTTCACATATAACATCGGCCCTTAAAATTTAACCACCCGCCGTCGGTGTTCCCAGCAGAAGGCCTATGTGTTTTACCGATACTTTACAGGAGAGCCAAAAAACTGTTGCATTTAATCATTTCGCGAAAATTAGTACTTGCATTCGATTTGTACAAAGACTAGCCACGTTTTTACTAAAAAAATGAGTTTGAGGCGCGATTATAATGATACACCAATATATGTATATACAAATTTCACAGAGGCCCTTTTTCGTATTGCCTTTTCTGCATTAAAATAAAAAAAAATGATAATTTTCTACATAGGCCTTTTTATAAACACCGTTTTATGATGGGAGTGTACCAAATTTGGTACCTCAAAATAGCGATCTGATCTGATATCCTATAAAGTATACTTATATGTCTTTGACCCTCCGTCAGTGTGTCTGTTGAAAGCGCGATAGCGGTCACAGTAATCAAACAAGAATGAACCTAGAAAGAAATTTATTGCTGTTGCAAGTGATTTATAATAAACCAAATCCATTCAGAGGGAAAAAAATGTCTATCCAAGGACTAACACAACATCTGTAAAAATCACACTTTTGACCTAGACTGCTGAAACTAGGTATGAAACTGTCTTTTGGACAAGGCCTTTTTTTTGGCTTTAATATGTGCCAAATCGGTAATTGTTTTGAGAAAGACCACATACCCCATACCTTCCCGAGTTCCGGTACCAGGGCTCTATAAACTGGATTTATAGTCTGATCTCGACGGAATTTGACAAAAAGTAGTTTCATGGCATGGATATTGACTGTTTATAATTTAGACCATATCGGTCCATGCTTTTATACAGCCCTCGTACAAAGGTCCCACCAGATTTAAGGTCCTGACGCTCTGGAAGCCACATTTATTGTCTGATCTTGGCAAAATTTAGTACAACGTAGTTCTATGGAATGGCAATTAACTGTTAAGGACCTGCGCCATATAGAATTATTGATTTAGAAATTGAAAAGGCCTATGTGAAGAAAATCACATAGGCCTTTTACAATATCTTTATAATAATTTCTATAAAACAATGCACATAGGCCTTTTTCTAAATCCTTGACTAATAAAGATATCGAAAAACGATTTGGTGGGTACGAGTACATGTATGACCAACAGTACGACTAAAAGAGACAATGCAAAAAATCCAAAACTTACATAATAGCCTTATGCTGGGAACTACGACGATATTTAATGTACGTACAAGGCATTTTAAGCTAAATTTATTTATATATATTCGCTATAATGAATTCGCTTGTATTACGAAACTGATATTCTTTCAGAACCCGCAAAAATACATCTACTTACTTCTTTAAACATCCCATTAAGGAACACCGGCATAGCAAAAAAAAAAAACGGAAAAATAGAGGGGTTCAACATAAGTTTCTAAAGGCTTTTCAAAAATTTGTAAGTTTTTTTATAACATTCTATATTTCAAATCAAATGTTTTCAAATGGTGATGACTTTTCTGCTAAATTAAAACTAATATGACAATCAATAAAATACTACTTTACTCAAAATATGTTTTTTACCACCTTCACCTATTTTTCCGTCCGATAGAAAATTTTTACACTAATTTTGAAAACAAGCGACTTAGACTAGTCGCTTTAAAATGAATTTATAGAAAAAAACTTGAAAACAAATATGTAAATTATGTGTAAGTAATATCATATTTTCCACAAATCATCAGTAATTCATAGATCCACTTTCCTTAAAGATAATAGCAGTGGCATATACTTATATTGTTAATATTCATATATTACTGTACAGAGCTGTCCATTTAGACATTGGAATACACTTAAAAAATTACAATTTTAAAATAAAATAAAATTGCGCTACTTTTTCCATTTTTCACTTAAAGTTTTAAGCAAACAAAGACCGATCTTATAAAACTTACATTTATGCGATATTACGTCTTAAAGACCATAGTAATTAAAGTGTTTTTGTTTCTTGTAGGGTGATCCGTCTAGAGGTATTTTTTCAGAACAACAAAAAATATAAAAATTCAAATCAAGTGTGGAATCTTTATTGGTAATTTGAAAGGACATTTTATGCCATTTATTTTTTGAATATAATTTCCTTCAAATGTTGGCCGCAACTACGCCTCAGGGTTTCCACTCTGAGGCTACAATTTTGGATGACTCGTTCGAGCATTTCGACCGGTATGACTTTAATGACACGCGTAATGTTGGCTTCCAAAAGATGAATCGTAGCTGGTTTGTCAGCATAGACTTTGGACTTCACGTGACCCCAAAGAAAAATGTCTAGGCGGCCAACTCACCTGTCCAAAACGTGAAATTAGCTGCTTTTCGAAATGACCTCTCAATAGATCCATTGTTAGAGCAGCTGTATGGCAAGTGGCACCGTCCTGTTGAAACCATGTGTCGTCAAGATTACGGGCTTCGATTTCAGGTAGCATAAAGATCAATATCATGGCGCGATAGCGAGCACCATTCACGGTTACGTACCGGCCATCATCATTCTTTTTGGAAAAAATATGCACCGATGATTCCACCAGCTTACAAACCGCACCAAATCGGGGTTTTCTCTGGGTATAATGACACCTCTTGAACCTTTTCTTGTTGCTCTTCAGCCGAAATGCGGCAATTTTGTTTATTGGCTTTGCCGTTGAGCCAGAAATGGGCCTCATCACTGAACAAAATGTTGGCCGAAAACAGCGGATCTTCCCGTTTCTCACCGAACGCTCATTTCCATAATACAGTTGTCAACATTTAAAGGTAATCATTTTAAAAAAATAAATGCCATAAAATGTCCTTTCAAATTACCAATAAAGATTCCACACTTGATTTGAATTTTTATATTTTTTTCTGAGAAAATACCTCACCCTATATAACGAATGTAAATGTCAATCTAATACATTATTCTTGTATAGAAGCGAAATCCATTAGATTTTATACTCATTGGCTTTCGTTTGTAAATTTTCATACAAAATGTAATAGATTTCGACGCGAAATTGGGGATCTCATTTATATTTAATATTTCTTTTTAAAATTTAATTTAATCACTTTTAAGTAAAAATGTTGTTCGTTACTTACTTATTTCCCTTAATATCCTATTCAGAAACAAACAAAGAATTTCTCTAAAATCAGTGAATTGTGCCCGACATATTTCTAACCAGGGCCTTAGGTTTATTGCATTTTCCAAATAGCTAATGTATTTAATAGAGATGTTCTTACCTGAATTTGAACCCGCGTTTACATGTGTGATAATCGTACACACTAACTATCACAACATGGCGGTACAAATACTCTCTTTCATATAAAACAAAAATACTTTACGAAAAAATGTTGTTCGTATATGCGTATGCGTTTCTTGTTTTTTTTATCCAATTTTATTTTTATGTTAAAAGTTAAATAATTATCGGATATTTAAATAGTTTTATAAGCACGGTCCAATCATTTAAATAACTCTCGTTTTATTTAAACTCCGACATATGTTCCCTGGAACAATGGAATAGAATCTTCATTCATGATGACATAGTAGAAGGGATGGTCGGCGTTAAACGACATGGGGATTGAGTATTCCATTGCTGCAATACCTGTAATTATTTTTATTGAAAATGTTAATGTTGCATAATTATGTGAACCTGATTTTTAATTAGTGCCATAAAGCGCTCGTACAACAAGCAATAACCTCCTCGAGATCAAACCATATACGAGCGAAATTCAGCGGATTGCGGTTAACAATTAGTAACGTTAGTTAATAAGCGCAATTAAGGCGCATTTTTGGGATTTTTTAGCGACACGATAACATTAAATTATTTCAAACCAACGGTACATTAAATCATAATATTCGAAAATTATGAGTAAAATGTTCTCGAAGAAATATTAAAAATTATTCGGAAGCGTCTCGGAAAAAGATAGAGATGCGGTGAACCTAATAACTCGTTGTTGGATCATCATCATCGAAATTTCTAAGAATTATGTAGTAAGTGCAGTTTAATAAAAAACGATGCCGTCGTCTTCAGAATGGCTCGAGAATTATGGTTATAATAATGTATAGGGGCGCTCTAGTTCAAGGGTCCCTCAGGTCCTTAAAAATAATACCGTCCACTTCCATTGTAGTACGGGTTCTCAAACGAAAGAAAACTGCTTAAACGAAAGGAAACTGCTCAAACGAAAGGAAACTGCTTATGATACCCTTAGCACACAAAAAACAATCGCATACTTAGAGAATAAGTTATTTTACAAGTATTTTAAGCTTGCAAAATTGAAGTAGTTCGATTGTAAACCTATTTAGAGTAGCTCATTTTCTTAAATAAAATTAAGCTTTCTAAAGAGGGTTGTCACGGACCCAAAATCATGATAAAAGCAGTGTGCAGCGACGAAAATCAATGTCACTTTGCCATTTTGTTAAAAACTTGTCTTTTATTCAAATATAGATGCAAGAGGTCTTGAGCTGGTTAATCCCTCACGTAAAAAAGAAGTACGGTTGGGATAACAATATTCGAAGAGCATCATACTATTGTTGAGTATATGGTTGTGGTACAACAATATTATGATCCTCACAACAATAGTACGATAACAATAGTATGATTCACACATAACCATACTATGATCCCCGCAACCATAGTATAATTCACACTCAACCATACTATGATCTCCACAACAATATTATGATCCTCACAACCATAGTATGTTTCACATACAACCATAGTATGATCCTCACAACCATAGTATGATTAACGCGCAACCATATTATGATCCCTACAACCATAGTATGATCACACACAATTATACAATGATCTCCAAAATTATTTATTTAAGTTGTCAACGATAGATTTAAATTATGAAAATTATTGGAAAATACATCAAATTCAAAATAATAGAAGTGGTTAATTTAACAGGAGAAAAAAATAGTTTGAAAAAAACGTAAGCGTTTTTATTAAAAATATTTTAGGTAAACAAAGCCAAAACAGTTTGTTCGAAAAATTTAATTTCCATATGTGACAGAGCATAGAGAAAGGGACCTAAGGGTAAAAAAATCGATTATCTTTTTTTTTTCTTTTTTTTTGATGTGGACAACATCTGAGCATCGAATGAGACCGATCCCATGCCCCAAAAGTGTTCCCTCCCAGAGATATGCGAATTTTATAAAAGTGAAGTCGACGATTCTAAGCGCAAATAGAAAGGGACCTAATCTTTAAAATGGCTCTCCTGAACAAAACTTTTCATCAACTTTTCACTTTTTTTTTGATATGGACAACATCTGAGCATCGAATGAGACCGATCCCATGCCCCAAAAGTGTTCCCTCCCAGAGATATGCGAATTTTATAAAAGTGAAGTCGACGATTCTAAGCGCAAATAGAAAGGGACCTAATCTTTAAAATGGCTCTCCTGAACAAAACTTTTCATCAACTTTTCACTTTTTTTTTTTGATGTGGACAACATCTGAGCATCGAATGAGAACGATCCCATGCCCCAAAAGTGTTCCCTCCCAGAGATATGCGAATTTTATATAAGTGAAGTCGACGATTCTAAGCGCAAATAGAAAGGGACCTAATCTTTAAAATAGCTCTCCTGAACAAAACTATTTTTTAACCTTAGGTCCCTCCCTTTCTATTTTGCGCGTCACATATAAATTTCCATGTAACAAAAACCTTGTTCTAAAAAGCATTTTCAAATGAAGAATAATTACAATCATACAGTATGATTGCCGTCATCATATTATTGTTAACATAAAACTCAAAAAACAATACTTTTGTCGCACCAACCAGATTTATATTGTTGTTACAACCATATTTTCATTTTTAAATTTAACAATAATACTATTGTTACATTTCAACAACATTAATATTTCGGCAATTTAATTCAATAAACAATAAAATTAAATTCAATAAACAATACTATGGTTGCGACGAACATACTTTTATTACGGAGAACATATTATTATTGTCGTGACCATATACTTATAGAAACCATATTTTTTCTCTGGGTGCTGTTCAATGTGTTTGATTAAAATCTTAAAAATAAATTTTGTTTTCAGAGATAAACCGGCTCTCGAAACCTCTTGCACCTAAATTTTAATATAAAAAAATGACATTGAATTTCGTGGCTGCACACTATTTTTATCGCGATGTCGGGTCGATGACGACCATCATCAAAAAACTTCGCAGCAATTGTTGAAAGAAAGACTGAACTCTTTAATACCAGGTTTTCATCAAACGTATGAGAATTACTTTTGTAAATCTCACTTTTCAAGTTTTCTTCAAGCACCCATTTTAAGAATTTTACATAAATTTCGTGGACAGCGATCAATATCAGAAGGCTTTTAAGTCCCTAGATAACGACTGTTCATAGCTGAAATACTTCGATCCCGGGCGAAGGCTGTCTCTTCAGACAAAGTTTCAGTTAGCATATCATTTTCAAGGCCAGAGCGCCCTGTTCATTATTTTTCGCCTGCCCTATTATGGAGGGGGTGGCATATTTTTTTCGTGTCTAGTAACATAAACTAGGACACTGCACGCAGAGAAAAGATATGGTTACACTATAGTTACCACAACAATAGTATGTTCTCTACAATAAAAGAATGTTCGTCGCAACTGTAGTATTGTTTTATGAATTTCATTTTGACAACAGTATGATTGTGACAATATTGCTATTGTTGAAATGTAACAATAGTATTATTGCCAAAGCTATAATTGAAAATGTGGTTGTAGCAACCATATAAAAATGGTTGGTTCTACAAAAGTATTGTTGTTTTAAATTTACGTTAACAAAAATATGATTACGACAATCATACAGTACTATGAACATAACAAAACAGGTTTTATAAAGCATACTTGTATGTGTGTGCGTATGTTTTTTTCATATACAAAAAAACACATACACACGATACAGTGAATGGTTCTTGTCCATTAAAAAAACTACAACAATCGTAAGGAAGTTCGAGGGATTTTTATTGTCTTTACTTTGTTCGGTGAAATACTCTAATACCGACTGGTTCTCGTTTATTTAAAATCTGAATGCACTTAAGAATATAGCCATTGATCATGGTTTAATCACATTCGTTTCTTGGGGTCTAGTAGCATTTACCCCTGCTTGGAACTAAAAGTGTTTTCAACTGCCGTTGGAATATATATTTTTGTTTCTTGAATTAAATGTTTAATAAAAACATGGCCTTAATTCTGGCTATTAAATTATTGTAATGCAATTTAATATATCCTGCTTGATACAAATCTCTATTTTTGAATAACAACATTACCCAATCCCAATAAAAAATTTTGGGGATCCTTATATGTTGAGTGAATCTTACTATGGATGTAGGGATAATAGCATGGTTGTGTGTGAATCATACTATGGTTGTGAAGATCATACTATGGTTGTATGAGAAACGTACTATGGTTGTGAGAATCATAATATGGTTGTGGAGATAATAGTATGGTTATGTGTGAATCATACAATTGTTGTGAGGATCATAGTATGGTTGTGGAGATCATAGTATGGTTGAGTGTGAATCATACTATGGTTGTGGTGATCATAGTATGGTTATGTGTGAATTATACTATTGTTGTGAGGATCATAATATTGATGTGCCATAACCATATACCCAACAATAGTATGATTCTCTACCAATATTGTCACTCAACCATACTTTTTTTCTGCGTGTGGAAATACGCGTGTGATGCACGAAGAGCCTCTCAAAGCTACTGTGTGATGCCGCATTCACGCGGGAGGAGCGATTAGGCAGTATTTTTTGATGCAAAAAGGGGATAATTGTCGGACAATCATAATAGGCGATCAACAGCTAATATTGACATATGTGTATTCAAATTAAAGCTAGTTTTGTTACAAATCCAAATTTTGTCGAACGCAAATATGCGATCAATAGCTAATATTGACATATGTGTATTCAAATTAAAGCTAGTTTTGTTACAAATCCAAATTTTGTCGAACGCAAATTAAGGGTCGAACGCATGTGCCGAAAAGGCTTAAAATCGTCATAATGCCTAAAAATGTATTATAATATTTATAGATGTTGTGTCTGTTTCAAAAGTCCAGTGATATTAAACCTCCCCCAGCCAATTTGTAAAACCCGTTTTAAGTGTTTGTATTAAATATTAGGAGCGCTTTTTTTAATAGCTAACAATTTTGTTAGTTTGGTGATGAATAAAACGCCTTTTCCGCTAAGTCATTTTGAAGTTTTTTTTTAATTTGGCAATACTTAAGTATACTCGTATCTGCCAAATTGCTAATTGTAAACAAGCCAATTGAGAGGTTTTATTTAAAAAAATAACATTGAAAATGTATTGTAATTTATATAAGCGTACCAATGTTTTATCCATGGTAAAACATTTCAGCTAGATGTTTTGTAGGTGTTTGCAAGCAAAGCTTTTAGTCATTTACAAACTTGAAATGACATTTGAGTTTAAAAGTTCTTTGAACATTTTCACTAGAACTTTGACAACTTCTTTGTATACTACAAAACAATTTGCCTGTTGTTCTTGTATTGCTGTTATTGTAGTAGCTGGTGCCACTACCTGTATTATTGTACCATGGTATGTATAATCCATAGACTAAAAAGATTTTTTAAAATACAAAACGGATATGCAATTCAGTCATATATTTAAGATCTGCACATTATCTTCTTCAGATGACGAATAAGAAAAATTCGAAATATATAAATTTCCAGAAAACATTAAAAATTTACATATGTGACAGCGCATAGAGAAAGGAACCTAAGGGTAAAAAAATAAATTTTCACTTTTTTTTTGATGTGGACAACATCTGAGCATCGAATGAGACCGATCCCATGCCCCAAAAGTGTTCCCTCACAGAGATATGCGCGTTTTATGAAAGTGATGGTACACCAAAGATACACGTATTTAAATCTTTAAAATGGCTCTCCTGAACATAACTGGTTTTTACCCTTAGGTCCCTTTCTATTTTGCGCGCCACATATATAAAAACTGATTTGTCAACGCTGCCTATTGACATCTACAAAAACTTTACAAAACCAAACGGCTCCAAGCGGAGATAAAAACCCGCTTATTAAGCGAAAAAGGAAAAAATCTTTTTGTATGAGTTTTTTGCGGATTTTTAAGCTTGTCAAATAAAAAAGGTTAATTTTTTCAGTTCGGGGTGTAAACTCGAATTTATACATTTTATCAAAGCAAAGACAGTGATAATATCAGAAGCGGGTTACAGTTATTGTCTTTAGCTTAGGCCTGTCCACTGCCGAAATCCTTAAAGGCTAAGGATAAACATGACATCCATCTGTGGGTCAATTTCTCGGAGAAAAATTTTATTTTGGCTTTTTGTCGATATCGCTACTACGCCGATCCAAAAAATAGTTAAGACATTTTTGCTGTGAGAAATCTTTTAATACTGCATCCGTGGACCACCTTTACAGACATTTTGGCATATAATGGAAGCCGAACGATTTAAATTGAATTCCACTTGGTAAAAGGTGGGCCATTTAAAATGTTAAACATAAATCGGCTGTAAAGAAAAAGTGCTAATTTTTTTTTTCAAATTTCTGATTTAATTGGAAAGTTTGAACTTTTTCATCTATTAATGAAACACCTATCAGCCGAAATTGTAATATCATTTGGCCGCCTCGGAGCTAAGATTTAAGCACTTTAGATTATTTTTTGTGTAGAGCCATTAAGGATAAATGTTACGCAAAGCATCCAGAGACAATTGAAGAGTTAAACATGAAATCGAAGTTGGCATTGAAGAGATTCAACTCGAAACAATCGAAAATGTACTAAAAAATTGGGTTGATCGGATAAGGTACTGCCGAGCGAGTTGTGGTAGTCTTATGAATGATATTGTGTTCCATTATTAAATGACAAAGTTCAGCTCTTCCAATAAAACCAAAAATTTAAAAAAAATTATCAGTACTTTTTTTAACAGACGATTCAAATTTAAAATTTTAAATGGCTCATCCTGCATTTTAATTTTGAATAAATCGTCATATATTTTGATTGATTTTATTTCTAATGCGGTAAATGAATGTAAAAAACAATTAAGTTTTTCGCACCATATTGAAAAAAACATATGAGATCTCAACTTGAATGCAAAAGATGTCGATCGATTTCAAACACAACGCGGATTGAGTCACTTTTGAAAGCACCTCACGTTAATGCACTTTATGGTACTCTCCCTTTCTCATAATGTTTATGGACTTTATGAATTGATGCTATAAAAATTTACTACACATACCTGTGACAGCACCAGCTTCAGTGCCTACTTCATTGACATCAATGAACGCTTTATGGATTACAGTGTCAACGGCTAAAAGTTCGGAAGATTTCACCATTTTGCTAAAGTCAGCATCGGCAAACATTTTGTTCATACCCATCTGGAAGGGAAAAATACATAAAATATTTTAAAAGGATATACTTTTCTCGATTGAAAAAACCTGCAGGCCGTTTCGATATTGAAACTGGGAAGTAAAAACATTTAAGTAAATATTAGTACACTTTATAATGGGGTTTCCAATATGGACATAACAATTTCGTATCTTTATCTCAACACACCCTAAAACATTTTTATTGATCTTTCAGTGGCAAAACGTTAGTCGAAGTCAACATTTTCATTCTGGTAAAGTTCACTTACGAGCAACGTTTGGAAGTCATTAAAAATAACTACCGAATTTCTGAGTCGGTGGTCGCAACTTTTAGAGCGTTTACTCCAATTTGTATCATTTTCAGCGATGAATCTCATTTCTGGTTTGGCAAAAAACAAGATATGCGTAATGGGACAGAAACTAACCCACGTGTGCTTCAGGAGACAAAATCCGTAAAAAAGTTACTGTCTGATGTGGTTTTCGTGCCGGAGGTGTGATTGAGCCGTAATTTTACGACGATGAAAACAATCGTCATGTTACCGACAATTGAGAGCGTTATCATGTCATGTTAGAAAATTATTTTTGGCCAGAATTGGATGAGCTTGACATCGCCGATATGTGGTTTCAACAAGACGTTGCGTGGAAACGTATGTCAAGCGTTACAATCGTTAAACGCGTTACAATCGATTTACTGAACGGAAAATTCGGTGAACGTGTTATCTCGAGAAATGCTCCGGTCGAATGGCCACCTCGTTCATGCGATTCAACGCCATTGGATTTTTTTTATGGGGCCATAACTTGAAATGAGCTCAGAGACAACATCCGACGCGAAATTGCCAACGTTCCGGTCGACATGTGTGCAGGAGTGGTGGAAAATTGGGTCTAAAGAAAAGAACGCTGTACACGGGCACGTGGTGGTCATAGGACAGAAATCGAATTTCATTCTTAAAACCTGGAGAACTTTAAGCTCTCTTTATTAAATATTCTGTGTTTTATCTTCCTCCGAAACGGCTGTACCGATTTTTACCAAATTTTATACGCATATTCAGTAGGTCTGAGAATCGCCTACTATCTATTTTTCATGCCCCTAAGTGATAAGGGGTATGAACCTTAACACCTTTACATTTTTTTTTTTAATTTTTGGACAACATTTTTTGTTTTTATTTTTCTATAATGTGGCTTAAAAAATACATTCATCTCCGGCGATTTTCATCAAACGCTTTCTGTCATTCCGAAATCTTCTGCTGCCGATAAACTTATTTCATGCCTGAAATCGTCTTCTTTGTGGCGCCAAGTCAAGAAGTTGAAATTGACCCTAAACATGACAGCTGCGGTGCAGAACGACTCTTGAATTCTCAAGACAACTGCTAGCGCTTGGCAATGGCCAAATTCCTGCTGATCTTTCCACTGTATTGATATCGTTTCCACAAAATTTTTTCAAGTTCACATCGTCGAAAGAAAACATCTCGATTGCATTATCGAACGGGCAATAAAAGCAGCGTGAAGCGACAAACTATCCGACGGAATTTCAGAATTTTTAAACTCGATTATTGTGCCGGGAGTTCCGTCGCATAATTTACAACTGAAGGGTGGATCGATCAAAATCATGTTGTGATATCTGAATCATCCGACATTGTGCAACGCCACGCATTTGTCTGCCAGGAAACTGATGAACAATGTTATTCAAGCGACGATCATCAAGGGCAAATTCAAAGGAGAGGAAGTCCTTACCGCACGAATTTCGATTATTCCAACAGATCTTCAATTTTAATTCAAGCGCATTCAGTTCCCCGTTCAATTGGCTTTTGCAATGGCAATCAATAAGTCAAGTCGCAAGTTAATCGTTGGAAGTCTGTGGGATTAATTTCGAATTTCCCTGTTTTTTTTCACGGTCAGATGTACGTTGCCTGTTCGCGTGTTGGAAAACCGTGTTTGTTGTTTATTTTTGCGCCGGAAAAAAAAATCAAAAAACAATGTTTTTCATAAAGCTCTCTACTGATTTCGATTCCATTCAAATAAATCGCATTGAAATTTGAACTATCTATGTTAAATTATCACTCTGGAGTTTATCTGAAAGTGTTAAATTGAGGCGAGTCGAAGTTATCCTAGTTGATATATAAAATTGTTATGTCCTTAATGAAAAACCCGTAGAAATAGAATCGCATTTGTTCAACAATAGATTACACTGTTCTACAACAAAATCGGATAAGAATCGCCGAAGTTTTATGCAATTTTGTGAAAAAAAAGGCAGACAAATTTAATTTTCACGATTTCGGATTCACGAGATCATTTTACTTAATCAGTTGGTTCTGTCTAAAGGAGGGCTCAAAAGTTATTTTTGCAGAACAGTGTTATTAAGTCAAGATATTCAAAAATTTTATTTTAGCAAGAAAATGACTCACAGTGATGATCTCTATCCACTGTTAAAATCATACATCGACATCTCCACTATTTTATCAATGCTTTAGAGTTCTTCAAAGACTAAAACAAACCTGAAACCTCAACGGACATTTTAAAAGTTTTGAGTTGATTCCCCTTTGTTGAATATGATGCGTTTTTTAAGAAATCATTTTTAACAGACATTAATTATAATGAAAAACATCCCGATTTAAAACAAAGACATCCTTAATTACATATATAAAAAAAATTATTACCTTTTGAAGTACGTCGTTTAGCTCTATTTCTAATTCAGCCTTAAATTTGGGTATTCTTATTTCTACACTTCTCTCATTAAACTTTTCTTGGGTTAACGCTTGCAATTTAACATTTCTTAACTTTTCCTCCAAAGCTGCCAATCCATTGCGGGAGTTGGGTAAAAATATCACCATAGAAACATCAGAGTTCTTATAGGGCAAACGCACTGCTTTGGCATCCAAATCCTTGTACAATGCAAAATCTACAAAACCCGTTCTCCACATCATTTGAACTTTTACAGCGTTGGTTTCGTCGGTATAGAAATCGCGTTCTTTAGTCATTTCTTGAAAGAATGGCTCTTCCCAATTGCCTTTAAAGTGAATGGCACTAAGCAGGAATAGACGTGTATCACCGGTCAACATACCGGGTTTTATAAGATCCTTAATGACATTATTGGTTTTCGATGCAACCCAATTGTTGATGGCAGCATCTGCTTTGGTGCTACCGAATTCGACGTTTTCGGCCGACGAGAAGAATTTTTCGGACAAAATTTCATTGTATTTGTCTTGTAGTTCGTAGCCTTGCTTCAGGTAGACTTTGTTGGCGATACTCAAAATGTTGCTGTTCTCATACTTGGCCAGCAGTGAATGGTAGTTATCGGCTACACTTTCTGCAGACTGACCGGTGAAACTTAGTCCTTGGTCCATTTCTATAGCAGTTTGACCGCCGGCAGCCATACGTACCATGGCCAAGCATGTTTGAATAGAAAAGGGTGAGTAGATAATGTTGTGGCCTCCATTCGATTCGTACATTTTTGTGAACAAATTTTGACTAAAATTGTCCAAACTGGAATGGAACTTTGCTTCATTGGTAGGAGCTGCCGAAGAATTCGTTAGAAGTAGTATGGCAAATATGCCAAGAATGGCTGATATATTAACTGAAAGTATACGGAATGATATGGTTTTGCATTAAAAACTGAACAAAACCTAAAAAAAGAAGCACAAGTAAAATAATGAGTGATCCATCTATAGGTATTTTTTCCGAACAAAAAAAATATAAAAATTCAAATCAAGTGTGGAATCTTTATTGGTAATTTGAAAGGACATTTTATAGCATTTATTTTTTGAAAAAAGTTACCTTCTATTGTTGGCAACTATATTATGGAAATGGGCGTTCGGTGAGAAACGGAAAGATCCGCTGTTTTCGAAAAAAAAAATGTTCAGTGATGAGGTCCATTTCTGGCTCAACGGCAAAGTCAATAAACAAAATTGCCGCATTTGGGCTGAAGAGCAACAAGAAGAGGTTCAAGAGGTACCATTATACCCAGAGAAAACCACGGTTTGGCGCGGTTTATGAGCTGGTGGAATCATCGGTGCATATTTTTTCAAAAGCTATGATGGACGGAACGTAACCGTGAATGGTGCTCGCTATCGCGCCATGATATCGATCTTTATTCTACCTTAAATTGAAGCCCGTAATCTTGACGACACTTGGTTTCAATAGGACGGTGCCACTTGGCATACAGCTGCTCAAACAATGGATCTAATGAGAGATCATTTCGAAAAGCAGCTAATTTCACGTTTTAGACAGATGAGCTGGCCGCCTAGATCGGGTGATATCACACCTTTAGACCTTTTTCTTTGGGGTTACGTAAAGTCCAAAGTCTATGCTGACAAACCAGCTACGATTTAGGTTTTGGAAGCCAACATTACGCGTATGATTAAAGCCTCGAAATGCTCGAACAAGTCATCCAAAATTGGACCCCCGAAATGGAAACCCTGAGGCGTAGTTGCGGTTAACATTTAAAGGAAATTATATTCAAAAAATAAATGCCACGAAATGTCCTTTCAAAATCCCTATAAAGAAAGATTCCACACTTAATTTGAATTTTTATATTTTTTGTGTTACCTCTAGATGGATCACCCTATATATGTAGCTGCCAATAAAAGAAATATGATTATGTGTCTTGTTCGAACTACAGTGGGGAGAGATTTAAGAAACCGGTTATTTGACACAAAAAAACGGATTATTCAAAGACTGGAAAATGGAAATTTCAATAGTTTCGATAGTTTTTTCTTTCTTAAGAAACCGAACCGCCAGTTTGTAAAAAACCAAACTCATCACCCTATGTATCACCTAAACTAATGACTTGACTAATTTTAATCAGCAAAATTCTTGAAATAATAACTAGTAAAGGAGAACGAAATATTGTTTCTTTTCTTTCTTTTATTTGCTTGCAGTTTTTTTACGGAGCTCGGAAACGCTTTTTAAAGACAAAAATAAGTATTTAATTCTGTTAATATTTCTAGCATTAAAGTATTTATCTATGACCATAATCTTTAAAGACACGCAGCTGGTTTTTTTGTAGAAAACATCTCGCAAACCGACGAATGCAACTTTTCACTTACCTTGAGATCCCATTTCAACTGCTGTGTAAATAAACACTCTTCTATTGGACTTGTGATGTATCCGCAAGACACTTTGTCAAACTGCCTACCTTCTCGAAAATGGTGTGTTTTTATAAGCCGACATTTCAAGCAGCGAGAAAAGCTTTCGTTTGTCTAATCAGTGATTTGCTGAATAGAAATGAAATGGAATGAATATTTTTAGATTATTTAGGTCAGTCTCGGTCAGCTGCAAAGGTTGCAACAAAGTTTAGATCTAATGGTGACAAAGATTTTTGGTGTGAATAAAAAACTTGAATTTTACCAGGAATGCATGCATACATAAAGTAAATACGCATAAAAGCGGTGCCGTTTACTATCTTACAAAAAAAACTGGACGAACACAAAAATATCACATATATTTTTGCTTAGGAGGCACTTGAGATTCGCATTTTAACGGACAATTATAAAGGGTGGTCCAACTAAAACGCACGCTGTTAATTGCAAATAAAACAAAAAGTTTTCAAAAAATTATCTAAATCGCTCATGTGCTGTGCCAAGAGTTTTTGAAACCGCACATTATTTATGTTCGCAAATTATGTAAAAGGGTGTGCTACATTCCGAGAGAAACCACACATATCAAAATTCGCGGAAATGTGAATTTTCTAAAAAGCAATATTTTTTCTAACATAAAAAATGTGCGTCGCAATTTCCAGGCACAGACGATAATCAACGCTTGAAGGAATTGGTTTTTATTTTGTAAAATTTTCTAAATTAAAAGCTATTGTGAACAATGTTTTTACAAATGTGATCTTACAACATATTAAACTTTAAAGTTGAAATATTTATTTTAAAACGGGCGATCAATTTAGAGGTATTTTTTTTAATAGCGTTTTTCACAGACTACGTGGAGTTGTGTTAAATTTTATCTTTTTCTGTATTGTTTGCCATTTTATCACGGAAAGACGTGGCACCGCGAAAATCACGGTTTGGGCAGTCGATGGGATGGTGGAGAAATCAGCGGTCCATATTTTTTAAATTTGTAACGGTTTATAAATCTAAAGGTATTTTTTTAATAGGTTTATTTTTTACAGATTACGCGTGAGTTGAGTTATACTTTTTTTTTCTTTCAGAATTGTTTGCAGTTTTATCATGGAAAGACATACACCATGAAGACCACGCTTTAGTGCTGTTTGTGGGCTGGTGAAATCATCGGTCCATATTTTTTCAAAAATGTAATGTGCGGACCGAACCATCAATGGTACTTGTTATGGCGCCATGATATGGGACTTTTTTCTACCTGAAATTGAAGCCCGTAATCGTGACAACATTTGGTTTCAACAGGACGGTGTCAGTTGCCATACAGCTATTCAAACAATGTATCTATTGAGAGGTCATTTCGAAGAGCAGCTAATTTCACATTTTGAACTGGTGAGTTGGCCGCCTAGATCTTTGGGGCTACGTAAAGTCCAAAGTCTATGCTGACGGTAGCGAACACAGTAACTGCCTGACCGGCCTCATTTTGGTAAAAAAAAAGGCCCGATGATGCCGCCAGCCCATAAACCGCACCAAACAGTCACTCTTTGTGGGTGCATTGCTTTTTCGACAATCACTCTTGGATTTTGAAATTCCGCCCAAATGTGGCAATTCTGCTTATTGACGAATCTACTGAGGTGAAAATGTGCCTCATCACTGAAGATGATTTTCTTCGAAAATTGATCATCCACTGTTGCCATTTCTTGCCACCAAGCCTGAATAACTTTAACGCATTGCTCCCTTGTGTATTTTTCGATGGTTCACATTGAGTTAGTCTGAATTTAAGAAATATCAAATTAAATGCAGAAAAAACTTGACGTTTAGGTATGGTTCACATTTAACATCGGCCCTGAAAATTTAACCACCCTTTAGATGGATCTATGACAATCGTGTGTGAAAATATCATTACGAATTTTAACTAATTTATAAGTAAAATAATCAGGAAACCAATGACATAGAAACCAATGTTGTCACTATTGGTTTTGAAAACGATAAGAAAAAATGCTTTGGTGTCATGAAAATCAATGTTATCGGTTTTATCAGCAACAACTGATTCGAACATTGGTTTTTTTACATTCGAAATGGACAAAACCAACTTGGTTTCATGACACAAAATGAAGCCAACATTAGCAAAACGGCAATTAGCAAAAACGACAATTAGCAAAACCGACATGGTTTCTATGAGAGCCCTGACTTTCATAAAGGTATTTTTTATATATGTGACAGCGCATAGAGAAAGAGACCTAAGGGTAAAAAAAATCAATTTTCTTTTTTTTTATGTGGACAACATCTGAGCTTCGAATGAGACCGATCCCATGCCCCAAAAGTGTTCCCTCCCAGAGATATGCGCGTTTTATGAAAGTGAAGTCGACGATTCTAAGCGCAAATAGAAAGGGACCTCCTCCCATCTTTAAAATGGCTCTCCTGAAAAAAACTGGTTTTTAACCTTAGGTCCCTTTCTATTTTGCGCGTCACATATGGACATTTTCACCGAGACGAAAAAATCAACGTGCATAAAAATAAGTTCTATCAGGCATGTCACAGAACACAACTCCGATCGAAAGTGGTTTCAATTCCGTATTTTGCTTCTTCAGAAAACTAATTCCGAAAGATTTGGTCGGAATGAAACCACTTTTGATTGTGTAATCGGAATTGATATTTTTAGTTCCATAAACACAAAAAACTTTGATAAAAGCACTTTTTCTGAATAAAGATTATTGTAAAATTTAATTACGGTTAATTTTTGCTTAGTTAACATTTATTTTAATAAGTCTTTTATATTTCCAATAGCACTAAGCCAACAATACAAGCCAAATAATTGCCTTGAGCGAAAAAACGTTGGAAAATTAATTTGTTGTTTGTGATTGTGTTTATTTGTATTGTTTGTGATCTTCTTTTTTGTGTCGTGTAATATTCTGGCTGGCGAAAATAAAACAAATACGAAATGTGAGTATTTTATAAGTATGTTCCCAATATTTTCATTTACGAATAAAGCTCAAGATAAAATTTTTGCGAGTTCATGGAGTGCCACAATGATATAGGCAAAGGATTCGTGAAGGGAGATCGTGTGGTTGAAGAAGCGCTTTGGATAGAATTAACAGAAAAATTGCATTTTTCTGGACCACCACGCAAAGATTGTCATGAATGGAAGAAAACCTGGACGGACTGGAAAACATACGTGAAGAAGAAACTGTGCCACAACAAAAACGACAATTGTAAAACAGGTGGTGCCCATATAACAAAAATGTATTGTCCGAGGTAGAGGAAGCTGTTGTTAGAGTCTCCGGAATGCAGAGAAGTGTAGTCGGCGTTGCTGGCTCCAAAAGATTTGCAGAAGCGGATCTGATCGCGTACATTTGTGAATCAGACAAAGAAAACGACGAAGATCTTGATTTTACTCCCTAAACATCTGACAGTGCTAGGGAAAAAGAAAATGATTTGGCAAGAAAGCGAAGTGTAACACCATCAGCTTCAAAGAGGCGTCTTGTCTTTCCCGCACACCATATCCTACTCCTAAGCGCAACAGACCACGTACTCCACATGTATCCATCCCGGAATTGAGCAGCCTTTTAGTAGTAATATTGTCCACCTTATGAAAGAACTGCGCGATTAAATGCGAAAACAAAATGAAAAATTAGATAGGCTGTGCAATATTTTGGAAGCCCATTATAAAGTAAAGCAGCTATTGTTAAACAATTTATTCTTAGCTCCGTTTGTTTTCTATGTTTCCTTAAAACATATGGTTTTTGTTTTCTTATATGCATAGAGTTGCCATAGCAAATAAGAATAACCAGGGTTTTTAAAATTTTCGGAATTACCTAAATCGATCGGATCTGAAGAGGGTAAAACAAAACCGACCGGAATGGTAAGTACGGAATTAAAATCATTCCGATCGAATAGTGTGACAGGCCTGTATATTTTAAAAAAATACTGTTTAATATTTAATGTCTTAGTGCTTATTAGCGAATAAAATACTCATCATTGCTTTTGACGGCTTCAACTTAAAATTATGCTTTAATACGTATATTTTGATGTTTTTATTAACATTTATTTTTAATTTTCTTTTTACATACGTAGATATGTTATGGCAACAAATTTTACTTTACTTATATATGCCTCTACAATATTAAACTACAACACTAACTTTTTTAAATGCTTTTTTTTATGCGTAATAAAAAATTAAAACTAAAAACAATCTTGCTGAAATTTATGTCCCGTTTGTGAAAGAAACAAATGTCTTTTAAAAAAGAACAATTGAAGACATTTCAGAAAATAACATTATCATGAAAGCTTTATTAATTAGACCAATATCATTAAACAAATTTTACTACCAAATAATGCGAGATAGTTCGTTGATTTTTATAATTTTTCCACATACTGTTAAAATGACTACCATTTTTGTCCCGTTCGCGATGTAACGTTTATCTAAGGTATTTGGATAACGTTGAAGTTATACAATTGGCGTTTTGCACTTAAATGTAGTTGTTCTGAAAAGCAAATAAGCCTTTAATATGAGTTTAAAAAATTGTTGTTTTAATACGTTTCTACTAACTTTAAAGAGTACGAGTGTCCTGTTCGAGACCCTGGAAATATCCATAAAACAAATGTTAATATTAATCATTCCAAGTGGGAATGCGATGTTGGAGGACTTAAGTAGGTTATTTTAATCTAACGAGTTTCATACTTGTTTGTGGCTGTAAATTTTTATAGAAATTTAACAAATTTTGATTTTGCTTGCATTTTCAATAAAATATGTTATTTCTTATTTATTTCCCTCAACATCCCATTGAGAAACAAATAGTTTTTTCTTAAGTTTTTTTTTTAATGTTAAAAGTCAAACAATTATAGTGTCGTAATTAGTATACAGTTTTGATAAATATTTTCTTATTTTAAATTATATTATTTTTCCAGACTGGCATATCATTTTAACACCTTTCTTTTTTTTTAAACTCCGACAAATGTTCCTTGTAATAATGGAATAGAATCGTCCGTCATGATGACATAGTAGAACGGATGGTCAGCGAAAAACGGCTTGTAGGCTGTTCGGAACAGTATATCTCCACCTAAAATTGTTTTTTAAAAAATATTAATGCAAAGTTATTGATGATTTTTTGTCTTAAATTTATAATGCGCTTGAAAACAATGGACAAGTCTACAAAAATGTGCAAATCATTATAGACAAATTTTTATTTTTGAATTTCGACGCAGGGATGCAAACCATTTCAAAATTTGTGTATGTTCGTTTCAGTGGTTCAGAGCAGGTCCGAAACAATGTTTCGGTTTTAAAAATTGTTTTTACATAGACTTGAAATGCGGTTCTGGTTCATAATTAATTCAAAAATCATTAGAAAAAATAACTTTTGATGTACTCATAATTTTTTTATTAAGACCAAAAATGGAATTATAACTTAGGCCTGTACCATGATACAATAAACAAGGTAGTCATTGATTCATAGACAAAAAAAGAGACATGGCTCGGTTCATAACCGGTTCGGTTTGCATCCCTGGTTCCACGTCCATTAATGTTGTAACTTCCAAAGTGACAAAAAAAGATGATGATTTTAAAAATAATTATTGAGTTTCTACTTAATAGTAATTGAACGGAAATAACCCAGCAAAAATTCAATGGAGGAAAGTATTTATTCTAAAGCATACACCTAGCTCAATAATAAGTAGTCTGTATGCGTGAGCGACTAAATTATGCGAAATTATTGAAACAAATAAAAATGCACTTCTGTGGGGATTTGAACATAGACACTTCAATTAGTAGACGCAGACACTAAGTAGAGCCTGCGGTCATACCAGATGATGACGTTTTTTGTTGCTTTTCTTTTTCGAAATGTCCGCCTTTTGCCTTTACACACACCTGGCCAATCGTCAATAGCTGCACGAACCTCGTCCATTGGAAAATTGGCCACAGCTCGAACCAAAGCAGTCATAAGAGATCCAATGTTGGGGTATCTTTTGTGACAAACCTTCTCCTCTAAAACCGTCCACAATTTGTAATCCAATGGGTTCAAATCTGGACTGTCTGAGGGCCATTCTTTAGAGGAAATAAACGCTGGCAAATTGTTTCGAAGCCATGCCTGAGACGTTTTAGCCTTATCGGCCGACGCAGAATCCTGCTGGAAAGTCCATGGCTGGTTTTGAAACAGTGAATTGTTAAGAGGCTTCACAACAGCTTCCAAAACGGTTTCTTGGTAAACTTTGGCCGATGTCTTGACTCCTTGTTCGCAGAAATGCAGATCAGTGACCCCATCGTAAGAGACACCCCACCAAACCATGTCTGAAGCTAAGTGATGACCCTTTTCCACCCTTGGAATCAGATCAGATGCTTCCTTAGATGACCGCGCATACACTCTATCATTTTGCTTGTTAAATTTTTACTGAACGGTAAACATTAGTTCATCGGTGAACAAAATTTTTCTGTGCAAGTTATCAGCGTGCTTCACCAAACGACGTTTGCATTTTTCAATCCTATTTTTTTTAAAGCTGCAGTCAATAAATGCCCCGTACGTCTTTTGAATGCCCCAAGTCCAAAGTCCTTTTTAATGATTCGACTCATGGACTTTTGCGTAATATTCATCTCAAGGGCCATGATTTTCTGTTTTAGGAACGGATTTCTGTGAATTCTTGATTTAACGGCTTTGATGACATGCGGTGTTCGAACAGAGCGTGGCTGGCCCGATCGGTGGCGGTCTTTTACATCTCCAGTCTCCTCAAACAGTTGTATGCATCGGTAGAGAACTAGTGGCCGGAACGTTTTGAAAATATCGTTTTTTTTTCATTTCACACTTGAAAAGCGCTCTTACTGCGATACGGTTCTCATTATCTGACCACTCCATGATGAAAGTTGAAACAATTTTAAAATCCCGTTACAGATTAACGCTATTGAGTTTAGCTTTCAAAACCCATATGACATTAACGGGGTATGTTCAGTTCTACTATTGAAATGGGTGTGTTCAATGTTGCAACAGTATTTATGTTCCTAATAAGTAGTAGTTTTAAATAGTATTTAAGAAAATATAATACAACGGCTTTTAGACTATTTTAGGACTGTTTCATTTGCGTCGCATACCTTGCAACAAAATTAGGAAGATACGACGGAAGCCATTTCTTAAAAAATACTTTTCTGGAATTTGTTTATTGGGAAGACATCACGTGTAACGATGGAGTTCTACACTTTGAGTTCTATATCAATGCCAGCTTTTGTTCTTAAGCGAACATACGCTGCAAAAAATCGATAAAAAGTCCACTTTACATACCTGTGATAGCAGCAGCTTCAGTGCCCACTTCATTGACATCAATGAACGCTTTATGAATTACTTTGCTAACATCCAAAGGTTTGGAAGATTTTAACATTTTGTGGAGGTCAGCGCCGGCAAACAATTTGTTCATACCCATCTGGAAGGAAAAAATATCAGTGGCAATGTGGATCTAGAGCTCGTTTTGGTCTGTTCAAAGCCGTTTGAAGAAAGCATATGTGACAGCGCAAAGAGAAAGGGAACTAAGGGTAAAAAAATCAATTTTCATTTTTTTTTTTTTTTTGATGTGGACAACATCTGAGCATCGAATGAGACCGATCCCATGCCCCAAAAGGGTTCCCTCCCAGAGATATGCGCGTTTTATGAAAGTGATGGTGATTTAAAATGGCTCTCCTGAACAAAACTGGTTTTTACCCTTAGGTCCTTTTCTATTTTGCGCTTCACATATACATGTTAATATGAATGTAGTAGATATTTTAAATTATATACGTATAGAAAGAGAATAACCTTCCGGGGTACTTATATATGACATCTTAATAGCTCCACGAACGTTACTATCACTATGATTTTAACAAGTTTTTTTTAATTCTGAACATTAGCCCACAATTACCTTCTGGAGTACGTCGTTTAGTGTTATTTCCAATTCTGCCTTAAATTTGGGTATTCTCATTTCCACATATTTCTTATGAAACTTTTCTTGGGTCAACGATTGCAATCCAACATTTCTTAACTTTTCTTCCAGAGTTGACAAACCATTGCGAGAGTTGGGTAAAAATATCACCATGGATACATCCGAATTCTTGTATGGCAAACGCACAGCTGCGGCATCCAAATCACCGTAATAGGCATACTCTAATCGATCTGATTTCAACATCATTTGAACTTTAACTGCGTTGGTTTCGTCGGTATAGAAATCGCGTTCTTCAGTATTTTCTTCATAAAATGGGTTTTCCCAATTGCCTTTAAAGTGAATGGCACTAAGAAGAAACAGAGCTGTGTCACCGCCCAAAGTACCCGGCTTGATGAGGTCCTTAATGGCATTATTGGTTTTCGTTGCAACCCAATTGTTGATGGCGGTATCTGCTTCGGTGCTACCGAAATCGACGTTTTCGGCCGATGAGAAGAACTTTTCGGATAAGATCTGATTGTATTTGTCTTTCAGTTCGTAGCCCTGCTTAACGTAGATTTTGTTGGCGACATTTAAGATGTTGCTGTTCTCATACTTGGCTAGCAGCGTTTGGTAGTTATCGGCCACACTCTCCGCAGATTGACCGGTAAAACTTAGTCCTTGGTCCATTTCGATAGCCGTTTCGCCGTCAGCAGCCATGCGTACCATGGCCAAACATGTCTGAATGGAGAAGGGCGAGTAGATGATGTTGTGTTCACCATTCGATTCGTATATTTTTGTGAACAAATTTTGACTGAAATTTTCCAAACCGGATTGAAACTGTGCTTCATTGGTGGGAGCTGCCGAGGACTTCGTAAAAAGTAGAATGGCGAAAATGCAAAGCATTGTAGAAATCGTAACTGAAAGGAAATAAAAGCAAAGAGTATTTTATTATTTTTGGAACTAATTACAATCCAAACGACGTTTCAAACGTCTATTTATAACAGGTGTTGCAGTTATAGTTTGAGTAAATTATTAAGTTTATAATCATGGTACCATAAACAAGGTAGTGTTATGCAGTCAGCTGATTTACAATTTAATCTCGTAAATTTATATTTTTAAATACGAAATTTGACAAAGACAATTCTTGAAGTTTGTAAAGCTAAATTTTTACATCAAACGTTCGCAATAGTCGTCAAACTTTAACAAACATTTATTTTTAGCATTTTCTTTCAAGTGACTTTGACAGTAAAGCCAAAAAGTAGTCACTAGTCCAAAAAAACAGTTCGCTGTTCTGTCAAAGTCGCTTGAACGAAAATGCCAAAAAATAATTTTTGTGAATCCTTATGAGCATTGTAAATGTTTGATATTGAAATTTAGCTTGACAAACTTTAAGAATTCTCTTTGCCAAATTTGAAAGTTGAAAATTTTGTATACCTTGTTTATTGTACCAAGCTTCAAACTTTATGATGTATTAAATGTCATTAACTTAATAGTGGTGTTTTAGGTAAAGCCTCCTTAACTTAGACTGGATAGCAAAACTG
This sequence comes from Hydrotaea diabolus, assembly GCA_963513945.1. Classification (NCBI taxonomy): domain Eukaryota; kingdom Metazoa; phylum Arthropoda; class Insecta; order Diptera; family Muscidae; genus Hydrotaea; species Hydrotaea diabolus. The sequence continues at coordinate 27,413,525 of OY740720.1, read as the reverse complement.
CAACCGTTTAGTCCAGAGGTGAGTTTTTGTAGAAAGTAATTTTTTGTAGCCATCTTAGTACATAGCCTGTATAACAAACATCAACCATCAAACGTCGAGGGAACTATTATAAGTATGTTATTAAAAAACATTATGATTTTTCATAAACATTATATCAAAATATATTAAATGCTCAGTATACAATAATTTTAATGATTCAAATTAACTGTTAAACAGATTTGAGATTATATAGGGTGGACCATTTAAAACATTAAATATGAATAGGCTGTAAAAAAAAGTAAGTAATTTTTTCAAATTTCATTTAATAAAATCATTTAATTATGGACCACAATATCATTCATAAGACTCAGTACCTCATCCGATACCGATGCTTTTACGCAAGCAAATCTTGCTGTATGTTACGTCATCGGATTACAAATTGGTGCACTTAAGCCATTTAAGGCAGACAGAAAATCCTACGTAAATATTAGGTGCAAACTTTTATTTCTAAAGAAAATGTATAATTAGATGATTGAGAATATTTCGAAGTTTTTGTAGCGATATATCCAAATCAAAAGGGCTTATTTTTAGGGCCCCTATACATAAACTCACTTACAGTGTTCGTTTGAGTGAACATTATTTATTTGTCTGTGACTATCAGATACCGATCTAAAGTGGTTACATTTTTTATCACGACACTAAGACTTAGTTAGAGGAGGTACTTTTCAAAACACTATTATTCCACTTTTGAAAAAAAAAAAAATTTATTTTTTTTGTTTGGTAGCATTGAATTGAATACTCTGCGAAAATAAAATGTTTCAAAATGTCAATAATTACACAAGGAAAATAATTGAAAAATGCATGATTTCATCAAAAGTAGATTATTCCACTTCAGAATGACATTATCCATTTCAAATATAAATTTTTGGAACAAAATATGATTAATCCAGAAGAAAAAATATTTTTTTTTTTAATTTCTTTAGATTAAAATGAACCTAATGTTGTTTTATTTCAACTTAATATATCTGATACCTAATCAGTTTCAGCAAAACAAGATTAATAAACAGTGGTTTGAATCAAAACATTTTAAATCATGCATTTATTCCAAATATAGAAGTGTTAACTTTTTAAATCATACACAAAACAATGACTAATCTTTACGCCTTTAATAATGCACCAAAATTTCGGGTTAAATATATAGGGGCATACCCAAGAAACTATTTTCTCAATTTGTGCAAAAACACAAAAAGTGGAATAATCATGTTTTGAAAAGTACCTCCTCAAGTAAGCAATGGCATACAAAAATCACATGCTTTCAAAAACTAACACATTTTCTGTGCTACATTCGTTTGAACGCATCAGCAAAAAAGGTATTATCAACTGAAAAATTGCAAGTAAACATATTGTTTTGGTAAGAAAATACTAATTAAAAATTAAGTATAAAATATTAAATATTAAACCAAAAAAAATTATGCCAAATTTTTCCAGAAATGGCCTTGGGTAAGCGTTTAAATGACTATGAACTGAATTTTATCGATTCCCTTAAAAAAGATGGCAGTCCAACAGTAAAATTGCGAAATTATTAAACCGTTGCGAATGTGTAATAAGAAATTATTTGCGAAAAGGCAAAAATATGGTATCAAATCTCCAAACAAAGGCAAATCAAAACTATCATTGAATCTGTTACCTCTAGAACAATGGCACGGTATTTAAAGTCTACACCATCCATAAGATGGACAAAATTACAAAATAAAACAAGCCTATTAAACGTCCATAAACTAAAACGGCTAGAGTTTGCCAAAATACATAGAGCTTGGATAATGTCATCTTTTCCGACGAGTTGCGAAGTTTAATTTAGATGGCCCAGACTGTTATAGCTGCTACTGGCACGATTTAAATAAAAACAATGTGGTTGGATCCAAGCGTTATTTTAGTGCCGGAAGTCTTATGGTGTGGGGTATCTTTTCGTATGAAAATAAGTTGCCGATTTGTTTCATATCAACAAAAATAAATTTAATATAATATAAAAATTATATTGAATTGATGTGGACGAAGAACTAATTTTTCAGCAAAGACGATGCCTTGATTCAAGCATCCAAGCAAACAAAAGCTTGGTTTTTGGACAAAACCATCAATGTATTACCATGGCCCGTTTGCAGTCCTCATTGCAATCCAATAAAAAACTTATGGGGCATTCTCACAGCTAAAGTTTAAGAGGGTGAAAGGCAGTTTTCACAAATCAACGATCTAAAATATACGATTAAGGTTGTTGGTCCGGCGTTAGCTTCACAACCATTCAAAATTTCATAGAATCGTTACTAAATATTATTTAAATATAAAAGTTGGCTTTAATTTTGTATTAACTTCCATTTTGACATTTAAGTAGAGAATTTTGTATTAACTTCAAACCTTTTTCTCGCCTTTTTTTTAGCTTTTTTTATAAAATTTTCCACAGTGTAATGAAATATTTGTTTGTTTTTTACTAACTTGTTTTAAATATTAAATAAACTAACTGTTTCGTAAAAAAATCATATTAAAAAATATTTTATATCACCAAAATAGACAAAAAGTCGCCTGCGCTCAAACGATTGTCTACCACTGATTAGATGTGTGAGAGAATTTCGTTGATTTTTTATTTAGATTTATGTGGAAATTGCATAGTTTCTGACTATATCAATGTTTATGGTGTCCGTTGTTCAAGCTCCTGTTTTAATCCGTTTATTTCTGGAACGTTAAATTCATCTAAGCTCGCGTCTTCAAAGCAAACCCAGGGCCTTTAAAAATAATAAAGTTTAAAACCGACAATGAACCAAGTCAATTAAGATGAGTATTTCGAAATGTGACAAACCGATTGGAAAACTTGATATACACTCCAGCCTACAGCGGCAGGTGTAGGAAGGAACTTCTTCCTAATAAAATGTTTTGATCAACTAAAATATTGTTTATATGTAGACAATGTGGGACAATTTAAAACGCAAATACTTACTGCAGTTTAAACCATGAATCATTCACGCGAAAAATTCCAAGTTAAATAAATATATGTGACGCGCAAAATATAAAGGGACCTAAGGGTAAAAACCAGTTTTGTTCAGGAGAGCCATTTTAAAGATTTAAATACGGGTATCTTTGGTGTACCCTCACTTTCATAAAACGCGCATATCTCTGGGAGGAAACACTTTTGGGGCATGGGATCGGTCTCATTCAATGCTCCGATGTTGTCCACATCAAAAAAAAAGTGAAAATTGATTTTTTTTACCCTTAGGTCCCTTTCTCTATGCGCTGTCACATATAATGATTAAAGAACTTCCGTTTAACAGGGATTAAACCGGCTCAAGACCTCTTGCTTCTATATTTAAATAGAATACAAGTTTTTAACAAAATGGCAAATTGACATTTTTAATAGAAATTGAGTGAATATAATAATATAATAGATAATTCTTTAATATATTAGACACTGCAGCTTTAAATTTGCCTTAACTTTGCTGATTTACATTTCCTTCCCTCTATGGCAAACAATACTTATAATTCACACTTTCAAAAGAAGTAACAACAAAAGCAAACCAAAAAGTCAAATTTATTATTACATTATTTTACATCCTGTTTTTATAAAACGAATTCAAAAGTACATTCCAAAACTTTTAAGTTTGAAACTTCAATTCGAGTTACATAAACCTAAACGGACGATAAGGAATTTTTATTCGTTGTTTGAACGTAACGAAAGAGACGTTCGAGTTATAAAACAGGGGGCTAATATTAAATTTAATGGAAAACGAAATTACACGTTTTCACCGTATTGGTGAAATTAACAGTGACATGTTTGACCAAAATTGTTGCAATTTACACATTAGAAATAATATATTTAATTAAATAACTATTTTCTTTTATTACATTTTTTTAAACGAAATTATTTTTTTTTAAAGAAAAATCAAATTTTCTGATGCAGAAAACATGGGAAAAATTAAACGATCTGTGCGCGTTTTAAGGGTAGGAAAATGTATGTTTTTCAAATAAGGATTAGGAACGTCTTTCGATAGCTCTGTAGTTTAAATGTATGTATTTATAAAATAAAAAAAGAAATTTAATTACATAAAACATAGTCAGGCCTATTATTTTTCATAATTCAGATGAGCCGCTGAGGCCTTAAAACCGGAGTTTAACATTTTTTGAATTGTAAACATGTTTAAATATTGAATAAATAATTTCTTTTTAAAAGATATAATAAAAATGAACTTGAATTTTAATTACAAACGGAGCAAAAAACGACTAAAACACTAAATAAAAGTTAATTTTAAAAGATAAATAAAATTCCAGAACAGATCCCCTGTCATTCCCTATTTGTTCCTTAATGGCATGTCGGGGGGAATGAGCAAGGAGGTTAGCGAGGGCGTCTATACAGAGTAGAAATACTATTAAAGTACCTTAAAAAAGCGTTGGTATTATGGCGTGGTGTTTGAAAGCAAACGGATTATTCTTCCCTTAATAAACAACCCGACGAAAATGTTAAGATCTGTTTGACTATAACTAGATCTAATTGTATACAATTAGATCTAATTATAGTCAAACAGATCTAAACATTTTCGTCGGGTTGTTTATTAAGGGAAGAATAATCTGTTTGCTTATATCCCATCATATATAGCACTAGATGTGATCATACTTATAATTTTATCTGGTGTTAGATTAAATTAAATATGGCTGATTTTATCATCCATAGATATGTTTATGGATCATATATTCGATTTGGAGATATTATTTTGAATGATTCAGCAAAAGTGAATAATAATTCAGAACAAATTGTGAAATTTAAGCTACTTAGACATTAAATATGTAGAAGTTATGGTATCTAAGGTAATATCAATGTTTTCAGATCCAATTGTAGCTACTAAAAAGTGATTGCAAAGATCAATAACCAAATAATAGTGGTGTTTTAGGTTAAGACTCGATAATTAAGTCTAGATAGCAAAAAAACGCCATAGTTTAGCAATTTATTTGTTAGCAAAAAGTTTTAATTTTGTTCCAGTTTAAAAATGTTAAGATGTACCCGACTCGTTAAAAAAAATTGGAAAAGTAGTAACTTTCGAGAAAGTAATAACTATTCAGCTTCTTTCCAGTCTTAGTATGTAAACGACTACTATTTTTTATGGAAATGTTAGGAAATGACTTAACCATTGCAGTTTTTCTCTCCAGTCTTAGTTATGAGTATTAACCTAAAACACCACTAATGTTTCATTGCTATAATCACACTTGCGATTTGCTTTAAAGAAACGTTATTCATACATATTTGCGATAAATATTTTGGTGAATAAGAGTTTTAAAAAAAAAAAAAAAACAATAGAGAACTTTTCGACATCTATTTCTTAAAATACGCCATTTATTTTGTATTTATTTATCACTGAGTGACATCAAAGCATAAATTTGTTCCGTTTTGTCAAAAATATATAAAAATATATAATTGAGGAAACTAATCTATGTCCATGACCTCTAAGATCAAGTTGTTGTTTGGCAAACAATGAAATGCACATTCACACTTACCTTGAGATCCCATTTTTGATGGTTTCAATGTTGGCACTCTTTTGCTAGACTTGTGATTAATCTGCAACACACTGTGTTAAACTGTTTGGCTTTCAGTGGAGACGGGTATTTATAAGCTGGCATTTCAAGGAACTAAAAAAGCTTTGGTTGATCTTATCAGTTTGCTGAAAAGAAAATTAACAAAATGCAAAATATTGACATTATTAGATCAGAAAATATCAAATTGTGAAAAAATTATTTGATTTTTTTGTTCAAATTACACTACTTTCTAAAAACGTTAATTGTTTTGAAAACATAAAATTCTTCGAATTGTGGCGAAGCTTATATAAACTGTCCATCATGCATTTTTAAAGGGGCGTGGCGCTGTACGATTGTTTAGAAATAAATTTTACTGACCAAAAGTAAAATTTTTCGTTATTATATTTCTAAAATTGTATTGTCATTCAATAACATACTCGTATTAATACTAATGCAGCCAAGAAAATTAAATCAAATTGGTAACAATTTAGATACAAAATATTTGTAAATGCACATTTTATAAAAATATAATCTACTTGTATATAGCTATACTAGTATACGAGGGCGGTTCGGAAAGTTCTTAGCCTATCAATGAAAGAGAATAGTTAGTTTTTCTAAAATATTTTTATTTTTCAATATAATCTCCTGCAACTTCAATACACTTAGTCCAACGCTTATCTAGCAATTCTATCCCTTGATTAAAATAGTTTTCCTCAAGGTCTTCAAAATAGTAGTTTACAACTGTAATTGCATCTTCATTTGAGGTAAAACGCTTGCCAGCAAGGAATTTTTTTAGATTTGGGAATTCGATTCGTTGATTTTAGCCATTGTTAAAACACTCTTGTGCGCTGGTGCGTTGTCTTGATGACAAATTTTTTTTTTTTTTTTTTTGTAAGCCAGGACGTTTTTCTCGAATTTGTACATTTAACTGATCTAAAAGGGTGCAATAGTACTCTGAATTTATTGTTTTACCTTTTGCAGATAGTCAATCAATAAAATACCTTTGAAGTCCCAAAAAACCGTTGCCATAACCTTACCAGCCGATTGAATTGTTTTTGCCTTCTTTGGGGCACTTCCCCCAGCTTCAGTCCATTGTTTGTTCTTTTGTCTCTGGAGTATAGTGGTGGATTCATGTTTCATCAACAGTTATGAAACGACGCTTAAAATCCATTTTATTTCGCTGAAAACGATCCAAACAAGCTTGAGAAATGTTCATTCTTATGCGTTTTTGGTCGACTGTTAACAAGTGCGGCACCCCGCTTGCAGAAAGCTTTTTCATCTGTAGTTCTTCATGCAAAATTAAATGGACTCGATCATTTGAGATGTCCATGATATTAGCTATTTCACGCTCTTTTATTCGTCGATCATTTAATACCATATCATGCACTTTGGCTACAATTTCTGTTGTTGTTGCTGTTTTTGGACGTCCACTACGTGCTTCATTTTCATTGCTTGTACGACCACGTTTAAATTCAGCAACCCAATTTTTTACTGTTGCATATGAAGGAGCACTTTCACCTAACACATTCACCATATCATTATGAATTTCTTGTGCCGATAAACCTTTTTTATGTAAATATTTAATGACACCACGCATTTCTAATTTTTCCATTGTAAAAAAATCGCGGATGCGTCTTTTGTGAACACCTGTTTCTATATGAAGGAGTTGCCAGATCGAAACAAAATTTAACGTGTGTTCATGGAAGTTTCCAAAACACTTAACTTTTTTCTGTTTATACCGCGCTTTTTGTGCTAGGCTAAGCAGTTTCCGAACCGCCCTCGTAGCTATATTTTTTTAAATACATTTAATTTTTATAGATTTTGTATGAATTGGGGGTTTTCTGTGCCGACATTCCATGAAAAAATATTAGTTGGAGCCTTTTTATATTAAGGTAACGATATATAAATATACTTTATAGTCTTTGATCAATATTTCCAGGTTTTGCAAACGAAACAAAAAAATTCGTATAGACTTCATTCTATTTTGGAGGATATGGCAATAAATTGAATTGAATTATGACGTTCTACAATCATTTTTTTTCAGTAGTGACACCGCCACCGGAAGAGGACTTGTAATGAAAGCTATACGTTTTACACCTAAGAATGAGTTAAGTAATGTTTAGTGAAAGGTCACCAGCTTTTGTGCCGGTAGGTGATGAACGTCGCATCTGCCACCAATGCTGCATCACAAATTTTATAACGTATCCCTGCTTTCGATGCCGTGGACGTGTTATTTATTGTTCCCTTAAATGTCAAGATCGCCATCTCTCAAACCACACGTCTAAAAGACACCCGTTATAAGTAAAAAATATTTGTTTCTCTTAATGATATTTAAAAAAAAACAAAACGAACATTTAAAAGTTTGTTTTGTAAAGTATTTTTTTTAAATATCAAGGAAAAACATTTTTGACGATTTTTTTAATTTTTTAAAATTTATTCTTAAAATGGTTAATTTATCAACATATGACCAGCGCCATATGATGGCGCCAGCCTAGGCTCACACTTGAACGAAGTTGTATTCCATAATTAATGGAAATGTTTGTTCTTACTAATAAAGCCACAAAAAGTAAAAAAGGAACTAAATTTGGCTTGCCATTTGCAACACCTAGAAATATAGATCGCTGTAAAATTCAAAGTCGATCTAGCTATGTCCGTGCGTCCATCGGCATGTCTGTTGAAAGCACGATAGATGACAAAAAATTTTACACGATGATGACTTATTGTCATAGCATAAAAATATTGTAAATAGGTTAAATCGGCACAATGGGAAAAAAGTTTTCCTTTCCCTCAAAAAAAAAATTAACTTTTTTGAGTATTCGCTTTATGGTGAAGAATATATAAAATTCATCTTGGCGGAACTTGATGATTATAGAACCTAAATGAGGCCAACTGATTTTAAACACAAATAACTTTTTAATTGTCCAACATAATTTAATTTTACTTTTACAGATTATAGCTTAACTCTTGGAAATTTTTAAATGAAGCCGTACCGGACAAATCATTAAAATTATCCAATTTTTTTTTATTCTTTTCAACAATCGTCCGTTCAGACACAGTAAAATTATCCCCGTTTTTTAAACGCTACATCAGCGCTCTTAAAGTCCATGCTTACAATTTAAATCAGCCGTTTGGAGAAAGTGGATTCAGTAGACGAATACTCGTATCCAGGAAGAGATGTTCATCGAAATATTCACTCGAAAGAATACGTGAACGCTGTGTGCAAATGATCCATCCGTCTCAACCAGTCGCCGTTTCGTCCTAATGGATATACCCTGAACGGTAGAGAATTTTTTATTTTTACAGACAACATATTCTGTTTTTTATTTGAACGATAAATATTTCAAAGATATTTAGGAGTTTTCATCATGATGGATTCAAATGAATACAAATACTTTTTAGCAATTTTTTTTTTACAAAATGATAAATATTTTAGTTCAAAACAAAATATAAAACAACAAGAAAATTTAGCATTTCAGAACAATTGAATTGTTCATTGAATTACATAGTACGTACAGGGTGGAGCGCGGTAATTTGCTTATTTGGGAATGAAATAAAAAAATATGAACCTTAGAAAAAAATAATATTTTATATTTTAATTATATTGAACAGTAAGGGAATTTTTAAATTATATGGTTTTAAATATTGTACCTGGCAAATGTCGACCTTCGCTATCCGCACATTGCTGCATACTTCTTTTTGCAGTTTTCATGAACTATAACAAGAATGTTGACTGGTATTCTGGCAATTTCAGCCTCAATGATGTTAATTAGGTCTTCCAAGGTGTTGGGACGGTTGATATACACCTTCTACTTCAGGTAACCCCAAAGGAAAAAATCGCATGGGGCGAAGCTTGTTGAGCGTGCCGGCCAGTTCACACCACCCCTCAAAGAGAAAAGTCGTCCAGGAAACATTTGCCTTAAACAACTCATGGTAATCCTCGCTGTGTGTGCAGAGGCACCATCCTATTGGAACCATGTATCCTCTAATTGCATTACCTCAAGAGCCGGCTGAATAAAATCATATATCATAGAGAAGTACCGTTCGGAGTTCACAGTTACGGCAAGACGGTTATCCTGGAAAAAGTAAGGGCCAATGATGCCAACTCGTGATATTGCGCACCGCACAGTGACACGGTTCGAATGCAGAGGTCTCTGGTGAAGTTCTCTGGGGGTTTGTTTCACTCCAGTTCCGCGAGTTTTGGGGAACAGCGAATCGTAAACGAAAAGCACGCTGCACTGCAATGATCGAGTGCGCATTTGAAAAATACGCTTCAACACAAAATGATCTCTCCGCACGTGACCAATGCATGATGGCAACTGAAAGGCAGGCGAATACAAATCTCCCGTCAGCCACTAAAAGCCACGCACACTCTTCTCCCTTGACCAACAGTGCCGCCACAGCCTGCAGTGCAAAAAAGCAAATAACCGCCCTCCACCCTGTATTTTACGCAAACGTCCAATTTCTACTTAATATGTATCTTGAAAAATTCAAGGACAATTTATTTCCTACTCAAAATTATAGAAAATTTTTTAGTCAAGAAAAGCGCTTTATTTTTACAGGATACGAGTACATTTTTTGTTTCTTTATTTCAACGATAAATATTTTAAAGATAGTTGGGAATTTTCACCATGATGGATTAAAACGAATGCAAATACTTTTCAGCAAAAATATTTATTACCAAAATTCAAAATTTCTTGGAGCTTTAATGATAAATATTTTGGTCCATAATAAAAAAAACGTATAAAACATTTTACGGTTGTTGGTATGAGCACAAGAAACTTTTTAAATGACTTTAAAAACACAATATAAAATAAGTATAATATGGAAAACATATATTTATTATATTTTTAATTGAAACATATTATGATTTACTGTACATAGTTTTCACATGTGGGATTCATAGATCGACATCTCCAAATGGCATTAGCTGTTCCATATAATTCTGCTTTAAATGTATAGAGCTGGTCGAAGGACACTAAATTGGAAAACATTAAAATTTGCAATTGGGCATTTCCTTTCATTTCCATTCTTAATACAGTGCCCATTAAAACTGACTGAACTGTCTAAAACCTATATACGTTTTATACTTTTTACGCGATATGAAGCATAGATAGCTAGTTTGTTTGCAATATGGTAATTTTTCAACTATAAAAGAATATGTGACGCGCAAAATAGAAAGAGACCTAAGGTTAAAACCCAGTTTTGTTCCAGCCATTTTAAAGATTAGGTCCCTTTCTATTTGCGCTTAGAATCGTCGACTTCACCTTCATAAAACGCGCATATCTCTGGGAGGGAACACTTTTGGGGCATGGGATCGGTCTTATTCGCTGCTCAGATGTTGTCCACATCAAAAAAAGAAAACAAATGAAAATTGATTTTTTTACCCTTAGGTCCATTTCTCTATGCGCTGTCACATACGAGGGCGACCGCAAAAGTAACTGGCCTAACATAAAAAGAACCGTTCTTTTGGAATTATTATTATTATTTATTTTTCAACATAAGCTCCTTCCAACTCAATACACTTCATCAAACGTTTTTCAAGTTTTGTAATTTCATCCGAAAAATAAGATTTTTCAAGACCTTCAAAATATGCTTCAGTTTCAGCAATAACCTCGCTATTGGACGAAAATTTTTTGCTAACGAGTTTTTTTTTTAAATTTGAAAACAAGAAATAATCAGAAGGACCTAAATCTGGACTATATGGTGGATGCGGAGCAATTTCAAATCGTAATTCGGCCAGTTTTTGTTGAGTTAAAAATGCAGTGTGTGAAGGAGCATTATCTTGATGAAAAAGAACTTTTTTTTCTAAATGCGGTCGTTTTATCTTGATTTCTTCACTCAACCGATCCAATAATGCACAGTAATATTCACTATTTATAGTTTTTCCTTTCTCAAGATAATCCTGCTGACATAACAGTTTTCGCCTTTTTGAGACCACTTTTACCACCTTCTATTCTTTGTATTGACTGTTCTTTCTTTGCATTCTGGGATGTAGTGATGGATCCATGTTTCATCAACAGTTATGAATCGGCGCAAGAACTCTATTGGATTACGCTGATAAATCGCTAAAAGCTCCTCGGAATTGGTCTAACGGACGATTTTTTGGGGCAAAGTCAACAAACGCGGCGGATAGTTTTCGGATAGCTTTTTCATGTAGAGTTCATCATGTAAAATACTATAAACTTGTTTTTCGTGTATTTTAACAATATCAGCAAGTTCTCTGAGCTTTATTCGTCTATCTTTAGTCACTTCAATAAATATTTTTCTAATGTTTTCAATAGTAGTAGCACTTTTCGGTCTTCCAGAGCGTTGTTCATCTTCCGTACTTGAACGACCCATTTTAAATTGTTGAACCCAGGATTTCACGGTGGAGTATGATGGTGCATTATCACCATGAGCAGAATCCAATTCATCTTTGATTAATTGTGGCGTATAACCTTTCATATAAAAGTGTTTAATTACCGCACGAATCTCTTTATTTTCCATTTTTCAAAAATTATAAAACTTGTTTACTTCAATCACCTGTAACAAAGAAAATAATCATTAAATATTTCGGAAATTTTGACAGATGGCTTATAAAAGATTGCTTTTAAAAAACAAAAAAAAAGTTGCTAGTAAAACAGAAAATGTGCCAAGCCAGTTAGTTTTGCGGTCGCCCTCGTATGGAGAATAATGTGGTTACATTTTTTCTCTCTGTATAGATAAACGAGTTTCCAACAACAAGAGGCTAATTGACATATCGGTGAATTCGGTAAAAGCTGACAACAAAAAACTTAAAATCGTAATAAATACGAGGGCGGTTCGGAAAGTTCTTAGCCTATCAATGAAAGAGAATAGTTAGTTTTTCAAAAATATTTTTATTTTTCAATAAAATCTCCTGAAACTTCAATACACTTAGTCCAACGCTTATCTAGCAATTCTATCCCTTGATTAAAATAGTTTTCTTCAAGGTCTTCAAAATAGTGGTTTACAACTGTAATTGCATCTTCATTTGAGGTAAAACGCTTGCCAGCAAGGAATTTTTTTCGATTTGGGAACAGGTAAAAGTCACTGGGAGCTAAATCAGGAGTATAAGGTGGGTGGTCAAGCCACTCGTACTTTAATTCGTTGATTTTAGCCATTGTTAAAACACTCTTGTGCGCTGGTGCGTTGTCTTGATGAAAAATTATTTTTTTGTGTTGTAAGCCAGGACGTTTTTCTCGAATTTGTACATTTAATTGATCTAAAAGGTTGCAATAGTACTCTGAATATATTGTTTTACCCTTTTGCAGATAGTCAATCAATAAAATACCTTTGAAGTCCCAAAAAACCGTTGCCATAAACTTACCAGCCGATTGAATTGTTTTAGCCTTCTTTGGGGCACTTCCTCCAGCTTCAGTCCATTGTTTGGATTGTTCTTTTGTCTCTGGAGTATAGTGGTGGATCCATGTCTCATCAACAGTTATGAAACGACGCACATTGGGGCCAAATGAATGAAAAGTGGCGATTAATTGAAAATATGAACTTTAAAATTCATGATCGTGTTTGGTACCGGGTTAAAGTGGATAAAATTCTGCATCACTAATTGCAAAAATTTTACTTTTATGTTGTTTGCTTTAGTTGAAGTGAGCACTTAAAGTTGAATAATTGTTATTTTTTTTGTGCATATTGAAAAAAAGTGAAAATTTTGATATTTCAATTGATAATTTTTTCTATTAATACTTCTAAAAGTTAAATTTTTATAATGGAACCGTCAACTTCAGGTAGTTTACTATATAGTACATGTTTTTTTGTTTAGATAAATGTTTTAAAAATATTAAATGTTAATAAAATAAAATTAGCCCAAAAATGGGCTATTTTTGATTTATATATGGAGTTTCAACAACTTTGTTCGTGAGCTTGCGTAAAATCGTCTATATAGTGTTATAATATCAGATCTCAACTAATAAACCCCAAAATATTTTTTGGCGATTTGTTGCGATTTTTCTGTTATGCTTGTTTTTGTGAAATAACTCAAGATGCTAAAAATCCACAAATATGAAAAAAAAACAACAAAACAAAACATCAAGTTGTTTTTACTTTGTTTTGTCATTATTTTCGTTATAGTAGTTGTTATTGTAGCTAAAAAATGTGTTGTTAATTAGAGATGGGGGTGTGAGTAACTTTAATTCACGCATACTCACGTGATTGCGTATGTTGGGTTTATTTACTATGAATAAAACTAATTAAATTATTTTACATGTGTTTATGATATTTCAATGAATTTTACTTAAACATTTGTTAATTTTAAATTATTAGAAAATTGTATATGGCACAAGTGCACTATTTTGAAAAATTGAAGGAGGTCACGCTCCCATCCCTATTTATTATTGTCATTTATTTGAGTCCTACATAATAACTGTTGGTCATATACATGCATCATACGAGTAAAGTTTTAATTTTGTTTTAAGCTGGTGATATCAATCTACTAATATAATGATAATACATTTTTAAGAATTTCTATCCATCCGTAGGGTATTATTGATTCGGTACTGACACGTTTATTTATTGTTTTAGCTGTCAATGTTTTGTGATGTGATGTTACATATTTAAAGTGTTGTGAAAGTGTAAATTATTCGGTACAGGGTTAAAGGAATTACTTTTTGCAAATTTTAAACGAATACAAATCTTATTAATTTTAGGAACATCTCCCAAAACAATTTTCATTCCTCGTCATGAGTTGCATAATTTTATGAGGAGTGCAGAACCTAAATCACTTCAGGATAAATTTAAACTTTTGAGATGGGAAGTAATAAAACGTGTCGACCCTTCGGATATGGTAGATTTTATGACAAGGTTTCATAATTTTTGCTCTAGCTATGAGATTCGGTGGCAAAAATGTCATAGAAAGAATGAAGTTTTTGTAAAAAATAATAAGAATTGGCTGGATGCCTCAATCTCATTCAGTCCACCACCAGAACCACAACAAAAAAGAGGTCGCAGTGATCTCTCATTTGAAGAGTGCAAAGAAAAAACAAAAGTTAAGAAATGTAAAGACATAAGAGATGAAATTTCTTTGCCTGTTTTGGCTTACGCCACACAAATGAGCTTGAGAGCTGCTGGAAAAATAGATGAGTCGAAAATTGTTAAGGAAATAATATCATCTCCAACAAAAGCCAAAAAATACCGAAAAAGTATAGCACAGGTACCACCACAGCAGTTAACTCCGGATGAAGGTAATAATGAATATAATAAAAAATTGTTGTTTTCAAAAAAAAAAAAAAATAGAATAACCGAATTTAATTAAATTTTTTTTAAATAGTGTGTTTATGGTTACTTATCAATAAAAAAAACAATTAGATTTTCAAATGTTTCATTTTTGAGCAAAATTTTCAAATTTCGAGAAAAAAGGTATGATTTTAATTTAAACATTTTCTAATAAAAATACATATAAAATATTTATTCCTTATTATTTTTAAAAATATTATAATAATAATATTATTTTTGTATGTATGCTTTAATTTGCAATTTAATTGAATAATTTATAGCGCACCGTTCCAAAGTTACAGCAAAAAATGTGAAAAAAGAGGATTTTTTACAGAACACAAAATGGCCCATAAAGGGTTAAAAAATGTGTTTTTTCACTCTGTTTTTTTTTAAATGTTGGTTTTTTATGTATTTATAAATATCCATTAATAAAAAATATTTTTTTTTTTAAATTACGACTTCTATGAATTAATCGCCACTTTTCATGCATTTGGCCCCACTGTGCGACGCTTAAAATCCCTTTTTTCGCTGAAAACGATCCAAACAAGCTTGAGAAATGTTCATTCTTATGCGTTTTTGGTCGACTCCGGCACCCATCTTGCAGAAAACCTTTTCATCTGTAGTTCTTCACGCAAAATTAAATGGACTCGATCATTTGAGATGCCCATGATATTAGCTATTTCACGCACTTTTATTCGTCCATCATTTAATACCATATCATGCACTTAGGCTACAATTTCTGTTGTTGTTGCTGTTTTTGGACCTCCACTACGTGGTTCATCTTCAATGCTTGTACGACCACGTTTAAATTCAACAACCCAATTTTTTTACTGTTGCATATGAAGGAGCACTTTCACCTAACACATTCACCATATCATTATGAATTTTTTGTCCCGATAAACTTTTTTTATGTAAATATTTAATGACACCACGCATTTCTAATTTTTCCATTGTAAAAAAATCCCGTATGCGTCTTCTGTGAACACCTGTTTCTATATGAAGGAGTTGCCAGATCGAAACAAAATTTAACATGTGTTCATAGCAGAGATGGAAGTTTCCAAAACACTTAACTTTTTTCTGTTTATACCGCGCTTTTTGTGCTAGGCTAAGAAGTTTCCGAACCGCCCTCGTATATACTAATTTAATAATTGTTAATAATTTCGACGCTCTTGCAATGTAAGTTAAGCTCTCAATTTAAGTTGACAACAAAAAAACTAAAAACCGTTATAAAAATATATTAATTTAATAATTTCTATTAATTGCTACGCTTTTGCAATATACAAATGAGTAAAAACTCTTTCGAGCTCTCAATTTAAGTCGATTTCAATATTCATTTCAATCCCATTTCATACTCAATAACCCGATACAAATTCGCCGAGAAGACCTCTTGTTGTTCGAATCGTTTTTAGTTTGGATTGCAAAAAAAACATATGTTTATATAAGCAGGGTGTGTCATGTAAGACTGTTTGTTGGAAAAATAAAACTAGACTTGAAGCCAACTCGAGTTACTTACATACAAAATAGTTCTTAACATTTTCACAGTATTTATATAATCCTTACAAATAACTAATTTCCTATTATTATTAATATACGTGCAAAATGTTTGCTAGAGAAATCGTTTTCGATTTCTCTAGCTAGTTTATTAAAAATTGAAATGCTGCACATTTTATTACATTTTCGGTTTATTAAACTCCGACAAATGTTCCTTGGAATAGTGGAATAGAATCTTCATTCATGATGACATAAAAAAACGGATGGTCAGCGATAAACACCATGGGACCCGAGTTAACTGCGCCGTTATACCTGTTTTTATTCAAAAAATATATTATAGTAGAATAATTAAGCATTTTTATAAAGCAAAACTTATTGTAAATTGATGTAAAGGAACGCTCGTATGTATAAAACGCTCTTTTAAATAAAAAAAATATTTAAATTAAACATGTCAAGCTGCTGCATATCAGCCTGCATTTGGAATTTTTCAATACCTCTAGATAGTTTATTAAAAATTTAAATGCTGCATATTTTATTATCTTTTCGTTTTATTAAACTCCGACAAATGTTCCTTGGAATAGTGGAATGGAATCTTCATTCATGATGACATAATAAAACGGATGGTCAGCGATAAACATCCTGGGACCAGAGTGTAACTGCGCCGTTATACCTGTTTTTATTAAAATATATACAAATGTAGAATAATTGAAGCAATTTTAGAAACCAAAACTTATTGTAAATTGGTGTAAAAGAACGCTGGTATGTATAAAACGCTCGTATAAAACACTGGACACAAAAATTATAAAATGAAGTTACACTTTTAAATAAAAAAAATATTTAAATTAAACATGTCAAGCTGCTGCATATCAGCCTGCATTTGGAATTTTATCCAGCAAGTAACAGTTTTGAGATAGTCACGATTGAAAATGGAAAAAAATTGATTTTGTTGGTAGGTTCACGTTATTTCAAGTTGTCGTCGTTAGACTGAATATTACTCAATTCGGTATGTGTATTTTTTTAGGTCACCACAGCAAACATATACGTAAAATAATTAATTTTATCGACGAAACCTTTTATAACCCCCACCTTAACTTCGTTACTAAAGCACAAAAGAAAAATTGTTGTTTGGTCCATTCGGTCCATGCGTCCAGCCCTAATCCCAGCCAAAACTTTAAAATTATTCTGTTTCGATTTGTAGTAAAATTTGATAATATGCTTAAATATGTCCAGATTTACAATCGAATGCCCGGTTTCGCCATGCGGGTCGTTTTTTGGGCGACATAAGACAACATTCCCAGCATTTACACCTCTTTTGATTTATTTAGTGCGCCCAATTTAAACCGATGTTCGTCCACAAAAAATTATGACTTGTAAAGAAAAAAGTGAAATTTTAATGTCCAGATTTACAATCGAATGCTTGTTTTCGCCATGCGGGCCGTTTTTTTGGGCCACATAAGACAACATTTACACCATTTAAACCGATGTTCGTCCACAAAAAATTATAATTTGTAAAGAAAAAAGTGAAATTTTTTCCCCATAAGCCGATTTTGCCCGTTTACAATTCCAAAAAAGCTTATGACCATAAGCCAATATCATCCAAAACTACAGGATCCTAGGCTGATTCGTTTGACCGCTATCGCGATTTTCAACAGACACACGGACGAACGAACATGGCCAGATTGTCTTAGATCAATAATAGCGTAGTTACCTAGTGAGTTTGCAATATGGTAGTCTGGCAACATTGAAGTAAATTGCGAGTTATATGGCAATCCTACTTCTCATTGTTTACACCGAAGAGCAAAAAACAGCAAGAGTTTTCTTCGCCGAATTTGTCAAAAGTAGATGCAACACAACACAAGGGCGACGGAAAGTAAGCAATTTTTTATTTGCTGATATGAATGATGCAATACATTATGCAATGTATTAAAAAAGTAACTACACAATAGCCGTGTTCTTATTTGGTTACTAAACAAGCATTTGTATGAAAGTTACTCGGTAAGCAAGCGAGTTGGCTGTTAATCGGTAACGAAACGAGCTAGTCACCTTTTTTTTAACAAAAAAAAATTATGACACACCCGGCTTCTATAACAAAATTAAAAACATATGTTTTTTGTTATTTATACAGAAAGATAATGAAAGAAAAAGAAAAAGCGCGAAAAAACATTTCCATAAATCACAATGATGCAAAAATAGTAAGTGAAAATGTTTATTGTTAAGATTTAGAGAAATTTCGAGGTAGCTATATTATTTAAAGTGTGACTAAAAGAAAATTGTGGACGAGACGTTGATGTTGTTGGCTTGCTACAAAGCCAAAAATGACGAATTTGAATGCCCCCGGCGAAAAAGAAATGCCTAACAACATGTTTTAAAAGACATGATTTGTTAATAAAATGTTAACAAAAAACTATACGAAAAAACAAAATTCGTTTTCCACTATTTGCTTTGCCTTTTTATGTTTGTAAACAAACTATTGTTGAGCTTATGCTGTCATCTGATTCAAAATGTTGTTGAATGTTGCCAGAGTACCATATTGCTAACTAAATTGGTAACTAAGCTAGTTACCTAAAAATAACACGGCTATTGTTTCTCCTTGTTTACACCAAAGAGAAAATAACAACAAGAGGGTTCTTCGCAAAATTTTTCGAAAGCAGGCAATACAAATCTATAAATTGTAACAAAATAATCAATGAAATATAATTAATCAATTATTTGTCACACTCTTGCATTAAAGGAAAGTGCAAAATGTTCTTGAAATACCAGTTTGAGTTGCTTTTTAGTTTCTCTTACCCCATCTCGTAAAAATGAACCCAATACGAATTTGCCGATGAGACCTCTTCTTATTTGAATTTTTTAAGTATACATAACAAATAAGCATATGTTTTTAGTATAACCGGGTGTGTCATATATTGTTTTTTTTTTTGTAGGAAAAATAAGTGTGGTATCTCTAACTTGTTTCTTTAGCTAGTTGAGAATAACGCGCTTGCTAACCGAAGTAACCTGTAAGGAACACAGCTAATACGAGGTGTCCGCCGGGAAGGTATACTACTTGGTTTTACTGCCATTTTGGTAAACATTAGTCTTGACAGTTCATGTTTGGCAGTCGTGAAGTAGAGACTGGGCAAATTTTTTATAGATAAATATTCGATAAATCGTTAAACATTTTATCAAAACTTAAAATCAAGATGGTCATTTGACATCGCAGAGACAGCTGATAATAAGTCGAAATAAGTCAAAAATCGATTTCGACGTGGGCTGGGTAGAATGGTGCGTTATCCTGCTGAAACCGAAATGCGCCCTAGCGCTTGTCCTTAATCATCAGCAAAAAATATCACCTCATAATAATAAATCTAACCCTATGTAATGTGCCCTGCTATAAGTAGGCCAATCCACAACGAGAACTTCCAGTCAATCGAGTGCTAGGCGCAAACAATTTTGACCAAGAAATGTGGACGCTTATCTCAGAAGAGCATATCCCATTGAAGTACCCCCAAGCATACGCATAACACCGGTGTTGGACGAAAACAACAGAGTTGGCTAACCTACTATCCCGACAAGACATTATTCCAAACTGCACCAAGTTGTAAAACTCCAAAGAAGACCTTGAAACACTCGCCCAGATGTGGGAGTTTAACTGATAAACACTTTTCATAAAGAACTACGAACGCCCGACCTATAAAATATGGTCACCTAGAACATATTTTATGAAAGCACCGGTAAAATAATTTTGCTTATGGGAAACAACAGGGTTGGAAACTCCATAAAAAAAGACTTTCTATTACCAACCCAGAACGTGTCTGAAGTGTTTTGTTAGTGATGTCCATTGTTAATTTTATATTGTGTCCTGTTAAGTGCAAGATTTTCGACTATACTCGTACATACCTGTGACAGCAGCAGCTTCAGTGCCCATTTCGTTGACTTCAATGAAGGCTTTATGGATAACTGTGCTAACAGCTAAAGGTTCTGAAGATGTCAACATCTTGCTGAAGTCAGCATCTTCAAACATTTTATTCATACCCATCTGTAAGAAAAATATAAACATACAATTTTAATGCATTCTGAATAGATATTTGATTCCTAAATGTTATATTAATAACTCTTCCCACATAATGGTTCTATATACAGGGTAGGCGATTTAACATTTTAGATTTGAATCGGCTGTAAAAAAGGAACTGAACATTTTTTCAAATTTCTGAGTTTATTGGAAAGGTTGAACTTTGTCATTTTATAATGGAACACCATAACATCCGATGCGTTTTCGCATCGCCCAATGGGCTAAAGATTGTTTGGCAAAATGTGAAGAAGTTTACCGAAAAATCGTGTTTTCAGAAGAAGCTCATTTTAATCTCGGTGGCTATGTCAGTAAGAAAAATTGCCCTATCTGGGGTTCAGAGAACCCACACGTGACTATTGAGAAGTTAATGCATCCACAACGAGTCACTGTTTGGTGTTGGTTTTGAGCTGACGACATCATTGGACCATTTTTCTTCGAAAATGAGCAAGGAGCCGCCGTTAACGAATTCTTGTTTTTAAAAATTCCAGAGAATGACATGGACGACATTTGGTTTGAACAACACGTAGAGAAAAGATATGGTTACACTATGGTTACCGCAACAATAATATTTTCTCTACAATAAAAGCATGTTCGTCGCAACCATAGTATTGTTTTTTGAATTTCATTTTGACAACAGTATGATTGCGACAATATTACTATTGTTGAAATGTAACAATAGTATTATTGTTAGAAATGAAAATATGGTTGTAGGAACTATAAAACATGGTTGGTGCAACAAAAGTGTTATTTTTTAAAATTTACGTTAACAATAGTATGATTACCGCAATCATACAGTATGGTTGCGACTATGAACAAAAGAAAGCAGGTTTTTTAGAGCATACATGAATGTGTGTGCGTATCTTTTTTTAATATATACAAAAAAACGTATACACACGATACAGTGAATGGTTGTTGTCCATTAAAAAAACAACAACAATCGGAAGGTAGTTCGAGGGATTTTTATTATGTTTACTTTGTTCGGTGAAATACTCTACTACCGACTGTTTATTTAAAATCTGCCTGCACTTAAGTATATAGCCATTGATCATGGTTTAATCACATTCGTTACTTGGGTTCTACGAATGGTGAAGTAGCATTCACCTCTGCTGGTAACTAAAAGTATTTTCGACTGCCGTTGGAATATATGTTTTCGTTTCTTAAATGAAATGTTCAATAAAAACATGGCCCCAAATCTGTCCATGAACTATTTGTAATGCAATTTAAAATTACTTGCTTGATAAAAATCTCTTATTTTTGAATAACAACTCCCAATCCTAATAAATAATTTTGGCGATCATAGTATGGTTGATTGCATTATACTATGGTTGTACGGATAATAGCATGGTTACATGTGAATCACACTATGGTTGTGAGGATCATACTATGGTTGTATAAGAAAAATACTATGGTTGTGAGGATCATAATATGGTTGTGGCGATAATAGTATGGTTGAGTGTGAATCATACTATTGTTGCGAAGATCATAGCATGGTTGAGTGTGAATCATACTATTGTTGTGGAGATCATAATATGGTTGATTGTTAATCATACTAAGGTTGTGAGGATCATAGTATAGTTATGTGTGAATCATACTATTGTTGTGCCACAACCATATACCCAACAAAAGTATGATCCCCTTCGAATATTGTCACCCCAACCATACTTTTTTTCTGCGTGAAGACGGGGCCACATGTCACAAAGACAACGACAGCTGGTTCTATGGACCGGATTTACCCGAAGAGCAATCCTTCGGCCAAGGGCTGCCAACCCGGAATCAGTTTCCGCTACAACAACATCACAGTCAACGCTACCATCGATATTTTACGCCTTATTCTTGAAGATCGAATAATCAGTCGAAATTGTGATGTCAATTCACCGCCTCGGAGCTGTGATTTAAGCCCCTTGAAATATTTTCTGTAGTGAGGCATTAAAGATAAATGTTACGCAAAGCATCCAGAGATCATTGAAGCGTTAAAACATGAAATAGAAGTTGCCATTGCAAAGATTAGACCAGAAATAATCGAAAATCTGTTAAAAAATTTGGTTAATCGGATGAGGTACTGCCGAGCCAGTTGGGGTAGTCATATGAATGCGAGTGTGTTCCATTGTTACGTAAATGACAAAGTTCAACCTTTCTAATAAAAACATAAATTTGATAAAATTATCAGTACTTTTTTAAAAGCCGATTCAAATTTAAAATGTTAAATCGCCCACCCTGTATGTAGGACGTTCCATTATTGAAACTTTGCAGAGAAAACATAAATGTATACAACAGTTGATCCGAACGTAAAGTAGTTGAATATTTTTACTTCTTAGAAAGTGAATAACATTTCTTGATACATACACGTTTTCTCATTAGCTGGACCAACTGAAATGACATTTTGTAATTTAACTTGTTCTTGAATAAGTACAGGGTGGCGTAAAACCAACGTCAAATGATGCAAAAGTAAAGTTATAATACATTTCTTAATCTTTGAATTAAGTTTTCTAAATACAAAGACAATTCTAAAAAAAATTGTACATGATTTATATTGTGACATTACTTCTGCGCCGCCCTTTAAAAACCACTTTTTGCTAGAAAATATTAAAAAATATTAAAGACATCTTTTTTGGAATTACCTTTTTCAGCTCGTTGTTAAGTGTAATTTCTAACTCTGCCTTAAATTTGGGTATACCCATATAGACACGTGTCTTATGGAACTTATCTTTTGTCAACGATTGCAATTTGACAGTTCTTAACTTTTCTTCCAGAGCTGACAATCCATTGCGGGAGTTGGGTAAAATAATCACCATAGACAGATCAGAGTTCATGTAAGGCAAACGCACTGCATTGGCATTCAAATCATCGAGACGGGTAAAATCTGTTTTACCTTCTCTAAACATCATTTGAGTTTTTACTGCGTTGGTTTCGTCGGTGTAGAAATCTTTTTCTTTAGTCTTTTCTTTATCAAACGGTGTTTCCCAACTGCCCTTGAAGTGAATGGCACTAAGGAGGAACAGACGTGTATTCGTGTCCAATATACCGGGTTGGATAAGATCCTTTATTATATTATTTGTCTTCGATGCAACCCAATCGTTGATGGCAGTTTCGGCTTCAGTGCTACCAAAATCAACGTTTTCGGCCGATGAGAAGAACTTTTCGGATAAGATTTGATTGTATTTGTTTTTTAGGTTGTAGCCTTGTTTGACGTAAACTTTGTTGGCGATATTCAATATGTTGCTGTTCTCATACTCGGCCAGCATTGTATGATAGTTATCGGCCACACTTTCCGCAGACTGACCGATGAAACTTAGTCCTTTGTCCATTTCTGTAGCCGTTTCACCATCGGCAGCCATGCGTAGCATGGCCAAGCATGTCTGAATAGAGAAGGGTGAGTAGATAATATTGTGGCCACCATTCGATTCGTATATTTTTGTGAACAAATTTTGACTGAAATTTTCCAAACCGGAGTGAAACTGTGCTTCATTTGTAGGAGCTGCCATGGACTGGGTAAGCAGAAGGATGGCGAAAATGCAGAGCATTTTTGAAATCTTAACTGAAAGTATACAAAAGAAAAAGATATTCAGTTAATTTCGGAACTACGTATATACAATTCTAATAATGTTTCATTAATAGTAATAGATTAGTCGAGACAAAATTTTCTGAGGTTTGCTGTGAAAAGACCTTAAGAGTTTAGGGCCTTTTTGATAATCCCGAATTAATTTTTATTTTTAAAATGCCTGGAAAATATAGGGTGATCCATCTTGAGGTATTTAAAAAATAAATGCCATAAAATGTCCTTTCAAATTACCAATAAAGATTCCACACTTGATTTGAATTTTTATATTTTTTGTTCTGAAAAAATACCTCTAGATGGATCACCCTATATAAGAAAATAAATATGCCACGATGTCTTAAATTTTAAAACTAAACAAATACATACGTTTCAAGACATGTCGACAATTCGTTAAGCTCTTTGTGTTCTTGCCGTTTGCTTTTCGTGCCTGCCAAAATTAAATATTTGTTCCGCTTCTTCGAACATTTTAGCACCTACAACTTAAGAAACTAATCTCTGTCTATGACCTCTAATGTCGGGCTGCTGTTTCGCAAACTTCTGACTTACCTTGAGATCCCATTTCTGCTGGTTTAGATGTTGACACTCTTCTGTTAGACTTGTGATTATTCTCCAACGCAGTGTTATAAACTGTTTCGATTCTCGACGAGACGAGTTATTTATAGGCTGGTATTTTTTAGGGGCTACATAAGCTTTGGTTGGTCTAATCAGTTTGCTGAATAGAAACAAAATGGAATAGAAAATATTATGATTAATTAGGGCACACTAGGTCAATCACTAAAATTAGATCAATTTGTGACAATCACTTTTGATGATTTTACCTTTTAACTTATAATTTTTACACAAAGCGGGCGACATTTGTTTACTGCTATAAGTTTTTTAATTTGTTCCACAACTTCCACTTTAATTTGTTAAATTTGTATAAAGAATGTTGATAAAACTGAAGTTAAAAGGGAAGGACTATACCCAGCTCCACTCTGTATACATAAAAGGAACACTGCAAAACGGATAAAAAAAAATCGATTTTTCGAACGATTTTTATCGATTTTTCGAATGATTTTTACTTGGAGCTGTGTACAAGAACAGGCGCCCGATATGCCGCACACTGGGGATTTCGCGAAAAAAAAATAGTCAACATACTCTTCATCCAATATACAGTGGTTGTTTGCAATTAAAGACTGGTTGTTTCAATCATATCAAAAAGAATTACTTCGATCTGACTGCTAGTTTTTTTTTTATACGAGGGTTGCTATATATATTTCTGGCCTAGGCAACACAAAGTGTTGCCTTGCTCCATCTGACATATCCATTGGAAAGTTTGACATTTTTTAGCATAAACGTACTTAGAACGTTTTGACGTTCGACCATCATTTGTGTTGTTTACAGTGACTTGAAAAAATCAATTTGGCAAAAAATGGATTTAACTCGTGAACATTTTCGTGTGATTATTTTTCACAACTTTCGACGTGGATTATCACGACAAGAGTGCATCGTTGAACTTAAATCCTTGTATGGCGATGTAGCAACTTTCTATAGCACTGTGAAAAACTGGTTTAATGAACTCAAGAACATTGATGTCGTGCGTGAACTGATAATGCAAGATCGTCATGTGACACACCGTGAGAAAGAGGCATCCTTGAGCATTTCTTCCACCAGCATACATTCGATATTGCAAGAACATCTAGCCGTAAAATACGTTTGTTCTCGTTGGATCCCACACAATTTGAAAATCGCACAAAAAAATGATCGCGTCAATTGGAGCAAAGAAAAAATACGATCGCGGTGCTTCAAAAGACGTTCGTCACAGGTGACAAATAATGGATCTTTGCGTATGAGCCCGAAACAAAACATCCATCGACCGTGTGGGTCTACGAAGACAAGCCAAATCCAACGAAAGTTGTTCGTGGAGAAGCACTTCAAAGCAAATGGTCGCCTGTTTCTTCGGCAAAACTGGTCATGTGGAGATTGTTCCGCTTGAGCTACGTAGGTCGGTCAATTCTGAGTGGTACACCACAATTTGTTTGCCTGAAGTCTTCGGAGAAATTCGAAAAACAAATCATTGTGCACCATGACAATGCGAGCTCTCACACATCGGCTAAAACCAGCGCCTTTTTGACCGGCCAAAACGTTGAATTGATGGGTTATCCGCCGTACAGCTCTGACTTGGCACCCAATAACTTCTACTTATATTTATTCCCTTCCCGCACATCAAGAAAAAAATGCGCGGTCGACGATTTTCTTCGCCAAAAGATGCTGTTGGAGCATTCAAAAACCACGTTTCGGAGGTGTCTCAATCGGAGTAGAAAAAGTGCTTCGACAATTGGTTTGAGCGCATGCGCTGGAGAATACTTTGAAAAACAATAAAACCATTTTTGATGATAAATATTCGCATTTTCATTATTAGGCCAGAAATATATATATCTAGCCCTAGCCGTTTCAAACCCAGTATTTGTATGTTTTACCAAACTGAGTCAATATAAACCTAGGAAATAAATGAGGTCTAGACTGGAGTTCATCATATTAACTAGATTGATTATACATATCTTGATAACTTATAACTAATTAGTTTAAGATAATTAATTTTAATATTTATTTTGCCAATTTTGCTAAGGCGGGCGCATATGGCCTCTGAAAATATGTATTTTATTAATTCATTTGTAAAACATATCTAAATAAATAAACCTAGCAATTTTATATTTTTAATTTCAAGTAGGATATTTCAATATACTAAAATTGAAAAATAAACTCTGCTGAGAGTTGTTTTTTTATTTTTTGTTAATTTTTATGAACATATAACAAAATCCCTTTTTTCTCCAAACATTTGGATCTGCTATTTTAGCTTTACTTGCCGACAGTTGGAAATCACTATTAACAAATTGTATCATATCTGGTTTTACATTTTAAATCAATTTGTTGCTGACACTAAAGCCTATTATTACAACTTGCCTCTTAAGTATCCTATTGCAAAACTAGTTAACTTAAAGGTATAAGTAGCCTTTTTAAACTTTTCATTATTACATTTTCCCTGTAAAATAAAAGTTATATTTTTTATATTCTAAATTATTGAAAAATTTATATTGTAGGGGACGATAAATATTTCTCCATCTTTGATTACATTGATTACTTCTGTGTTTTACTATATGAATACAACTAAATTTGTGATGAAATCACTAGTTTTTGAAAAATTTATTTTTTTCTCACCTTCTTTTCCGCAGAACGAGCCACTAAAGCTTTCGATAAGTTGTAGAGGACAATTTTTTCATAACTTTAAAGACAGATACGATATATTGACTCGCGAAGATGGTTTTGAAATATAAACACTCAGGGATTAATAGTATATTTCTACATATATTACTTTATTTTTTTGGAAAAATATATATTTTTTTTTTAAATATTTCCTCTTTGATTCCTAATTTGTATTCCTAAATTTAGCTTAATGTGTTTACTTTGAATTGCAGAAAAGAAATTAATGGGATCACGAATAAATTCATAATTATATTCATAATTTACCCCGATTTTCAATCTAATATTTGAACTTGCGAGACAATTTAATTTTTTTGGTAAAATCGGTTGAACCTATATGTGAAAGCTGTATCTTAAACCGAAATGATTTTCTAAAATTTCAGCAGCTTTCGTCCTTGGCTCAAGGAATTTGCTTGTGCCAAATTTCGTCAAGATTGGATGTAAGACGTGGCTTCTAGAGCTAAAAGCATAAAATCGGATAAAGAATTCATGGAAGCTATATCCAAATCTCAAACGATTTTCTTCAATTTCAGAAGCTTATTGAGCAAAAAAATTACTCGTGCTAAGTTTCATCAAGATTGGATTAAAATGTGGCTTCTAGACCTTAAAACATAACAATCGGACGGCCATATATGTGGGAGCTGTATATAAATCTGAATCGTCCTGCTTTGGTCCAAAAAACTAAAGTTTGCCAAATTTTATCAAGACTAAAT
Source organism: Hydrotaea diabolus (assembly GCA_963513945.1). NCBI lineage: Eukaryota > Metazoa > Arthropoda > Insecta > Diptera > Muscidae > Hydrotaea > Hydrotaea diabolus. The sequence goes on along the minus strand of OY740720.1, from coordinate 27,385,723 downwards.
GTAATATGAGTCTTCTAATGCTAAAAAAAAACCAAGTTGGGTAAGCATATGTATGTGGGAGCTTTGTTTGAATCTGAACCGATTTCCTTCATTTTCAAAAAAGTCCTCCGTTGGTCCAAGCAACTAACTCGTGATAAATTGTATCATGATTGGATGTTAGATGAGGATTCTGGAGCTAAAAGCAAAAAAAAATCGTATAAACAGATATGTGTGAGCTTTGTCTAAAACTGAACCGATTTTCTTTTTTGTTTTAATAGGGTCCGTCCTTTGACCATAAAACTTACTCTGCCAAATTTCAAAAAAATCGACAACAATGGCGACTTTAAGTTAACAAGCTTGAGATGGACGGATAGACAGACATCGTTAAATGGAGTCAGCATGTTCCACAGAGTGCAGGATATAAAACAGAATTACAAAATATTGTTTTATTTATAATTTTATTCTAAAACTGTATTAGTGTTCGATCCCAATAATGTTTTTTTTTCTGCAATAAAAAGTAAGAGGTTCTTCCCTATTGTAACCACAGATTGTCTCTGCGCAAACTTAGCATTGGCATGGATTTCAATTTCGTATCTATGAAGCCTGGCATTTAGGTATTGGAATATCGGAAAATTAAAATAATCCAGCAAAATAAATAAGTCGTATTACGACCACGACATCCGTAATTAGGACCAATAAAATCCATTACAGAATATTTAAAAAAAACAGTTCCCGAAACAAATATATTTTTCTAAAACGTAAATAAACTTTATTTTATTCGAAAAAATCAATTGATTTGAGTTCGTGATTCATTCATGCCAACAAAAAGTCCTTTTCTTGCTCAGAGGTATGCTATAAAAGAGTATGAAATTGAAAAAAGGTTATAGCTCATAACAAATATTAGAAATTGTATTTACTCATTTTACTTAAAATCCTACAAAGGTGCCTTGGAACAATGGTATAAAAGCTTCGTTGACAATGGCATAGACAAATGGATGATTGACTTTAAGCGTGAAAGGCGTCAAACGAGATCTTCCGATTTCGCCTATATAAAAAAGAAAATTTTATTAATCAAAATTGTTTACAATTGAATAATAAATAAAATAAGGGATGAAACTATTTTTTTTTTTGCAAAAGAATTTAAAATAAAGAAAATGTAACAATGAGAGTTAATAATAAATTTTATATATGAAATAATAATAACAATAAAGTTCATTTGTATGGATGCTGAATGTATTACAATTGTTTTATGCGTATAAAGAGTTTAGAAAAATTATTCCTTTTCTACTTGATAATAGTTTGAATTTTAATAACATTGGAGGATATGTATATGAACATACATTGTGATATTATTAGAAAGGGACAAATTTAAAAAAAAAAAACATTGTATGTTTATTTTGACTAGATTTTGTAAAGCTACAGGAAAATTTAGGATACCATGGCGTTGATATGGTCGTAGTGCGATGATTCACATTTCAGTTTAAGGCGCATCGTAATTTTGAATATGAAAAAAATATTTACATTCCTTAATCGGAATGTGACTTTTTATTGACAATGCGGATAATTAACTTCAAAAATGTGACCAATCTACATAGAACATTAAGAAAATCCGCATAATTATAATTACAGGTCTTATTTTAGGATCTTTCCAATTCATGTCACAATTATTTATTAACTTCGACTATATGATTTATACACTTTGTTTGTAAGGTTCCTATAAAGTATATCCATCAATCATCAGTACTTTTACTTTGTATTTTCCAAAATAATACAAATCCAGGTGATTTAATAAATTAAAGGTATTATTATATACGTGATGTATGCATTTTTTATTTATTGAAGATTTAAATATCAATAGAGAAATTTTAATATACATAGATTTAAGTTCTGGATGCATGAATATTGTACCCGGTTATCCGTTTAATGGGTCTACGAGACCGATACGATAGTCGTACATATTTGGATTCGTAGTGCAATTTGCTTAAATTTAAATAGCCATGTGCCCATATTTAGAATAGGTCGCTTGTTAGGACAATAACAACCCATATTTACCCATATAGGTCGCTTGTTTAAAATTAAGAAAAAAAATCCATATTTGAATTCGTAGTAAAATTTAAGTTGCCATGTGCCAAGGTTCGTTCACAAATAATGAAGATAAGTTGAGCAAATACCCAACAAGTTTCCTTTTTGATGTAACTTTTTGCCTCTGAGCCGACATCGCCTATTTAAAATCGAAAACAAATTATGAACATAAGCTATCGCCATGGATTTTTTTAGGGCCCTAGTTTATTTCGTTTGACCGTTATCGTGCATTTAACAGAAATTCCGGCGGAGGTCGGACGAATAAGACTTAGCATTTTAAAAGATCGATAACAAAATTAAATTTAAATTCTCCAATTCCATTTTAAATTTCTCCAATATCTACAACACCACAGATGTTAATTTGCAATTGGAAGAAATCATGTCAGGATTGGCTTCTGTTCACTCTAAGAAGGAAATGGTTGAATTACAGGAGTGATGAATGGTTTTCTTCGCCACAGATAGTGTATCACTGCTCCATACGGGATCTGGCTTATAAAGCTTTTCTTGAGAGTGGAGGTGATGAAAATTGGCCAAAAAAGTTATTAGAAGAATAAAAAGGGAAGCTAATGCCGCTCTTTTTGCCGGTAGCAATAGTTCTAAGATCCTATGGAACCGTCATCACCAGAGATGGCCAACGTTGACGTAGAGGAATTAAACACATTATTTATTAATAATCAACTGACTAGTTTGACTGATAGTAGTTTTTTTAACCAAATTATTGGGGAAGATGGGTTTTCTTTTTATAACGTCTCCTCTAATGACTTGATACAGGCTTTTATGTCTATCAAGTCTAACGCCTCTGGTTGTGATGAGATATCTCTTAAATTTCTTAAAGTAGTATTTCCCTTTATATCAAATCACCTTCTTCATTTAGTGAACACTATAATAATGACTTCCTGCTTTCCTAATGATTGGAAAGTAGCCATAGTGACACCAATTCAAAAGAAGTCAAGCTCGAATTCTACTGACAACTTAAGACCCATTTCTTTGCTTCCCAACCTGTCAAAAGTTGTAGAAAATATTCTTAAGCGGCAGTTGTTAGACCATATTGAGAGTAAATCGCTGCTTAATGATTGTCAATGTGGTTTCCGGAACGACAGGAGTACCTCTGCTCTTTTAATTGGCCTTACTGACTCAATAAGGAAGAATACTCATGATCAAAAAATGTGTATGGTTTTGTCTTTGGATTTAGAAAAAGCCTTCGATAGGGTAGATTATGGAATTTTGATAAATAAATTGCATAAAGATTATGGACTTCGGAAAAGTGCCTGTAGTTTAATGCTTTCTTATTTATGTGGTAGAAAGCAGTTTGTTCGTGTCAATGGAGTCGCATCGTCTGTTTTGTCTGTTAGGAGTGGGGTCCCTCAGGGCTCTGTTCTTGGTCCAATTTTGTTTGTGCTGTTTATTATTATGGAATTTTGATAAATAAATTGCATAAAGATTATGGACTTCGGAAAAGTGCCTGTAGTTTAATGCTTTCTTATTTATGTGGTAGAAAGCAGTTTGTTCGTGTCAATGGAGTCGCATCGTCTGTTTTGTCTGTTAGGAGTGGGGTCCCTCAGGGCTCTGTTCTTGGTCCAATTTTGTTTGTGCTGTTTATTAATGACCTTTTCAAAAGTCTAGGCGATTGGAGTACACCATACTCTTTTGCTGATGATGTTTAGCTATTATTTTGCAGAGAAATCCAGTATTTGGATGTTTTACAAGCTAAAACTAATTATGTTTTAAAATTATTGAGTGTATGGATGTCCTCTAACAAGCTTAGTATTAATCCTTCTAAAACAAAGCCAATACTGTTTTCATCATCATCTTCTATCAACCTAGATTTGCAATACAATGGTACGTCTATAGAATTCGTTCAGAGTATTACGTGTTTGGGAATACTACTGGATAACAAATGTTGCTTTGAGCAGCATATTCGCAGTATTGCTTCACGTATTAGTTTCACACTTCGTCAACTATACAACACCAATTTAGTTTTACCTCGTTGGGTAAAAACAAAACTGGTTCATGGCTTAATTATGCCAAATATTTTGTACTGTCTTGAGGTATATACAGGAACTACTCAAAGTAATATGAATATTATAAAGACAGTGCTTCATAGAGTTATGCGCTATATATATTCTGTTAAACCGTATGCTCACATATCGCCGTTTGTGAATGACTTTTTAGGCTGTTCCTTTGTGGAATTTGTGCACCTTCGGTTGCTATATTTTTTTTTACAAGATATACAAACTTCAATCTCCTTTGTTCCTAGCAAATGCATTTGTTTTCAGTCACTCAATTCGCTACAAACAGTTAATTATTCCAAAGGTAACACCGCTTATGGATCGATCATTTCTCGTAAGAGTAGCCCGACTATTTAACATTTTGCCAAGCAGTTTAAAAATGTTTGATTTGTCTTCCATGACATTTCGTAAACATTTAATGGAACATTTTCGTTCAAGTACAGAATAATGCTTTTATTTATATGTTTTTTTTTCTTCGGTTTCTTGATTATCACTTATATGCTTTCATCAGGTTTTTTTTCTTCTCTTTTATTAGGAAATATTAGGATTCTTTTTATTTATATTATTTATTTGATTTTATACTGAATTTTTTCTAGTAGTTTATGATGTTTTATTTAACATTTTGATGCATATTGTAATTTAGCTTTAATAGGCCCCAATGGGCTTCGAATTACATGTCAATAAAGAAATGAAATGAAAATTTACTTTATAATATGACAAATTAAGTGTACACTCCACCTCGATGGTGAAGGGGGGTAAGCTAAAGTAAAAAAAATCTTCCTATTATTCAAATTTTTAGTTTATTTTCATATTTATTGAAAGTACTTTATTTTAATTAATAATATGTAAACAGATCCGTGCTTTGGGTCCCGGGCCCTTAAAGGGGAGCTATATCTTAAAGTGGGCCAATAATGGCTATATCAAATGATGTATGGCACAATTTTTTAGGAGTTTTAAATAAATACAGTAAAGGATGAGCATGCACTAGGCGTTATATTTGATAACAAATTAACTTTTATATGCCATTTGGATTATGTTATCCCCAAGTTTTATTCTCTTATGTATTTACTTCATTCGAAGAAATTCTTCTGAATTTTCGGAGCCGTACTCTAAAATGAAAATTTATTGTTTTTTGTCGCTTCTATGCATTTTTTATTTGGATTCGGCAGCATGCGTAGATGCCCACTTCTTTCTTTAAAATCTCTGAAATCTACGAGAGATATTGGATCAATTACGTTTTTACTGGGATAATTTTGTGGAAATGTTGATTATGCTGAATTTTTGTCAGTTATTCGGTTTAATTCACCAATATTAAGACATTACGTTCCCTTTGCCATTAGAACGCATTTTCAACTTATGCTGTCAATGAACCCTTGCAAAAATCTATGAGGCATTTTAATTCAATTTGTGAACATTTAGATTTTAGTCTTCCTAGTATTAAGATTAAAAATTTGTTAATTACTTTGTTTAATTTGTTTTTAACTAAAATTTAAATGAATTTGTTGTAACTTATATTACATATTTATTGTAGCTAGTCTGTAAGGAATTTTTTTACATGGACGTAATAAATGAAATGAACAATTTTAATTTAGCGCTTGTCAAAATATTATTGAGATTGTACACCTATTACGAAACTCAATTGCGTACCTCCTTCGGGTTTAAATAAACTTTTTCACCCCGGACCGATATCTTTTATTTACAATTTCAAACAGCGTATGACCATAAGCCATGCAAAATAACAGGAGCTTAGGTTTGATTTTTTTATCACTAAAGTGACAGGCATAGTGGGAGACATGGCTAGGTTGCTTAGAAATTAACAAACGAAAGTTTAGAACAACATGAATGTAATAAAAAAAGTAAGATGATGATTATATGATAAATTGTGGCAAAAACAAAATCATAATCTGCAAATAGAACAAGCAACGTACCTGTGTTGGTAGATGCCTCTAAACCTCCTTCAGTAATTTCAATGGACGCTTTATGAACCACTTTGGAAACATACACTGATTCCGATGAATTTAACATGTTTCCAAACTCTCCGTTTTCAAACATTCGTTTCATGCCCATCTAAAAAAAACAAACAAAATTATCGAGCTTTACTTACACCTCTTGCATAATCACCTTCTTAAGGGCATCGCTCAATTCTATTTCAAATTCAACCTTGAACTTGGGCAGATGCACCAAACCACTACGACTCTTTAATATGCCGTTTCGTAATGATTGGAATTTAAAAGTCTCCAATTTATTCACCAATTCCGTCAAGCCGGCACGGCGAATAGGCAAAATAATCAACAACGATAGATCTGAGTTTTTACACGGCAATCGCACTACATTGGCGATCAATTGTCGCGCTAGACCATAGTCGAATGCACCCTTCCGGAACATCATCTGGATTTTTTGGGTATGAATTTCATCGATATAGAAATCCTGCTCGCTAGTGTTCTCTTTTGGGAAAGCGGTAGCCCATTTGCCATTAAAGTACATGACACTGAACAGTATCATTCGTATATCATCGCCCAGCAGAACAGGAGAAATGATATTGTTAATACCATTTTTGGTTTTTGCCGCTATCCATGTATTGATGGTTTCAGCGGCTTTTACTTTCTGTGTAAAGTTAAGATTTTCGACAGATGAGAAAAACTTTTTGGCCAATAATTCTTTGTAGCCGCTTTGAAGAGTATAGTTTTTCTTAACATAGATTTTATTGGCGACCTTTAAGATGTCGCTATTCTCATACTCGGTCAACATGGAGTAGTAGCTCTCGGCTACACGTGCGGGCGATTGTCCAATGATACTTAAGCCATAATCTAATTCATCCGCAGTTTTGCCATTGGCACCCATCCTTGTCATGGCCAAACTGGTTTGAATAGAAAAAGGTGAATAAATAATGTTTCTTCTGCCATGCGATTGTATTAATTGCGTAAAGAGATGTTGATTGAAACTCTCCAAACTATGTCTGAATTTCGGATTGAAGGTGGTGGCTGGCGAAAAGAACATGCAAGCGAGTATAGCAAAAATACTAACAAGTTTTGGTATTTCAACTGCAATTACATAAACAGAAAATATATAAAGTAAAAATTAAGCAAACTAGGGTTTTTTATATATAAATAGATAGTAATTTAAGTAAAGAATTTATTTTTAATGCAAAATGTGGCATTATAAGTATGTAAGTTTTTAGAAATCCCAAATGCTACTTGTAACCTAACGCGGAAACTCGCACGTAAGTAGAGAGCTCTAGAGGGTTGATGGATAATCCGTAAGGGTTTTAGATGGCGGTAAAGATTATGAATATTTCTAGCATATGAAAACGCGTATACAGTAAGCAAAAAAAAAGTTGTTAACTAATCAAAATCAGAAAACTGTAAAAATAATATGAAAAGTATAAAGACAAAATAAACTTGTTGTACGAGGGTTGCTATATATATTTCTGGCCTAATAATGAAAATGCGAATATTTGCCATTAAAAATGGTTTTATTGTTTTTCAAAGTACTCTCCAGCATGATTTATACACTTTTGCATGCGCTCAAACCAATTGTCGAAGCACTTTTTCCACTCCGATTACGACACCTCTAAAACATGTGTTTTAAACGCTTCAACAGCATCTTCTGGCGACGATTTTTTTCTTGATGTGCGGAAATAAAAAGAAGTCATTGCGTGCCAAGTCAGGGCTGTACGGCGGATGATCCATCAATTCGACGTTTTGGCCGGCCAAAAAGGCGCTGGTTTGAGCCGATGTGTGAGAGCTCGCATTGTCATGGTGCACAATGATTCGTTTTCTCTTGTTCGTTTTTCGAATTTCTCCGAAGTCTTCAGGCAAACAAATTGTGGTGTACCACTTCTACGTTGCTCAAGCGGAACAGTCACCACATGAGCAGTTTTTCCGAAGAAGCAGGCTACCATTTGCTTCGAAGTGCTTCTTCCACGAACAACTTTCGTCTTCGAAGACCCACATGGTCGATTGCTGTTTTGTTTCAGGCTCATACTCATAGATCCATTATTTGTCACCTGTGACGATGTTATGAACGCCTTTTTAAGCTCCGCGATCTTATTTTTTCAAAATTTCTTTGCTCCAATCGAAACGAACCTTTTTGAGCGATTGTCAAATTGTGCGGGATCCAACGAGAACAAACCTCTTTTACGGCCAGGTGTTCCTGCAATATTTAATGTATGCTCATGGAAGAAATGCCCAAGGATGCCTCTATCTCACAGTATGTCACATGACCATCTTGCATTATCAGATCGCGCATGGCATAAATGTTCTCTGGCACAACGACCGTTTTTGGACGACCTTCGTCTTTGAGCGAGCGTCGGCCACGATTGAATTCATTAAACCAGTTTTTTACAGTGCTATAGGATGGTGCTTCACCGCCATACAAAGATTTAAGTTCATCGATGCACTCTTGTCGTGATAATCCACGTCGAAAGTTGTGAAAAATTATCGCACGAAAATAATAACGAGTAAATTCCATTTTTTTGCCAAATTGTTTTTTTCAAGTCACTGTAAACAACATAAATGATGGTCGTACGTCAAAACGTTCTGAGTAGGCTAAAAAATGTCAAACTTTCCAATGGAAATGTCAAATGGCGCCAGGCAACACTTAGTGTTGCCTAGGACAGAAATATATATAGCAACCCTTGTATATCAAATTATCCATACTACAAGTTTAAGTCAAAACTATTGTCGCTTAGTTTATATTCCAAGAAAAATGATATGAATTTTGCTAAGCAAAAAAACTTTTACACTTAAGAAATCTTTAAATTTTTCAAGGAAACCCAAAATTTATTTAACTTTTTAGTATTTTGCATGTTATCATTTGGCATTTCAATGTGAAAGCTTTAAAATATTATTTTCATAAATGACCACAGATGTCAAATAAGATTGTAATTCGTGATCTGGAAGGGCTGAGGGTATACTTATACCTTTTTAGTGTTTTTAATCAACCATTCTTTGACAATATGGGCCAAATACTTGGAATAGTCGTCTTGAACACTCACAAATCCATTATCCATATCGATTTTTTGACAAATTGCACCAAATTATTTTTCAAAGCATTTAAATAATTGGTTGTATTCATGTTTTCCTCCACAAATAAGAGGATTTCAATGCCACTTGTACCCATTACACCCTAAACCATCGCCTGGAAACCTCCGTGTTTTTTAGCTTGTGTAACGTTTAACCGATTAAAAGCTTTAATTTGATATATAAATATATTAAAAAAATATTTGGTCCAAAAACATTCCTTTTACAGCATAAAACGTGTGTAACAGTATTTATGTCCCTACTAAGTAAGGCTTTATACTTTTCATATTATTTTTAAATTTTTCTGATTTTTGTTAGTGTTTGTTTTTTCGCTCACTGTAAATATCAATAATTTATGTTCGCTTTGCAGTTAGTCCATTAATGTCTACAAAACAATGAGTATCATTTTATGTTTTAATAAATTTAATTTACTTTATAATAATTAGTTGCATAAATGCATCAAAAATAAAATATGCATTTTACTCCTCTAGAAATAAAGATAGAAAGAGTTCTTATAGCTGCATGAGAACTATCGATATCGATGGGGAATATCAGCTGGTTCTACAGCTTATAGTCTCCATTTACACAATGCAACTTTACTTGCCGCAACTCTTAGTTTGTAGAAGAGAGGGGTAATCGGAAAAACTTGCCCGTACTTTCAATTCCTTTTGTGTTTTTTGTAGTGTGAAGTTGGCTGCAGATTATTTTAGTATTTTTTCACACAAAAATCAGATCGAATTGCCGCACTATCAATTTCTTTTGTGTTTTTTGTAGTGTGAAGTTGGCTGCAGATTGTTTTAGTATTTTTTCACACAAAAATCAGATCGAATGAAAACAAAAATTGACGTAACCAATTTGGCTTATGTAAACACAAAGGGAATCGTAAAAATTAACTCGAGTAAAGTTGGCTCGTGTAAATAGGGACATATTGTCGAACTGTTTTGACATTTCTATTCCGTAAGGTTTGACAAGTCATCAAGAATTATAAGTATTTAACTATTCAATTGCGTCAATTTTTACAATTCCCTTTGAACTTGTCTCCTGTGTGTTCACATAAGACAATTCGTTTTCGACAATTCGTTCTGATTTTTGTGTGAAAAAATACTAAAACAATCTGCAGCCAACTTCACACTACGAAAAGCACAAAAGGAAATGACAGTACAAGCAATTTTTCCCTTTACATTCCTCTTGACTCTCTCTCTCTCGTATAAAAGTTGCCTAGTGTGAATAAAGAAATTTACTTTTAAAAATCTGTTCGCAATTGTTGTTGAGTATTTATATCAATGAATTATGTTCAGTGTTGAAGCTCATTTCTAGTTACAAGTCTACGTCAATAAGCAAATTTGCGTACTTGGAGCGTAGACAATCTTCAAGCCGTTAACTAATTCCATTAGATCCTTTAAATTTGACTGGTGCGGTTTACACGCTGGCTGCCTGATCGGTCCTTAATTCTTTCGAAATGAAGGAGCTGACGTAACGGGGAATTGCAAATCAATTTGGTGACAACTTTTTCTCCAGATGTGGTCCTGTTTACCAGCTGCCTCGTGTGTGCGATTTACTGCCTCTGGATTACTTTTAATGGGGCTAAGTCGTGGGTTTATGCTGACAATCCAGTAACTATTTAAGCATTAAAAGCCAATATACAAGCCACCACTGACGCCATACGACCAGATTTATTGCAAAAAAGTACTTAAAAATTTGACTGACTGGATCATGTAACTCGTAGCCTCGGCAGACATATGCCACAGATTACTTAGTAGGGACATAAATACTGTTTCATCATGGAGTGGTCAGATAATGAGAACCGTATCGGTGTAATAGCGCTTTTCAAGTGTGAAATGAAAAAAGCGATATTTTCAAAACGCTCCGGCCACTAGGGATAAGCCACAAGTTCGTCTACTGATGCATAAAACTGTTTGAGGAGACTGGAGATATAAAAGACCGCCACCGTTCCGGCCGCCCACGCTCTGTTCGAACACCGCATGTCATCAAGCCGTTAAATCAAGAATTCACAGAAATCCGCTCCGAAAACAGAAAATCATGGCCCGTGAGATGAATATCACGCAAAAGTCCATAAGTCGAAACATTAGAAAAGACTTGGGACTTGGGGCTTTCAAACGACGTACCGGACATTTATTGGCTGCAGCTTAAAAAAATAGGATTGAAAAATGCAAACGTCTTTTGGCAAAGCACGCTAATAACTTGCACGGAAAAAATTTGTTAACCGATGAAAATTTTTTTACCGTTCAGGACATATTTAATAAGCAAAATGATAGAATCTATGCGCGGTCATCTAAGGAAGCATCTGAACTGATCCGAAGGATGTCATATATATTGTTTTAGTTTTTGTTCATTTGTTTTGTTTGATTTATCACTTCTTGTTCGCTTTGAAACTGTATTAATAAAAAAAGTTAGCAATTTATTAATAATCGAGTGTAAGTAACCAAAAAAATATGTGATAAACGGAATAACTTTTGTTACATTTGTGGCCTATATAGGGATATCCGTCATAGGCGTGATTTTAAAAAAAATACTGCTGTGGTGGAAGTATACAACAAAGGGTTCAATCGTTATTACAAATTCAGTCGCTGGTATGAGCCAGAATTTTTTTGTGAAAATTGCTGTGTAACATTAAAAAAATACAAAGTTTAACCTTAAATTTCTTTGCTCTTTTGCTCAGTTTGTTATTTCCTTTTATTTTGTTCAGTTCATTTTAAAAAATTCTGTGTAAAAACGCATCCAAAGTAAAAAAGTTACAATTTTTTTTAAAAAAAATGAGTTTACAGGAAAAATACACAGATTAAAAGTGTATACACAATTCCAAAGGCCGCATTTTTTTCTTTCCAAATCGGAAAATCAGTTGATATTCAACCAAGTTACTGGCATACATATATCGTAAGTGCGTTAGATTCGAAAAACCAGGTTTGTACCCGTAACTCCAGATATTGGAGGAGTTTGGGAAATTTCAAAACAGGTTTCTTGATGTACTCAGCAAGATCTACAAGAAAAATAATATCACTTCCCAGATATTTTTATTTCATTCTTTTTCGTTACACTGTGTTATTGAAGTTTAAGATTTTTCCTTTCTCTCTTTCTCTTATGCGCGTTTAATGCGAATGCGGTTACGAAGTGACAAAACTAAAGTAAACTCTGTCCAATGTTAGTGGGAGGGTAAACAGTATACTAAAAACCCAATAAAATGTATAAAACGTATAAATAAAACCATTAAAGACATTTGTGCAAATAGCACAACTAAAGATATTTTCTCCACGATCAATTTTCAAACAAACAAAAGCTCTTACGTCAAAATATTTCTAAACAAATTGCTTAGGTGAAAAGATGACGGATTAAGTAATTTCGCCCAAATTGGAGGAAATAATAATAAACTCTTTAATTCGTCTTTAAAAAAGGCTGGTCATTCAATTTTGTTATCCCAATGTTAAGTAATTTTAACTCTAAATATTGATGAAAGCCTTCTGGAGACAAATAATCCCATATGAGCCCCTAATGGAATATCCTCATCTTAAATGTTATAAATGTTTCACTTTGCTTTATTCACTTATTATCTGCTGACGGCGAGCGAATTGAAAAAGCATGATCAGAATTTTTGTAATCCTACATTAAACTTACAAACATAGAAATAACGCAGGCTCAAATTAATTGGAAGCAGCTCTGTTAAATGGCATCATCGTGTTCGGAAAGTTAGTGACACAAATGAGAAAGGCACCCCTATTAATTCGATGCCAGCTTCACATATAAATATAAAGAAGCTGTTTCTTTCCTATAAACAATATTTAAGTGTCCATAGATGTTCACTTACCTTCAAATGCCATTTTCATCAATTGGATTTTCGAAAATTAGAATTGATATTTATAATTTCGCTCCGTCTACGTGATGAAATTGCAACGGGTTTGTCTTATACTGAATGTCGTTCATGTGAAGCATTCATATGTACGAATGCTTTGCAGCAAATTCTTCGACCCAACAGTGTGCTTGTATGAAAAATTTGCTGAATGGAAATAAAACAGAATTTGAATTTTTTTTAGGGAGCGGAATATTATGGGAATGCATATTTGCTATCATTAGCATGAACAAGTTAAAGCTAATATATTTAAATATTAACTTTAGCTTAGAGATTGCCAAATCAGTTTCCGGCATGAAATTTAAAGGGCCGATGCCATGTCTTGCCACCATTCTGACCATTGATGACGTTTGGAATGGTCAAGAGGCTTTAGTTCTTGAGTCAATTGCACCTTGTAAGCGTGTAAATGCAATTCTTTATGCATAATGTTCATCAACGACGAGCGTGAGAGGTGCAATTGTTGGGCACGACGACGAGTTGAGGTGGACGGCTCTTCAGTCACACTATCGCGAACAACAGCAATTTTTTCTGCAGTACGAGCTGTACGAGCATGCACTGGTGTTTTCACATCTCATGCAGACCCGGTTTGCTCATATTTTTGCAGGATTGTTCCGATTGTACGCACATTTGGAAGAATAAATTGATCGAAGATATCACGAAGTGTACAATATGCATTTTGATTTCATAAGCCTGAATTACTTTAACGCGTTGCTCGATCAAATTGAGTAAGTCTGAAATTGAAAAATATCAAAAGAAATGCAGAAAAAAATTTGACGTTCAAGTGTGTTTTACATTCAACATCGGCCCTTAACATGTAACCAACCTTTAAAACAAACAAAAATTTAGCAAATTTTGGAACAAGCGTATTTTCGCAACATTGGTCCAATATTTTTAGTTTCATTTTGCTGGACTCGGGCCGCTTTACAGGTCCCAAGTGGGCCTTTGTTAAATTGCCTATTGATTGGTATTTATGCAACAATTAATAAAAGATTTAATCGTCATTGTTAATGGATTTTTAACCTGAGAATCGGCATGCTTGGATAAGAAGGGCAAGTTGGTTGGAAACAGAACATACTCGCCTTTGAACATTGTATTTGGTGTCTTAATTATAACGCGAGACTGTCTTTATTAGATGGAGTTCCCTCTTTCAATTTAGTGGCAACCCCAGATTGTCCAAAATCCAGAGAAATACGAATTTGTGCATGAACCATACTCAATAAAATAACAAACAATACGACTGTTTTCTCAGCAGCATAAAGAAGATATAAAAATCTGCAGCTGTCGTTATTTTAACTCGTCGTATGCTGCTACTAATTTCAAGCAATTCCATATAGGTCCGATGTGACAGCCCTTAGCCGAAGAACTCCTCCTTCAGGACGATCCGGTGCATAGAACTGGCTGACGTGGGATCGATCGAGTTCCTTTAATGCTTCGTCCCGTTTTAATATCTTACAACTTAAGTTACATTTTCGGCGCATTGACTGTTGAGAAATTCGCCTTCTACCAATGTAGTGGTAATCCCAGTTCCCAGGTACAAAAGCCAGAGTAATCCAACATTGTGCATGAACCATACTCAATAAAATACGAAACTTTATAATATATATAAAATATACTCATGTCGCAGCTCTAAGAGGGTCAGCTAGAAGGCCTTATTATAAATCCTGTTCCCATTTGTTAATGCATTCTTTAAGGATGCCTGCAAGAATGTCTTCATATTTTCAATGAGAGTGGTCCAAAGAGCATTCCTTCTGACAGGTTTCGCTAACTAAAAGTCCAAGTTTAGTGTTAATCGGTCAAGCGATTCTAGAGTTTTGAACGCTCGTAAATAGAATGTACATCTGTGGGGGGATCAGAAAAACGATCCCCACATATACTCATGTCACATCTTTAAGAGGGCCTGCTAGAAGGCCTTGTTATAAATCCTCTACCCTTTCGTTAAAGCATTCTTCGAGAAAGCCTGCAAAAATGTCTTCATATTTTCAATGAGAGTGATCCTTCTAGCATGCCTGGTAAATAGAATGTACATCTCCTTTCCCTCTTAGAGATGTACATTCACAGCACAAAAGGTGTTCGCCACAGCGATGGACAGTTAAGATATATAAGCCTTTTGACGTTGACACACAATTTGGTTCGGTAGGCCAGTACGTAGCATATCGAAGTAGCAACCAGAAGGTCAAACTTCAGTGGAGTCAAATCAAAAAAGAACTACAACGGAAAATTAAGTAATTAAAAATTATTTTCTCAGTTTGAAGAATTTTTTTGAATATTTCTTATATGCATTATGGAACACAATTTTCTACAGGCCTGCCTATAGAAAGGGGACTTGGAAGGCTTTGCACTGCGTTGTGTTAATTTAAAATGAGAGTTAAATGTAACAAGCATGCCTCCGAGCATCCTAAGGAATTTACAGGGAGGGCCAAAAGTTACCATGGGGTTTAATAATTAAATAGTTTTTTCGTTTATATATTTTTTTCAGATTATATAAATAACACTTGAAGAAGAATGGAGAGATTCACAACTGAACAAAGAACCAGAATAATAGAATTTTATTATTTAAATAAGCGATCAATTATTTTAACGTAAGGTAATGAAGCTCATTTTCAGTTGAATGGCTTTGTAAATAAGCAGGGTTGTGAAAATCCAAGAACCATTCATCAACGCCAATTGCACCTCATTAGGTGTACAGTATGGTGTGGAAACACATCTGCAAATATCATTGGGCCTTTCTGACTCGAGAATGAAGATGGTAGTGCTGTAACCGTAAATGGAGAGAGGTATCAGTTTCTGATGGAAACTTTTTTACGTCCTGCTCTTGAAAACTGACCTGAGAAGTGGTTTCTGCAGGACGGAGCCAACAATGCCATTTTTAAGTCAAACTTTTGAAGAGCGAATAATTTCTAGAAATTCGGAAATTATTATTAGCGCAACCGCCAGTTTCGTCAGCACCCGACTTTTTTCCTTGGAATTATTTGAAGGAAAGAGTATATGTGAATAAGCCCGGGACAACCCCTCAACTCAAGGCCAACATTGTTGCAGAAATTCGTACGCTACAGCCAAAAATTTTGAAAGATGTTATGGAAAATGCTCTAAAACGAGCCCATCATTGCGAAGCTGAAAACGAGGGTCATTTAAGTGACATTATTTTTCATACTTAGTTTAGAAAAATATCTACTTTGTATTAATATAAAATCAGAGAAAAAAAGATAACAAAAATTAATAAACGAAAAAGTTATGAAAGTTTTTAACCCCGTGGTAACTTTTGGCCCACCCTGTAGAAGGGCTTGTCGGGCCTTTTCTTTCCTAAAGGGCTGGGTTAAATAAGTTGATTTGATCAATATTTGGAAACCGTGCGCAATTCAGTAACTACAACTTAACTGCAAATAGTAGGTACGTTTCTGAGACCATGGTGGAATATTCGTCCACATTCTTTTGACACCTAAGGGGAAGTCTTAAATTGTTATACACACAATGTCGTAAAGGGTTTTATAACTTAGTAAAGGCCGTAAAGGGTTTTATAACTTAGTACTTTGTTATACTTACAACGAAAGGAGATAGACCTTGTTTACTATAACGATCGACCCAGTATCAATAACTGATGCCAGTGACCATTGAGCAATTTTCGTCCATCTGTCAATTTAGCGTTATCTAATTAGTTTTTGCAGATGTGATCAGATCTCGACTTAAATGTTTACATTGTTAGAGCTGGGGGCTGAAAGTGGATGGTAGAGGACAGCATCGATTTGAGATCCTATTTCTCTACAAGCTATAAGCGAAGCCAGAGGAAATAGGGTCATAACGGTTCATGTTTCCAGTTTCCCAAAGACGGAACACTTAACCCGATGAATTAATCTTAATCCATCATTACGACAGTTGCGTATTTTAGCTCTCGAGGTTAATCCTTCCATATTGTGGATAGAATAGTGTTGTGGGCATCAGCCGCATGTTGCATATTTTCTAGCGACGCCACATGGGCTGCAAATTTTAAAACATAATGTTATGTACTATTTTGTGGAGAAAAACACATGCATACATACCAAAGCACCAATAACACGCAATTTTGCGTGTAAAAATCCTTCATAAGTGGACAACACCATTTTGCGAACGCCGGCACTATCATCGTGAAGCAAGGATAAAATTATCCAATGGCCGACAATTCAATGCTATGCCGTCTAAAAAATTAGCTAAACAATGCTCTTCCTTCCTTTAAACCATTTTGAGTCTTTGTCTTTTGGGTTTTAAAACTTTGCAATTGTGATTTCATTTTATAATTTTTTTTTATTGTAGTGTCATCGCTATTGAAATTAATTGTTAGCAGAAAAAACGAACAGCCGATTGAGAATTCAAAAAGAAACACATACCGAAATGCATTCGGAAAAATGATGTCAAATGTTATAAGCTCAAAACTGCGTAAATTAAATTAAAAGCGCTCTTTTTCGTTTTTAATATCGTCTCCTATCTTTTTTTATATAGTCTCTTACTATCTTTTTTAATGTATTCGTTTAAAAAAATAATTAAGCCACTAGTTCATAAAGTTAAACTACTTGTATAATTCGAAAGGGATATAACTTTAATTTACGGGCCATACTGTAATTTTGATCAACCTTTTACAGCAGGTAAAACTTTTAAACCAGAGTCAATATATAAAAATATGATTTTAGACGGTCATTATTACGAAGCAACGGTCCCTTAAAGTTCTAAAAGTTCAAAAAACCATTGAAATAAAAGTTAAAACCCCACAGAAAATTGATGGAAGGGCCTTTCAATGCAGAGTTTTTTATATACTGCAATATCATTAACTTTTGCAATTTTTCAACATATATTTTCAGGCAACCGGAGATTAAGAAAAAAGCACCGTAACAAAAAAAGCTTTAGTGTGACCAGGCCTTTATAGAAAATATATATTTTACTCGGTCAGTGTAATCCAAGGGCAACTCAGGGCATTTTGGTGCCTTTAATTGCCTTTTGAGGTTCTAATCATTAGCATCAAAGAGAAATCACAAATGGGGGGTGATATGTTCCATTCTAAGCTATACAATCCTATTGTAGACTACTGAACCTTTTCGTTCAAGTTGCCCAAAACAAATGTTTTGCGTCCGCATATTGCGCGATTTTGGATCCCATCCCGAATTGCCACAAGTATTTGAGATGTGCTCTTTTGTAGAGAATTTCTCTCGGAGATAAATTTAATAAACGAAAGACATTCTGAGTATATGGACATTAGTACTTTGTTTCCTCGCCACACAGCACTCGATGCTTTCATGCATTTATTGAAAAAATCCCTGACAAACTGTCGTGAGTTATTTGTATTTTGTTTATATTCTGCAACAGCTAATTGCACATTACTGCCAAGTTTTGCGTTGTTAGGACTTTTGCGGGATTGGCGTTTTTTTCAAGAATGGATAAATTCCGTATCGAGTCTTAATATAGAAAACCAACAGAAAAATTCAGCTTCCTTTTTCATTGTTTTTTTATTTATTAATTCTATAAAACTTGTAAAAATAACTTAAAGGACCGAGCACAATGAACATTTTTTTAACGCGCAAAAAGACCCCGCACACTAAAGCCAAAGAGTTTTTTTTATTGTGCAGCGTTTAAAATAAAGAAGCTGCGTATTTTTTCTCTCGTCTAGTTGACATTTTCCTTCAAATTGTAAATATTGTAACAATACTTGGACATGATTTAAAACTGTTAAATATTACGACCTCGCATTTCCATATAGGAAAAAACAAATGCTTTTGTTTTTAAAATGTTTCTGCTTCAAAAAATGTAACACACTGTTTCATATTAAACCCCGCACCTCAACGTTTTTAAATGCCAGTGCGAATTTGATTCTGCAGGGTATTTGATGCTGCATGCAGCACTTTAGCTTTCAATATGCTGTTTTTTTAGCTTTGAATAGTTGTTTTTTATTTTCAAGTTGTCATTCAAATTATAAATATTCAAACAAATATTTGAAAATGTTTTGGATTTTGGTTTATACAAAATTTCTCACGTAATTACATAAAAGCTTGTAGTATGTAGAAATTGTCTGCGGTTAAACTGAATTAGTGTGAGCCTACTGGCGTATTTAATTATAATTATTTTATTACTTTTTCAATTTTTTCCGCCGCTTTTCTTGCATCAATTCACGCTTCAGTGTGCTAGGGCCTTTATTTCTTACTTTGCGTTCTTATGCGTTTTTAAATTATTTTCGGTGTATCAAGTAATTGGCATCACTGTCTCAAAGTACATTTCGAAATTACTTTTTTCGAACCAGAAATCGTAAAAGTTCGTTTTTCTATTCGCGACGATATTAGAGTTTTTTAAGCAAAGTACTTAAAGAATAACAAAATTAAAATAAAAATCACAGCAGAAAATTGGGGCTGGTCCCTAAACATGTCACTCTCACCGACCTGAAAAATAAAATTCCTACATTAGGGTAGGGGGCCATGGCGACATTTACCAGAAAGCTTGACTGAGGTTGGTGCGTGGAGTGATAACAGCAATTTTCAAGACAAGACTGGCAAACCCACGACAGCCGTTTCTATCGACCGGATTGACCCGAAGCAGAAATTCTCTGGCCAAGGGCTGTCTCCCCGGCACACAGTTGCCGCTACAACAACAACAACACTCTGGCAAGTGAGAAATACTTTTGTTAACCTTAAAAATACTCAAGAATATACAACTTTCCATTATCACCTCTTCACATTGATAGATATCCTTAGAGAATCCTTTGCCACAAAACAAACTTTATTTACGTGAGCCCAATGTAAAATATTTATACCCTACACCACACTGTGACAGGGTATTATGATTTAGTGCTGATGTTTGTTTCAACACATTAAAGGAATCGATTGGACACATTAAAAGAATCGATTGGATTGGTTTTATATACCGATCGCTTCAGAAGAACAATTTGATATCATTAAGCGATGTTTATTGGTTTTGTCCATCTATTGTTTTTATCAAAGTACAGGTCGCAATTTTGAACCGATTTTGATCAAACTTGGTACATTCTTCAAGTATAGGCCAATGACAAACCCGATTAAAATTGGTCCATTTTGATTTCATACATAGATTTTTCCCAATTTTGGAAGCCGCATCTTCAGAAGCCACTTATTACACCTGTTTTCAATCAATTTTCACAGCATTACGAGTAACCAACACCCATCTCAGGTAAAAGTTAACCATATAGGAGGTCCAGGTTATCAATTAGCTCCTACACAAGCCTTTTTCTCAATTTAAGATCCTGCAGCTCTAAAAGCCACAAATTACAACCGATCATGCCAAATTTTGCATTGTACCTTGTGAGCGACTGTGGTGAACCACATAGATTTATATATTCGTAAAGCCCCGACAGAAAGGTTCTTCCTGATTTCTGAGTCGGCAGATTAGTAGCCACATTTAACATCCGATTCCTACAAAATTTCGTATAAAGCGATGCGAGAGACCAGCACCCATATCATGTAACATTGGCCATATTGTTCCATCTTTTCGAATATCCCCAACAACGTCCAAGTGGCTATGGGGCACAATATTAACCTATTGTAAAACTCTATTGTAATGAATGAATTCTTAATAAAAAAAAATAGCTCCCAACAATAATCTCTAGATTTGACGTCCTGCAGCGACTTTATGTTTAATTTCTTGTTTTCTGTTGAGGTTGTCCTTACTTGCCTTGCTTTTAAGTTACTTTATGGTCATGTGGTTGATAAAACATTGAGTGACCATGGGCCAATTTCATCTGTATTGTTTTAGAAGGCATGTTTTTATTTGATACTTTTGTTTTTGATTTGATAAAGTATTTGTAAATGAGGTAATTTTGAACTTTCATATTCGGTACTACCCTATCTGTTGGCTTAATTTCTTGGTGGGAGTTTGGTCACCTTAATAGTGGTTTATCATTTGGTTGATTCCTATGCGGCGCTAAATAGGAGATATACTAACGATCAAATATAGCAAACAATAGTGAAAAGGAATTTTATAAATACATACCTGTTAAAGCTCAGGGCCCGACAAAGATACCTTGAAACAATGGAATGAAATCTTCGTTGATGATGGCATAGACAAAGGGTTGATCAATGTTCACCATCAGGGAATCCAGTCTGTTTAACCCCTCAACATCTAAAAATAACGAATTAAAATTGTTAATGTGGAAAAAATAGTAGCTAGATATGGGCAGCAATATGGGCCACTCAAGCGGTGATAAAAAAATCATAAATATTCGTACTGGCCAATTTCTACCAAAAAATTTCTTTCATTATGGGGGAACAGAAATTCAGTCTCAAACAGGTCATGTACAGGTAGACAATTTTGCATCTGAATTTTAAAATTATTGCCTTTTTATGTCACTTTTAAAGAGCTCTATATTAACTGACCAACCATGCTGATAGCTGGAACAATTTTGAATTTCCGATCTACACCAACGCTACAACAATGCATATTTAATTATTCTTTTTGTAGTTTGTTCTTCAGAAATTTGTATTACCCTTGGCGCAACTGCACTTGCATAACCCTTGGTGCTACTATGAAAAACCCGGCATCTTTTGTAAGTAGTTGACTTAGTCATTATGATTTTGTTACTCAACGCTTAATCTGGCAACTTGTGGGGCCACCTACTCATTAATCAGAATTTTTGTATATCAATAGCAAATATGAAATGGTTATCAATTTGTGTATGACGACACTATACAAATTACCTGTGGCAGCCGCAGCCTCGGTACCCTCTTCACTGACTTCAATAGCAGCCTTATGAACAACACTGGATACATATAACTCTCTGGGCGTTTTGAGCATTTTATCAAAATCGGCTGCTTCAAACAAACGCTTCAAACGCTTCATCCCCATCTAAACACATCAATATCCACATTAATATTTTTAAACTTCAGCTCCATTAACATGCCTACCTTTATAAGAGAGTCTTTTAACTCAACTTCAAATTCAGCTTTAAATTTCGGCAGATAAACACAACATTCGTTTAGCCTTCCATGATTGAAATTGGAAATTCTTCAACTTCTGTAGCAATTCCCGCAGGCCAAAACGAGAGCGTGGCAAAAGGATGACCATTGAAAGATCCGAGTCTTTGTAAGGCAATCTCAAAACATTGGCATTCAAGGCGTGATCAATTCCATACTGAAACTGACCACTTCTATACATCATTTGAACTTTAATCGTGTGGGTCTCATTTGTATGGAAATCTCTTTCGGTAGTGCTTTCTTGCGGGAAAGCAGTAGCCCATTTGCCATTAAAGTGAATAGCACTCAATAATAAAAAATGAACATCGTCGACCAGAGAACCAGAAGCTATAAGATGCCTAATTGTATGATTCGTTTTTGTTTCTACCCATGTATTAATGGTGTTGGCAGCATTTTCATTTTGCGCAAAATCAATATTTTCGGCAGAAGAAAAGAATTTTGTAGATAATAGCTCTTTGTAGTTATCCTGTAGTTCACAATCCTTTCTGACATATATTTTATTGGCGATCTTTAAGATGTGGCCATCCTCATATTTAGCCAACAGGGATTGATAGCTTTCGGCTATATTTTCTGGAGTCTGACCGGTGAATCCTAAGACACCATCCATTTCAGCAGCTGTTTCATCTGAGGTACCCAAACGTGCCATGGAGAGACTTGAGTGTATGGACAGAGGTGAATAGATGATATTTATTGAACTATTACAGTGTAACAATTCATTGAAGAGATTTTGGTTGAACCATTCCAAGCTCGTTTTAAAATCTCCATCTTCAAAATTTGTGGCTAATGAGGAACATAAAAGTATATGTGACCCGGTCTACGAAAAGGGACCTTCGGTGTAAAAACAAGTTTTCGAGAAAACAGCTGTTAAAGATAAACAAGTCATGTGAAATGAGTGTAGATGAAGAGGTTAGTTTCGTTCTTTGACAAACTTCTTTACGAGTTGGAAACTTCTGCTTTGCGCCATTAGAAAGAGCACACTTTAGTCTATCCGAATCGCCAAAAAAGTGAAAAATGATATTTTCACACCGAAGGTCCCTTTTCGTAGACCGGGTCACATATGTATTATTATTGCAATTGATGGTATTTGAACTGAAACGATAAAATGGAATATGTATTAACTAAAAGGTGGTTTCTAAAGGAGCATATATGTGTAAATTAAAATAAATTATTATCCTCTAACTTAAAATTGACTTTACTACGCTTCACAAGCCATATTTTAGTTCTGGCGTTGATGCGTTACAAAATATCTGTAATTAAGCCTGAAAAAACGTGGACCATAACGCACCATGTTTTCGTGTAGCCCTGCTACAAAGGTTTCTTCAGTTTTAAGGCTCTACCGCTCAAGAAGTTAAATTAATAGTGATCTACCTCAAACTAAGCATAGTGCGTTGTATCAGATCAGTAGCTAACTCTGATAAAATTGAACCATGTCGGTCAATGTTTTCACACTAATGTCCGCCCAAATTTAAGGTCCTGTCGCTCTCGAAGTCACTAATTAAATTCGATGGTACTTTACATGCGACCATTTACTAATAAAAATTGTCCTTAGTGATTGCAGGTTTTTTATAGCAACCCTGCCCCCCTTTTACCGCTCCACAAACCATTTTCTAAATCCTTTGTATCCCGAAATGTAGCATAATACGACCTATAACCAACCCTGGTAAATAAAATTATGTCGGTCAATGCCCTTCAAACGTCTACTACCAATGATTGATAGTAGTAGGCGAATGGATCAAGGGAGGCCGGACATCCCGCCATCAACATGTTATGGATTTATTAACGGGCTCCTAACCACTAAAGCGAGGTACATACCGAATTCCGAAAAGAACTTGTTTTCATCTTAAACAGATATACCAAGCAAAAAGTCCTTGTCATGTGGTTTATATTAAATAAAACGGGCATCCACAGTTGAACCGATGACCCAAAATTGGACAGCAAAACTGGAGCTCAGTTTTATACTTAGTAGGGACATAAATACTGTTACAACATTGAAAACACCCATTTCAATAGTAGAACTGAACATTCCCCGTTAATGTCTTAATATGACAGCGCATAGAGAAAGGGACCTAAGGGTACAAAAATCAATTCTCACTTTTTTTTGATGTGGACAACATCTGAGCATCGAATGAGACCGATCCCATGCTCCAAAAGTGTTCCCTCCCAGAGACATGCGCGTTTTATGAAAGTGATGGTACACCAAAGATACACGTATTTAAATCTTTAAAATTGCTCTCCTGAACAACAATGGTTTTTACCCTTAGGTCCCTTTCTATTTTGCGCGTCACATATGGGTTTTGAAAGCTAACCTTAATAGCGCTAGTCTGTAACGGGATTAAAAAATTGTTTCAACTTTCATCATGGAGTGGTCAGATAATGAGAACCGTATCGCTGTAATAGCGGCCACTAGGGATTAGCCGCTTGTTCGTCTACCGATGCATAAAACTGTGAGGAGACTGGAGATGTAAAAGACCGCTACCGGTCGTGCCGTCCACGCTCTGTTCGAACACTGCATGTCATCAAAGTCGTTAAATCAAAAATTCACAGAAATCCGCTCCGAAAACAGAAAATCATGGCCCGTGAGATGAATATCAAGCAAAAGTCCATGAGTCGAATCATTAAAAAAGACTTGGGACTTGGGGCTTTCAAACGACGTATCGGACATTTATTGACTGCAGCTTTAAAAAAAAATAGGATTGAAAATTGCACACGACTTTTGGTAAAGCAAAATGATAGAGTGTATGTGCGGTCATCTAAGGAAGCATCTGAACTGATCCCAAGGGTTGAAACGGGTCATCAACCAGCTTCAGTCATGGTTTGGTGGGGTGTCTCTTACGATGGGGTCACTGACCTACATTTTTGCGAACAAGGAGTCAAAACCAAGAAACCGTTTTGGAAGCTGTTGTGAAGCCTCTTAACAATTCCCTGTTCCAAAACCAGCCATGGACTTTCCAGCAGGATTTTGCGCCGGCCCATAAGGCTAAAACGTCCCAGGCCTGGCTTCGAAACAATTTGACAGCGTTCATTTTCTCTGGAGAATGGCCCTCGGGCAGTCCAGATTTGAACCCATTGGACGGTTTTAGAGGACAAGGTTTATCACAAAAGATACCCCAACATTGGATCTCTTAAGACTGCTTTGGTTCGAGCTGTGGCCAATTTTGCAATGGACGAGGTTCGTGCAGCTATTGACGATTGGCCAGTGCGACTTAAGACGTGTGTAAAGGCAAAAGGCGGACATTTCCAATAAGTACTTATAGATTCTTTTTGGATACAATATACATCAATTAATATATTAAAAAATATTTGGTCCAAAAACATTCAGTACTTTTTATTTTACAGCACAAAACGTGTGTAACAATATTTCTGTGGTCATATGGAAGAGTAGCTTAAGTCGAAAATTGGCGTTTTGAGATATCACCAATTTTGTGTAATTTTAGTTCTACTTGATTTTTGCGAATAATCTATAAATTAACATATTGGTAATACGTTTCTTTGCGAAGAAAGGGACAAGTTTTAAAAAAGTATTGGTGAATACAGAAGATTTGACACCTTTTCTACTTAAACGCTTTTTCGATACTGAAACTTGCGTTTTACTAGACCTTAAGTAACTTAAGCGCTTCTATTGAAATAAAAAGTATATTTTGTGTAGTTTTAAGTAAACATAAGACGTTTTATTCAAATTTATATAAAGAAATTAAAGTAGATAAGGTTATTGCTTACATGACAATATTTTTGCTTTTAACGAAAAATTATAATTAGAATCTTATATGTATTAATAATAATATGATATTGTTGACTATGAGATTTTATATTCATTCAAAAATCTCATCAGCTTCAGTTAAATCAGGGTGGAAGTCCAACATGTCTGCAGTATTTAAGTTTAAATAAAAGTCTTTATACATTTCGTCAATAAGTGGCAACATGTCAATTAAATCTTGTTTCTTCTTTTGATTAATTTCAATTGGTGAATAATAGCATTGTTTTAAACTATTTTTATTAATAGAGCTTATGCCTCGTTTCTTTAAATTAATTTTTCTGAAAGGCTCATTTTCATCTAAGGAACTTTTAAAGAAAACTGTTCCAAATTCTTTGCTAAATCGTAACCACTTTATATCAGCCCAACAGTATTTCTGCCCATCGTCATCCACCTTTCTCCATAAAAATAATTCCTTAGCAGCACTCGCAAAATCAATAAATTGGTTTCTATTCATTTCATTCACTTTAAACTTCGTTTTCACTCCAACAGTCCTAATAAATTGATACCAGTCACGAGGGTGGTGAATTTGTATTGATGTTTTTTTTTTCTTTCTTTCTATCAAAGCATGATCACTATCACATTCCATATGTGTGTGGCCAGGAACCATAAACTTATGGTCAATTATACTTATTGATCCTGTTGTCTCGAGATGCATGAATATGACAAACATTGTTGCAACAAAAGAATTTTTATTCTGGCCAGGACAGCAATCACTATAAAAAACTACATGGTTGACAGAGGGCTGTAGGCTTTGTAAGTGTTGGAATAAACATGACGCTATCTCGTTGCCACCACGCTTAGCCAAAGCTTCGTGCCACATATAGCAGAATGGTTCATTTGTTGAGCAGTCATGCACAGTTAGATTGAAGGTCCACAATGGCCTTTTATAAAACGATACTGAGGATCGTAAAAATGGAGTAGGAAGACATTGTTGCAAATCAAAGCAAAATACTTTTAAATTTACATCAATATTTGCCTTTTGCTTATCATGTCGTTTTGATTCATACGATTGTTCCGCTTGGTGATGGTGATCTGCTTGTTCGGATTTTAAGGCATCAAGCGATTCTACTTGTGTTACTGCTATTTTGGTTTTGAACTTGTCACATTTATGACAAGTGTCTAGTTTCGGTTTTTTGAATTTTAAATTTAATGTCTGAAAAATCTGAGAAAATTTTGAAACGGATATAGAGTGACCATGATTCTCGCAATAAAGCTTGTATAGCTCAGCAACAGACAAATCGCCGGGCAAATATCTCCTGGATGTGTCACGTCGCGTATAGTGCGATTCATACGCAGGGAAAGAATTTATAAAGTCAATCACTTCTCTTTCCTTTGCAGGTGGCAGTTTTCTTGGATTTTGGTGTTTTCCACGTAGATCGCCATAGAGAAAAGCGCCATGTCCTTCAATTTTCTTTTTTACTACAGTTTTAAAAAACTGATCGCTTTCGCATAAAGTCCCTTTAAAACATTTCTGACACACCAAAACTCGTTGACCGCTTATTTCCAAATAGTATTTATATGTATTCGTCCGGTTCCTTGGATTAGTTTCACTTTTATCTATGCGCACGGTTTTAGGTGTATGGATCTCAATTAAGCCTGCTGCAAACGCTTGTCGCAATTGGTACGATCCCAGCTGCCAGTATAGTTCATGAACTTCTTGTTGCTGTTCTGGTGTAATTTTATCTTTGCATTTATTTCGGCATGGCTGCAAGTCTCGAATCGCGCGGCAAGGTACAATTTTGCCACTGCTTGAAATATAAGATTTACCTTCATTGCGTAGTTTCTTCCTCACATTTTTGGATGTTGAAAGTTCAATATTTGCTTCTGCTTCTAACTTGCTTTCCTAAATTTAGAATTTTTGTATTGCATTATCACTTTTTGCACCATAACTTATTACTTACATCACAATTTTCATCTGCAGAATCTGTAGAGCTTGCATCTAATTCATTAATATGAATATTCGGATCTAAAACAGAATCATCGCTGTCAAATCCGTAAAATTCTTCTTCAGAAAATTCCATTTTTAACTTTGTACGATGCAACGTGTACAAAAATTACTTCACGACTGCCGCTTATGTGCAAGCTGGCACAATAATTCGCAGAACAAACAACACTTAGGTAAACATACAGTACCGTTAATTTTTGGTATCGCTTTAATAGAACATCTAATGTCTACATAAGCTGCTTTAAAATATTTGTTTTTTGTTTATTACTTTGAATTGCATTTCGTCGTAAGAACTTACATTCACTTAAGATAACTGTATACGAAAATTATATTTCATTAAAAAAACTCATGTAAACATAAGTTGTTTGAAAATAATTGCTTTATGTTTTCAAGGTGAACGTTCATACAGTTTAAGTCAACTTTAGTGATACAGTTATATGATGAATGGAAGATCGAAATATGTAAACAAAAGTAAGTGCACATAAGTTGTTTCGATCAATGCATTGTTGATTCAAAAGACTTAAGCTAAAAAGTAAACGCACATAATATTGTTAAAAGACAGAATTTTTCAAAACGGATTAAACACATTTAAGCGCCTTTACTTCTATAAAGCTCCCAATGCAATAACTCAATTATGTCTTATGTCGACTTAAGCTACTCTTCCATATGACCACAGATTTATTTCCCTACAGTATAGAGAACCTTTGTATCGAAAAATATTTCTGACTCCGGACCACAATACAGATGGTGCTTACGCTTGTTCAATCTCACTTCCTGGATAGCGACGATGATAGAAAAGGTCACCTCGTACATCTTAGCCGTTGATTTGACAGAAGTCAAAAAACCGTTGAAAATAAGTTAAATGCAGTCAATAAGCATCGCACTGAGATTTACAAGTTTGACGGGTCAGATAAAAAGCATTGCGACAAAAGTAATACAATATTCAAAGTATTCTCCAGCATGATTTATACACTTTTGCATGCGCTCATACCAATTGTCGAAGCACTTTTTCCACTCCGATTGACCTCCAAAACATGATTTTTGAACTCTTCAACAGCATCTTCTGGCGACGAAAATCGTTGACCACGCATTTATTTCTTGATGTGCAGGAATAAAAAGAAGTCATTGGGTGACAAGTCAGGGCTGTACGGCGGATGACTTATCAATTCGACGTTTTGGCCGGTCAAAAAGGCGCTGGTTTGAGCCGATGTGTGAAAGCTCGCATTGTCATGGTGCACAATGACTCGTCTCTTCTTGTTCGTTTTTCGAATTTCTCCGAAGACTTCAGGCATACAAATTGTGGTGTACCACTCAGAATTGACCTCCTATGTTGCTCAAGCGGAACAGTCGCCACATGACCAGTTTTGCGAAGAAACAGGCGACCATTTGCTTCGAAGTGCTTCTTCCACGAACATTTTTTGTTGGATTTGGCTCGTCTTCGAAGACCCACACGGTCGATTGCTGTTTTGTTTCGGGCTCATACGCATAGATCCATGATTCGTCACCTGTGACGATCTTATTAACGTCTTTTGAAGCACCGCGACCAATTTTTTCAAAATTTCTTTGCACCAATCGACACGAGCCTTTTTTTGAGCGATTGTCAAATTGTGCATTATCCAACGAGAACAAACCTTTTTTACGGCCAGGTGACCGATTTTTTCAAAATTCCTTTGTACCAATCGACACGAGCCTTTTTTTGAGCGATTGCCAATTGTGCGGTATCCAACGAGAACAAACCTTTTTTACGGCCAGGTGTTTTTGCAATATCGAATGTATGCTGGTGGAAGAAATGTCCAAGGATGAATCTATGTCATGGTATGCCACGTGACGATCTTGCATTATCAATTCACGCACGGCATCAATGTTCTCTGATACAACGGCCGTTTTTGGACGACCTTCGTCTTTGAGCGAGTATCGGCCACGATTGAATTCATTAAACCAGTCGCAGTGCTATAGGATGGTGCTTCATCGCCAAACAAAGATTTATAAGTAATTTCATCGATGCCCTCTCGCCGCGAGGGCGCGATGCCCTCTTTACGTCGAAAGTTGTGAAAAATGATCGCACGAAAATGTTGTTAATTCCATTTTTTGACAAATTGATTTTTTCAAGTCACTGTAAACAACACAAATGATGGTCGTACGTCAAAACGTTCTGCGTAAGTTTATGCTAAAACATGTCAAACTTTCCAATGGAAATGTCAGATGGCGCCAGGCAACACTTAGTGTTACCTAGGCCAGAAATATATAAAGCAACCCTCGTATAACACACATTGATTCAATTCAACTGGATTTTTTATTAAAATGTTTTTACTGAATTTAAAACAAAACTATTTAGGAATTATATGAACACATTTGTTGATAACTTTAATTTTGTCATTTATTTTTAACGGAGCTTGTAATTTTAAGTCTCACGGTCGATTGTTATAGATTCAGTTTATATTTTGTTCAATACGACTTTGGTATGACCCTTTGGTATGACATTTTGGATCGTAAATCATTTTTTAGGTACATTTTTGTTTTTAATAGTCAATATTGAAAATAAAACTAATTCATTTCATTAAACGAAACGTCGAAAAAAATGATTAAATGAATTAGTTTTATTTACTATCTTCGGCAAATCGAAAACAAAACAGTGTACAGAAAATTTGATCTTCAATAAAATACACAAAAAGACTTCGTAGGTTGGTATGTTTGCAATGTAATTAATTTTAAAATCAAATCATCAACGTTGGTGATGAGACACAATATTTTTTATTAAAGTCTTGCTCCATTTAGCATTCTAAAATGCTAAATCAAATTACAGTATACTAAATATTCCACTATGCTCATATAAAATAATCAAAATTTTCAACATTTTTTTCGGCACCCTTGTGACCTCTTTAATCTAAAGCCCTTCTTATCATTGAATAAAACCTTGAAATTGATAACTCATTTGCTTGTTGGTCTATTAATAAATCGCCACCTACCTTCGAATTTCATTTTTGCCGATTGGAATTTCGCAAAATTTAAATTGTTCCAGATGCGCTGTAATACTAAAGCGCCCTAAGTTATACTGAAAATGTTCCCAGTAAGCGAGAGTGTTTTTATAAATCAGCAGCTGGTGTTATCACTTGTATTGTAAAATAGACACAAAGTAGAATTCGAATAAAAAAATGATTTCAGAAACTTTGTGTCGCTTTCGGTCCCCTCAATTTCTTAAGCCATTTAATTTTAATTCGGTTTGCAATAAAATTATTGTGTATCAGTTATCAGCATTTCTCAAAATATTAACTAGCCCACCAGTTTCAGATCAAATATTGTTTTGTTAGTAACTGATCGAGTAGACTCAGAGATTTTTGAAATCAATTTGAGGTCGTATTTTTCGTTTAACCAAGTATTGGTGTTACTCAAACCTGGACTGTATTTGAAAGGTTTTTTATGCGTGTCGTAATTAAAAATCTAAATTGAAAAGATATCTGTGTAAGGGGCTATCTTATTTTTATGACCTTTAACATAAGGGGGAGTTTTCATACACTTTGTCATTCCGTTTGCAACACCTCGATCATCAATTTCTGATTATGTCCGTCCGTTCGTTGGTGTGGGTTGATGAATTGAAACAATTGGTATTGAGAAAAGGCCAGATCGGGTATGAAGCAAACATTTTATTCACACACTCACTTAGTTTACTTCTCCAAAAATCATTATACTTTGTTGTAAGGGCTGGTCCAACTAAAACGCACGGTGTTTATTGTAAATAAAAGAAAAGTTGTATAGTGTGGTCCAACTAAAACGCATGGTGTTGTTGTTGTAGCGGGTGCTGTGTGCCGGGGTGAAAGCGCTTTTCCTTCGGGTCAATCCGGTCCATAGAACCGGTTGTCGTGGGATTGCCGCATGGTGTTAATTGTAAAGGGTAGTTAAAATTTAAGGGCTGATTGAATTTGTCGCGCAAAAGAGCCATTGTTTTGTCAGCAAGTGGCACCGTCCTGTTGAAACCACATATCGTCCACATCCATATCTTCCAATTCGGGCCAAAAAAGTTCGTTATCATCTAATGATAGCAAACACCATTCAAAGTAACTGCATGACCGGCCTCATTTTGGAAAAAATACGACCCGATATGCCGCCAGCCCATAAACGGCACTCTTTGTGGGTGAATTGTTTTTTCGACAATCATTCTTGGATGATGCGATTCCGCCCAAATGTGGCAATTCAGCTTATTGACGAATCCACTGAGGTGAAAATGTGCCTCATCACTGAAGATGATTTTATTCGAAAATTGATCATCCACTGTTGCCATTTCTTGCCATCAAGCCTGAATAACTTTAAAGCGTTGCTCGCTTGTGTATCTTTCCATGGTTCAAATTGAGTTAGTCTGAAATTGAGTAATATCAAATGAAATGCAGAAAAAACGACGTTTAGGTGTGGTTCACATTCAACATTAGCCCTTAAAATGTAACCGCCCTTTATTTTACTATTAGCAGAAGAGTCTATAAGCCATGAAAAAGCTTCTCTATACAATACATTGGCCCTTCGGAGCCCATTTGAAACAGAAGGCCTCCTTAATGTAAGGAAATAAGTTATTTGATCTTAAATAATTCTTATCGTAAATAATAATGCCCACATCGCTTCTTTAGATAATAGGTTTTAATTGTTGCCTTTGAAACCAATTCAGAGCGGTTAATACAAGTAAAATGCGGTTAAAGCGAGCTAAACAAAAGTGTTTATTGTAAAATGTTAAGGGTTACAGATATTTTTTTTTTCTCATAAAAAAACATTTATTTTTTTGGCGAAAAAACAAAAAGAAATATTTTGTGTGTTGTGTTTTTTTAAGCTAATAGGACCTAAATTATCTTGTAAATAAAATTCCTTTTAATTTACATTTTCCCAACGTTTCGTCAATTATTTGTTGACTTCCTCAGGGGTTTCGTAGAATTAGTTTAAGAATTTTACTGTACTGTACCAAATGTACTGTACCAAAATGTTAAAAGGAATTTTATTTACAAGATAATTTAGGTCCTAATATCTTAAAAACACAACACACAAAAGATCTGGAATTGACCAAAAACACCAAATAAAACACAAAGAAATATTTTTTGGTGGTAAAGAATCTTTGCTTTTAACAATGGATAGTAATCTACGACTTAATATGAGTATAATGTCAACGAAACAGCACCAACAGCAGTTGCCTTTATTTAGGGCTTACAGTTTTTTCTATAAACGAGATTAAAATAAGAAAATCCAGTTTAACTTAGTCAGAATATATAAGAATAATGGTATGGTGTTAACGAGGAAACCTTAAAAACTAAGACGGGAAAATTCAAGAAAATAGGTAAATGATGTAAATAACGTGTAAGTTTTGTTCATGTGTAAAGAAAACTTCTAAAAGTACTTGGTTCTAAGATAAACGTTAAAAAAATATTTTTTTATTTTTGGTACTAGTGTGTAGAAGACATTTTGCTACTTAGGTCTTTAGAAGTCTCATATTAATTTTTTTCATAAAGTCCAGGAGCCCAAAACCCGGCTTTCAATATACTGGGACTAAGGTATAACAAATACATTTAATCACGAAGACAAAATAATTTGTTTTGGCAATTTTGCAAAACATGCTTCGACGATTGATAGTCTGGTCGATGGGCATATATAGGGTTGGGAATTAGGAATTTTAAATTTGAATGGGCTGTAAAAAAGTACTGGTAATTTTTTTTAACTTTCTGGTTTTATTGGAAAGGTTGAACTTTGTCATTTAATAATGGAACACCATCCATCCGATGCGATTTTCGTTTCGCCCAATGGGCTAAAGATTGTTTGGCAAAAGATGAAGAAGTTTACCGATAATCGTGTTTTCATATAAAGCTCATTTTTGGTGGCTATGTCAATAATCAAAATTGCCGCTAATGGGGTTCAGAGAATTTACACGTGACTATTGAGAAGCCAATGTATCCACAACGAGTTATTGTTTGTTGTGGATCGGCTGGAGACATCATTGGGCCATTTTCTTTTAAAAATGAGCAAGGAGCCGCCGTTACCGTCAACGGTAAGCATTAATGCGCCAAGCTCAACGAATCTTTGTTTCCAAAAATTCAAGAGCATGGCATGGACTCCATTTGGTTTCAAAAAGACGGGGCCACATGTCCACTGACAACTCAACCATCGGTATTTTGGCATTGAAAAAATTAAACCAGAAACAATCGATAATGTACTGAAAAATTGGGTTGATCGGATCGAGCCAGTTAAGGTAGTCATATGAACAATAGTGTGTTCCATTATTTAATGACAAAGTTCAACCTTTCCGACCATTGGTTCAGAACTTAGCAATCTTACTCTTGTACCTTTTGACAACCAATCCGAACCGCTGCCATTCCGCTCCCTTGCATTTTCGGGCATGGTCGTAGATGGACATATTGTCATGAAAAGAGCCAAGGATTACGCTGGTGAAATTTGTCCAGTCGCTAATGAATCACCCTATATAGAATATTTAGGATCTCCGATCAATATTTCCTGGAGATGCAAACGGATTGACAAAGTGGTAATTCGTTTAAAGTAGTGCGAATTCTGCCCAAGCTTAGGACTTATACAGCGGCAATAAGTTTTTTTTAAATAATATTACTTTCTAATACTGGAACTATTCCACGTTTCCCACAATATACGTACATTAAAAAAATACACTTTTTTCTTACACTTGACTTACCTATGTGTTTCCCTTATCAGTCTTAATATTCATGCCATCCTCAAAACTTACTTACATTACCCTTTTTTAACGCCCGGTATAGATGCCTTGGAACAGTGGAACGAAGTCTTTGTTGATAATAGCGTATCCAAACGGCCGATTTAAAACAAATGGTCTCGGATTCCGTGCAGTCGCCCGAAAACCTAGATTTCAAAGAAATTAAGAAAAATTATTTATAGTGTATAGCTTCTATGAAATAAATAATTTGTTAGAAATAGAATTTATTAATACAGGGTTTACCATTAAGGGCATAACAATATTATTAATAAGAAAACACATAATATTTAAGATATAGCATTCAAATGTATTCCAGGCTTAGTGCCAATGTTTCATTTAAAGAATGAAATTCGACTTCGGTCATATGACCACCACGAGCCCGTGTACAGCGATCTATTCTTTGGACCCAATTTTCCACAACTCTTGCACACATTTCGACCGCGAGACCGCGTACAGCGATCTATTCTTTGGACCCAATTTTCCACCACTCTTGCACACATTTCGACCGGATCCTTGGCAATTTCGCGTTGGATGTTGTCTTTGAGATCGTCTAAAGTTGTTGGCTTGTTGGCATAGACCAATGACTTGAGGTGGCCCCAAAAAAGAGGAATCTAATGACGTTAAATCGCTTGAACGAAGTGGACATTCAACCGGAACATTTCTCGAGATAACACGTTCACCAAATTTGACTATCAGTATATCGATTGTAACGCATGCTGTGTGGCTAGTGGTACCGTCATGTTGAAACCACATATCGACGATGTCAAGCTCATCCAATTATAGTCAAAAATAATTTTCTATACATGGCACGATAGCGCTCTGCATTAACAGTAACATGACGATTGTTTCATCGACGAAAAATATGGCCCAATCACACCTCCGGCATGAAAACCAAACACATTAATTTTTTGTGGATGCATTTCTGTCTCTTAAAGCACATGTGGGTTT
This sequence comes from Hydrotaea diabolus, assembly GCA_963513945.1. Lineage (NCBI taxonomy): Eukaryota > Metazoa > Arthropoda > Insecta > Diptera > Muscidae > Hydrotaea > Hydrotaea diabolus. Next base: position 27,350,466 of record OY740720.1, on the reverse strand, counting down.
GTTGCTGTCCAATAAATCATATTTTGTTAATTGGCAAAACCACTCATCCAGAAATGAGCTTCATCGCTAAAGATGATTTTTCGATGAAATTCTGGATTTTCGTGAAATTTTGCCAAAGCCCAATCGGAGAGTTTCAGCGTTTCAAATGATAGTTCTTGAGTCAGTTTGATCTTACAAGGATAAAGGCCACATTGTGGATGCCCAATTCCTGAGACCGACGTTGAATCGACTGATTTGACTCATTTTGGGCGGATACACAAACAGCTGCGATATTTTCATCGCTTTGAGCGGTACCGCGTCTCTTTGGCGCCGGAACATCCAAAAGTGAAAATGTGGATCCAAATTTATCCACTATAGCACAGCCTGTCGGGTGGAACGATTATTGCGGCCGAAAATTTGAGTAAATGCTCTTGAAGTTACGACCACCGACTCAGAATTTCGGTAGTAATTTTTAATGATGAAAATGTTGACTTCGACTAATTTTATGACACTGAAGGGACCTAATCTTTAAAATGGCTTTCTATTTTGCGCGTCACATATGTATGTCGTAAACCTGTTCCTGGTCTCCAAGAGCAATCACGATTTATGAAAAGGTACACAATTGGGCGTTAAGATTGTTGTGGACTTTTACGAAAATCGGCGTTTAAACCAAAATGCATTTCGTGCACTTTGTGATTTTTTGGTCATCATAATCGACCCAACGTGTCCACAGTGGATTCGTTAACAAGCATTGAGGCAAATGAGAATCCAAAAGTGATTGTTGAAAAGCCGATGCATCCATAAAGAGTGACTGTTTGGTGCGGTTATGGGCTGGCGGCTTCATCGGACTGCCCTTCTGCGAAAATGAAGTCGGCCAAACAGTTGCTGTGAATGAAGTTCACTATCGTGACACTTCATGTAAGCAGAAATGTAGAATATGGACCTGGACGATGTGTGGTTCCAACAGGATATTGCCACTTGCTACATAGCCATCGAAACAATGGCTTTTTAGCCCGAGAGATTCAATGGCGATGTTATTTGACACCGTTGAACTTCTTTCTTGAGGCACATTTAAAAGAAAAAGTGGCCGTCAATAATCCAAGAACAATTCAATAGCTTTAAAAATGAGATAATTCGGCACATTATGTCTCAGAGTTATTAAAAATATGGACCATCGGATAGAGGTAGGCCACTGAAGTCGTGCCAAGCATTTGGCCGATATTTTGTTTTTAACATATCGATCAATGAACAAACTAGATCAAAGTAAAAAATATAGGCCCCATTCAAGAATCTGTCCCGATTAAAGCGCCGACGATATCACCCGAATTGTAAAGTATAATTTGTATATAATTCAAAGGGTAAAAATTGCTTGAGTCTGTCATTGAATAAATCGATAATTCACGCATGAAACAATTTTAACTGTAAAATATGCCTCATCTTGAATTTATATTTCATCTAGAAATCATAATGGAATAGATTATATAGTAAGCGCAACCCATATTTACCCTATCATGTTGGCGTGTATTATCGACCCTAAAGCAAAACTTAACGATTTTATCAACAAATCTAAACCTTTTATATTTATTTAAAATGTTTGGATATACGAATAAAAATCTTTTGTTTTGAAAAAAAAATATGCATGATATGCCGGACTTAAGCGGGGTAAAGTGAATCCGCAAAGTGTTTTTGTTGAATAACTATTTTTCCCCCAAATCTGAAACTTGTCATACAAATGTTTTTTCATTCGTATATCCAAAACACTTTTTATAAATTAGAAAAAATATTTTCTCCGAAACAATTTCAACTACATTAAGCTACGTATGTTTAAAGAGAATTTTTCCTCTTGTTAAATAAAACAAGTAAACCATATTTGATGACCCGTTTTACAATAGCCTACGTGTTACTGCAGCAGCTTCGGTACCCTCTTCAGTGACTTCAATAGTGGCTTTATGAATGAAATCGGATATATGTACATTTTGGGGCGATATCAACATTTTGCCAAAGTCAGCATTTTCAAACATTTTTCTTAAGCCCATCTGGAAATTTTAATAATTTTTGTACATCATTAGTATATTGCGCCTAGTATGTAGTCCCAATTCTCATACATACCGTCTTTAGGTCATCATTCAATTTAATTTCGAACTCTGTTTTAAATTTTGGCATTCTAAGTGTAATTTTGTTCATTTTATTTTCAGCAAAAGCTGTAATATTCCTTAGTGATTGAAAATTAATGTTTTGCATTTGGGCTTTTAGCAAATCGATTTCAAAGCTCAAGTAGCTTTGCATAATCAACATTGAAAGATCAGAGTCTTCGTAGGGCAATAAAACTGTATCAAGTTTTGCTTCGAAAATTCTGTGCCATACGAAGAAATTTTCCACACCCATCATTTGAACTTTAATTGACTCCGAATTCATTGGTTCACCGAGATAGAAATCGTCTTCTTCTGTCCAACTTTTTTGAAAAGGTGTCGCCCATTTGCCTTTTAAGTGTATGGCACTCAACAATAAGAGGGCGTCATCACTTTCCAGAGAATCGGGCTGCACAAGATCCTTAATCGCATTATTGGTTTTCGTTTCAACCCATGTGTTAATGGTATTGGCAGCCTTTTCTTTTTGAGAGAAATCGATGCTTTGGGCCGAAGAAAAGAATTTTTTTGACACCAACTCTTTGTAGCTGTCCTGTAGTTCGTTGTCTTTCTTAACGTAGATGGTGTTGGCGATATTCAATATGTTATTATTCTCATATTTAGCTAACAAATTAAAGTAATTGTCGGCTACACTTTCGGGCGTTTGACCAGTGAAACCTAAGCCATTGTCCATTTCGTCGGCTGTCAGACCGTCAGCACCCATGCGCGTCATGGCTAGGCATGTTTGAATGGAAAACGGAGAATAGATGACGCTCTTTTGATCGCTTGATTTGACAACTTCTCGAAAGAGGTTTTGGCTGAAGTTTTCCAAACTGTTGAAGAACTCCCCAGTATTGGCAATGTTATCGGCCGTTTTTCCAAACTGTTGAAGAACTCCCCAGTATTGGCAATGTTATCGGCCGTTGATGAAGTTAAGAAAAATAAAGCAATTAAGCCAATAATTGTTGATATTTTCACTGAAACGGCAAAATATAAGAGTCATATTTTATTCAAACAATGGGTTTTACTATTATTATTTTTTAAAAGATTAAGAAAGACTATATGGTGTTCCATTTTATTTTAAATTTAAATCGGCTTTAAAAAAAATACTGATATTTTTTTAAATTTCAGGTTTTTTTCATTGTTTAACTTTGCCATTTAATAAAGGAACACAATAAGATTCATAGACTACCACAACTGGCTCGGCAGATTGTTTGGCAGGAGATTGTGTGAAATTGTGTTTTCAGATGAAGCTCAGTTTCATCTCGGTGGCAATGTCAATAAGCAAAATTGGCCGTGTTCTATTGACAACTCGCTTAGGAGGACAGAAAACTATGGACAATATGCGTTTAAATCCTGGTTGTTTAAAATAATTAAAAATTTAGAAGAAAGTTCGTTTTCGGATTTTTCTTAAAAATGAGCAAGAAGCTGCCGTAACCGGTGAGCGTTACCGCGCCATGCTCAACGAATGACATGGACGACATTTGGTTTCAACGAGACGGGCCACATGTCACAACGCCAACACATTGCAATTATTTTTGTGATGTCAATTGGCCACCTCGGAGCTGTGATTTAAGCCCTTTGGATCATTTTCAGTGGGGAGCCATTAAGGAAAAATGTTACGCAAAGCATCCGGAGACAATTGAAGCGTTGAAACTTCAAAGCGAAGTAGCTGTTGAAGAGATTCAACCCGAAGCAATCGAGAAATGTACTGAACAATTGGGTTGATCGGATGAGTTTTTGCCGAACCAGTCGTGGTAGTTATATGAATGATATTGTGTTCCATTATTGAACCTTTGCAATAAAATAAGAAATTTTAACTAATTATCAGTAATTTTTTCAGCCGAAAAAAATGTTTAGTAGCCCATCCTGTATATCAGCTCAGTCAAAAGATACAGTCCTTTTAAATAAACGTCTCCAAAATTTTTATACGTACTCAAATTCGAAATTTCCCAAAATTTTGAAAATCAAAATATAGGTTCGCTTTCAGCCCCTTTCAATGAACATATTTTAAAATGCTTATCAAAATTGGGGGAAATACCCTTAATTTACTCGATCGCTTTACATGGAAGTAATTCCGAAAATGTTAGGAATTTCCGGGTAATTTTAGCAGAAATTAGGTTTAAGTGCCCACAACAAAAGCGTGGCAGAAGCATCTTAAGACTGAAATGATATATTCTAATTCTATTAAAAAAGTCAGTTTTTCGCGGAGCACGTTTGCAATATTATTTAAAATGTGTAGACCGAGATTTTCTTAATCAGGAAACGCTTTTCGTAATATGCAAACATGTTCTGGCAATTTTTAATACTATGCTTTGCTTAACACTCTTCTTATCTACCCTAGAGTAAGAGTTTTTGGATATATCTAAAATTCGGTGGAGCGCTTTGTCACAAGTATTGTAAAAATTTTGAGGATTGTAAAAATTTTACAAGTAACCGCACCAAAATATCGAATTGAAATGTAGACTCCAAAAATCCGCCATCAATAAAAATTTCCACAAAAACTGCGAACAAATTATTTTTGAAAATCCCGATCTATGTTTCGAGTTGTTTCGTACGAACTGACAAATATAATATACACTTTATCCTATGGTAAAGGGGTAACGGTCTGATAACGTAAATTTAACTCTGGGTCAGGAAGTTTATCATTTGTGTTATTGAAAAATGCTGTCAAGTTTGCAAAAAGAATTTCCCGAATTTGTGCACCAAAATTGTTGCAAAAATTTAAATTATCGTATGATTTGTTTAACTCTAATTTAGTCTTCTAGTAAATACAATAAAAACAAACAACACTTAGATAACCTCAATAACAATTAAATAAATCAATGCGTAGAATAAAAATTAGTTTTGTATAGCATCTTATCACTGAATTTTAATATTTATATGTTTAGAAATATTTAGAAACTAGTTATTTTATTTAAAATTAAAAAAAACACACGTGCATGCACATCCGTTATAATGAATTTAAAACGTTAAAGGTTACCTTGAAATCCCATTTTTAAACTGAAGAGAAATATCAGAATATTTAAAAATTAACAAACAAAACTATGCTTCGTCGAGGTGAAGCTTTTTCCTTTACTGATGATCTTCAACAAATAGGGGAGCCTTTTTATAAACCTGTCCGCCGGTCGTTATCAGTTCTTCCGATGTATGGAAACGAATTGAAATTTGTACGTTTTGTTTGGATGTTCGGAATTTGAAAAATGCGAGTACGAAAAAACATGGATAGTGTTTTAAAAATATACATATGTCTATAGATTTGTTTTAAAACAGATAATATTGCAAAATATTTTAATTCGAAAATATTAAAGAAATTTTAATACAATAGTATAGGGTGGGACATTTAAAATTTGAATCAGCTCTAAAAAAAGTACTAATATTTTTTTTCAAATTTTTGGTTTATTGGAAAGGTTGAATGATCTTTGTCATTTTATAATGGAACATCATCCGATGCGTTTTCGCTTCGCAGGAGATGAAGTATTTTACCAAAAAATCCTCTTTTCAGATGAAGCTCATTTCATTCCGATGGCGGCTATGTCAGCAAAATAGCCAAATAGCAAAATAGGTTTCAATGAACCCTTACGTGACTTTTGAGAAGCCAATGCATCCACAACGAGTCACAGTTTGTTGTAGATTTTGGGCTGGCTGCATCATTGGGCCATTTTTCTTCGCAAATCAGCAAAGAGCCGCAGCTGCCGGTTAGCGTTAGCGCGCCATGCTTAATGATTTTTTGTTTCTAAAAATGCAATGCAAGAGACATGCAATGACATGGAAAATTTTTGGTTTCAACAATACGGGTCCACATTAGGGCGTACCTCAAAAAAAAAGTTCGCCGTACACCTTCGAATATGAAGTATTATTGAAAGGTAGTTTCAAAAAAAAAATTTTTTATTTTTTTATGCCGAACGTAGGGGTCGCGCTTTTACATTTTTCTATATAACTTCTGCATTTATAAACGGATTTTAAAGTGTGATACATCGATGTTTTTGTCTCGACGAGGCCGATTTTTTTGTCTTTGAAGTCATTGAGCTCAAGCACCCCCTTCTGGTACTTACCCATCATATCTCAGTTGCTACTACCCTAATGTACCACTCTAATATCAGAAAATTAAAGCTCGCGCGGGGTGCTTGAGCTCAATGACTTTAAAGACAAAAAAATCGGCCTCGTCGAGACAAAAACATCGATGTATCACACTTTAAAATCCGTTTATAAATGCAGAAGTTATATAGAAAAATGTAAAAGCGCGACCCCTACGTTCGGCATAAAAAAATAAAAAAAATTTTTTTGAAACTATCTTTCAATAATACTTCATATTCGAAGGTGTACGGCGAACTTTTTTTTTTACTTGTAACCTGGTACGCTCTAGTCCACATGTCACACAGCCAACGCAACAATCGATATTTTACGTCCTGTTTTTGAAAAGCGAAAAATCATCAGAAATTGTGATGTTAATTGGCCACCTCGAAGCTGTAATTTGAGCTTTTTGGATTTTTTTTCTGTGGGGAGCCATTAATGATAAATTTTACGCAATGAATTCAGATTGAAGAGTATAAACATGAAATCGCAGTTGTCATTAAAGAGATTCGACCAGAAACAATCGAAAATGTACTGAAAAATTTGGTTGATCGGATAAGGTGCTGCCGAGCTAGTTGTTGTAGTCATATGAACGATATTGTGTTCCATTATTAAATGGCAAAGTTTAACCTTTCCAATAAAACCAGAAATTTGAAAACGTTACATCGCCCACTTTGTTCGTCTCATACGAGCGCTAATTTTATTAAGATTTTTTAAAAAAAATCACTTTTTATAAAAACTATAGATATCGATAAATCTTAAAAATATTGGAATATTTACTTTCGTAAGAAGATGTCATTGCTCGTCTGTATTAAAAGGCAGACATTTTTAGTTCTCAGGCGCCATTGATATTTCTGGGCAGTTATTGACCTTCAATAGGATCATTTTATTCCTTTTCTTACTCATTCATTTTACAACTAAATTCAACTTATACACGTAGAAACAAAAGTATGGTTGGGATAACAATATTCGTAGAGCTTCATAATATGGTTGTGCTACAACAATATTATGATCCTCACAACAATAGAATGATTTAAATACAACCATACTATGATCATCACAACCGTACTATGATCCTCAAAACAATAGTATGATTCACACATACTATAGACCCCAAAACCATAGTTTGATTCACACACACAATGATCCCTACAACCATAGTATGATACTCACAACCATAGTGTGATTCGCACCCAACCATGTTATGATCCCTACAACCATAGTACGATCACACACAATTTTACTATGATCCCTAAAACTATTTATTAGAATTGGGTTAAGATTTTAACAATAGATTTGAATTATAAAAATTATTTAAAAATACTTTATATTCAAATAATAGGAGTGATTAATCGTTTTTATTAAAAACATTTCAGTTAAACAAAGCCAAAGCAGTTTTTTTCGAAAAATTTTAATTTCCATAAAAAAGTACTATTATTGCATTAGATCCGTTAGAATAACATTGTGCTAATAAGCATATTCAAATAAAGAAAAATTGCAATCATACAGTATGCTTGCCGTAATCATATTATTGTAAACATAAAACCCAACAAACAATAAAAAACATTATATTTAAATTGTTGCTAAACCATATTTTCACTTTCAAATTTGGCAATAACACAATTGTTACATTTCACAATATTAATATTGCGGCAATCATGCTATTGTCAAAATTAAATACAAAAAACAGTACTATGGTTGCGACGAACTTACTTTTATTGCGGAGAACATATTATAATTGCCGTGCCCATATAGTAACCATATTTTTTCTCGGCGTGTAGACAGAGTTACCATATAATTTTTCGAAAAGAAGTACATTTATGTCAAAATGGAGGACACTTGCAAAGTGCCTTCAGAAGACACATTAAAAAAAAACTTGGCAGTAATTAGGAATGCTAGAAATGCGCAGTGACGAAAGAAAATCTGGTTTGTTCCGACCGCCAGTTGCAACGTCGAAGTAGTAGAGAAATTTGTATACATTGGATCCGCTATAAACTAAAAGAACGATATCGGCACTGCAATACGACGAAGGATCGTGTTGGTGAGTACATGCTATTTTGGGCTCGGCAAATAGCTTAAGAACATAGCCCTCTTTCGAAAAATGATGATTATACTTTACAATACACTGCAACTACCTGTGGTTTTTTATGGCTCCGAAACATGGGTGCTTTCATAAGTGAGTAAAAGTGTATTGGCGGTCTTTGAGAGATAAATCCTTCATCTAAACTGGTGGCTTTTTTAACCAGTTTTTTTACAACTTTCTATCTGGCATACTATTGAATTGTTGAAATTTTAGTGTACTCGTATTCTATTTTTTATCATAATTTCAACGTCGCAATCCGATATTAGTAAATCAACATTTGTTTTTTCTAATAATTTCAACTTATTGTATTTCTTGAATTTAGCATTAATTCATGTTTAATATTACACATTTTTTTAAGTATTTAGTTTTATTATTTTTTTCTTTTCTTTGTAATTAATTTAATTCACGTTTCATCCATTCTTATTTTTTTACTCTTAGGTTTTAATCTTTAACCTATGCCATATTAAAGACAGTACTTAATTTATAAGATATTTTTCATGTACTAGTACTGCTCTCGCAATAAACAAACACACGGTATTTGAATCGTGTATCCAAAATAATTTTAATAAATGAAAACTTAAGTTTTTTTGACACCGAAATAATTGGCGAAATAAATGAAATAATTAATTAGTCGTGTTTTGGTGGATTTTTTTGCTTGCTAAAATAAAACTGCTATTTTTCGTCAACCCTTTAAATAATTTTCTGCAACGTTTTCCATGCTGCTATTTTACGATTAGCAGAATAACCAATAAGCCATGAAAAGCTTCTCTATAGAATACATTGGCCCTTTGGATCTTATTTTAAACATAAGCCCTCCTTAATGTGAGGAAAATAATTATTTGATCTTAAATAATCTTAATCTTAAATAATAATGCCCACATCAATTACTTTGATCGCTTCGAATAATAGATTTTTTATATAAGTATACTCCAGAATTGTTGCCTTTTAAACCAATTTAGGGCAGTTAATAAAAGTATTTATTGTAATATTTTAAGGGTTACTTATATTTTTATTTATTTTTTTCATAAAAAACTTTATTTAATTGTCAAAAAAAATCAAAAAGAAATATTTTTTTTTGTGACAAGGATATTTGTGTTTTTAACAATGGATAGTAATCTTTGACTTAATATGAGAATAGTGTCATCGAAACAGCACCAACAGCAGTTGCCTTCATTTTAGGGCTTACAGTTTTTCTATAAACGAGATTAAAATAAGAAAATCAGTTTAACTTAGTCAGAATATATAAGAATAATGGTGTGGTGTTAACGAGGAAACCTTAATAACTAAGACTGGAAAATGAAAGGAAATAGGTAAATGATGTAAATAATGTGTAAGTTTTGTTCATGTGTATTGAACACTTCTAAAAGTACTTGGTTTTTAGATAAACGTTAAAAAAATATTTTTTATTTTTGGTACTAGTGGGTAGATATTTTGCTACTTAGGTCGTTAGAAGTCTCATATTAATTTTTTTTTCATAAATTCCGGGAGCCCAAAAACCGGGTTTCAATATACTGGGACTAAGGTATAACAAAAAAATTTCCTCACGAAGACAAAATAATTTTTTAGCAATTATGCAAAACATGGATCGACGATTGGTCGACCCATGTCTTGGTCGATGAGCATATATATGGTTGGGTATTGGGAATTTCAAGTTTGAATCGGCTGTAAAAAAATAATGATAATTTTTTTAAACTTTCTGGTTTTATTGGAAAGGTTGAACTTTGTCATTTAATAATGGAACACCATCCATCCGATGCGCTTCGCCCAATGGGCTAAATATTGTTTGGCAAAAGATGTAGAAGTTTACCGAAAAATCGTGTTTTCATATGAAGCTCATTTTCATTTTGTTGGCTATGTCAATAATCAAAATTGCCGCTAATGGGGTTCAGACAATTTACACGTGACTATTGAGAAGCCAATGCATCCACAACGAGTTATTGTTTGTTGTGGATTTTCGGCTGAAGGCATCATTGAGCCATTTTCCTTTGAAAATGAGCAAGGAGCCGTCGTTACCATCAACGGTAAGCATTAATGCGCCAAGCTCAACGAATTCTTGTTTCCAAAAATTCAAGAGCATGACATGGACGCCATTTGGTTACAACAAGACGGGGCTTGTTGATCGGATAAGGTACTGTCGAGCCATTTGTGGTAGTCATATAAACGATATTGTGTTCCATTGAACTATAAAACCAATTTGAAAAAATTATCGGTATTTTATTTACAGCTGATTCAAGTTTTAAATCGTCCACTCGTATACAGGGTGTTTCATTTACGACGGGCGAAATTTCACCAGCGTATTCCTTGGCTAATTTCATGAAAATATATCCATCTACGACCATGCCCGAAAGAGAAAGGGGGCAAAATGGCAGCGGTTTAATAATTTTCGAATTGGTGGTCGGAGGGTTCTAGGGTAAAATTGCTAAGTTCTCAACCAGTGGTCGTCGGATTATTTTAAAATTGTCAAATAGTCATTACTTTGGAACAGTAGGACCTCTAAGCTTCGTAGGTAATTTTAGAAATGTAAGAGGTAGGGCTAAAAGAAAAAATGCCGACCACTGGTTCAGAACTTAGCAATATTATCCTTGTACCCTCACAATCCGAAAATTTTCAAACCGCTGCCATTTCGCCCCCTTGCATTTTTGGGCATGGTCGTAGATGCACATATAGCCATAAAATGAGCCAAGGAATCGCTAGTGAAATTTGTCCAGTCGTGAAAGAATCACCCTGTATAGAATATACAGGATCTCCGATCAATGTTTCCTGGAGTTGCAAACGGATTCACAAAGTTGTAAATCCATCCAGAATTCAGTTAAAGTAAGTGTGAATTCTATCCAAGCTTAGGCTTAAAACACCTGCAATAAGTTTTTTTTTAAAGAATATTACTTTATAATACTGGAATTATTCCACGTTTCCCACAATATACGTACATGAAAAAAATACACTTTTTTCTTACACTTGACTTACCTATTGTGTTCCTCTTAACAGTCTTAATATTCAAACTAATCCAAAAATTGCACTTACATTACCCTTTGTTTTTAACGCCCGGTATAGATGCCTTGGAACAGTGGAATAAAGTCTTTGTTGATAATAGCATATCCAAACGGCCGATTTAAAACAACTGGTCTCATATTACGCCTAGTCTTCCGCACACCTAGATATTATAGAAATTAGAAAAAAATTTAACGTGTCTATCTTCAATGAAATAAATAATTTCTAAGAAACAGAATTTATCAATATATGTTGTTAACAAATAAAAATGACAAGCTGTACCTAATGAGATACATAATATGCTACGGTTTACGACATGCATATTATGCATGTCGTAAACCGTACGTCGTATGGTTCTTCCGCTGTAAAAGCCATGTGTTGACGCTGCCTGCGGACAACAACGACAAAATTAACGTAGTCATAGTAAGTTATTTCGATCTTAATAAATCTTAATGTGCATAGTACATATAAAGCGTGGTCCAACCAAAACGCACGATGTGAACTGTGACTCAACTAAATTTGACATTTCTTTGTTTCAGTGTTCAGTGACAAATTCAACCATGGAGAGGAACACAATTGAGCAACGCGTTAAGATTGTTATGGTCTTTTACGAAAATGGGCGTTCAAATCAAAATGCATTTAATGATCTTCGTAAATTGTTGGTCTCAATAATCGACCAATGTGTCTACATCCATAAAGAGTGACTGTGCGGTTTATGGGCTGGCGGCGTCATCGGTTCGTACTTCTTCGAAAATGAGGTTGGCCAAACATTTACCATGAATGGTGTTCACTATCGCAAGATGATAACGGACTTCTTGGGGCCCGAAATTGAGGATGGTGCAACTTGCTACACAAGCATCGAAACAATTGCTCTTTTGCGCGAAAAATGTAATGGCCGTGTTATCTTTCGTCGTGGCGATTTGATTTGACACCGAAGGACTTCTTTCTTTGGGGACATTTAAATGAAAAAGTGGCCGTCAATAAGCCAAGAACAATTCAAGAGCTTAAGGATGAGATAATTTGGCACCTTAGCGACATTGAATATCCATTATTTCTTAGAGTCATTGAAAATATGGACCATCGGATAGAGGTAGGCCGCTGAAGTCGAGGCAAGCATTTGGCCTATATTTTGTTTTACATATAATTTTTTTGTTGAATAATTTTCTTTCTCTCCAAATCTTAAAATTGCCATCCATATGGTTTTTGATTCGTATATCCAAAACACTTTTTATAAATTAGAAGAAATATTTTCTCTGAAACAATATCAACTTCATTAGCTGTTTTAAAAGAATTTTGCCTCTTGTTAAATAAAACAAGTAAACCATATTTGATGACCCACTTTACAATAGCTTACGTGTTACTGCAGTAGCTTCGGTACCCTCTTCAGTGACTTCAATAGTAGCTTTATGAATGACATCCGATACATATATATTTTGGGGCGATTTCAACATTTTGCCAAAGTCAGCATTTTCAAACATTTTGCTTAAGCCCATCTAGAAAAGTTAAATAATTTTTTATGTCATTTGTATATTGCGCCAAGTATGTAGTCACAATTCTTATACATACCGTCTTTAGGTTATCATTTAATTTAATTTCGAACTCAGTTTTAAATTTAGGCATTTTAAGTTGAATTTTCGACTTTTGATTTTCAGCAAAAGCTGTAATATTCCTTAGTGATTGAAAGTTAAATTTTTGCATATCGGCTTTTAACAAATCGATTTCATAGCCTACGTAGCTTTGCATAATCAGCATTGAAAGATCAGAGTCTTCGTAGGGCAATAAAACTGTTGTAATTTTTGGTTCGAAAAAATTGTACCATACGAACAAATTTTCCACACTCATCATTTGAACTTTAATTGACTCCGAATTCATTGGTACACCGAGATAGAAATCGTCTTCTTCTGTCTTTTTTTTTGGGAAGGTGTCGCCCATTTGCCTTTTAAGTGTATGGCACTCAATAATAAGAGGGCATCATCACTTTCCAGAGAATCGGGCTGCACAAGATCCTTAATCTCATTATTTGTTTTCGTTTCAACCCATGTGTTAATGGTATTGGCAGCCTTTTCTTTTTGAGAGAAATCGATGCTTTGGGCCGAAGAAAAGAATTTTTTGGACAACAACTCTTTGTAGCTGTCCTGTAGTTCGTTGTCTTTCTTAACGTAGATGGTGTTGGCGATATTCAATATGTTACTATTCTCATATTTAGCTAACAAATTAAAGTAATTGTCGGCTACACTTTCGGGTGTTTGACCAGTGAAACCTAAGCCATGGTCCATTTCGTCGGCTGTCAGACCGTCAGCACCCATGCGCGTCATGGCTAGGCATGTCTGAATGGAAAACGGAGAATAGATGACGCTCTTTTGATCGCTTGATTTGACAATTTCTTGAAAGAGGTTTTGGCTGAAGTTTTCCAAACTGTTGAAGAACTCCCCAGTATTGGCATTGTTATCGGCCGATGAAGAAGTTAAGAAAAACAAAGCAATTAAGCCAATAATTGTTGATATTTTCACTGAAACGGCAAAACATGAGAGTCATATTTTATTCAAACTATGAGATTATTATTATTTTTAAAAAGATTAACTAGTCCTTGTTGGCCCATTTAATTTTAAACTTAAATCGGCTGCAAATTTCAGGTTTTATTAAACTTTGCCATTTAATAAAGGAACACAATAAGATTGACAGACAGGAGATGAAGAATTTTACCGAAAAATCGTGTTTTCAGATGAAGCTCAGTTTCATCTCGGTGGCTATGTCAATAAGCTAAATTTGCCGTGTTCTATTGACAACTCGCGTTAAATCCTGGTTGTTTAAAATAATTCAAAATTTTTTGAAAAAAAGTTCGTTTTCGGATTTTTCTTCAAAATGAGCAATGAGCGGCTTACCGTCAACGGCGAGCGTTACCGCGCCTAGCTCAACGAATGGCATGGACGACATTTGGTTTCAACTAGACGGGGCCATATGTCACACAGCCAACGCATCCATTGATATTTTATTTTGTGATGTCAATTGTCCTCCTCGGAGCTGTGATTTAAGCCCTTTGGATCATTTTCAGTGGGGAGCCATTAAGGATAAATGTTACACAAAGCATCCAGAGACAATTGAAGCGTTGAAACATCAAAGCGAAGTCACCGTTGAAGAGATTCAACCCAAGACAATAAAATCAGAAATTTAAACAAATTATCAGTACTTTTTTCTGCCGATTCAAATTTAAAATGTTCAATCGCCCATCCTGTATATCAGCTCATTCAAAAGATACAGCCCTTTTAAATAAACGTCTCCAAAATTTTCATGCATGTTTTGGCATTTTTTAATACTAAGCATTGCATAAGACTCTTCTTATCTACCCTAATGGTAGTGTTTCTCTATATCTGAAATTCGGAAGAGCTCTTTAGTAATTAACAATTTTTTGATTGTAAAAATTTGGCACGTAACCGCACTAAAACATTGAATTGAAATTTAGACTCCAAACTTTGGGTCAGCAAGTTTATCAATTGTGTTATTGAAAAATTCGGTCGAAGTGGTAAAAAACCAAGCAAAACGAATTTCCCGAATTTGTGCACCAAAATTGTTGCAAAAATTTAAATTATCGTACGACTTTTTTAACACACAACACTTAGATGACCACAAACAAACAACACTTAGATGACCTGAATAGCAATTAAATAAACCAATTCTTAAAAAAATAGTTTTGTATAGCATTTTATCACAGAAACATATAAGTTATGTTTATAAACTAATGATTTTATTTAAAACTAAAAAAACACACACGTTATAATGAATGTAAAACGTTAAAGGTTACCTTGAAATTCCATTTTTAAACTTAAGAGAGATATCAAAATATTCAAAAATTAACAAACAAAACTATGCTACGTCGAGGTGAAGCTTTTTCCTTTACTGATACTCTTCAACAAATAGGGGAGCCTTTTTATAAACCAGGCCGCCGGTCGTTATCAGTTCTTCCGATGTATGGAAACGAATTGAAATTTGCACGTTTTGTTTGGATGTTCGGAATTTGAAAAATGCGAAAACGAAAAAACATGGATAGTGTTTGGAAAGGTTGAATGATCTTTGTCATTTTATAATGGAACATCATCCGATGCGTTTTCGCTTCGCAGGAGATGAAGTATTTTACCAAAAAATCGTCTTTTCAGATGAAGCTCATTTTCATCCCGATGGCGGCTATGTCAGCAAAATTGCCGCATATAGGTTTCAATGAACCCTTACGTGACTATTGAGAAGCCAATGCATCCACAACGAGTCGCAGTTTGTTGTTATTGATTTTGAGCTGGCTGCATCATTGGGCCATTTTTCTTCGCAAATCAGCAAAGAGCCGCCGCTGCCGTCAACGGTTAGCGTTAGCGCGCCATGCTTAATGATTTTTTGTTTCTAAAAATGCAAGAGAATGACATGGAAAATATTTGGTTTCAACAATACGGAGCCACATGTCACACAGCCAACGCAACCATCGATATTTTACGTCCTGTTTTTGAAAAGCGATAAATCAGCCAAAATTTTGATGTTAATTGGCCACCTCGAAGCTGTAACTTGAGCTTTTTGAATTTTTTTTTCTGTGGGGAGCCATTAATGATAAATTTTACGCAATGAATTCAGATCGAAGCGCTCAATCATTAAATCGCAGTTACCATTAAAGAGATTCGACCAGAAACAATCGAAAATGTACTGAAAAATTTGGTTGATCGGATAAGGTGCTGCTGAGCTAGTTGTGGTATTCATATGAACGATATTGTGTTCCATTATTAAATGGCAAAGTTTAACCTTTCCAATAAAACCAGAAATTTAAATCGCCCACTTTGTTCGTCTTACATAATACTAGTCGTCATTAACAACGTGTTTAACTGACACGATGATTGCATAACCTCTGTTTCAATGTGGCGTGTATGTGTAACTCGGATCATACGAGCGCTAATTTTATTAAGATTTTTTTTAAAAAAAATCTCCTTATAAAAACTATAGATATCGATAAATCTTAAAAATATTGGAATATTTACTTTCGTAAGAAGATGTCATTGCTCGTCTGTATTAAAAGGCAGACATTTTTAGTTATCCAGGCGCCATTGACATTTCTGGGCAGTTTTTGACCTTCAATAGGATCATTTTATTCCTTTTCTCATTCATTTTACAACTAAATGCAACTTATACACCTAGAAAAAAAGTATGGTTGGGATAACAATATTCGAAGAGCATCATAAAATGGTTGTGCTATAACAATATTATGATCCTTACAACCGTACTATGATCCTCACAACAATAGTATGATTCACACATACTATAGACCCCAAAACCATAGTTTGATTCACACACACTATTATCCCCACAACCATATGATCCTCACAACCATAGTGTGATTCACACCCAACCATGTTATGATCCCTACAACCATAGTACGATCACACACAATTTTACTATGATCACTAAAATTATTTATAAGAATTGGGTTTAGTTGTCAACAAAAGATTAGAACTATAGAAATTATTTAAAAATACATTAAATTCAAATAATAGGAGTGATTTATTTAACAGTAGAAAAAATCAGTTTAAAAAACGTAAGCGTTTTTATTAAAAATATTTCAGTTAAACAAAGGTAAAGCAGTTTGAAAAAATTCATTTTCCATATAAAAAGTACTGTTATTGCATTAGATCCGTTACAATAACATTGTTCTAATAAGCATATTCAAAAAAGAAAAAAATATTAATATTGCGGCAATCATGCTATTGTCAAAATTAAATACAAAAAACAGTACTATAATTGTGACGAACTTACTTTTATTGCGGAGTACATATTATAATTGCCGTGCCCATATAGTAACAATATTTTTTCTCGGCGTGTAGACAGAGTTACCATACATTTTTTCGAAAAGAAGTACATTTATGCCAAAAAGGTGGACACTTGCAAAGTGCCTTCGCAGGACACATTTAAAAAATAAAAATTGGCAGTAATTAGGATGAGCCGTGACGAAAGAAAAGCTGGTTTGTTTCGACTGGCAGTAGCAACGTCGAAGTAGTAGAGGAATTTGTATACATTGGATCCGCTATAAACTAAAAGAACGATATCAGCACTGCAATAAAACGAAGGATAGTGTTGGTAAGTAATGTATATGCTAATTTGGGCTCGGGAAACGGCTTAAAAACGTAGCCCTCTTTCGAAAAATGATGATTATAAGTATACTTTACAATACACTGCAACTACCTGTGGTGCTTTATGGCGCCGAAACATGGTTGATTTCAGAAGCGGGTGAAAGTGTTTTGGCGGTCTTTGAGAGATAAATCCTTCGTCTAAACTGGAGGTTTTTTAACCAGTTTTTTGACACCTATCTATCTGGTTGAAACCTATCTATTGTTGAAATTTTAGTTTATTCTATTTTTTATCATAATTTCAACGTCGCAATCCGATATTAATAAATCAACATTTGTTTTTGCTAATAATTTCAACTTATTGTATTTCTTGAATTTAGCATTAATTCATGTTTAATCTTACACATTTTTTTAAGTATTTAGTTTTATTATTTTTTTCTTTTTTTTGTAATTAATTTAATTCACGTTTCATCCATTCTTATTTTTTTACTGTTAGGTTTTAATATTTAACCTATGCCATATTAAAGACAGTACTTAATTTTTAAGATATTTTTCACGTAGTACTGCTCTCGCAATAAACAAACACACGGTATTTGAATCGTGTATCCAAAATAATTTTAATAAATGAAAACTTAAGTTTTTTTGACACCGAAATAATTGGCGAAATAAATGAAATAATTAATTAGTCGTGTTTTGGCGGATTTTTTTGCTTGCTAAAATAAAACTGCTATTTTTCGTCAACCCTTCTTTAAATATTTTTCTGCAACGTTTTTCCATGCTGCTATTTTACGATTAGCAGAATAACCTATAAGCCATGAAAAGCTTATAGAATACATTAGCCCTTTGGATCCCATTTGAAACAGAAGCCCTCCTTAATGTGAGGAAAATAATTATTTGAAATGAAAAAATCTTAATCTTAAATAAAAATGCCCACATCAATTACGTTGATCGCATCCAATAATAGATTTTTTTTACTATACTCCAGAATTGTTGCCTTTCAAACCAATTTAGGGCAGTTAATAAAATTATTTATTGTAAACTTTATTGTAAATATTTTTATTTATTTTTTTCATAAAAAAACTATTTATTTGTCAAAAAAAATCGAAAAGAAATATTTTTTTTGTGACAAGGATATTTGTGTTTTTAACAATGGATAGTAATCTTTGACTTAATATGAGAATAGTGTCATCGAAACAGCACCAACAGCAGCTGCCTTTATTTTAGGGCTTATAGTTTTTCTATAAACGAGATAAAAATAAGAAAATCAGTTTAACTTAGTCAGAATATATAAGAATAATGGTGTGGTGTTAACGAGGAAACCTTAAGCTGGCCATAGACGAACGATTTATTGGTGTGATTTGCAAATTTATTGCTGCGATTTATTGCATGTCGTTTCTCCACACACGCTCGAACAAATCATAATTCGGCCGACGTTGATGAGTAAACATATGCTACGAAGCGGATGACGCGCTCGCATGTTCATTTTGTGTTTGAACTTCGGTTTGTGCTTCTGTCAGAATTTTGTGGCAGAAATTTTTTTATTTAACAATTGGTTTTTTCTGTTGATTGGAAACTTAAAAAAACATGTGCGACGAAGCAGCGGCTGATGCAGCTGCGCTTATATATACATGTTTCGACATGGAAAATAAAAAACTAGAAAAGAAAAAAATCGAGAAAAAAAAGAAAAAGAAAATGGAGTGAAGAGTGGCTGCTCGAAAGAAATAAGCATTCTCATGTAGCAACGCTCAAAAATATGGAAATGTTTACTCCAAGGGAAAATTCTATCATAAAGTCTTTGCTTGCCATTTTTTGTGTGCACTACACGACCTTTCGTTACAATGGTTGAAGAGCAACTGAAATGGCGAAATGGCTTAAAATTTGCGCAGTAGCCCACACACGTATGATTTGTTTGCCAACAAATTGCAAGTTTTTGAAAATTTTCAAAAACTTGCAATTTGTTCGCAAACTACCCCACAGACGTAAAAAAGCGACCACAAACCCAACAAATTGCTCGAATTTATCGTTCGTCTATGGCCAGCTTTAATAACTAAGACTGGAAAATGAAAGGAAATAGGTAAATGATGTAAATAATGTGTAAGTTTTGTTCATGTGTATAGAAAACTTCTAAAAGTATGTGGCAACACCAAATCAGCAATTTGAATCTGACATAAGCAGAAAACGTCAGATGAAAAGAAAACAGCAATTGATTCCTCGCGAAGTTTTCTAACACCACAGCTGTGGCTTCCTTTTGATTTAATAATGTTACTTAATTAATTGAATAAACGTTTTGTATTAAATAGTTGTTAAGTGAAGATAACGTGTTTTACTCACTACTGGTCCACGATAGCAACTATAAGTACTTGGTTTTTAGATAAACGTTAAAAAAATATTTTTTATTTTTGGTACTAGTGGGTAGATATTTTGCTACTTAGGTCGTTAGAAGTCTCATATTAATTTTTTTTTCATAAATTCCGGGAGCCCAAAAACCGGGTTTCAATATACTGGGACTAAGGTGTAACAAAAAAATTTCCTCACGAAGACAAAATAATTTTTTAGCAATTATGCAAAACATGGATCGACGATTGGTCGACCCATGTCTTGGTCGATGAGCATATATATGGTTGGGTATTGGGAATTTCAAGTTTGAATCGGCTGTAAAAAAATACTGATAATTTTTTTAAACTTTCTGGTTTTATTGGAAAGGTTGAACTTTGTCATTTAATAATGGAACACCATCCATCCGATGCGCTTCGCCCAATGGGCTAAATATTGTTTGGCAAAAGATGTAGAAGTTTACCGAAAAATCGTGTTTTCATATGAAGCTCATTTTCATTTTGTTGGCTATGTCAATAATCAAAATTGCCGCTAATGGGGTTCAGACAATTTACACGTGACTATTGAGAAGCCAATGCATCCACAACGAGTTATTGTTTGTTGTGGATTTTCGGCTGAAGGCATCATTGAGCCATTTTCCTTTGAAAATGAGCAAGGAGCCGTCGTTACCATCAACGGTAAGCATTAATGCGCCAAGCTCAACGAATTCTTGTTTCCAAAAATTCAAGAGCATGACATGGACGCCATTTGGTTACAACAAGACGGGGCTTGTTGATCGGATAAGGTACTGTCGAGCCATTTGTGGTAGTCATATAAACGATATTGTGTTCCATTGAACTATAAAACCAATTTGAAAAAATTATCGGTATTTTATTTACAGCTGATTCAAGTTTTAAATCGTCCACTCGTATACAGGGTGTTTCATTTACGACGGGCGAAATTTCACCAGCGTATTCCTTGGCTAATTTCATGAAAATATATCCATCTACGACCATGCCCGAAAGAGAAAGGGGGCAAAATGGCAGCGGTTTAATAATTTTCGAATTGGTGGTCGGAGGGTTCTAGGGTAAAATTGCTAAGTTCTCAACCAGTGGTCGTCGGATTATTTTAAAATTGTCAAATAGTCATTACTTTGGAACAGTAGGGCCTCTAAGCTTCGTAGGTAATTTTAGAAATGTAAGAGGTAGGGCTAAAAGAAAAAATGCCGACCACTGGTTCAGAACTTAGCAATATTATCCTTGTACCCTAACAATCCGAAAATTTTCAAACCGCTGCCATTTCGCCCCATTGCATTTTTGGGCATGGTCGTAGATGCACATATAGCCATAAAATGAGCCAAGGAATCGCTAGTGAAATTTGTCCAGTCGTGAAAGAATCACCCTGTATAGAATATACAGGATCTCCGATCAATGTTTCCTGGAGTTGCAAACGGATTCACAAAGTTGTAAATCCATCCAGAATTCAGTTAAAGTAAGTGTGAATTCTATCCAAGCTTAGGCTTAAAACACCTGCAATAAGTTTTTTTTTAAAGAATATTACTTTATAATACTGGAATTATTCCACGTTTCCCACAATATACGTACATGAAAAAAATACACTTTTTTCTTACACTTGACTTACCTATTGTGTTCCTCTTAACAGTCTTAATATTCAAACTAATCCAAAAATTGCACTTACATTACCCTTTGTTTTTAACGCCCGGTATAGATGCCTTGGAACAGTGGAATAAAGTCTTTGTTGATAATAGCATATCCAAACGGCCGATTTAAAACAACTGGTCTCATATTACGCCTAGTCTTCCGCACACCTAGATATTATAGAAATTAGAAAAAAATTTAACGTGTCTATCTTCAATGAAATAAATAATTTCTAAGAAACAGAATTTATCAATATATGTTGTTAACAAATAAAAATGACAAGCTGTACCTAATGAGATACATAATATGCTACGGTTTACGACATGCATATTATGCATGTCGTAAACCGTACGTCGTATGGTTCTTCCGCTGTAAAAGCCATGTGTTGACGCTGCCTGCGGACAACAACGACAAAATTAACGTAGTCATAGTAAGTTATTTCGATCTTAATAAATCTTAATGTGCATAGTACATATAAAGCGTGGTCCAACCAAAACGCACGATGTGAACTGTGACTCAACTAAATTTGACATTTCTTTGTTTCAGTGTTCAGTGACAAATTCAACCATGGAGAGGAACACAATTGAGCAACGCGTTAAGATTGTTATGGTCTTTTACGAAAATGGGCGTTCAAATCAAAATGCATTTAATGATCTTCGTAAATTGTTGGTCTCAATAATCGACCAATGTGTCTACATCCATAAAGAGTGACTGTGCGGTTTATGGGCTGGCGGCGTCATCGGTTCGTACTTCTTCGAAAATGAGGTTGGCCAAACAGTTACCATGAATGGTGTTCACTATCGTAAGATGATAACGGACTTTTTGGGGCCCGAAATTGAGGATGGTGCAACTTGCTACACAAGCATCGAAACAATTGCTCTTTTGCGCGAAAAATTCAATGGCCGTGTTATCTTACGTCGTGGCGATTTGATTTGACACCGAAGGACTCCTTTCTTTGGGTATATTTAAATGCAAAAGTGGCCGTCAATAAGCCAAGAACAATTCAAGAGCTTAAGGATGAGATAATTTGGCATCTTAGCGACATTGAATCTCCATTATGTCTTAGAGTCATTAAAAATATGAACTATCGGATAGAGGTAGGCCGCTGAAGTCGAGGCAAGCATTTGGCCGATATTTTTTTTTACATATAATTGGCATAGATCCTTCTCATCATGTGGTTTTTTATAATTTTGTTACCCATAAGGCGTGAATTATCGGCCATGAAGCAAAGCTTAAAGTTTTTGTCAAAAAAACTAAACCTTTTATATTTATAATAATTGGATATACGAATCAAAATGTTTTGCTTTGAAAATATTATTTTGTAGGAAAAAAATATGCATTATATGCCGGACTTAAGCTGGGTGAAGTGAATTTGCAAAGAGTTTTTGTTGAATTACTTTTTTTTTCTCTCCAAATCTTTAAATTGTCATCCATATGGTTTTTAATTCGTATATCCAAAACACTTTTTATAAATTAGAAAAAATATTTTCTCCGAAACAATTTCAACTTCATTAGCTGTTTTAAAGAGAATTTTGCCTCTTGTTAAATAAAACAAGTAAACCATATTTGATGACCCGCTTTACAATAGCTTACCTGTTACTGCAGCAGCTTCGGTACCATCTTCAGTGACTTCAATAGTAGCTTTATGAATGACATCCGATACATATATATTTTGGGGCGATTTCAACATTTTGCCAAAGTCAGCATTTTCAAACATTTTGCTTAAGCCCATCTAGAAAAGTTAAATAATTTTTTATGTCATTTGTATATTGCGCCAAGTATGTAGTCACAATTCTCATACATACCGTCTTAAGGTTATCATTCAATTTAATTTCGAACTCAGTTTTAAATTTAGGCATTTTAAGTTCAACATTCGTCTTTTGATTTTCAGCAAAAGCTGTAATATTCCTTAGTGATTGAAAATTTATTTTTTGCATATCGGCTTTTAACAAGTCGATTTCATGGCTTACGTAGCTTTGCATAATCAACATTGAAAGATCAGAGTCTTCGTAGGGCAATAAAACTGTTGTAATTTTTGGTTCGAAAAAATTGTACCATACGAACAAATTTTCCACACTCATCATTTGAACTTTAATTGACTCCGAATTCTTTGGTACACCGAGATAGAAATCGCCTTCTTCTGTCTTTTCTTTTGGGAAAGGTGTCGCCCATTTGCCTTTTAAGTGTATGGCACTCAATAATAAGAGGGCATCATCACTTTCCAGAGAATCGGGATGCACATGATCCTTAATCTCATTATTTGTTTTCGTTTCAACCCATGTGTTAATGGTATTGGCAGCCTTTTCTTTTTGAGAGAAATCGATGCTTTGGGCCGAAGAAAAGAATTTTTTGGACAACAACTCTTTGTAGCTGTCCTGTAGTTCGTTGTCTTTCTTAACGTAGATGGTGTTGGCGATATTCAATATGTTACTATTCTCATATTTAGCTAACAAATTAAAGTAATTGTCGGCTACACTTTCGGGTGTTTGACCAGTGAAACCTAAGCCATGGTCCATTTCGTCGGCTGTCAGACCGTCAGCACCCATGCGCGTCATGGCTAGGCATGTCTGAATGGAAAACGGAGAATAGATGACGCTCTTTTGATCGCTCGATTTGACAATTTCTCGAAAGAGGTTTTGGCTGAAGTTTTCCAAACTGTTGAAGAACTCCCCAGTATTGGCATTGTTATCGGCCGATGAAGAAGTTAAGAAAAACAAAGCAATTAAGCCAATAATTGTTGATATTTTCACTGAAACGGCAAAACATAAGAGTCATATTTTATTCAAACTATGAGATTATTATTATTTTTAAAAAGATTAACTAGTCCTTGTTGGCCCATTTAATTTTAAACTTAAATCGGCTGCAAATTTCAGGTTTTATTAAACTTTGCCATTTAATAAAGGAACACAATAAGATTGACAGACAGGAGATGGAGAATTTTACCGAAAAATCGTATTTTCAGATGAAGCTCAGTTTCATCTCGGTGGCTATGTCAATAAGCTAAATTTGCCGTGTTCTATTGACAACTCGCGTTAAATCCTGGTTGTTTAAAATAATTCCAAATTTTTTGGAAAAAAGTTCGTTTTCGGATTTTTCTTCAAAATGAGCAATGAGCGGCCGTTACCGTCAACGGCGAGCGTTACCGCGCCTAGCTCAACGAATGGCATGGACGACATTTGGTTTCAACTAGACGGGGCCATATGTCACACAGCCAACGCATCCATTGATATTTTATTTTGTGATGTCAATTGTCCTCCTCGGAGCTGTGATTTAAGCCCTTTGGATCATTTTCAGTGGGGAGCCATTAAGGATAAATGTTACGCAAAGCATCCAGAGACAATTGAAGCGTTGAAACATCAAAGCGAAGTCACCGTTGAAGAGATTCAACCCAAGACAATAAAATCAGAAATTTAAACAAATTATCAGCAAATTAACATTATTAACAGCCCTTTTAAATAAACGTCTCCAAAATTTTCATGCATGTTTTGGCATTTTTTAATACTAAGCATTGCATAAGACTCTTCTTATCTACCCTAATGGTAGTGTTTCTCTATATCTGAAATTCGGAAGAGCTCTTTAGTAATTAACAATTTTTTGATTGTAAAAATTTGGCACGTAACCGCACTAAAACATTGAATTGAAATTTAGACTCCAAACTTTGGGTCAGCAAGTTTATCAATTGTGTTATTGAAAAATTCGGTCGAAGTGGTAAAAAACCAAGCAAAACGAATTTCCCGAATTTGTGCACCAAAATTGTTGCAAAAATTTAAATTATCGTATGACTTTTTTAACACGCAACGCTTAGATGACCACAAACAACACTTAGATGACCTCAATAACAATTAAATAAATCTATTCTTAAAAAAAATTAGTTTTGTATAGCATCTTATCACTGAATTTTAATTTTTATATGTTTATAAACTAATGATTTTATTTAAAATTAAAAAAACACACACGTGCATGCACATCCGTTATAATGAATGTCAAACGTTAAAGGTTACCTTGAAATTCCATTTTTAAACTTAAGAGAGATATCAGAATATTCAAAAATTAACAAACAAAACTATGCTACGCCGAGGTGAAGCTTTTTCCTTTACTGATGATCTTCAACAAATAGGGGAGCCTTTTTATAAACCAGTCCGCCGGTCGTTATCAGTATGGAAACGAATTGAAATTTGTACGTTTTGTTTGGATGTTCGGAATTTGAAAAATGCGAGTACGAAAAAACATGGATGGTTTTAAAAATATATGTCTATAGATTTGTTTTAAAACAGATAATATTGCAAAATATTTTAATTCGAAAATATTAAAGAAATTTTAATACAATAGTATAGGGTGGGACATTAAAAATTTGAATCGGCTGTAAAAAAAAGTACTAATAATTTTTTTCAAATTTCTGGTTTATTGGAAAGGTTGAATGATCTTTGTCATTATACCCTCACCACATAGTGGTATGGGGTATAATGGCTTAGTGCTTGCGTTTGTAACACATCGAAGGAATCGAGTTAGAATACTGGGACCAGAGAGAAAGTTGCTCAGAATTACATTTTGAGTCGATCTAGCCATGTCTGTCTGGCTGGCTGGGCGGCTGGCTGGCTGGCTGGATGTAAAGATGTCCATCTATTCTTGTAATCAAAGTACAGGTCGCATTTATGCACCGATCTTGATGAAACTTGGCATGTAGTAATATATTGGGACAAGGACGGACGCTATTGAATTTGGTCCAAATCGGAGCACTTTCTGATAGACCCCCCATACAAAGGAACTCCCGGATTTGGTCCAAATCCAGTTGATGTCGCGTGTATTGGTCAACAAATTAAAAAAATATGCCATTCGATGTAGAACTGACCACAAAATGTAAAAAAAATAGTTGGACCCGCCTCTCGGACCTACGGGGCCTTCAGAACCCAAAAAATGGACCCATGATTTTAAATATAAGTGTGACCCCTTAAATGAAAGGAAATTATCTTACAATTTTAAATACAGAAAAAAATTCGACCTGTTTGGGCCCCAGGGTCCATTAGGAGGGTCCAAAAGTTTCGGTTTACCCGGATTTTAGTGTGACCCATCAAATGACAGGGAATTGCCTCAGGACTTTAAATATGTCAAGCCAAATGATTTATCTCGTCCGTGGGAGGGCACAGGGTCCGAAAACAAGGTATGAAAATGTGGACCAACTATAATTGTTATACCCTCACCACATAGTGGTATGGGGTATAAAGGCTTAGTGCTTGCGTGATAGATACAGATAGAAATAGCGACGAGTGCTTTCGATTAACAGGAGACTTAATCACATTTATAGTGGTGCGGGTATCATAGAGTCGGCCACGCCCGACTATAGCACTTACTTACTTGTTTTATAATTGTTTTATAATAACATCATCCGATGCGTTTTCGCTTCGCAGGAGATGAAGTATTTTACCAAAAAATCGTCTTTTCTGATGAAAAGCCGTCATCCCGATGACGGCTATGTCAGCAAAATTGCCGCATATATAGAAGCCAATGCATCCACAACGAGTCACAGTTTGTTGTAGATTTTGGGCTGGCTGCATCATTGGGCCATTTTTCTTCGCAAATCAGCAAAGAGCCGCCGCTGCCATCAACGGTTAGCGTTAGCGCGCCATGCTTAATGATTTTTTGTTTCTAAAAATGCAAGAGAATGACATGGAAAATATTTGGTTTCAACAATACGGGTCCACATGTCACACAGCCAACGCAACCATCGATATTTTACGTCCTGTTTTTGAAAAGCGAAAAATCATCAGAAATTGTGATGTTAATTTAATTTTACGCAATGAATTCAGATCGAAGCGCTCAAACATGAAATCGCAGTTGCCATTAAAGAAATTCGACTAGAAACAATCGAAAATGTACTGAAAAATTTGTTTCAATGTGGCGTGTATGTGTAACTCGGATCATACGAGCGCTAATTTTATTAAGATTTTTTTTAAAAAAAATCTCCTTATAAAAACTATAGATATCGATAAATCTTAAAAATATTGGAATATTTACTTTCGTAAGAAGATGTCATTGCTCGTCTGTATTAAAAGGCAGTCATTTTTAGTTATCCAGGCGCCATTGACATTTCTGGGCAGTTTTTGACCTTCAATAGGATCATTTTATTCCTTTTCTCATTCATTTTACAACTAAATGCAACTTATACACCTAGAAAAAAAGTATGGTTGGGATAACAATATTCGAAGAGCATCATAAAATGGTTGTGCTATAACAATATTATGATCCTTACAACCGTACTATGATCCTCACAACAATAGTATGATTCACACATACTATAGACCCCAAAACCATAGTTTGATTCACACACACTATGATCCCCACAACCATATGATCCTCACAACCATAGTGTGATTCACACACAATTTTACTATGATCACTAAAATTATTTATTAGAATTGGGTTAAGTTGTCAACAAAAGATTTGAACTATAGAAATTATTTAAAAATACATTAAATTCAAATAATAGGAGTGATTTATTTAACAGTAGAAAAAGTCAGTTTAAAAAACGTAAGCGTTTTTATTAAAAATATTTCAGTTAAACAAAGGTAAAGCAGTTTGAAAAAATTGTTGCTACAACCATATTTTCACTTTCAAATTTGGCAATAACACCATTGTTACATTACAACAATATTAATATTGCGGCAATCATGCTATTGACAAAATTAAATACAAATAACAGAACTATGGTTGCAACAAACATAATTTTATTGAGGAGAACATATTATTGCCGTGCCCATATAGTAACCATATTTTTTCTCGGCGTGTAGACAAAGTTACAATACAATTTTTCGAAAAGAAGGACATTTATGCCAAAATGGAGGACACTTGCAAAGTGCCTTCAGAAGACACATTTAAAAAATAAAGATTGGCAGTAATTAGGAATGCTAGAAATGCGCCGTGACGAAAGAAAATCTGGTTTGTTCCGACCGCCAGTTGCAACGTCGAAGTAGTAGAGAAATTTGTATACATTGGATCCGCTATAAACTAAAAGAACGATATCGGCACTGCAATACAACGAAGGATCGTGTTGGTGAGTATATGCTATTTTGGGCTCGGCAAATAGCTTAAGAACATAGCCCTCTTTCGAAAAATGATGATTATACTTTACAATACACTGCAACTACCTGTGGTTTTTTATGGCTCCGAAACATGGGTGCTTTCATAAGTGAGTAAAAGTGTATTGGCGGTCTTTGAGAGATAAATCCTTCATCTAAACTGGTGGCTTTTTTAACCAGTTTTTTTACACCTTTCTATCTGGCATACTATTGAATTGTTGAAATTTAAGTGTACTTGTATTCTATTTTTTTTTATCATAATTTCAACGTCGCAATCCGATATTAATAAATCAACATTTGTTTTTGCTAATAATTTCAACTTATTGTATTTCTTGAATTTAGCATTATTCATGTTTAATCTTACACATTTTTTTAAGTATTTAGTTTTATTACTTTTTTTCTTTTTTTTGTAATTAATTTAATTCACGTATCATCCATTCTTATTTTTTTACTCTTAGGTTTTAATCTTTAACCTATGCCACATTAAAGACAGTACTTAATTTATAAGATATTTTTCATGTACTAGTACTGCTCTCGCAATAAACAAACACACGGTATTTGAATCGTGTATCCAAAATAACTTTAATAAATGAAAACTTAAGTTTTTTTGACACCAAAATAATTGGCGAAATAAATGAAATAATTAATTAGTCGTGTTTTGGCGGATTTTTTTGCTTGCTAAAATAAAACTGCTATTTTTCGTCAACCCTTTAAATAATTTTCTGCAACGTTTTTCCATGCTGCTATTTTACGATTAGCAGAATAACCAATAAGCCATGAAAAGCTTCTCTATATAATACATTGGCCCTTTGGATCTTATTTTAAACATAAGCCCTCCTTAATGTGAGGAAAATAATTATTTGATCTTAAATAATCTTAATCTTAAATAATAATGCCCACATCAATTACTTTGATCGCTTCGAATAATAGATTTTTTATATAAGTATACTCCAGAATTGTTGCCTTTTAAACCAATTTAGGGCAGTTAATAAAAGTATTTATTGTAATATTTTAAGGGTTACTTATATTTTTATTTATTTTTTTCATAAAAAACTTTATTTAATTGTCAAAAAAAATCAAAAAGAAATATTTTTTTTGTGACAAGGATATTTGTGTTTTTAACAATGGATAGTAATCTTTGACTTAATATGAGAATAGTGTCATCGAAACAGCACCAACAGCAGTTGCCTTTATTTTAGGGCTTATAGTTTTTCTATAAACGAGATAAAAATAAGAAAATCAGTTTAACTTAGTCAGAATATATAAGAATAATGGTGTGGTGTTAACGAGGAAACCTTAATAACTAAGACTGGAAAATGAAAGGAAATAGGTAAATGATGTAAATAATGTGTAAGTTTTGTTCATGTGTATTGAACACTTCTAAAAGTACTTGGTTTTTAGATAAACTTTAAAAAAATATTTTTTTATTTTTGGTACTAGTGGGTAGATATTTTGCTACTTAGGTCGTTAGAAGTCTCATATTAATTTTTTTTCATAAATTCCGGGAGCCCAAAAACCGGGTTTCAATATACTGGGACTAAGGTATAACAAAAAAAATTCCTCACGAAGACAAAATAATTTTTTAGCAATTATGCAAAACATGGATCGACGATTGGTCGACTCATTTTCATTTTGTTGGCTATGTCAATAATCAAAATTGCCGCTAATGGGGTTCAGACAATTTACACGTGACTATTGCATCCACAACGAGTTATTGTTTGTTGTGGATTTTCGGCTGAAGGCATCATTGAGCCATTTTCCTTTGAAAATGAGCAAGGAGCCGCCGTTACCATCAACGGGAAGCATTAATGCGCCAAGCTCAACGAATTTTTGTTTCCAAAAATTCAAGAGCATGACATAGACTCCATTTGGTTTCAACAAGACGGGGCTTGTTGATCGGATAAGGTACTGTCGAGCCAGTTGTGGTAGTCATATAAACGATATTGTGTTCCATTGAACTTTCAAATAAAACCAATTTGAAAAAATTATCAGTACTTTTTTTACAGCTGATTCAAATTTAAAATTTTAAATCGTCCACTCGTATAAAAGTTATTCATTTACGACGGTCCAATTTTCAGAAAATATATCCATCTACGACCATGCCCGAAAATGAAAGGGGGCAAAATGGCAGCGGCTAAGTTCTCAACCAGTGGTCGTCGGATTATTTTCAAATTTTCAAATAGTCATAACTTTGGAACAGTATGACCTCTAAGCTTCGTAGGTAATTTTGGAAATGTAAGAGGTAGGGCTAAAAGATAAAATTCCGACCACTGGTTCAGAACTTAGCAATATTATCCTTGTACCCTCACAATCCGAAAATTTTCAAACCGCTGCTATTTCGTCCCCTTGCATTTTCGGGCATGGTCGTAGATGCACATATAGTCATAAAATGAGCCAAGGAATCGCTAGTGAAATTTGTTCAGCCGTGAAAGAATCACCCTGTATAGAATATACAGGATCTCCGATCAATGTTTCCTGGAGTTGCAAACGGACTTACAAAGTGGTAAATCCATCCAGAATTCCGTTAAAGCTTAGGACTTAAACAGCTGCAATAAGTTTTTTTTTAAAGAATATTACTTTCTAATACTGGAATTATTCCACGTTTCCCACAATATACGTACATGATATATATACTCTTGACTTACCTATTGTGTTCCTCTTAACAGTCTTAATATTCAAACTAATCAAAAAATTCCACTTACATTACCCTTTGTTTTTAACGCCCGGTATAGATGCCTTGGAACAGTGGAATGAAGTCTTTGTTGATAATAGCATATCCAAACGGCCGGTTTAAAATTACTGGTCTCCAAACTCGATGAGTCTTCCGCACACCTAAATATCATAGCAATTAAGAAAAAAATTTAACGTGTCTATCTTCAATGAAATAAATAATTTCTTATAAACAGAATTTATCAATATATGTTGTTAACAAATAAAAATGACAAGCTGTACCTAATGAGATACATAATATGCTACGGTTTACGACATGCATATTATGCATGTCGTAAACCGTATGTCGTATGGTTCTTCCGCTGTAGAAGCCATGTGTTGACGCTGCCTACGGATGTCTTGGCGAAATACTAGTAGTGGTTCTTTGATCAAACAACGACAAAATTGACGTACGCATAGTAATTTTTTTCGATCTTAATAAATCTTAACGTGCATAGTACATATAAAGCGTGGTCCAACCATAATGCACGATGTGAACTGTGGCTCAACTTAATTTGACATTTCTTTGTTTCAGTGTTCAGTGACAAATTCAACCATGGAGAGGTACACAATTGAGCAACGCGTAAAGATTGTTATGGTCTTTTACGAAAATGGGCCTTTAAATCAAAATGCATTTAATGAACTTCATAATTCTTTGGTCACCACCAATCACGACCAACGAGTCTACATCCATAAAGAGTGACTGTGCGGTTTATGGGCTGGCGGCGTCATCGGTTCGTACTTCTTTGAAAATGAGGTTGGCCAAACAGTTACCATGAATGGTGTTCACTATCGCAAGATGATAACGGACTTTTTGGGGCTCGAAATTAAGGATGGTGCAACTTGCTACACAAGCATCGAAACAATTGCTCTTTTGCGCGAAAAATGTAATGGCCGTGTTATCTTTCGTCGTGGCGATTTGATTTGACACCGAAGGACTTCTTTCTTTGGGGACATTTAAATGAAAAAGTGACCGTCAATAAGCCAAGAACAATTAAAGAGCTTAAGGATGAGAAAATTTGGCACCTTAGCGACATTGAATATCCATTATTTCTTAGAGTCATTGAAAATATAGACCATCGGATAGAGGTAGGCCGCTGAAGTCGAGGCAAGCATTTGGCCGATATTTTGTTTTACATATAATTGGCATAGATCCTTCTCTATCATGTGGTTTTTTTTATAATTTTGTTACCCATAAGGCATGAATTATCGGCCCTGAAGCAAAGCTTAAAGTTTTTTCAAAAAATCTAAATCTTTTATATTTATATTTATAATAATTGGATATACGAATCAAAATGTTTTGCTTTGAAAATATTATTTTGTAGGAAAAAAATATGCATTATATGCCGGACTTAAGCTGGGTGAAGTGAATTTGCAAAGAGTTTTTGTTGAATAACTTTTTTTTCTCTCCAAATCTTAAAATTGCCATCCATATGGTTTTTGATTCGTATGTCAAAAACACTTTTTATAAATTAGAAAAAATATTTTCTCTGAAACAATTTCAACTACATTAGCTGTTTTAAAGAAAAAATATTAGAAAAAATATTTTCTCTGAAACAATTTCAACTACATTAGCTGTTTTAAAGAGAATTTTGCCTCTTGTTAAATAAAACAAGTAAACCATATTTGATGACCCGCTTTACAATAGCTTACCTGTTACTGCAGCAGCTTCGGTACCCTCTTCAGTGACTTCAATAGTAGCTTTATGAATGACATCCGATACATATATATTTTGGGGCGATTTCAACATTTTGCCAAAGTCAGCATTTTCAAACATTTTGCTTAAGCCCATCTAGAAAAGTTAAATAATTTTTTATGTCATTTGTATATTGCGCCAAGTATGTAGTCACAATTCTTATACATACCGTCTTTAGGTTATCATTTAATTTAATTTCGAACTCAGTTTTAAATTTAGGCATTTTAAGTTGAATTTTCGACTTTTGATTTTCAGCAAAAGCTGTAATATTCCTTAGTGATTGAAAGTTAAATTTTTGCATATCGGCTTTTAACAAATCGATTTCATAGCCTACGTAGCTTTGCATAATCAGCATTGAAAGATCAGAGTCTTCGTAGGGCAATAAAACTGTTGTAATTTTTGGTTCGAAAAAATTGTACCATACGAACAAATTTGACACACTCATCATTTGAACTTTAATTGACTCCGAATTCATTGGTACACCGAGATAGAAATCGTCTTCTTCTGTCCTAATTTTTGGAAAAGATGTCGCCCATTTGCCTTTTAAGTGTATGGCACTCAATAATA
Organism: Hydrotaea diabolus; assembly: GCA_963513945.1. NCBI lineage: Eukaryota > Metazoa > Arthropoda > Insecta > Diptera > Muscidae > Hydrotaea > Hydrotaea diabolus. Next base: position 27,317,108 of record OY740720.1, on the reverse strand, counting down.
AGAGGGCATCATCACTTTCCAGAGAATCGGGCTGCACAAGGTCCTTAATCGCATTATTGGTTTTCGTTTCAACCCATGTGTTAATGGTATTGGCAGCCTTTTCTTTTTGAGAGAAATCGATGCTTTGGGCCGAAGAAAAGAATTTTTTGGACAACAACTCTTTGTAGCTGTCCTGTAGTTCGTTGTCTTTCTTAACGTAGATGGTGTTGGCGATATTCAATATGTTACTATTCTCATATTTAGCTAACAAATTAAAGTAATTATCGGCTACACTTTCGGGTGTTTGACCAGTGAAACCTAAGCCATGGTCCATTTCGTCGGCTGTCAGACCGTCAGCACCCATGCGCGTCATGGCTAGGCATGTTTGAATGGAAAACGGAGAATAGATGACGCTCTTTTGATCGCTCGATTTGACAATTTCTCGAAAGAGGTTTTGGCTGAAGTTTTCCAAACTGTTGAAGAACTCCCCAGTATTGGCATTGTTATCGGCCGATGAAGAAGTTAAGAAAAACAAAGCAATTAAGCCAATAATTGTTGATATTTTCACTGAAACGGCAAAACATAAGAGTCATATTTTATTCAAACTATGAGATTATTATTATTTTTAAAAAGATTAACTAGTCCTTGTTGGCCCATTTAATTTGAAACTTAAATCGGCTGCAAATTTCAGGTTTTATTAAACTTTGCCATTTAATAAAGGAACACAATAAGATTGACAGACAGGAGATGAAGAATTTTACCGAAAAATCGTGTTTTCAGATGAAGCTCAGTTTCATCTCGGTGGCTATGTCAATAAGCTAAATTTGCCGTGTTCTATTGACAACTCGCGTTAAATCCTGGTTGTTTAAAATAATTCAAAATTTTTTGAAAAAAAGTTCGTTTTCGGATTTTTCTTCAAAATAAGCAATGAGCGGCCGTTACCGTCAACGGCGAGCGTTACCGCGCCTAGCTCAACGAATGGCATGGACGACATTTGGTTTCAACTAGACGGGGCCATATGTCACACAGCCAACGCATCCATTGATATTTTATTTTGTGATGTCAATTGTCCTCCTCGGAGCTGTGACTTAAGCCCTTTGAATCATTTTCAGTGGGGAGCCATTAAGGATAAATGTTACGCAAAGCATCCAGAGACAATTGAAGCGTTGAAACATCAAAGCGAAGTCACCGTTGAAGAGATTCAACCCAAGACAATAAAATCAGAAATTTAAACAAATTATCAGTACTTTTTTCTGCCGATTCAAATTTAAAATGTTCAATCGCCCATCCTGTATATCAGCTCATTCAAAAGATACAGCCCTTTTAAATCAACGTCTCCAAAATTTTCATACTCGAATTGGAAATTTCCAAAATTTTAAAAAACAAAATATAGGTTCGCTTTCAGCCCTTTTCAATGAACATATTTGAAAATGCTCATCAAAATTGGGGGAAACCCCTAAATTTACTTGATCGCTTTACATGAAAATAATTCCGAAAATTTTACGAATTTGCGGGTATATTTCAGCAGATAGTGCTCACAATAGAAGCGTGGCAAAAGAATCTTAAGAATAAAATGATATATTCTAATTATACTAATAAAAAGTCCGTTTTTCGCGGATCACATTTGCAATGTTATTTAAAATGGGCCAGTATATTGAGTAGATCGAGATTTTCTTAATCAGGAATTGTCTACGAATTTTAAGCACTTTTCGTAATATGCAAGCATGTTCTGGCATTTTTTAATACTAAGCATTGCATAAGACTCTTCTTATCTACCCTAATGGTAGTGTTTCTCTATATCTGAAATTCGGAAGAGCTCTTTAGTAATTAACAATTTTTTGATTGTAAAAATTTGGCACGTAACATTGAATTGAAATTTAGACTCATAACTTTGGGTCAGCAAGTTTATCAATTGTGTTATTGAAAAATTCGTTCGAAGTGGTAAAAAACCAAGCAAAAAGAATTTCCCGAATTTGTGCACCAAAATTGTTGCAAAAATTTGAATTATCGTATGACTTTTTTAACACACAACACTTAGATAACCTGAATAACAATTAAATAAATCAATTCTTAAAAAAAATAGTTTTGTATAGCATCTTATCACTGATGATTTAAAACGTTAAAGGTTACCTTGAAATTCCATTTTTAAACTTAAGAGAGATATCAGAATATTAAAAAATTAACAAACAAAACTATGCTACGTCGAGGTGAAGCTTTTTCCTTTACTGATGATCTTCAACAAATAGGGGAGCCTTTTTATAAACCAGACCGCCGGTCGTTATCAGTTCTTCCGATGTATGGAAACGAATTGAAATTTGTACGTTTTGTTTGGATGTTCGGAATTTGAAAAATGCGAGAACGAAAAAACATGAATAGTGTTTTAAAAATATATGTCTATAGATTTGTTTTAAAACAGATAATATTGCAAAATATTTTAATCCGAAAATAATAAAAAAAAAGCTTAATACAATAGTACAGGGTGAGCCATTTACAATTTGAAGTACTGATATTTTTTTCAAATTCCTGGTTTAGTGGAAAGGTTGAAAGGTTCAACAAATAGGGGAGCCTTTTTATAAACCTGTCCGCCGGTCGTTATCAGTTCTTCCGATGTATGGAAACGAATTGAAATTTGTACGTTTTGTTTGGATGTTCGGAATTTGAAAAATGCGAGAACGAAAAAACATGAATAGTGTTTTAAAAATATATGTCTATAGATTTGTTTTAAAACAGATAATATTGCAAAATATTTTAATCCGAAAATAATAAAAAAAAGCTTAATACAATAGTACAGGGTGAGCCATTTACAATTTGAAGTACTGATATTTTTTTCAAATTCCTGGTTTAGTGGAAAGGTTGAAAGGTTCAACAAATAGGGGAGCCTTTTTATAAACCTGTCCGCCGGTCGTTATCAGTTCTTCCGATGTATGGAAACGAATTGAAATTTGTACTTTTTGTTTGGATGTTCGGAATTTGAAAAATGCGAGAACGAAAAAACATGAATAGTGTTTTAAAAATATATGTCTATAGATTTGTTTTAAAACAGATAATATTGCAAAATATTTTAATCCGAAAATAATAATAAAAAAACTTAATACAATAGTACAGGGTGAGCCATTTAAAATTTGAAGTACTGATATTTTTTTCAAATTCCTGGATCTTTGTAATTTTTTTTCGAACATCATCCGATGCGTTTTCACTTCGCAGGAGATGAAGTATTTTACCGAAAAATCATGTTTTCAGATGAAGCTCATTTTCATCCGGATGGCGGCTATGGCAATAAGCAAAATTGCAGCGTTCAAAGAACCCTTAAGTGACTATTGAGAACCCAATTCATCCACAATAAGTCACTGTTTGGTGAGGATTTTCGACTGGCGGCATCACTGGGCAATTATTCTTCGAACATAAACAAGGAGCCGTCGTTACCCTAAACGGTGATCGTTACCGCACCATGCACAACGAATTTTTGTCTCCAAAAATTCAAGAGAACGACATGAACGACATTTGCTTTCAACAAGATGGGGCCACATGTCACACAGCCAACGCAATCATCGATATTTTACGCACTGTTTTTGAAAAGCGATAAATCAGCCGAAATTGTGATGTCAATTGGCCGCCTCGGAGCTGTGATTTAAGCCCCTATGATTATTTTCTGTGAGGGACCACTAAGGATAAATAATAATTTTTAAAAAATTGCAGTTATACTTTTAGAAAAAAAATGTATATTATAAATTATTAAATATAAAAATAAATCTTTAAATCTATTTATTTTATGAAACAACATGTTCTACTAAATAATCTAAGTATATATTTTCTGCCATTGTATATCAACTCAGCCAAAAGCCACAGCAGTTGTAAATTAACGTCTCCAAAATTTTCATAAGTCCTCGAAATGAAAATTCCTAAAATTTTGAAAATCAAAATATAGGTTTGCTTTCAGCCCTCTTCAATGAACCCGAAATTTATTTGATCGCTTCACATATAGTGAATGCCCAAAATGTAAGGAAATTAAATGCTCACAATAGAAGTGTGGCAAAAGCATTTTGAGATTCAATGACATACTCGTATTGTAATTCTACTGATAAAAAAAGTCAGTTTTTCGCGGAGCACATTCGTAATGTTATTTAAAATGGCCCAGTATATTGAGTAGACCGAGTTTTTCTTAACCAGCAATTGCGTACAAAATTAAAGCACTTTTTCGTAATATGCAAACACGTTTTCGCATGTTTTAATACTTAGCAATGCCGTAGACTCTTCTTATCTACCTTAGAGGTAGTGTTTCGACGCCTCAAATCAATTACAGTCAATCTATCTAAAATTCGGAGAAGCGCTTTACTATTTAAAAATTTTGAAGTTGTGCAAATATTAGACGTAACCGCACCAAAAAATTAATTTAGCCGTATTATACTACATAGTACTAAAACTTTTCCTATTATGTCTTTTCCTATTGAAATGTATATTGCAAAAATCCGCCATCAATAACACTTAACTTCGAACAAAATATTTTTGAAAATTCCGATCTATGTTTCGAGTGGTTTCGTTCGAACTGACAAATATAGTACACTTTATCCTGTGGTAGAGTGTTACGGTCTGATTACATCAAATTATTTTCGGGTCAGGAAGTTTATCAATTGTGTCATTGACAAATTTTGTCGAAGTAATAAAAAACTTAGCAAAAATATTTCCCCGAATTTGTGTACCAAAATTGTTACAAAATTTTAAATTTATCCTGTGACTTTTTTTTATCACTCATAATGTTTTCTAGTGAATACAATAAAATACCAACAACACCTTAATGACATACATAACAATTAAATAAAAGTATGCTTGTTATTGTTATAGCATCTTATCACTATATTTTGGTATTTATACATTTTTTGCAATGTTTAGAAACTAGTGATTTAATTTTAAATTGAAAAAACACACACGTGCATGCACATCCGTTATAATGTATTTAAAACGTTAAAGGTTACCTTGAAATCCCATTTTTAAACTTAAGAGAATATCAGAATATTTATACAAAACTATGCTAAGTCGAGGTGAAGCCTTTTTCTTTACTGGTGATCTTCAACAAAAAGGGGAGCCTTTTTATACGAGTAAACCAGTCCGCCGGTCGTTATCAGTTCTTCCGATGTATGGAAACGAATTGAAATTGGTACGTTTTGTTTAGATTCCGAAAAATGATTATGTTCAAAATTTGAAAACTGCGAGTACGAGAAAACTCATGAATAGTATTTTAAAAATAAATGTCGATAGGTTTGTTTAAAAGCAGATAATATTGTAAAATACTTTAATCCGAAAATCCTAAAAAAAGCTAGCCACAATAGTACATCTTATACAAAACGAGTGGACCACTCGACTTTAACAACGTGTTTAACTGGCACGATGATTGTATACCATCCGTTTCAATGTGGCATTGACGGCATTCTGTATGCTCGATAATTTCATTAAGATTAAAAAAATTACATTTTAATTCGTTATAAAATTTCTCTGTTTTTACTTAAGACTGGTACTGAGTTCGCCTCAGTAAAAAATGTGTCACACTCCATATACAAATTTTTGTAAACTTGGAGAGAAAACTGTTTGCGACTTAAATGAAATAGAGCACGCAATTATAAAAACTTTTTTTTACCATTTAATATACATGTCTATTTTTTACTGGAAAAAAAGAAAAAAAAACTGTACGCACAAAAAACATACACACTTTGGTTGTGCTTTTTGCATTTGTGGTTTTCAACGAAGAGCCATGCGAACCGGAATTGCTGGAAATGATATTGCGCGTTGAAGATTGCTATACGCGAAGGGTAATTCTCATTAATAAAAATGAGAGTATAATAAAATGAGTATAAGTCATTTGATTTGTGGCCGAAGCAATCTTTGCCAAAGACTGCTGATAAAAAAACTTGGCGTGTTTAGAAACAGCTGTACAGTTTGCCTGGCAACCGTAGCTAATACATATCACCAATTTCTTCTTTTTACGTTGATTCTGGAACAACATAAAGGTTTCAAACCAGAATAAAAAACTGCTCAAGGAAAAATTAAGTTTAAACCGCATGTAGAAGTCATTTTAAGGCGACTAATGTTATTAACGTTAACAATCTTAGTAGCAAGCTTTATAGAAAATATTTTTTTTTTTGATTTGGAAGCCAGGTTTTTATTAAAACTTTAGAAAATTCATAAAAATATTGTAAGATACAAGTATATATTCGCGAGAAGATGTCATTGCTTGTCTGTATTAAGAGACTGACATTTTTATTCATTTAGGCGCCATTGACATTTCTGGACAGTTCCTTCAATAGCAACATTTTATCGCATTTGGCGCATTCGGTCTATTTTCACGCCTAAACGACACTTATAGTCAGAGTTACCATAAAATTGTTCGGAAAGGCTGACATTTATGCCAAAAAGCCTTTTGAACCTTCGGAGGACACATTTTAAAAATAAAAATTGGCAGTAATTGGGAAAAATACTGATGTTAGTTATTATATATTCAATATATGTAAGTTTGTTTAAAAATCTGTGAAGATCGCCGAAAAGCATGTAAAAACTATAACAATAATAATGGTGTTTTAGGTTAGGTCATACTTTACAGCATTTGAAGTGCCTGGCATTGAATATCACTCGTTTTAGAGTTTATGCATTTGCACTAACACCAGCTTTTCACATTATTTAAAATATTATATAAAATATGTATATTATATTTTACCTGATGTCATAATTGCAAAATAGTTTGTAGTGTCTTCCCTCTTTTTTATGTTTAAAAGGTCAGTGCTTTAGGCGCTTTTAGAATGCTGGCTGTTTTGGTCGTCTAAAATTGGCCACACTGCTTTTGGGTATGTTTATTTGTTTATTTTACTCTCCGGCCGAAACAGCTGATTTGTGGATTAGGCCATAACAGAGACGATACACTGTATTTTCGTACTTGTTTTTAATACTTTTACCTTACCAAAATTAGTACCCAGCATCAAATGGTTGTATTCAAAGTAAATGAAAGTAAGTTAGTGTTCTCATATATAAAAAAACTTGTTAGAGGCTCCTTAGTTTTTAGCCAATTATATTATGACTTAAAAGTTCTAGCACTGGGAGTTCGAAATAAAAGTGTAATAAAATAAGCAATTAACAACATGCTTTATGTTATTATACTCTTTTAAATGTTCCATTACATAATGTACATAAATAGGTACCCTAGTTTGTACCGTATTGTTTCAAATAGTACTGTAAAACAATTTTGTCCCAGTACAATTCATTTATCATCACTAGCGTAAAGTCCCCGAAATTGTTTGGTGGAATTCTTCGGATTTCGATAAATTTTTGCATTTTAATAAATGTACTCGGAAAAATGTTCGGCTGTTTGCTTTGTTTAGAATCAAATAAAGATGTAGAAGAATGTTCAAAAGTAGAATCGACAAAATGGCAAGAAACTCATATAAAGGAGCTAATTGATAGACTTTGGTCCATAGTAAGTAAATTATTTTTTATTTGGTTTGAATGTGGGAGAACTACATTTCGTATGTCAGGTTGTATTTAAGTAGTTCTGTAAACTATGAACTAAAATGCTGGAAAATATTGTATCTCCGGCATTCGGCTAACTGGAATATAGCGAGCGGCTGAAAATGGCACGGAACTTCTTGACTTCCCGAACATCCGAAGGAATGGGTAGATCACTAAAGCTTCAGTTTAAGGCTTAACTAAAGGCATCCCAATAAACGGTCCTAGCTATGGCAATCGTCTACAATCACCGTAGCAGCGTCCTCGTTCAGTGTCTAGAACGTAGAGCTATAAATTTGCTCTACCAAAGCAGTATCTCTGGATGTTGTCTAGGAGAGAATGCCACAATTCGTGGTGGGCATTAAAGTCTCCTAGTACCAAACGGTTATTGCCTTATATCAGCCAGATAACTCGGTACAGAGCTACCAACCGGCGAGATGTATAAGTAACACAGCTCTATCTCGGCAATCCCATACTTGACCGTTACCATCATGCATTCCATGTATGGGTCTCTAGAGTCAAGATCAGGCGAGATAGATCTGTGACAATGGTGTTTCAGAAAAGCATTCACTGCGAGTCTTACGTAGCACGTTGTATTCATCACAACTATAAAGGTGACAGTCAGCTTAGTCTCCTGGATCGCAGCGACCTTGATGTTCTGTCTGTTAGTTTACTGATGTTGTTGCGTAAGTTATTGCAATTAAATTGCTTAATTGATGCAATGTTTAGGAGTGGCAACAGCAATCTGTGGTCTATGCTGCTGTATATGATTGATCCTGCCGCGAGGGAGACTTCGGGGAATCTCATAGTTGGATGATGATGACAAAGGTGATAACGGACTACGTTGATACAGGACAAGTACGCTGCATTTCCTGATGTGGTTACGTTCTCGACAGCTCATAAAGTGCCACATGGTCTGACAATCCTGTCAGACCAGGTCTGGTCTGACAATCCTGTCAGACCAGGTCTGGTCTGACAATCCTGTCAGACCAGGTCTGGTCTGTAATATCCAGAGCAAGCATTGCGAAAAGTGCTGCTCCCACGACTAAAAATGGAATAACTGACTGTCCCTGCGTAGCTTGAAAGGCATTGTGGATGTGTAGATATTGTTAAGAAAAAAACCTTAACTTTCTTATAGAAACATTTGAAAATTGTTCTCACAATAACCTTCCTAATACTGTTTCCATCCAAAGGGATTGACAAGAAAAATGTTTTTAGATTTCCAAACCTAACTAACAAAATACTTACGCAAATTTTGACGTATATTTTCAGAATACATTGACATCGGAATCATGGCTTTGTCCAGCATGCTGGAATGAGTTGCGCAGTTTTCAACAGTTTTATGTGCGCATAAAAGAACTTCATGATGACTTTAAACCGATAATGAAAATGGAAACGGACCCTTTGGAGGAGGAAAGCAAACGAAATGAATTGCTTCTGGAAAATCTTTTAGAGCCGGAGATTGTAATTGGCCAAACTTTGGACATGGGCATTGTAATAAAACAAGAAATTGAAGAACCATCAATAACGCACGAAGATTACTTGAGCTACAATGAAAAGGAACAAGTCGCGGCTGATAGTCATGCTGATGATAGATGTAACAGCAGCGAGGAGAGCGAAACTAGTGATAACGACAATTATGTTCCTTTAGTAAGTAGACGAAACACCAAGTCGTGCGTAGAAACGAAAGCAACGCGAAATATCAGAGCCAGAGTTAAGGACGACGTAGAAGCGAAATCAGGCCCAGAAGTAAAAAGCGATGGCCCCCGTAAATCTTACTATCAACCAAAAACCAATCGTTCAGAATATGATAAATTCCTTCAGGAACATTCCAAAATCAGTTGTGACATTTGCCAGCAGACCTTCGAAAAGTTTCATGCTCTATGTAAACATTTTAGAGCGGTGCACAATGAGCGCGGTTACTTGATGTGCTGTCAAACGAAATTTTTCAAAAGTAGCCTAATGGTCGATCATCTAAATTACCATATGAATCCAGACTACTTTAAGTGTGGACAATGTGATCAAGTGTACACCCAGAGACGTCGTCTTACAGTCCACTTGAAGACACACGAGGAGTGGAAACACTGTTGCGATGTTTGCGATAAGAAATTTGTGGAGAAATCTAGACTAGATCGTCACAAGCTAACGCACTTGTCGGAAGAAGAAAAGAAGTTCCCTTGCAGTGAATGCGGTAAATTGTAAGTAAATACAAATATGTATTGTATCGTAAATATCATTGCTAATAATCGTATGTACTGTTTTATTTCGACAGCTTTGCAAATGAATATCTTCTCAAGCTTCATATTCGTGTGACCCACCTTAATATCTATGCGAAAGTTTGTGACATTTGTGGCCAAACTATGCCCGATTCGCATACATTCAAGCTACATATGGAGAAGCATGACACCAGCAAACCCCCCGTTACATATAACTGTGATGAATGTGGTCTTATACTATCGGGAAAACGAACCTTGAAACGTCACAAAGACTTGAAGCATCCGGTGGACGGTCCGCGCGATTACACTTGTGGCATATGCATGAAGGTATCGCCAAATATGAAAGCTCTCAAAAAGCATATACATTGCGCACATGAAATGGGCTACAATCACAAGTGTACGATGTGTGAAAAGGCATTTAAGAGATTGGAGCATCTCAAGGTAAATATGAGGTAACCGCTGTGTTTATTAATTTATTTCGACTTTTCAATTGCAATTACTTACAATTTAAAACTACAGAATGTGGAGTAGTTTACAAATGAACAGAGTGTTCTGCGTGAATGTTGGAGTTGAGGCTTGTCCCCGTTTTAATTAAATATTGTGCTTGGTGAAAAAATGGGACAAGTAACTATCAAAAGGCGGACATCACATGGGGCACACAAGGGCAGCTTTTGATCTTGATTATGCCGACGATATGTGCCTCCTTGCACACATTCACGCAGATTTATCAGCCAAGGTTATGTTAAATTGCAGCCGCCCAAGACAAAGCTCACTTAGATCCAAGAGTCGCGATTAATTCCTTATAGTACCTAGCCACATCCTCTTTTATCTTTATGACAGCCTGTGGTTTTGTCCGTAAGTATCTGTACACCAAACAGTTTACGTCTTAAGTCCGCGATTGTCGGGCAGTGACAGAAAAGATGTTCAGTTGTCTCCTCCTCTTCATTGTTACAACGCCAGCAGAAGTCGTTGTATGGCAGAATCAGCCTCCTGACATTAACGTACAAAGGCCAGTGTCAGGTGATGACCACTATTAGGTTTCTTAGATAGATCCTTGAGAGATCAATCGCCAGATATTTTATGTCTCTATGCAAGTAGTTCCCTGTTCTCATCTATCCTTGAAATTAAGAAGAAGGAATGCTATTACGTCAGTGTATATTCAAATATCATTCTGCTGGAGGCGGAGGCCAATCACGTAGCACGACTCATTCGGTATACTCGTTGCAAAACCAAGATCTAAATTTGGTTTAGTTGTCACCTAGGCAACAGGAAAACCTATATTGACTTCACCGTGTGCTCAAAGGCGACTCCGTGGCGTCAAGTCGCATAGCAATTTACCCTTCCTCTTGCTTTGCCAAAATGCCAGGAGAAAACCTTTTTAGCATAGTGAACAGATCCCCTAATGGTGTGTTCTAAGCGCACCTGTTATTGCTAACGCTAAAAATCAAACGTTTTGGGACTCATTCCCCAGTTCAAACAGATGACCTTTTGCAGCAATATAGAGTAGTAGTCCTTGTTCAGGCTCCACATTAGTTCACTATCCAACACCAGTCCTATGTTTTTGGCACTATTGGATAACGAACGTGTTACCCCATCGATGGCGATGGGGTAACTGTTTTGTTTAAGCCTCAGTCCAAATCCCCGACATTATGTCAATAATAACTGTAGCGCAGACTCCATTGCTTCAGATATCATCTTCGGATCCTTGGCCGTGGCTGCTACCGGCACATCATCGACGCATGCAGTTGTCTGAGCCGATAATTGATGTTACTATTCCACAGCAATGGGAAGAGTACAGCTGTACCGCCAATATGGAAATATTAGAGGCGCCTACAGAGGACCAAAGCAAAAATATTTCATGAATTTTAAAACGAAAGGACGACATCATAGTTTTCTCCTAACTGACCGATTCTAGTCTGACATTCTTAAAAGCTCCATTTATATCCAAAAATGCCACTATTGTGTATTCCTTGTAGGGCCTTTCTATATTGCCAACCAACAAGTACAGCTCAGTGTCGGTAGACTTTGCCTTTCGTATAGGCATGATTGGCCTGCGACAGAGTGTCCGGCCTAAAGAATGATCTAACGTATACATCATCAGACATTATGAAAGACTGATTAGTCTGAAATCCTTCACCTAAGTGTAAGATGCCTTCCCTCCTTTTGAAATAAATACACTCTTATAGACTATCCATCGCACAAAGGAATAGGACAGACGCAAATAGGCTCTAAAGATTGTCAAGATCCATGACATTAATGTACTTATATTGATGTTCTCTTGTATATTCGCTAAAATAATGTCATCTGAACCCAGAGATTTAAAGGTAGAAGCTTTTAACCGTCCATCGTATCCGCTGTCGAACAATTAAGGTATCGGAGATATAATGCACATTGTTGTCAAAATCAACTAGGGACTGAAAGTCAGGTTCTCAACAGCCTGGGAAGTGAGTTTCCATAAGAATCTCTAGAGTTTCCTGACTGTAAGTGTTCCATGTTCGAAATGGTCTTCGAATGTAGGATGGTATAGCTTTAGTAGCTTACTAAACTAAGGAGTTTCCTACACCACTGCAAAAATTCATCCAGGATGTTATTTCAGCTCCTTTAGTTCTTCAGATTCTAAAAGTTGCCAGTCCGCCTCAAAGCAATTTCTGGATTCCACCATAATGTTGGCTTAGCCTCTCCCATCCTGACGGATTTTACACAGGATTTTTTCGCTTCGGCTAAGACATTTATAAGAACCTCAACCTTGGAGTGTAAGGTGAACTTATCTCTTATGGAGAACGGGCACGTGGGCAACATGTTACCCAATAGTGGACCAGTTGGCCTTAGCATTAGTGGACCAGTTGGTCTTCCTTCTTTTTAGGAATTAGTGTTCTGAATCCGCTTCAAAGAAAGAATATGTCAACAAAACTTTATTCCGTTTATACCACTGCTCGCGGCATTGGCATACAATAGAAATTGGTTACACTTAAGTTCTTTGTCTGAACGCAAATACGAGTATCAACACAGATGAACAACAATTAACTAAAAGAAGTCCACGTCTATACGTATTTGGGCAGAATTATATTTTCCACAGCGGTGAAGGCAACGAAAATCCGATCCCACGACGGTTCTATGCACCGGATCGACCCGAAGAAGGAATTCCTCGGCCAAGGGTTATCACCCCGGGCCTATGTGCCGGCGAAAATCACCACACCAAGCTTTCGAAACCCTAAAAATAGTCTGTCGGTCACCCCAAATTCACTTGAAAACTAAGCTTCGTTTCTTTTCTCTTTAAATGTTCGATCTATACTGTTTTATAAGAGCGGATCGTATAGTACCTCAGTTAAAGATCTACATGTATTATAAACAGATCTCAGCGGAAGACTATGAAAGTATTCTGGCCGAATTGTTATCTTAAACAGATACCTATATAACGAGCGGGAGAAACACCCAACCGAATAGAAATAGTCAAAATGAAATGGAATTGGATCGGCCAAACGATAGCATAGGCAAGATGGCTATTGAGTGGAACCCACAAGGAAGCAGAAGGAAAGTTAGGCCCGCAAACATGTGGATAAGACAAGTGGAATTAGAGGCAATGGCGGTGATGGACCGAAATAAAGTCGGTGGCACACCGAAGATCGCAATGGAATTACTTTGTTATGCCATTTCTTCTAACCTGGAACCATAAAAATAAATATATCCAAATTTTCGGTTATAATTCAACAACAACTTTATCAAAAAGTGTAAATAATTAACTAAATAAAGAATTCTTTTAGCAGAGACCTTATACTAATTTATTTATTTAGTTACAAGATTTATAATCATAATGAATTATGAGAATAAATATAGTTTTATGAGGTACTAACAACAACTACTAACTATGTTGGTAAAGAATGGACAAATCGACCTACCAGCTTAGTATCAGGGCGTATACAATTTCAATTAATACGTACTTTTATTGTTTATACTCTTTACTATAAAACTTACACTCAGTAAAGGCCCAAAACTTATCCTGGTGGAGTTACACTTTTATTTTTGTCTTTTTAAAGGGTGGTTAAATTTTAAGGGCCGATGTTGATTTTAAATAAAACACAAATTTTTTAGGAAATTATTGTCATTACTTTTTATTATGATAATATTGGTATGGTTCAATTATGTACGGAACAAAATATCGGGCAAATGGCCGCCGCGACCTCGGCGGCATACCTCCATCCGATGGTCCAAATTTTCGATGACGCTGAAGCATAATTGAGGTTCTATGTCGTTAATGTTTCGTAAGCTGTTTGGCAAGTGACACCGTTCTGTTGAAACCACATCGTCCACATTCATACCTTCCAATTCGGGCCATAAAAAGTTCGTTATCATCTGACGATAGCGAACACCATTCACAGTAACTGCCTGACCGGCCTAATTTTGGAAACAATACGGCCCGAAGATGCCGCCAGCCCATAAACCGCACCAAACAGTCACTCTATGTGGGTGCATTGTTTTTTCGACAATCATTATTGGATTATCATTCGCCCCAATGCGGCAATTCTGCTTATTGACGAATCCACTGAAGTGAAAATGTGCCTCATCAATGAAGATGATTTGCTCCAAAAATTGATTTTCATAATAAGCCTGACTCACTTTAACGCGTTGCACGATTGTGTATCATTTCCAAATTGAGTTAGGGTGAAATTGAGAACTATCAAATGAAATGCAGAAAAAAATTTGACGTTTAGGTGTGGTTCACATTTAACATCGGCCCTTAAAATTTAACCACCCTTTATAATTTTGTCTGGCAATACATACAAGATGTTTTCATTATCTATTTCTAGAACTACGAATGATTTTCTTAATTTTAATTTTCAATTTCTTTTCTTCCAGGAGCATATGTCTAGACATACGGGTGAATCATTATACCGTTGTACTTGGTGCCCCAAAGGATTCAATTCGAATGGCAACATGCACAATCATCGTAAAAAGGCGCATCCTATTGAGTGGGAAGAAGCTAGACGCAAGAAATATTCGGGCAATTTACCACCCAATTGTAAACAACCTACCACAAGCAGTTCCCAATACGTTCCAGACACATTTGATTACAATCAAGAATAAAACAGCAAGTGGTTCATTAAATTAATTTTTATTTATACTATTGTCTAACTTAGACTTTGTTTTCATTAGGAGATAATTTTGTTAGTACAATTATGGCCTGTCGACGGGGCAATACTCTTGGTATGTCCCCAGGGATTTACGCAATAAAACCATTTTGATTAAAAACTTTTTATGTATACTGGTGAAAAAGAACCACTGAAGAATAATGTTGCGGCTGCAAAACGTGGAAATCAAAAAGCAACGCAACACTGCGTGGTTGGAATTGTATTGGATGATCATACGCCACTAAACGGAATGTTGTTCAAATCTGATTTTACACCAGTAAAACCTACGAATAGTTTGGCAATTGGGGTCGCATTGGAAATCTACTTTCGATCCTCTGCACATGCTACATAAGCGATGAACTTAAAAGTAGGAACAAGGTTCTAAAGTCACTAGCCGGCAGTTCTTGGGAAGAAGGCAAAGAAATCTTGTTGACTCCTTACAACGTGATAGGTAGCGATGTACGCAGTGCTAACGTAAGTACGACGCAGTGGAAAAGAATTCAGACTTGCCAGAATGCCGCACTGAGAACATCAACAGGGTGTCTCCTTATGTCTTTTGAGGACCATCTACATGAGGACACTAAGGTCCTTACCGTGCGCAGACACAACTTCTTGTCGTCTGAGCAATATCTGCTTGGGTGTCTTCGCCATAGTCATCCCAAACACCAACTTTTGGACATGATGCCTCCGCTCAGGCAGATCAGGAACAATCTCATGATCTAGAGAAAGAGGGGTCCAGTGATACAAGAGAGAGCCTTAGATCATTGAAACTACCAGGCAGGTCGACATTCACACTGATGAAGCCACAGCAGCAGTATCAGCTATAGCGTAATGTAGTGCTAGGGGAAGATCACCCGGAGAGTTCACCAGAGGAGAAGACGCTACCTCGGCAGACGCACGTGGTTCTGGCTCAGCTGAGAGCTGGGTGGTGCAGCCGCCTAAATTCGTATTTGGCACTAATTGATGCAAACTTTTTAGACAACAGTCCCGCCTGTCATCAGGGACTACTGACGTGGTGCACCTCTTGAATTGTCCGACCAAGACCACTCAGCTGAACCCCAGGTCTCTTTGGACGTATCCAGTTCAAATTACGAGTTTCCTTCACCTGGATATCGAAGCAGATCCACCATAGACGAATAAGACTTAAAATGCCACTGATATTGCTGTTACAACAACAACAACGAATAGTTTGGATTTGCAAGAAGTTTTCATCGAAGGGATTACAATGGGAAAATTAATTTTCCCTTTAAGGGAAAATTAGCCATCAGCAAGCAAAGTTTCAGGATCCTAGGTTGATTTGTTTAACCGGTGTCGAACGGATGAAAGGATATGCCTAGATCGCCTTAAAATGTCACGACGAAAAATAATATTAATACTTTATGGAGTCTCCGATCAATATTTCGTCGTGTTGCAAACGGAATGACAAATTTAGGACACCCATCGACTTTTCGAGGTAGGTATTATACAAGAGATTCAATATATTACTGTATCTACAAAAAATCACTTTTTAGTGTGGTTTATGGGCCGACCGAATAGTGGGGCCGTTTTTCTTTAAAAAAATTATGACTGATAAAACATAACAAGGTCGACTAGATCCCCATCATTTCGGTAGATAACGGCACGTGAAAGGAAGACAATGTCATTCCCCCAGTTTCTAGAGTGTCGCTAATGCCAACTTAAAGTCTCTTTGCATGACTTTTAATCCGACGGTGTCCTGCCATGGTGTTCGATCAAAGATTCCAGGAATATCAGACGTCGTGTTATGGATTACACTGTCACACTTATGGAAAATTAGGGAAGCTTTGTTACTCTTACTGAGATGCTTCAGCAGCCTGACTACTTATGATGTTCGGTGCACGGCACATATTGCATTAAATCCAATTCTTTGTTACTTATCTAGAATCTTACATTTCGTGAACTTTAGAAAGCCTTTTGCAAAATGATAATCCAATTTGGCATTATCGGTCTCAACAGTATACAACCTATGAACTTTGTTCTATTGCTTCCCTATTGTCGGACCAGTTTAAAGGACCGGGCACACTGGAGCTTTTTTCTTGCGCTGCGTTTTTTTTTTGAACTTTCGGTTAAACTCCCAGACTTAAATTTTGATTTTAAATGTAAGTATGGTAGAATGGTAGAAGGGGCACTCATAGGGGGTTCCATTTAGTAATTTCCTTTAAAACATATAAATGTACGACTTGGAGTCGTTTCAACACAAGCCCGATTTATGCAAAACTTCACAGCCATGGTTATAGTGTAATAGTATTAAATACGGAATCAGCGATCTCAAAGACGACATGTCAATTCCACCACAGCTGGTTCTAAACCGAATTGATCCGAAGCAGTAGTTATTCGGCCAATGGCTGTCACCCTAGCACAATGAAGTCCGCTACAACAACAAGAACGCCATGTCGCCATTTGTTATTAAGTGCTATTGACGTTTTGGCTTTATGCGCGTGATTTCTAGATTCCATACCATAGAGCGGCTTAGGGTCAACCAACTCTTGAAAATTATTGTCCGATATTGTACACTAGAGTCATAGAAAAGATTTCGACATGCAACTTTATAAAAACATTTAAATTTTAACCTTAACTACTGCATTTCGATTTTGCTCGAATTTGAAACATTTCCCCTTAATTGGTGTGCGCTATTTTGAATACCCAACAAACCCATGTAACTTTGTGAATTTAATTAGATATGGGTTTTTTTGTCTTTTGTTAGCAAATATACATTAAAAAATACAACAATGTTAAAAGTTAATTAATGTTGAAAGTTAACTTTAGTAAAAACATTTTGATTAATAAAATTTTACAAAACAAAACCGATTCCTTTCAATCGTTGATTTTTGTCTGTGCTTGGATATGGCGACACACATTCTTTATATTAGAACAAAATATTGTTCCTAGGAAATCGCACATTTCCGCAAATTTGGATATATGTATGTAGTTTCTCTCGGAATGTGACACACCATTTTACAAAACAATGCTAATCTAAAAAAATGTGCGGATTCAAAAATTCTCGGAACACAGCACATGGGTGATTTTTAGACTTTCCACAGAACACAATTCCGAACGAAAATGGGTTTCAAATCCGTATTTTGTTTCTTCAGAAAAAGAATTCCGAAAGATTTTCTCGAAATTGATAGTATTCGTTTCTAAAACACTAAAACCCTTGATAAAATAAGTTTTTGTGAAATATTTATTTATTTGAATGTCATTTCGTTGTATAGATTTGATTACAACGTATAAAGAGTTTAGGAAAATATTTCCTTTTCTACTGAGCGATAATTTAAAAGGGATTTTTGACATAAGTTATGAATTTGCATTATGTTTTAAATGGAAAGGAAATAAAACAAAAAACCTTTTCTAAAACTAAATATTTGACTAGGGAAAAGTAAGTTAAGATGAAGATATACATCTTCGCTCGAATTGCATCGTCAATTTGTAATTTTATCTTTAACAAGCTGGAAAGCAAATAGAGTGTGCAGTCTTTGAGTAGAGTAATGCAGTGGAAGGTTGAACACCATTTTTTGCAGTTTATTCTGTGAAACTTGTACAACTGGCAGTAAGACGAAGACTTTCATAGCAGCGCGCAATAAAAAATTAAAGGAAAATTGCTTTTAATACCAATTTCTTATTTTCCTTTTTCCTGTTTATTGGATACATTATTCTAGTGGTTGTTTTCACTCTATTAACAATATACGAAACATGATCGCGAAAATGTAGTTTCTTATCTAGAAAGTAAATTTCGCGATATTTCACATTGGTTTCCCATTCTATGCTGTGGTTAGTAAAACACAGTGGTGTTTGAGGCAGTTAACAGGACTTTCGTTTTCTAGTAAAATATATAGCCTTTGTCAGGGTTTACAAGTACTTATATATTCCATTTGCAGAAATAAGCATGCAATTTCGACAGCGCTACTTGTAGATTGCTTATAATATTCCCGTCATACAAATCTGAAATTATTATTGAAGTATCACCATCGGCGAATATCGATGTTAGACAATTGTTAAGCAGCGAAATGTCAGCAGTAAAAATATTATAAAGGATTGGAGACAAGCAAGATCCTTGTGGTCAGCAGCTTGGAATGTTCATTTGTCGAGAATTGGTTTTTCCCAGATATACACTAAATGTCCTCTCGTGGAGAAAAAAAGCTCTGAAAGGTTTTTATGATTTCTAAAGGGAATCCAAACTTTAAAGATTATAATGGGTGATTCTGAGACTATGGGCCAATTTTGACATCATTTTTGGCATTCGATTTTTTTGCAGAATTTAATATTTAATTCAGGTATATGTCTTAGTTTTAGGAATGATAAGTCATTTTTAAAAGGGGGATGATGAATTTCTACAAAACCCCCTGAAATACTTATCCTTACAAAATTGACTTGAGATGGAAGTTCATATTTGCAATAAACACAAAAAAACACTTGCAAAATTATAAAAAGTATTAATTATCATGACTTGAGCAGTTTTTTTATTCTGGTTCGAGACCTTTATGTTGTTTCTTTTTCAGAATCAACGTAAAATGAAGAAATTGGTAAAATGTATTTGCTACGGTTGCCAGGCAGACTATTACAAGTATTAATTATCTTTTTAAAAAACAACACCGATGACCAACTTAAGTGTGAACGTTCGTAACGAGTAACAAAACACGACTACCTTAATTTTAATAAGACTGTTGACGAAAAAACTATAAGATGTGCACCCACTTCATGTAATGTTCAATCATATTTGAGTTGTTTGAAATCAAGATTGGTTTGGAAGTTTGAATTTTAGCGAATTTTCGATTTTACAGGGGAATACTGTGTATTTTCAGGGACAGAAAATAAACATCCATAAAAATATAAATTGAATAAAAAATTATAATCATTAATAGCCACAGAATTAATTGAATATTATTTTTTACCATGAACTGGTTTTATTAAAAAAATAATTAATATTTTTGTAAAAATTAATTGAAGAACAAATAAATTTTTTAAAAAACAATTTTAAAGACTTGAAAGGTCCTATAATTTTTATTGTATAGTAACTAAAAAATTATAATATATTTTATTTTTCCCGCTTGCAACAAACAAGGACAGCAAATTGGTCCATAATCTCAGAATCAACCTAATAGTCGTAATTTTTACTTTTGGTAAAGTTTTGCTTATTTACCATTGGTTTTAATATAAGTATATTCAATTGTTTAGATTCCGAAAAATGATTATGTGCGGTATTTGAAAACTGCGAATACGAGAAAACATCTTATATAAAACGAGTGGGTCATTCGACAGTAACAACGTGTTTAACTGGCACGATGATTGTATACCCTCCGTTTCAATGTGGCATTGACAGTAGTCTGTATGACCGAGCCCTAATTTGATTAAGATTAAAAAAATACATTTTAATTCGTTATAAAATTTCTCTGTTTTTACTTAAGGCTGGTACTGAGTTCGCCTCAGTAAGAATGTGTCACACTCCATATACAAATTTTTGTAAACTTGGAGTGAAAACTGTTTTGCGACTTAAATGAAATAGAGCACGCAATAATAAAAACTTTTTTTTACCCTGTAATATACATGTCTATTTTTTACTGGACAAAATAAAATTTAAACAGTATGTAGTCATTTAAAGGCGACTAATGTTTTTAACGTTAACGATCTTAGTAGCAAGCTTTATAGAGAATAGTTTTTTTGTTTTGGAAGCGACAGGCTTTTATCAAAACTTTAGAAAATTCCTAAAAATAATGTAATGTTTATATTCGTGAGAAGATGTATTAAGAGGCTGACATTTTTAGTTTTTCAGGCTCCATTGACATTTCTGAACCGTTCCTTCTATAGCAACATTTTATCCCTTCTTTGACGCCTAAAAGACACTTATAGCCAGAGTTACCATAAAACTGTTCGGAAAGGAGAACATTTATGCAAAAAAGGACATTTGCAAAAAGCCTTTTGAACCTTCGGAAAAATTTTAAAAATAAAAATTGGCAGTAATTGGGAAAAATACTGATGTTAGTTGGATTGCCTATTCAATATAAGTTTGTTTAAAAATAGATCAAGTCATAATTGCATTTTGGATTTAGTGCATATGGTCAAAAGAAAACAGGAAAAGATTAGACAATTTTTAATCTGTGAAGATCGACGAAAAAACATGTAAAAACTATAACAATAATAATGGTGTTTTCGTTTAGGGCATACTTTACAGCATTTGAAGTGTCTGGCATTGAATATCACTCGGTTTAGAGTTTATACATTTGCACTAACTCCAGCATTTCCCATTATTTTGGCCGCAAAGTTTTGTTAATATAACGCACATCTCACTCAATGTAGCTTTCTTATTATTCTGCTGTAAGAGCACTTGATTTTAACCTTTCATTATTTTTCTATATTTTACTATATCACGTACTTGTGACTTCTATTTAACTTTTTAATGCTGTTTGATAAACATTTTGGTCTACACTTTGAAATTTTTAATTTTTGTTATCTCCTCGACACGCAATGATTTACCCCATCTCGTTTTGATAAATACCACAAGTTTTTAGTTACACGCACCTTAAAATTTAATCGTGATATACGATAGATTTCTACCCCTAATCTGATTTTCAGAAGGAGCGCTATGTAAATGAACCTTAAATTAAGACTAATTTTCACACTGTTTAGAACCAATGTCGCAAATAAAATGAACGGGACACTTTCCTGACTTGAAATTGTTTTTTTAAGTATAGTAGACATTTGTATGTATGTTCAGTAAGCTTCGAAAATAGATTTTTTTGTTAGTTGGTCTGCAAGAGGGGCTATTCATTTGAGCTGCGGTGTATTGTAATTCATAAAAACTAGTAGTAACAAATCTCGCACGGACACAAAATTAGCATCATCGATAGAACTTTTGATTCTAAGCTGAAAATATAAAATAACAAAATCGGCGGTCTCCCATAGTTTCCGAGATATGGGCCTCGAAAGTTCAGACGTATAATTCAGATATTAAGCCATATCTGTGAAACTTTTCCTTTATTATTAAACAATATGGGTATTGTTGGAAAGCTTATTACAACGCCAATCCAGTGATACATACATATATTCGAACTGTTAACCCATTAAGAAACGGTAGCTACATTTTTATTTTTCACGATCTTTACTAAAAATGCCTCATAACTGGCAAACTGCTTTTTTTTAAGTATGTATATATCGATCTAGTTTTATAGCCAACATATTAACCTTTCATTTAACGCACTTTTTGGCGTTTTAACCCTTCTAGAACAGGAGATAAAGCTCTTTATTAAAAATATTTGAAAAAAATCGCGCGATAATGTTTTGCCTGCGTCGCAAAAATTAGCTTAAATCACTCTTCTTCCAACATTTTATTTCAATTATCATGCATTTCTTAATGATTTTTATGTATTTCTTACCTCCAAATCCATCCATAAGCAACTTTTTCTAGTGTTACAACCCTCAGATGGTGGCCTTTTGGGCAGAAATATTTCCCATATTTTGGTATTAAGCCTCAGTCCCTTAATATATTTATTGTTCGAGCAGGTATGGCCCCTCTGACTTCATTACTGAACAATTTTCGCAATTCCCTACTGTTTTTTTATATTCATTTTACTACACTACGTTTCTAACGAGTTTTCTACAATAAAACTTTTCTCCGTTATTAAAAGAAATGCTACCACAGCGTGTAATTTCGTCTACAAATGTTGCCACATTGTTAGAAAATGGCGAGACTGATAATTCCATATCGAAAAAAGATCTATATAAATTTTAAGCAAAATTGAAACTACTGAGTAGGGTCATAAATACTGTTACAACATTGAACACACCCATTTCGATTGTAGAACTGAACATACCCCGTTAATGTCATATGGGTTTTGAAAGCTAACCTCAATAGTGTTAGTCTGTAACGGGATTTTAAAATTGTTTCAACTTTCTTCATGCAGTGGTCAGAGAATGAGAACCATATCCCTGTAATAGCGCTTTTCAAGTGTGAAATGAAAAAAGCGATATTTTCAAAACACTTCGGCCACTAGGAATTAGCCGCATGTTCGTCTACCAATGCATAAAACTGTTTGAGAAGACTGGAGATGTAAAAAACCGCCAAACAGATGTCGGGCCGCCCACGCTATGTTCGAACACCGCATGTCATCAAACCCGTTAAATCAAGAATTCACAGAAATCAGCTCCGAAAACAGAAAATCATGGCCCGTGAGATGAATATCACGCAAAAGTCCATGAGTCGAATCATTACAAAAGACTTGGGACTTAGGGCTTTCAAACGACGTACGTTATTGACTGCAGCTTTAAAAAAATAGGATTGAAAAATGAAAACGTCTTTTGGTGAAGCACGATGATAACTTGCACAGAAACATTTTGTTCACCGATGAAAAAATTTTAACCGTTCAAGAAAAATTTAACAAGCAAAATGATAGTGTATGCGCGGTCATCTTAGCAAGCATCAGAACTGATCCCAAGGGTGAAAAAGGGTCATCACCCAGCTTCAGTCATGGTTTGGTGGGGTGTCACTTACGATGGGGCCACTGACCTGCATTTCTGCGAACAAGGAGTCAAAACATCGGCCAAAGTTTACCAAGAAATCGTTTTGAAAGCTGTTGTGAAGCCTCTTAACAATTCCGTTTCAAAACTAGGCATGGACTTTCCAGCAGGGTTCTACGCCGGCCCATAAGGCTAAAACGTCCCAGGCCTGGCTTCGAAACAATTTGCCAGCGTTCATTTCCGCTGTGGAATGGCCCTCAGGCAGTCAAGATTTGAACCCATTGGAAATTATTATCTTTAAACAGACAATTTTCCGAGTTTTGAGCCATTTTTCACAGACTGGTCAAAAAAACAAAATGACCCCCTGCCCACAATGGGTTAAATAATAAAATTTATATACCGTTTGAAAGGTATTGTCATAAGCTTTCCAACGATACCAATATCGCCTATATTTCAAATATCTCAGATATATCCAGTTGTAGGTCCGAATTATGGGATCCTCAATTCGGAAAATATAGGTTGCCGCCGACTTTTTTTTAAACTTATTCATTTTTAATGCCCCACATGGCCATATTGTTTTGTTTTATTTTTTTTTTTTTGAAAATAGTTACTGAAAAATATTTGTTCCCAACATTTTTATAAAAATTTTAATAAATTGTAAATAATAAAATATATTATATATAATATATATATTACTTGATGCATAATTGCAAAATAAATTGTGTCTTCCCTCTTATATTTATATGTTAAGTTCAGTGCTTTAGGCGCTTTTGGAATGCTGGCTGTTTTGGTCATCTAAAATTGGCAACACTGCCTTTTGGTTTGTTTATTTTACTCTCCGACCGAAACAGCTGATTATTGGAGTAGGCCTTAACAGGGATGATACACTTTGTATTTTCGTACTTGTTTTTAATTCTTTTTGATTCTACCTTACCAAAATTAGTACCCAGCATCAAATGATAAAGGCTGTGTGTATTCAAAGTAAATGATAGTAAATTAGGGTTTGCAAATAAAAACACGTGTTAGAGGCTCCTTAGTTTTTAGCCAATTATTATATGACTTACGAGCACTGGGAGTTCGAAATAATTAGTGTAATTAAAAAGGCAAATTAACAACAGGCTTTATGTTTTTATTCTCTTTTGCTTTTTAAATGTTCCATTACATGATGTATAAGTGCATAAATAGCTACTATAACAAACTCTGTACCATATTGTTCCAAATAGTACTGTAAAACTATTTGTCCCAGTACAGCTCATTTATCATCACTAGCGTAAAGTCCCCGAAATTGTTTTGTGGAGTTCTTCGGTTTTCGATAAATTTTTGCATTTTAATAAATGTACTCGGAAAAATGGTCGACTGTTTGCTTTGTTTAGAATCAAATAAAGATGTAGAAGAATGTTCAAAAGTAGAATCGACAAAATGGCAAGAAACTCATATAAAGGATCTAATTGATAGACTTTGGTCCATAGTAAGTAAATTCTTTTTTTTTTTGGTTTGAATTATGGAGAACTACATCTCGTATGCCAGGTTGTATTTAAGTAGTTCTGTGAACTAAAAAGCTGGAAAATTTTGTCGTATCTGCGGTATTCGACTAGCTGGAATATGGCAAGCGGCTGATGATGGCCCGGAACTTCTCGAAGTAGTTCTGTGAACTAAAATAAATGCTGGAAAATTTTGTCGTATCTGCGGTATTTGACTAGCTGAAATATGGCGAGCGGCTGATGATGGCCCGGAACTTCTTCTCGACTTCGGGGACATCCGAGGAAATGGGTAGATCTCTAAAGCTTCAGTTTGTGGCTTTTCTAAAGGCATCCCAATCAACGGTCCTAGCTATGGCGATCGTCTACAATCCGCGTATGAGCGTCCTAATTTAGTGTCTAGAACGTAAAGCTATAAATTTACTCTGCCAAAGCAGTATCTCTGGGTGTTGTCTAGGATAGAATGCCACAACTCGTGGTCTTCTAGTACCAAACGGTTATTGTCTTATATCAGGTAAATAACTCGGTGCAGAGCTACCAACCGGCGGGATTCATACGTTACACAGTTCTTTCTCTGCAATCCCAGACTTGACCGTTACCCATGTATGGGTCTCTAGAGTCAAGATCAGGCAAGGTAGATCTGTGACAATGGTGTTTCAGGAAAGCAATTGACTCACCTACAAATTTAGTGCGAGTCTTACGTAGCACGTTGTGTTCATGACAACTTTGAAGGTGACATTCAGCTTAGTCTCCTGGATCGCAGCGACCTTTATGTTCTGTCTGTTAGTTTACTGATGTTGTTGCGTAAGCTATTGCAATTAAATTGCTTAATTGATGCATTGTTTAGCAGTGGCAACAGCAATCTGTGGTCTATGTTGCTGTATATGATTGATCCTGCCGCGAGAAAGACTGCGGGGAACCTCATAGTTGGATGCTAATGACGAAGGTGAAAACTTTCTTATAGAAACATTTGAAAATGGTACTCACAATAACCTTCCCAATACTGTTTCCATCCAAACGGATTGACAACGAAAACTGTTTTTAGATTTCCAAACCTAACTAACAAAATACTTACGCACATTTTGACGTATATTTTCAGAATACCTTGACATCGGAATCATGGCTTTGTCCAGCATGCTGGAATGAGTTGTGCAGTTTTCAACAGTTTTATGTGCGCATAAAAGAACTTCATGATGACTTTAAACCGATAATGAAAATGGAAACGGACCCTTTGGAGGAGGAAAGCAAACGAAATGAATTGCTTCTGGAAAATCTTTTAGAGCCGGAGATTGTAATTGGCCAAACTTTGGACATGGGCATTGTAATAAAACAAGAAATTGAAGAACCGTCAATAACGCACGAAGATTACTTGAGCTACAATGAAAAGGAACAAGTCGCAGCTGATAGTCATGCTGATGATAGATGTAACAGCAGCGAGGAGAGCGAAACTAGTGATAACGACAATTATGTTCCTTTAATACGTAGAAGAAATACCAAGTCGTCCGTAGAAACGAAAGCAACGCGGAATATCAGAGCCAGAGTTAAGGACGACCTAGAAACGAAATCAGGCCCAGAAGTAAAAAGTGATAGCCCCCGTAAATCTTACTATCAACCAAAAACCAATCGTTCAGAATATGATAAATTCCTTCAGGAACATTCCAAAATCAGTTGTGACATTTGCCAGCAGACCTTCGAAAAGTTTCATGCTCTATGTAAACATTTTAGAGCGGTGCACAATGAGCGCGGTTACTTGATGTGCTGTCAAACGAAATTTTTCAAAAGTAGCCTAATGGTCGATCATCTAAATTACCATATGAATCCAGACTACTTTAAGTGTGGACAATGTGATCAAGTGTACACTCAGAGACGTCGTCTTACAGTCCACTTGAAGACACACGAGGAGTGGAAACACTGTTGCGATGTTTGCGATAAGAAATTTGTGGAGAAATCTAGACTAGATCGTCACAAGCTAACGCACTTGTCGGAAGAAGAAAAGAAGTTCCCTTGCAGTGAATGCGGTAAATTGTAAGTAAATACAAATATGTATTGTATCGTAAATATTATTGCTAATAATCGTATGTACTGTTTTATTTCGACAGCTTTGCAAATGAATATCTTCTCAAGCTTCATATTCGTGTGACCCACCTTAATATCTATGCGAAAGTTTGTGACATTTGTGGCCAAACTATGCCCGATTCGCATACATTCAAGCTACATATGGAGAAGCATGACACCAGCAAACCCCCCGTTACATATAACTGTGATGAATGTGGTCTTATACTATCGGGAAAGCGAACCTTAAAACGTCACAAAGACTTGAAGCATCCGGTGGATGGTCCGCGCGATTACACTTGTGGTATATGCATGAAGGTATCACCAAATATGAAAGCGCTCAAAAAGCATATACGGTGCACACATGAAATGGGCTACAATCACAAGTGTACGATGTGTGAAAAGGCATTTAAGAGATTGGATCATCTCAAGGTAAATATGAGGTAACCGCTGTGTTTATTAATTTATTTTGACTTTCAATTGCAATTACTCACAATTTAAAACTACAAAGTATTTTTTATAATACTGTGGACACTGGCTATTTTTTACTACTGAACATTTTAGTGTGCTTTATGTTTTAAGGATAGCCAGCCTTTAATGTATTCACAAGAAAATATTGCAACGTGATTCATAAAGTAACAAACGGGTAACATTCATCAAATCCGTTGTGCACGAAACTAGACTTTTCATTATCAATCCATTTGGCAAACATTACGACACAAAGGAGTCCCGGTAGAAGTAATAAACCTAATATCTGCACTATTCCGAAACTCAGAATGTAGAGTACTTTACAAAGGAGCAGAGTGTTCTGCGTAAATGTAGGAGTTAGGCAGGATTGTGGCTTGTCCCCGTTTTAATTAAATATTGTGCTTGAAGAAAAATGGGACAAGCTACTAGCAAAAGGCGAGGCATCACATGGGGCACACAAGGAGGGCTTTAAGATGCCGTCGACATGTGCATACATCGGGATACGTACCGATATGTACCGTTTGCTTGTCGCGAATAATTCCTTATGGTACCTGGTCGCTGCCTCTTTTATCCTTAATACAGCCTGTCCAAATCACCATCAGAGAGACAGGTTTTGTCTGTAAGTATCTGTAGACCAAACAGTTTACGTCTTAAGTCAGCAAATGCCAAGCAGTGACAGAGAAGATGTTCAGTTGTCTTATCCTCTTCATTGTTGCAACCCCAACAGAAGTCGCTATATGGCTGACACAGTCTCCTGGCATTTACGTACAAAGGCCAGTGGCAGGTTATGACCATAATAAGATTTCATAAACATATCCTTGGGAGATTAATCGTCAGTTTTTTGTTTATATGCAAGTGAGTTCCCATTTGTCCTTGAAAATAAGAAGGAGGAATGCTAGTACGTCGGTGTATATTTAGATTGCATTCTACGGGAGACGGAGGCCAATCACGTAGTCTGATTTATTCGGTTATTACTAGTTGCAATACCAAGATCGAAAATTGTTTTAATTGTCACCTAGTCAACAGAAAAAACTATATTAACTACAGCGCGTGGTCAAAATTCTTGTATTTCTATGCCTCTGTTGTACCAAGTCGCATAGTGATATTACCCAGCCACTTGCTTTATTTACCAAAATGTCTGGCGGGAAGCAATTAAGGATAGTGAACAGATTCTTCGCGGGAGTGTTCTAAGCGCACCTGTTATCACTAACGCTACCGGTATTATAATACGCTCTGCTCTGGGGATTCTTCATCTTTAGCCTCACCTACCAGACAACTGCCCCGTAGAGCAGAAACGGCTAGACAAAAAAAAAACAAAGCCAGTATACGTTTTTGGAACTCATTCTCCAGTTCAGACCAATGACCTTTTGCAGCAATATAAACCAGTGGTCCTTGTTCAGTTTCCAGATTAGTTTACTATACAACACCAGTCCTAGATTTTTGGCACTATTGGATAACGAATGTGTTACCCCATCGATGGCGAAATGGTTGTATCGCTTAGTGAATGGTACCTGTTTTGTTTAAGCTTGATTAACACCTAGCCCACATCCCCGGCACCATGTTAGTAATAACTGTATCACAGACTCCATTGCTGCAGATAGCTTCTTTGGATCATTGGCCGTGGCAGCTACCGCCACATCATCCGCGTCTGCAGTTGTCTTTAAGCAGAGTATTGATGTTAAGATTCCACAGCAGTGGGAAGATTACACCTTTTTGTAGTGTTTCTTCCCGTTCCACATGGAAATATTAGAGGCGCCTAGAGAGGACTTTATGCAAAAATATTTCAGGAGTTCTCAAACGAAAGAAGCTACAGCATATTTTAATAGTAACTGGCCGATTCCAATCTCACGTTCTTAAAATGCCACCTTTGTGTATTCCTTGTAGGGCTGGAACCTTCCTATATTGCCAACCAACAAGTGCAGCGCAGTGTTGGTAAACTTGCCCTTTGTATTGGCATGCTGAGTCAACAACGGAGAACCTAGCCTAAGGAATGATCTAATATAAACATCGATGATTCTTAGCAAAGTTTTAAGCAAAAATTATGAAAGACTGATTGGTTTGAAATTCATCGCCGTAGTGTAAGATGCCTTTGCTCCTTTCGGAATAAAAACTCTTATATGCTGTCTATAGCTCAGGGGCATAGGACAGTCGCAAATAGGCTCTAAAGATTGTCAAGATTCATGACATTAATGTATCGATGTTCCCCTGTAAGTTCGCCAAAATAATGCCATCTAGACCCAGAGATTTGAAGGGTAGACGCTTTTAACCGTCCATCGTATCCGCTGTCGAGCAATCAAGGTATCAGAATATTATGCACATTGTTGTCAAGATCCACTCCCTAGTGAAAGTCAGGCGCTCGACTGCCTGGGAAGTGTGTTTCCATCAGGATCTCTAGAGTTTCTTGACTGTTATGCCCATGTTCGAAATGGTCTCTGAATGTAGGAGGGTATAGCTTTAGCGTAGCCTACTAGACTTTGAGGAGTTTCCTATACAAATGCAAAAATTCATCCAGGATCGTATTTAAGCTCATTTAGTTAGGTTTAAAAGTTGCCAGTCCGCCTCAAAGCAATTTCTGCATTCCACCATGTTGGCTTAGCCTCTCCCATCCTGACGGATATTACAAAGGATTTTTTGTCGCTTCGGCGTAGACTTTTGTAAGAAGTGGAGAACGGGCACGTGGGCAACATGTTACCCAATAGTGGACCAGTTAGTCTCAGCATTAGTGGACCAGTTGGTCTTCGTTCTGTTTAGGAATTGGTGTTCTGAATCCGCTCCAAAGAAAATATATGTCAGCAAAACTTTATTCCGTTTATACGACTGCTCGTGGCATTGCTATGCAATAGGAATTGGAAACACTTAAGTTCTTTGTCTGAACGCAAATACGAGCATCAACACAGATGAACAACAATAAACTGAAATATACTGCGTATTTGGGCAGAATTATATTTTCAACAGCGGCGAAGACAACGAAAATCCGATCCCACGACGGTTCTATGTACCAAATCGACCCGAAAAAGGAATTCCTCGGCTAAGGGTGGGTTTCACCCCGGCACGATGTGCCGTCGAAAGTCGCATCAAAAAACTTCACCAAGCTTTCGAAAACCTAAAAATAGTCTGTCGGTCGCCACAATTTCATTTGAAAAATAAGCTTCGTCTCTTATCTCTTTAAATGCTCGATCTATACTATTATATAAGAGCGAATCGTATAGTACCTCAGGTAAAAATTTACATTTCAAACAGATACCTATGGAACGAGCGGGAGAAACACCCATCCGAATAGAAAGTCAAAATAATATGGAATTGGATCGGCTATTTTCAGAGAAGAAAAAACGATTAAATAGCCAATGTGGCTATTGAGTCGAATCCTAAGTAAGCAGAAGGAAAAATAGGCTCGCCACGTGGAGACGACAAGTGCACAGTAATTTTTTGCGGATGCAAAAAATCTTCCCTATTGGAAGACCCTTTACATTTGTCGGAGGTCGATTCCACATACGGGCGAAAAACGAATTCGATCTGTAGTGTATAGTACGGTCAACCGACCAATCGATAACAAATTGGTGGGAATTCCTGGAAAGTCGTGTATCCCTGCCGAACACACACCATAACGATAGAACAGCGACACACAACTCACATTCAGCCCATGCTGCAGGGACACAATAGAGGTGGACACCCTACTATCACCACCATCGCTCTCCTTTGAACACGAGTAGGATTAAGTAGGATGATTTTGGAGCACCTAGCCATATACGGGAGTTGTATTCAATCTTTGGCCTGATGTAGATTTATAGATATCGAAAAGATCAGAAGGAGTGAAATATTTCTGGCACTGCTTAAGGAAGCCTGTACACTTGAGTGATTTTTTCGACACTTTAAATACATGCCTCCCCCAACAAGCGTCACATTGTACTTTATTTTCATGCTCAGAACATAATGAGCTTTCGACTGTTCGATATCCACACCATCAATAGATAATGACGGTACTGATGGGTCAATGAATCGCTTGTGAGACAACAAGCATCACACTGTGTCTTACGCGCATTAAAATCTACTCTATTCACTCGGCCCTATTCGGAAATGGCCAGTAAATCCTGACCAAGTGTATCATCTATAATTCGCCTTTTGTATTCAATATATTAAAGTCTTGGCCTGTCATTTCTTGGCTTTTTATAATTTTGTCTGACAATACATACAAGATGTTTTCATTATCTATTTCTGGAACTACGCATGATTTTTCTGAATTTTAATTTTTAATTTTCTTTAATTCCAGGAGCATATGTCTATACATACGGGTGAAGCATTATACCGTTGTACTTGGTGTCCCAAAGGATTCAATTCGAATGGCAACATGCACAATCATCGTAAAAAAGCGCATCCTGTTGAGTGGGAAGAAGCTAGACGCAAGAAATATTCGGGAAATTTACCACCCAATTGTAAACTGCCTACTACAAGTAGTTCCCAATACGTTCCATACACATTTGATTACAATCAAGAATAAAACAGCAAGTGGTATCGAAAAGAAGGCATTCGTGAAATTAATTTTTGTTTGTACTATTGTCTAACTTAGTTTTGTTGTTTTCATTTGGAGATAATTTAGTTAATACAATTATGGAATGGTGACCTGTCGACGGTGCAATACTCTTAATCAAACACTTTTAATGTTTGCTGGTGGAAAAGAAACACTGAAGAAAAATGTTGCGGCTGCAAAACGTGGAAATCGGTCCTCTGCACATGCTGCAGCTGCCTGCGATGAGCTTAAAAGTAGGAACAAGGTCCTTAAGTTACTAGCCGACAGTACTTTGGGAGAAGGCAAAGAAATCTGGTTGACCCCTTACAAAGCGATAGGTCGATAGGTAGCGATGTACGCAGTGATAACGTCAGTACGACGCAGTGGATGAGAATTCAGACTTGCCAGAATGCCGCCCTGATAAACATCAACAGGGTGTTTCCTTATGTCTTCTGAGGACGATTTACATGAGGACACTAAGGTCCTGACAGTGCTCAGACATTACTTCTTGTCGTCTAAGCAATATCTGCTTGGTTGTCTTCGACGTAGTCATCCTAACCACCATCTTTTGTACAGGATGCCTCCGCTCAGGCAGATCAGGTACGATCTCATGATCTAGAGAGAGAGGGGTACAGTGGTACAAGAGAGAGCCTTAAAATCATTGAAACTATCAGGCAGGTCTAAAGACATTCACGCAGATGAAGTGACAGCAGCAGTATCCAGCTATAGCGTGAATGTAGTGCTAGGGAAATATCACCCGGAGAGTTCACCAGAGGAGAAGACGCTACCTCGACAGACGCACGTGGTTCTGGCTTAGCTGAGATCTGGATGGTGCAGCCGCCCCAATACGTATTTGGCACGAATTGATGCAAACTATTTAGACTTTAGTCCCGTCTGTCATCAGGAACCACATGACGTGGTGCACCTCTTCAATTGTGCGACCAAGCCCACTCAGCGGACGCATCCAGTTCGAATCGCGCGTTTCCCTCACCTGGATTCCAAAGCAGATCCCCCATAGACTTAAAATACCATAGATATTGCTGTTACAACAACAACAAATAGTTTGGATTTGCAAGAAGATTTCATCGAAGGGATAATAAAGGGAAAATTTATTTTCCCTTGAAGGGAAAATTAGCCATCAGCAAGCAAAATTTCAGGATCCTCGATTTAACCGCTATAGGGCTTTCAACAAACACACGAACGGGCGAAAGAATTTGCCTAGATCGCCTTAGAATGTCACGAAAAATAATATAAATACTTTATACTATATGGGGTATCCGATCAATATTTCGTCGTGTTGCAAATGGAATGACAAATTTAGAACACCATCCTCTTTTCGTGGTAGGTATTAAAACAAAGTTGTACATTTGAGATGTTGATGTCTCTTTGTATGACTTTTAATCAGACGGTGTCCTGCCATGGTGTTCGATCAAAGATTCCACGAATATCAGGCGCCGTGTTATGGATTACACTCTCACACTTATGGAGAATTACGGAAGCTTCATTAAGCTTACTGATATGCTGCAGCAGCCTGACTACATATGATGTTTGGTGAACGGCACATACGAGGGCGGTTCGGAAACTTCTTAGCCTAGCACAAAAAGCGAGGTATAAACAGAAAAAAGTTAAGTGTTTTGGAAACTTCCATCTGTGCTATGAATACATGTTAAATTTTGTTTCGATCTGGCAACTCCTTCATATAGAAACAGGTGTTCACAAAAGACGCATCCTCGATTTTTTTACAATGGAAAAATTAGAAATGCGTGGTGTCATTAAATATTTACGTAAAAAAGGTTTATCGGGACAAGAAATTCATAATGATATGGTAAATGTGTTAGGTGAAAGTGCTCCTTCATATGCAACAGTAAAAAATTGGGTCCTAATACGACTTCTTTGGTACAGAGACAGCACCAACAGCCGTTGTCTTTATTTTTGAGACTAGAGCTGCAGAAAAAGAAAAACAATTAATTAAAGTCTGAATATGTAGGAATTATAATTAATGTAAATACCTTTATGCTTAGCGTCCGTTATGGATGTCCTGGAAAAATGGAATGAAATCTATGTTAACGATGGCGTATGCAAATGCAAGTACGAATTAAACACCTTGAGCTTGTCGATAAGGCCATTGGACGGTGGAAAAATCAAAATCGAATCAGTCGTATTTCTATTCCAAAACCCAATCCCAATCTACATCGGTTTTGATTCATTAAAAACTGTAATAATTTTTTATTTAAACTCATTACACCAAGGCTCATTGTCTTCATAACAATTTAGGCTGCTATAAACAAATTTAGTAATTGTTATTATTCGTAAATACTTATGTATATTATGCTTTATATTATTTTTATTAAATTTTAATATTGTAATAAAGAAAGGTGGTGGTTATATTTTGATTTTGTATTGCATGCTTCTAGTCCTTCTCATACTTTGATTGGATAAAGTATTAAATTTGGTGTTTATATTTTCTAGTGATTATTATTAGTGTTTTTTTTGTACCGATTGGCTGTTGATAAATATCTGTAGCTAATTTACATGGATGACGTTTTTTGTCATCTCCATTATGGATCGGTCCATAATGTGTACGTTGTCCCTATGTCATAGGGACCTCCTCGGTCGGCAGGGGCGGGTGTGAGTGTCGTGGGAACGTTCGTCTAAAAAAAAAAAAAAAAAAACGTAGAACCTCATATTGAAAAGAGTAGGAAGGCATGATTTTAAATTATAGATTATCGGCGAGTTATCAAATACCATTCTTGCAACTTCAAATTTAAATTATTTAAATTTGTTTAGCTCGTTTGTTTTATTTCGGTCTGTTGCTTTTACACATTGAACAGGGATTAAACCGGCTCAAGAACTCTTGCTTCTATATTTGAATAGAAGACATGTTTTTAACAAAATGGCAAAGTTACATTGATTTTCGTGGCTGCACACTACTTTTATCATGATGTCGGGTCCGTGACAACCCTCTTCAGAAAGCCTTGCTGCAATTGTTGAAAGTAAAACCGAACTCTATAAGGCCAGGCTCTCCCCAAACGAATGAGAACTACTGTTGTAAACCTTACTTTTCAAGTTTTCTTCACACAATTGCCCACGAAAATACAACTCACTCTTGCCACCTCTAAAGAGACTCCACATCGAGAGCCATCAATAGATTTCTTTTACAACAACGTGTGTGTTTTGTAAAAAGAGTTTAGTTGACTATGTCGACTTGTGTGCCGTGCCTTTTTTTAAATTTAACGAGAATTTTTCAAGGGACCTAGAGAGAAAGACTTAATTATCAAAAGATTCAAATTAACGAGTGTCAAATTATCGAGAGTCGACTGTAGAACATGGAACGATTTAGAATGTGGAATGTGTGCATACAGAAAATGCGTATTAATCTTATTATCTTATGTAATATTTAATTATTAAAAAAGTTAAAATTATTCGTTATTTTCGTGTCGTTTAAAAATCTAAAATTTTTAAACGTTACTTCATCATTTTTGCAGATTAATTGAACACATTCTTAAGCGTGTGTGGCTGCAAATAACTTATATCTGTTTAAAAGAAAACAAAATATTAACTACAAAAAAATTATTTTCGAAAGCTCATTTTTTCATTTAATGTTTATAACTTAATCAGGCATTAAGCATATTTCAATGAAATTACATAATTTTAAATTTAACTAATTTCTTATGGCAATTTCCATACAAATTGTAATAGATTTCCGGACGAAATTCCGAAAACCAGAATTTCGTTAGCATGTGGAATAGGGCAATATGTACTTATACTTATATTTAAAAAACGATTTTTAAAATCAGACTTGGACTTGCCTTTAAGCAAAAGGAATCATAACTATCAGTGCAAACAATACCCACTTAAGTCGACTTAAGATGATTTAATGTGTTGACACAAAGAAAAAATATGACAAATCGGAAACAAAATGATTTTAAATCATTATATTCCAGTTCTGATTTTTTTCAAATACTTAATTATATAGGGTGATCCATCTAGAGGTATTTTTTCAGAACAAAATAAAATATAAAAATTTAAATCAAGTGTGGAATCTTTATTGGTAATTTGAAAGGACATTTTCTGGCATTTATTTTTTGAAAATAATTACCTTCAAATGTTGGCAACTGTATTATGGAAATGAGCGTTCGGTGAGAAACGGGAAGATCAGCTGTATTCAGCCGCATTTGGGCTGAGGAGCAACAATAAGAGGTTCAAGAGGTGCCATTATACCCAGAGAAAGCAACGGTTTGGTGCGGTTTACAAGCTGGTGGAATCATCGGTGCATATTTTTTTAAAAATGATGATGGTCGGAACGTAACCCGGAATGGTACTCGCTATCGCGCCATGATATCGGTCTTAATAATACCTGACGACACTTGATTAAACAGGACGGTGTCACTTGCCATACAGCTGCTCCAACAATGGATCTATTGAGAGGTGATTTCGAAAAGCAGCTAATTTCACGTTTTGGACAGGTGAGTTGGCCGCCTAGATCGAGTGATATCACACCTTTAGTAATTTTTCTTTGGGGTTACGTAAAGTCCAAAGTCTATGCTGGCAAAACAGCTACGATTCAGTTTTTGGAAGCCAACATTACGCGTGTCATTAAAGCCATTCCGGTCGAACTGCTCGAACGAGTCATCCAAAATTGAACCCTCAGAATGGAAGAAACCCTGAGACGTAGTTGCGGCCAACATTTGAAGGAAATTATATTCAAAAAATAAATGTTATAAAATGTCCTTTCAAATTACCAACAAAAATTCCACACTTGATTTGAATTTTTATATTTTTTATGTTCTGAAATGGATCACCCTATACAAATCACATTTGTTGCTATTCAAAATGTTAACTTATAAACTGATAACGCCAAATGATCCTATACAAAGACATCCCTTTATGGGAAGAACTTCAGTTTAAGACAAAGCTTTGTACCTTCAACAAGTAGCCAGAGTGTGTGCAAAAACCTTTTTTTTTCTTTGCAAAATCTATCCTAGTTTTCATAATGGGATTTCTAGGTGAGTTCAAAATTATAAAGCAATCTTGAAGATTGTCTTAAATGATAAGAAACTGTTTACTAAAACATTTTAATTTTTAAGTGACTTAGAGGTCATAATTTCTGATTAACATTCGAACATTTTTTGGACTGTGTTGGTATTTACTTTATAATACCTAAAACAATATAAAATTCGACTTTGCAGAATTTAATAAACCATCCACCATAGATTCGCTCTTGAAATGGGAAACTTTGTAATAAAATGGGAATGTTTGTAATAAAGCACCATCAAAAGCCACTGTTAATCGCTGGTACTACCAATATTTCTGCAATTCCAACAGTTTCTCAGAACAAATCCATACCCAATTTCAACCGTTAAGGGAGTCCCCATACAAATTTTTGTCATGAATATCCTCTATCGCTAACCCATGAGAAAAGTCCAATGCAAAATGCACTTAAAACGACCAAACAAAACAAAATTCCCCACCAAATAATATTTTCGTTTAAATTTTTTTTTTTTATTATTGATATTGATTTTTCTGTTATTATTGATAAATTATTTTCGTTTTTATTAAAAGTAAAAATACATGCATTTAAAATTCGAAACTTTTTATAGTTCGAAAATGTTAGTCAAATTAATTTAATTTTTTCATTTGATGGAATATTTCTTCCGACTTTCGGCGACGACCTCAAGTAACAATATCTTTCATCATCGTAAGGGCAAATTTGCCTTAGCTGAGGTCGTCGCCGAAAATTTAAAAAAAAAATATTTTTTTGTAGCGGAGCCCCCTTCGGGGGTAGTTATGTTTGGAAAAAATATTGGGAGGGAAAAATTAATGGCGGTCGGTCATACATTTTATCCCTCTATGTGCGACTCCTAGGTAGTTGCCGGGCTTTTTGTGAATATTTCCCTACGACTTTTGACCTCGATGAGCTGTCACTTGCCCCGATCCCACCTCCCCCATTTTTT
Source organism: Hydrotaea diabolus (assembly GCA_963513945.1). Taxonomy (NCBI): domain Eukaryota; kingdom Metazoa; phylum Arthropoda; class Insecta; order Diptera; family Muscidae; genus Hydrotaea; species Hydrotaea diabolus. The sequence continues at coordinate 27,279,380 of OY740720.1, read as the reverse complement.
GGCCCATGCATTTTTTTCCAAACCCCACAAAATACGGGGTGGGCCGTATCAAAATCGAAAACTCGTGCACTATCCCACCCCTAATATGACATACCGTGAGATTAAAGCATCCAAGCATCAATAAGATATTACATGTTCATTTGGCCGTGAAAAACATTTGTTCTCGTTGGATCCCGCATAATTTGACGAATGCTCAAAAAAAGCTCGTATGGATGGCTAGGTGCAAAGAGATGTTGAAAAAGTATAACTGCGGTAGCTCAAAGGCAGTGTTAAACATTGCCACAGGTGACGAATCATGGATCTATGCATATGAACCCGAAACAAAGCAGCAATCTACCGTATGGGTCTTTCAAGACGAGCCAAATCCAACAAAAGTTGTTCGTGGAAGAAGTTCATTGAAGCAAATGATTGCGTTTTTTTCAGTATAACCGGCCATGTTGCCACAGTGCCTTTAGTGGAACGTAGCACAGTGGGAAAATTACGAAAAAAATTGGAAATAATTCGGCCATTTCGTTTGTAATGGTCCGATTTAAATGAAAATTTACATTGACCTTCTTGAAGTGTTACTGAGCTTAAGTTTTGAATTTCATGCATCTGTGTTTAACAGGTGCTGCACAGTGGGCCCTCAAAGTTGGTCACCTCGAGTTAAAATTTTCTTTTTCAAGCCGCCAAAAGCGTATTTGTGGTCCGATCGTAATAATTTCTTTAGTGAAATCTGCTGGACAAACCCAACCAAAAATGTTATTACAAATTTTTTCATATCTCGTACAATAAAAAAGATATCGGGACTTAAAGTTTTTTTTTCGAAAAATTTGCTTTGGATTTTCTGGGATTATTTTATTTTTGGGAATCAGTTTTAGGTGAATCGGGGAAAATTTAATCCTGGTTTAAAGAAAACACTTTGGTTAATGTTTTAAAAAAAGAATTATAGCAAAATCACCAATAATATGAAAATGCCAGCTGTTCAAAGTCAACTATTGCGAAAAAAGTGGGATTTTGAGTGTTTTACGGCGAAAAGGTACCTTTACTCTTATGTCAATAACTTTAATGTTTCTTAAGTAACATACAAAAAATTTGCATTTATTTCAAAGAAAACTTTATGCTTAATACAAATAATAAGCAATTGTGACCCTAGTCGGTACTTTTCTTGCTCCAGGCGTCTCCAAATATGGGCATTTTTTTCAAAAAAAATTGAGTTTGAGCTCAAATAAAAAAAATCGCCACACTGCTGGCCCAATTTGGTGCTATAAGTCAGTTAACTACATATGTTTTCTAAAATCCCAAGCAAAGAAATTTTGCGGGAGGCCATTTCTAGGACAAAAAAAATGAGTTTTTGTTAAAAAATCCCATTTCTGGGATTTTGTTTTCCCCTGTGTCAAATTTTAGAAAAGTGGCAACTCCAATTTTTTTTTTGAATAAGTTTTTCATTTTGTCACAAAAATATTGATACTACGTAAAAAAATCAGGTTTATATCTCCAACCAGCAAAATTTTACAGTGGTCTGAAATATTGAATTTTTTTGCTACCTTCACAAAAAAAATTTTTTTTCTCGTTTTTATCAATTATTATTCAACATATTGAGTTAATTGCATTCTTTTTTATAATCTGTTAAAACTAGAGGTAATTACCTTTCCATTGGTATATAAAAAGTATATCCTTTTACCTACACTTATAACAGCACGTGCGCTGGAATAAGACCCCTTTGAGTAAAATATTAATTTTTTTGGTAAATAGCAATTTCATTTTGTGAGAGATCAATGTTGTTGCATTTAAAAAAATCAAATTTACACATTTCCAATCGCAAAAAAGTAATTTAATTGTTGCAGATAGAAAATTTGAATAAAAAGATGCTATTGACTTCATTTTTTGTGAAAAACTTTTTTTTTAAATAAATTAACATTTAAATAAATCTTATAATTAAAAAACATTAAACTTAAATGATTTTATTCCACGTCCAGCATATCTAATAAATCAGAAAATTCTTCTTCGTCTCCATGCGTCATTTCGTGGTACGAAGTCAACTTACTTCTCATGGAGGATAAAAAAGGATCTGAAGATAATAATAAACTATTAAGTAAGTCTTCGTTTTGTGCTATTCTTGAGCATTTTCTTGTGGAAAATTGTTGAACATATCTGAAGTCTCGATTTCTAGCTTCTTGTGGTTCTTCAGTTAACTCGCCTATAGGGAGAAGGTGAGACTCGATTATTTGTTTCCCATGGAACAGGACTCTGTGTATAGTTGGCGTTAGATCTTTCCAGGGATAGAGATCAGCAAGCATTTTTAAAATTCGTTCGGCGTAAACTCCAAATTTATCGGAATTAATCTTTTGTTTGGAATTCAGAGCTAAAAGCAATATATTAACCATTCGAATCAACTCCTTATTGATTCCAGTTATTTCTGCAGCTGTATTATAGTCTGAGAAGAATCTTCTGGCAGTGTTTCCATCATTTGTATTCCCAAAGTTCGAGCGTGGTTTAGAAATATTTAGGCCAGTTTGTTGTTTAAATGCATCTTGAATTCTTTTTTTTTCACTTGCTCTCATTTCATGCATTTCTTTGTTAGCTCGAATGTTTTTCCTTTCATTTCCTGGTATAGATTTATACTTAATGTCATAAGCAAAGTTTAGAAAGTGTTCTAGAAACCTGATTCGAGCATGTAACGGTGCTAGTCCAAACTCAAGGGTATCTTCATTGACTACTGAATTATTCGAAGCGTTTGAAAAATTAACTTTGCTTTTATTGCAAATGAAACACTTCCAGCTAGATTTGTTTCCTGTAATATCGTTTGCGGCTTTTCCATCTACCATTGTCAGGAACATTTTAAAAGATATTGTAATAGAATACCTGTCGAATTTAAATGCAAAATCTTCTAATCTCGAAATATCATCTTTTAATTTGTCTGTGATGGCTTTAGTTAAATCACTCGTTTCTTTATGATATACGAAGGAGATTGGTCTGCAATAAATTTTGGAGCCAGGTGTTGGATTACGCCATATTGCTTCAGTAGGGTTTGATTTTCTGCGCGAAGTTGAAGGTAAGGTAGAGTCTAAATTTAACCTCAGAGGAACCAAAGATGCCATGAATACGCTCTTGAATTCGATCTGGGTAGATTGGCTATCAGAGCATTGTTTGTATTCCGAAAGTGCTGACAAACCATCACATCCCCACTTGCATATTAATTGAAGATGGCTGTTGTTGATTTTTTTTAGTTGTTCCTCATTCAATGTTGTTATTATCCTACTGGCAGTATTTTGGAGAAGTAGTTCCAAACTAACGCTGCCGGCCTTTTCTGTAATTATCACTGGGTTTGGCAAAATTTCCATTTTTCGTTCCTTTATTCGGTTGTATGCGGGAAACATGTCACATCCTTTATCAAGCAGCATTCTTCTTAAATGAGTGTACTTGTTCTTACTCAATCCCAATTCGATGATTAAAGCTAATGCTTCTTCCTCGCTAAAACCAGGACATGGTGTTGCAATACTTCTTTCAATGCGTTGGAGCCGCCTTGGTGATGCTTCCGTTAACACGTCTGCAATTCTTTTTGCGCTAGATGGCCGATTTTCCACCGTCAGTAATTCCTTGAATGTATCACAAATCTTTGAAGGTGAATGATTTGCCATCTCAGCCGACAACCGTTGTTTCTTTGCCTTTGGACATAGATCGTCGTATTCCTTAGTAGGAGCACCCACTAAAGCAGGGACAGTTTTAAATTCAATTATACTGTCGAGCCACTCAGTTGGTAATCTTGAATAATTCCTGTGATACTTCTCCATGAGCCGGTCAAATTTTTTCAAAAAATTTAATACTTTGCTGCTTTCGTTAGATTGTGTTATCTCGCTATATGTTGACTCTATGCACTCTATTAAATATGCTACTCTGTTCTCCATTTTCCGAAGTTTGGTGTTTTTTAAAAATTCAACAAGTTCTTGAACAAGGAGTGTTATCGTCATGGCGGATTAATTTGTTATGATAAACCCATACAAAATCGGCGGTTCTTATATCAATGAGTAATACTTACAAGTAATCACAATAATATCCGCAATTAATACTTGACTAAAATACCAGGTATTCCCCAAAAATACATTTATAACAATGAATTTTTATGTACCCAGGTACATTCGCCTAAAATGTTGCACAATATTCCGGACATAGGGGACAGGTATTCCCCCAAAACATATAAGAATGAATGTTTAGGTACCTAGATCCATACTATACAATACTACCCATTTTCCGTTTTTACACAATAGGTAAACAATAATGGTAAAAATATATATTTTTGCTATTTATGGATAGGTACGAGAATTTTTAAAATTGGTATTCTTACCTATAAAATTCATACTTTACTCAAAGGGGTCTTATTCCAGCGCACGTGCTGTTATAAGTGTAGGTAAAAGGATATACTTTTTATATACCAATGGAAAGGTAATTACCTCTAGTTTTAACAGATTATAAAAAAGAATGCAATTAACTCAATATGTTGAATAATAATTGATAAAAACGAGAAAAAAATTTTTTTTTGTGAAGGTAGCAAAAAAAGTCAATATTTCAGACCACTGTAAAATTTTGCTGGTTGGAGATATAAACCTGATTTTTTTACGTAGTATCAATATTTTTGTGACAAAATGAAAAACTTATTCAAAAAAAATTGGAGTTGCCACTTTTCTAAAATTTGACACAGGGGAAAACAAAATCCCAGAAATGGGATTTTTTAACAAAAACTCATTTTTTTTGTCCTAGAAATGGCCTCCCGCAAAATTTCTTTGCTTGGGATTTTAGAAAACATATGTAGTTAACTGACTTATAGCACCAAATTTGGCCAGCAGTGTGGCGATTTTTTTTATTTGAGCTCAAACTCAATTTTTTTTGAAAAAAATGCCCATATTTGGAGACGCCTGGAGCAAGAAAAGTACCGACTAGGGTCACAATTGCTTATTATTTGTATTAAGCATAAAGTTTTCTTTGAAATAAATGCAAATTTTTTGTATGTTACTTAAGAAACATTAAAGTTATTGACATAAGAGTAAAGGTACCTTTTCGCCGTAAAACACTCAAAATCCCACTTTTTTCGCAATAGTTGACTTTGAACAGCTGGCATTTTCATATTATTGGTGATTTTGCTACAATTCTTTTTTTAAAACATTAACCAAAGTGTTTTCTTTAAACCAGGATTAAATTTTCCCCGATTCACCTAAAACTGATTCCCAAAAATAAAATAATCCCAGAAAATCCAAAGCAAATTTTTCGAAAAAAAAACTTTAAGTCCCGATATCTTTTTTATTGTACGAGATATGAAAAAATTTGTAATAACATTTTTGGTTGGGTTTGTCCAGCAGATTTCACTAAAGAAAAAATTATTACGATCGGACCACAAATACGCTTTTGGCGGCTTGAAAAAGAAAATTTTAACTCGAGGTGACCAACTTTGAGGGCCCACTGTGCAGCACCTGTTAAACACAGATGCATGAAATTCAAAACTTAAGCTCAGTAACACTTCAAGAAGGTCAATGTAAATTTTCATTTAAATCGGACCATTACAAACGAAATGGCCGAATTATTTCCAATTTTTTTCGTAATTTTCCCACTGTGCGTAGGACGGTCAATTCTGAGTGGTATATAAACATCTGTTTGCCAACAGTGTTCGAAGAAATGAGGAAAGATAACACTGTGCGACAGCCACAATCGGTTTGGGATGAAACCACCGGGGAAAGTTATATCGGTCAAAAAAAGGTCATACGTGTCCCAGCGTTTCGTTGGGTCTTATCTAGGAATCGAGATATATCGATTTGAAGTTAGTAAGTATCGTATAGAGGAATTTGTCACGTTTTTGGCTCTTTTGTTTGACATAACTTGAGAACCACTCGTCCGATTTAGCTGAAATAAATTTTAAAAAACTAAGAATTACAATTCCCTTAATCTGTTCATATATTATTTTCCTTTACAAGTAATAGTTTCCAAGTTAAAAATAAGCGCATGAAGAAATTTTTTTTTTTTTTTTATTTTTTTTTTTAAATACATTTATTTTTACTTTACGTGAAAGTAATAGGACTTGACACTTTTTACCGTTTTGGATTTTTTATGAATTAAAAAAAAAAAAAATTTTAATTTTTAGGCAAAAATAATTTTTTTTTTCATACATTTATTTATAATTGCGAAACTGTTGCTTAAGTAGGAAAACGGTTTAAGAACAGATTAGAGGAATTGTAATTCTTAATTTTTCTAAATTTGTTTCAGCTAAATCGGACGAGTGGTTCTCGAGTTATGTCAAACAAAAGAGCCTAAAACGTGACAAATTCCCCTATACGATACTTACTAACTTCAAATCGATATATCTCGATTCCTAGATGAGACCCAGCGAAACGCTGGAACACGTATGACTTTTTTTTACCAATATAACTTTCCCCGGTGGTTTCATTCCAAACCGATCACTGACCCTTACCATTTGTCGCAGAGTGTAATAAGAGAAGACGCATAACGACATTGCGAGCTCTCACACATCAGCTGAAACGATGAGCTATTTGACCACTCAAGATGTCGAGTTGATGGGCCATCCATCGTACAGCCCTGATTTGGCACCCAATGACTTTTTCTTATTCCCTAGCATCAAGAAAAAAATTCGTGGTCAACGTTTTTTTATCGCCCGAAGCAGCTGTTGAGGCGTTCAAAAATCATATGTTGGAGGTGTGACAATCGGAGTGGAAAAAGTGCTCCGAAAATTGGTTTGTGTGTATTGATCATAAAGGAGAATATTTTGAAAAACAATAAAAACCATTTCCAATGATAAATTATTGTTATTATTGCCGGACCCGAAATATAAATGGCAACCCTCGTATGGCAAGTGGTACCATCCTAATGAAAGCAAATGTCTTCAAGATTATGGGCTTCAATTTCAGGTAGCAAAAAGTACGATATCATCGTGCGATAGCGAGCAACATCAGTTAGTCCGGCCATCATCATTTTAAAAAAATATGGACCAATGATTCCACCAGCACCAAACCGTGGTTTTCTCTGGGTATAATGGCACCTCTTAAACCTCCTCTGGTAGCTTTTCAACCCAAATGCGGCAATTGTGGTTATTGAAGTTGCCGTTGCTCCAAAAATGGGCCTCATCACTGAACAAAATTTTGGTCGGAAACAGTTTCTCATTTCCATAAAACAGTTGCACAATCTGGAGACGTTGTTGCGGTTTAAGTCTTTCCGTGATGAAATGGCAAACAATACTGAAAACCCCTATTGGAAAAAACTCTTCGAGATTGAACAGCCGATATATTTTAAACACTTTTTCTATTTATAATTTCAGGGTACCGTTGAAAAGTTTCTTTCCGATATTGTTCGTTTCTGTAACTATTACAATATTAGAAATCATCTTAATAGAAGTACAAGGGCGACCGCAAAAGTAACTGTCCTAACATAAAAAGAACCGTGTTTTTGGAATTATTATTATTTATTTTTCAACATAATCTCCTTCCAACTCAATACACTTCATCAAACGTTTTTCAAGTTTTTTAATTCCATCCGAAAAATAAGATTTTTCAAGACCTTCAAAATATGCCTCAGTTTCAGCAATAACCTCGCTATTGGACGAAAATTTTTTGCCACCGAGAATTTTTTTTTTTTAAATTTGGAAACAAGAAATAATCAGAAAGAGCTAAATCTGGACTATATGGTGGATGCAAAGCAATTTCAAATCTTAAATCGGGCAGTTTTTTTGAGTTAAAAATGCAGTGTGTGAAGGAGCATTATCTTGATGAAAAATAACTTTTTTTCTAAATGCGGTCGTTTGATCTTGATTTCTTCACTCAACCGATCCAATAATGCACAATAATATTCACTATTTATAGTTTTTCCTTTCTCAAGATAATCAATAAATATTATACCCCTTGCATCCCAAAATACTGTGGCCATTACTTTTCCTGCTGACTTAAAAGTTTTCGCCTTCTTGGGACCACTTTTACCAGCTTCTATCCATTGTTTGACTATTCTTTGCATTCTGGGATGTAGTGATGGATCCATGTTTCATCAACAGTTATGACTCGGCGCAAGAACTCTATTGGATTACGCTGATAAATCGCTAAAAGCTCCTCGGAATTGGTCCAACGGACGATTTTTTGGGGCAAAGTGAACAAACGTGGCGGATCTCTTGCGGATAGCTTTTTCATGTGGAGTTCATCATGTAAAATACTCCAAACTTGTTTTTCGTGTATTTTAACAATATCAGCAAGTTATCTGAGCTTTATTCGTCTATCTTTAGTCACTTCATTAAATATTTTTCTAATGTTTTCAATAGTAGTAGCAGTTTTCGGTCTTCCAGAGCGTTGTTCATCTTCCGTACTTGAACGACCCATTTTAAATTGTTGAACCCAGGATTTCACGGTGGAGTATGATGGTGCATTATCACCATGAACAGAATCCAATTCATCTTTAATTAATTGTGGCGTATAACCTTTCATATAAAAGTGTTTAATTACCGCACGAAACTCTTTATTTTCCATTTTTCAAAAATTATAAAACTTGTTCACTTCAATCGCCTGTAACAAAGAAAATAATCATTAAATATTTCGGAAATTTTGACAGATGGCTTATAAAAGATTGCTTTTAAAAAACAAAAAAAAAGTTGCTAGTAAAACAGAAAACGTGCCAGGCCAGTTAGTTTTGCGGTCGCCCTCGTATGGAACGAAAATCATGATTTTGGCAGTTCACCAAAACAATTTTATGAATTTTTGTTTCATTATTTAGTGTGATTGACACCGGATTATCATTCCTTAAAAAAAAGATACGATTAAAAAAGATACAAAAATATAAGTAATGGTATTGGAATGGAACATTCCAGCAGCATCCTAGTATTAAATTCGCGATTTATATAAAATTTCGTAAAGATCAAAAAAAAAATTATGCAAAACTTAAGATTTTCAGAAAAAAGTATTTTTATGCAAATAATTTTTTATGATTTCAATGAAGTGTTTGTGAAGTGGCACTGCTCCGAATGCAGGCAGCTTAGCCACCACATTTTGGTAATCTAGAGGGCTACGTTTGACACTTTTTTTGTTACACACAGGTCGTGACACTCTAATGTACAGTACGTCAAGAATGTTTTTTAAAAAGATTCAAAGATTTTTTCATTAATTAAAACTGTTTAAAAGGGTTGGACCACCCCAACCCTGATACTAGTATATGGAATGACAATACTTTCTCGCACATATTTATAGTTAATTTACCCATAATGTCTTACCATTTCAGTGAATATATTAACAATTCTTGGCGCAATTGCAATTCAGCTTTTGACGTCTTCATCGGCCACAAGTGTCAATGCGCCGGAATTTAGTGCCAGTTTGCAAAGTTTCAACCAGGACCTCTTTGGTGAATTTATACAGTCGAGTAACAGAAAAAGCTTCATCTACTCACCCCTCTCCATTCAAACATGTCTTACTATGTCGCGCATGGGTGCTGCCGGTCAAACGGCTGTTGAAATGGACCATGGCTTAGGTTTCACTGGCCAAACGCCCGAAAGTGTTGCTGACAACTATTTTTCATTGTTGGCCAAATATAAGGATAGTAACATCTTGAAGATCGCCAACAAGCTTTATGTTAAGAAGGGCTATGAACTACAGGGCAGCTACAAAGAGTTAGTGGCCAACAAATTTTTCTCTTCGGCCGAAAACATTGATTTTTCCCAAAAGGAAAAGGCTGCCAATGCCATTAATACGTGGATTGAAACGAAAACGAATAATGCAATTAAGGAACTTGTAAAGCCCGATTCTCTGGATAATGATGTCGGTATGTTATTGATGAGTGCCATACACTTCAATGGCAAATGGGCTGCTGCGTTCCCAAAGGAAGACACTCGTGAACAGGAATTTTACCTCAACGATGGCGAGGATTATAATATTACTTATGTACAAATGATGCATAGGAAAGGTAATTTCCTGTTCGGCCGAGATCGAAATATGATGGCCGATATTTTGATATTGCCCTACAAAGACTCAGATCTTTCAATGGTGCTTTTTCGGCCAATGTTAAGTTTCCCGAAGTTGGTAGAAAGTCTAAAAAATTTCCAGTTTCAATCGCTAAAGAATAATGCGGTTATTAAGGATATCAATGCTGATCTCTATGTTCCAAAATTTAAAACTGAATTTGAAGTAAAACTGAACGATGTTCTTATGAAGGTAATAAGAATTTCACATTGACAAACCAAAGGCAAACAAATTTGTAAATATGATTAATTTTTTCCAGATGGGCATGAAGAAAATGTTTCAAGATGCTGATTTTGGCAAAATGTTGAATTCCGCCCAAGGCTTGAGCGTATCTGAAGTCATTCATAAGGCCACCATTGAAGTTAGTGAAGAGGGAACGGTAGCTGCTGCTGTCACAGGTATGCTTTTTCTTAATGGGTTTGTCGACAAAACACAATCGAGGTATGACTCAACCGGTGTTAAGTTTAGGTACGGGCCCCGACTACAGTAGATAGTGGATATGTATAAGAATGTCAAGAAATATCACAAGTTTCTTTCCCATAAGCAATTACAAACAAATATTATTTATTCAACGGTGTTTTTCAAAAATGTATACTCTTCATCGATGGATAAATTTCCTTCAGTTTGCAATATCAAGAAATATTAATGGGAGACCCCATAAAGTACAGTGGGTCACATTTTATTTTATGCAGTGCATACTCTGCACTTTGAGTCTCTATATTGCGGACTACAGAAGTGTTGACTAATGTTCAACGAATATAACCCAATAAATAATAAATTAAAACACGCTACCCCCTCTCCCAGATATGAAGAAAACAAAATTCGCATCAAATGTCCCAGCTTATTTTATGCAGTCACTTTGAAGTTTGGTTTAACTACACGCCACAAAGTTCTAATGCTAGAAACGCACGCAATTAAATTGAAAATGGGTCCTCGCAAGACAATAGAACAAAGGAAGTTAGTAATAAATCATTTAAAAACGGTAGTTCACAGCGACAAATTACTACAATGGTAAATATCAATCCCTCCACAGTGCAAAAAATCATTGAGCGGTCCCTACATGAGAACCGGGTGCATGATAAGGGCAGAACTGCACCAAATAAAATTTTTAATACATTTGACGAGCGGTATATAGTACGAATAATAAAGGCTAATCCTAGGCTTTCGGCACCAAAATTGACCAACGAAGTTCATAAAAGCTTTAGCAAAAACGGTAGTGTGGAAACTCTTCGACGGGTTCTGCGGGCGCAAGAATTTAATGGCCGAATTGTACGGAAAAAACCATTAATCCACCCTAAAAATAAGACAAGCCGTTTTAACTTTGCTAAAGATCACCTTTGCTAGAGCCCGGAAGTTTGAAACTCAGTCATTTTCACAGATGAGTGAAAATTTAATATATTTGGCTCAGACGGTATGACCTATGTATGGAGAAAGCCGAATACAGAGCTCAATATGGAAAATTTAAAAGCGACTGTGATGCACGGCGGTGGCAGTGTGATGGTATGGGCCTGTATATCGGCAGCTTTTACTGGGAAGCTAGCTTTTATCGAAACTACAATGGACAAGCACTTTTATCTTCAGATTCTCAAGGACAATTTGCTGCAAAACGCAGAAAATTTATGTATACGGCGCATTTTTCAATTTTACCAGGATAACGACCCAAACACACACATCTGGAACTGTTCAGTCGTGGTTGAACTGCCCACATTTAATTACGCCACTCGCACTATCAACCGACATGATCGTCATTGAACATTTATGGGCCATATTAGACAAAAATATCAGAAACTATAAAATATGCAACATTAATGATCTTAAAGTTGCTCTAGAAGTAGAATAGATTAGAATTTAAGCAGAAATTACTCAAAAACTGGTTGATGCTATTCCAAATCAGCTTAAAGCTGTTGGGGTTCAATATGGATACTATATTAAAAGTTGCAGACTTTTTATCAATATTGAAGATTTAAACATTATAAGTAGCTGCATAATATAATCTGTGATAAGAAAATTAGCCGTATTTTTTTGTGTTTAAGGGACTAAACGTATCTCGGAAAAGGTACATTTCTTTGAGTATTTCTTTAACAAATCATTATTTTTGTTAGTTGGAACGCACTTTATGCCACAAAAAAGATCATATTTACAGGACGTTTTGGCTCATGCGGGCCAAAAACGTTCCGCATGGTCTCAACGGGCGATCTGTACTTAAATACTGTTACAACATTGAACACACCCATTTCAATAGTAGAACTGAACATACCCCGTCAATGTCATATGGGTTTTGAAAGCTAACCTTATTAGCGTTAGTCTGTAACGGAATTTTAAAATTGTTTCAACTTTCATCATGGAGTAGTCAGATAATGAGAACCGTATCGCTGTAATAGCGCTTTTCAAGTGTGAAATGAAAAAAGCGATATTTTCAAAACGCTCCGGCCACTAGGGATTAGCCGCATGTTCGTCTACCGATGCATAAAACTATTTGAGGAGACTGACTGGAGATGTAAAAGGCCGCCACCGGTCGGCCGCCCACGCTCTGTTCAAACACCGCATGTCATCAAAGCCATTAAATCAAGAATTCACAGAAATCCGCTCCGAAAACAGAAAATCATGAATATCACGCAATTGTCCATGAGTCGAACCATTAAAAAAGACTTGGGACTTTCAAACGACGTACCGGACATTTATTGACTGTAGCTTTAAAAAATAAAAGGATTGAAAAATGCAAACGTCTTTTGGTGAAGCACGCTGATAACTTGCACAGAAAAAATTTGTTCACCGATGAAAAAATGTTTACCGTTCAGGAAAAATGTTTAGCTCGTTTGTTTTATTTCGGTCTGTTGCTTTTACACATGGAACAGGGATTAACCGGCTCAAGATTTTTAAATAGAATTTTTTAATAGAAGACAAGTTTTGAACAAAATGGCAAAGTGACATTGATTTTCGTGGCTGCACACTGCTTTAATCATGATTTCGGGTCCGTGACAACCCTCTTCAGAAAGCTTTAACAAGCAAAATGATAGAGTGTATGCGCGGTCATCTAAAGAAGCATCTGAACTGATCCCAAGGGTGGAAAAGGGTCATCACCCAGCTTCCGTCATAGTTTGGTGGGGTGTCTCTTACGATGGGATCACTGACCTGCATTTCCGCGAACAAGGAGTCAAAACATCGGCCAAAGTTTACAAAGAAACCGTGTTGGAAGCTGTTATGAAGCCTCTTAACAATTCCCTGTTCCAAAACCAGCCATGGACTTTCCAGCAGGATTCTGCGCCGGACCATAAGGCTAAAACGTCCCAGGCCTGGCATCGAAACAATTTGCCAGCGTTCATTTCCTCTGAAGAATGGCCCTCAGGCAGTCCAGATTTGAACCCATTGGATAACAAATTGTGGACGGTTTTAGAGGACAAGGTTTGTCACAAAAGATACCCCAACACTGGATCTCTTAAGACTGCTTTGGTTCGACACTGGATCTCTTAAGACTGCTTTGGTTCGAGCTGTGGCCAATTTTCTGATGAAAGGAGGTTCGCGCAGCTATTGACGATTGGCCAGTGCGACTTAAGACGTATGTAAAGACAAAAGGCGGACATTTCGAATAAGTAGATACTTTTTGGATACAATATACATCAATAAATATATTAAAAAATATTTGGTCCAAAAACATTCAGTACTTTTTATTTTACTTATACAGCATAAAAAGTGTGTAACAGTATTTATGTGCCTACTAAGTAGTCAATATTGAAATATGGGTACTCAAATTAGAGCAAATTTTGCGACGAATCCAGATATAGATACATGTAATAGTTTTGCCTGGTCTTATGGACGGACTCCTGGGCCAGATGGGCTTAAAAAGGACCATTGTTGGCGCTTTATTAGCTAAGGGCTGTGGAGCGTATTTAAGGTTCGGCCTGGGTGAACACAACGACATTTTTACTTGTTTCTTAGAAAACATGTTCTTATATCTGTTACTTACTGTATGTTAGGGCGGGTCGATGCCATAGTTAAAAAACGTTGTACGAGTCACCCCCTAGTTTTGAAGCCCATAAAAAAAGAGTATTTTCAGAAATGAGAAAGAAAAAATTTTAATTAGAATAACTTTTTGTTTGTGGATATAAGTGAATACTTTCAAAGCACAAGTTTTAATGATTTTTTTTTAATCTCTTTAATTCTGTGTCATAATATGTTCCATATTTGGTAGTAGAAAATAAGGTACCGGAGGTAACTAGTCAAAATTGAACCTCGCGCTTTTTCACTGCGAGGAATATCAAAATATCCGCCTCCAAATCATCAGCCACACTGTTTACTGCATGGACCGCAGAGATGCGGTTGCCACTTAATGTGAAAGTCGATGACGTCAACATCCCGACTACCAACTACTCCAAAATCCTTGGGGTCACATTGGACCGTCTTTTTCGATTCTCTGCACATGCTACAGCCAGCCGCGATAAGCTTAAAGTAGGTCAAGTCACTTGACGGCAGTACTTGGGGAGCCATATAAGGAAACCTTGTTGATCCCCTACAAAGCGATAGGTCGGTCTGAAGCAAACGACGCAGCACCGGTGTGTTTGGCGAACGTGAGTACGACGCTGTGGAAGAAAATTCAGACTTACCAGAATGCCGCCCTCCGAACATGAACAGGGTGTCTCCTAATGTCTTTTGAGGACCATCTACATGAGGAGACAAAGTTCTTTACCGTGCGCAGACACAACTTGCTGTTGCCGAAACAGTATCTGATTGGATGTCTTCGCAGCAGTCCTCCCAACCACCATCTTATAAACAGGATGCCTCCGCCCAGGCAGATCGCTTACGATCTTCATGATTTAGAGAGAGAGGTCCAGCGGTACAAGAGAGAACCTTTAAATCATCGAAACTATCAGGCAGGTCTGAACAACATTCACGCTGACGAAGTTACAGCTACAGTGTTAATGTCATGCTAGGGAAACATCCCCCAGAGATTTCACCTGAGGAGAAGGTACTACCCCGGCAGACGCGCGTGTTTATTATGTCTCAGCTGGGCACGAATTGGTGGTAACGTTCTGGACATCTCTCCCGCCTGCCATCAGGGACCGCATGACGTGCTACACCTTCTCAATTGTCCGGCCAAGAGCACTGAACTGACCCCCAGGTCTCTGTGGATGCATCCAGTTTAAATGGTGCGTTTACTCCATCGAAGCAGACCCCCTATAGACGAACAGGACTTCAAAATAAAATATATTGTTGTGGCAACATTAACTAACAGAGTACAAAATTTTCAGGTGATTGATTCGGGACTTAATTCTGATAATTGTTTGTGAAAGTAGCCCCATAAAGAAGAACTTGGTGAAGGTACATTAAATAATAATTTAATAATTAATTTGAAGTTAGTAAGTATCGTAAAGGGGAATTTGTCACGTTTTATGTTCTTTTTATTATAAATTACAATTCCTTTAATCTGTTCATACAACGTTTCGATACATAAGCAACAGTTTCGCAGTTATAAAAAAATGTACGAAGAATAAAATATTTTTTGCCTAAAAACTTAGTTTTTTTTAATTCATAAAAAATACAAATCGGTAAAAAGTGTCAAGTCCTATTACTTTCACGTAAAGTCACATAACCTATGAACAAAATGAGATACGGATCATGAAAATCGATTTACGCTTTTATGCACAATTAAGTGAAATTATGAATTTCAAAAATTTCTTCGAGATATGACAAACAAAAGAGCCTAAAACGTGACAAATTCCCCTATACGATACTTACTAACTTCAAATTAATTATTAAATTATTATTTGATGTACCTTGACCAAACGAATGATACAGAAGTTCTTCTTTTTGGGGGCTACTTTCACAAACAATTACACTGTGGAACATTTTTGGGGTTATTGTCTGGGGGGTGAGAAATTCCAAGTCAGGGTGATGGTACTAGGTCAGTATATTAAAACCCTCAAAGGGTTTTGAAGTTACTTAATTGTAAATAAAAGCAGAACGCGTTAATCGATTTCTATGATCTATGTCGCATTTTGTTTATAGGTTATGTGACTTTACGTGAAAGTTATAAGACTCTACACGTTTTTCCGTTTGGGATTTATATGTTAAAAAAAAAAAAATTTTTTGGCAAAATATTCTTCATAAATTTATTTCTGATTGCAAAAATGTTGATTTGGTAGAGAAACAGTATATTAATGGATTAAAGAAAATGTAATTATTAATTTTTCTCAATTTATTTTAGCAAAATCGAACTAGTCGTTCTCGAGTTATGTCAAACTACGTTTTTGCCAACATTTTACAACTAAGCGAAAAAACATCAAGATAAGGAAAAAATGTAAAAGGTCATAAAAAAACTGGCACATACGAACGCAAAACCCTTTGAGGGTTTTAATATACTGACCTAGTACCATCACCCTGACTTGGAATTTCTCACCCCCCAGACAATAACCCCAAAAATGTTCCACAGTGTAATTGTTTGTGAAAGTAGCCCCCAAAAAGAAGAACTTCTGTATCATTTCTCACCCCCCAGATTGGCTGTTGTACTGTGTTATCAGAATTGAGTCCCGAAATCATGTGTTGTACTGTGTAATGAAGAAAATGTAGCTCTGGGAGACACAAAATCAAAGATACGAGGAAAGGAACAGTACAATAAAATCCATGATGGCAATATTTAATTTTTCGCCCCATTTCTGAAATATTCTCTCTATGGTCTTCAAAACTAGGAAGTGACTCGTACACATCTTTTTTTATAACCCGCCTTACTTTAAACGTTACCCTAGACGAAATATATCAATTTGAACAATTGTGATTTTGTAACATTTGGTTGTTTTCTTAGAATTGATTCAGATTCAAAGCAGTACGATTGATTTATACAAGATTTCGGTGCTGGAAATCCATAACCCGATTTGTGTTCCCACTCTAGAAGACAGATTTTATTTCAGATCATGCTCAAATTTGACAAATTGAGTTATGAGCATCATATAACCAATAATGTTAAAATCAAACCAAGCGCTCATGAAGGCCTCATATAAGGTAATTTAAGGCCCTGCTCATTCTACCCTGTCTGATTATATTCTCGTATTTTTTAAGTATTTTACAAGGATTTGTTCCAACCTCTAAGGGTGGATGATACGAGGGCATAAAAATAATTTCGTGACTTTTCGAATAAAACACAGTTTTTTTTGTAAAAAAAACAAATGTTATTGAGCATAATCTCCTTTTAGTTCAATACACTTGGTCCAACGTTTTTTCCAATTTTTGTATCCCTTCTATAAAATAGGAGAAAGTCCATAAAATAGGCATTTGTTTGATCAATAATTTTATTGTTGATGCCGAATCTCTTTCCACTGAGCCATTTCTTTAGGTTTAAAAATAGTCACTTATTTCCGTAAAAAAATATGTTTAATGGGCACTTGAAATTTACGTTTTTCATTTTTAACAAAATCAACGAGGTTGCATGTTTTAAACAGCTGTTAAACACAAACTAAATGACGGAACTCTCTTTAAAGTTGACAGTAGTCTATCAACAGATGAAACTTGATGCTACAGTGTTGCATTTCATATAACTACGAGGGAAGTTGAAAAAGTCACGGAATTATGGATGTGCCCTCGTATATAAGTGTCATTCCGTTTGCAACACCAAAAAACATGTCTGCTTAAAACACGATAGCGGTCAAACGAACTAACCTAGGATCCTGAAATGTTGCATGTTGATGGCTTATGGTTATAAGCTGTTTGTGGCTTAACAAATTACAATTTGTTGTATAACAATGTTTTAAATGAAACGTCTCGCATGGTGAAAACGGGCGATCAATAGCCATTATGGACTCGAATAAAAGCAAATTTAGCTCAAATTATGGAGTAATTTCAAAGTTATGGCTAAGATGCCGTTTACGCAGGGGCCCAAAGAAGCCCAATGTTTTTTTGAGCTACGGTGGAACTTTTTGGGCCAGGTCGAACGACGTTTTTACTTGTTATCAATTGTTCACATTTACTATACACATAAATTTAAATATCTTAATAAATTAATTACTTAACCCCTTTGTTTCTTTAGTTGTAGGAAAAAGCCTACGAAATTCTAGGACCATCTCATTTAACAGGGCATTTGCCTATGCCATCATTAACGAAGACAACGTACCACTGTTCCAAGGCACCTTTACCGGGCGCTAAGTTCCAAAGGTATTTCTACACATTACATATCTGTGCCAACTTATATAAAAACATCTTAAATTGTAAATCATAGGTTTAAGATATTAAAGGGTTCTGTTTATCATATTCATTTCGTGTGGTTTAATTTTAAGGGCCGATGTTGAACGTGAAACACACCTAAACATCAAGTTTTTTTCTGCATTTCATTTGATATTTCTCAATTGTAGACTAACTCCATTTCAACCATTAAAAGATACACAAGCGAGCAACGCGTTAAAGTTATTCAGGCTTATTATGAAAATGGGCGTTGGGATGATCAATTTTCGAAGAAAATCTTCTTCAGTGATGAGGCACATTTTCACCTCAGTGGATTCGTCAAAAAGCAGAATTTCCGTATTTGGGCGAATTATAATCCAAGAGTAATTGTCGAAAAAACAATGCACCCACAAAGAGTGTCTGATTGGTGCGGTTTATGGCCTGGAGGAATCATCGGGCCGTATTTTTTCCAAAACGAGGCCGGTCAAGCAGTTACTGTGAATGGTGTTCGCTATCGTGAGATGATAACGAAATTTTTATGGCTCGAATTGGGATATTGATGTGGACGATATGTGGTTTCAACAGGATGGTGCCACTTGCCACACAGCTATCGCAACAATGGCTCTTTTGCACGACCAATTCAATGGCCGTGTTATCTCACTTGGTGGCCGCAAAGATCATGTGATTTGACACCGTTGGACTTCTTTCTTTGGCGTTATTTGAAAGAAAAGGTGTACGTCGATAAGCCAGCAAGAACTAAAGAATTAAATAATTCGGCACATTAACGGCATAGAACCTCAATTCTGCCTCAGCGTCATTGAAAATTTGGACCATCGGATGAAGGTGTGTTTCATACATAATTGAACCATACCAATATTGTCATAATAAAAAGAAATGCCAATAATTTCTAAATAATTTGTGTTTTATTCAAATTAACATCGGCCCTTAAAATTTAACCGCCCTTTATTTCACAATTATAAGACATAGTTTAACTTATAAACTACGCCTTACATTATTACAAAAAAAAATAAGCACTTCCATTTTTAAAATCATTCTATTACCATTTATTGATATTATTTCATTTATTGACAAAAGAAAACCGATACTCACTGAAGTCAAAATAAGATGTTTTAATATGTTAGCACAGAAATATAAAAATGTTTACTTGTGCTAATAATAAAGTTAATTTCTCATTCCCACAGCTCAGCCCCTTATACGAAGATAATGGCAGCTCTTAATTTTAAACTAATTTATTTACGTTTTTTGTAAAATTTGCATAAATGCTTCCTTGTGAAACAAAGATATCTCCTCTTTTTGACAAATTTCTACCACGAATAAAACTTTGTATTTGAAACAAAAAATAAACACAGAATATTTGGCGGAGCCCTATATTTTTTCGAGCTACGAGCCTCCAAAGCTTCACAATTATTATATTTGTATTATTTTGATATTTATTGAACTTTTTTGTTTACCTTCCGTTGTTAATGTTTATTTCTCAATTCTATTCGGATTAGGGCAATATGAATAGCATGGGAAAGCTTATTCGAATACCTAAGATTTATTTTTTTAAGAGCCCACTGTGACAAATTATTAACATTAAATGAAAAAATAGTTCCGAAAAATCGCGCAAAATAGTTTCGAAAACTCTCTCAACCCACCACAAAAAAAAATGAAAATAATTAAAAAAAATTTGTGATACTTTTTTTTAAATACTTTATCTTTGCAAATAACGTATTGCAATAACGAAAATGGAGAATTGTTTAAAAAAATCGGTCGATTTTTTATTTTAACATTTATCCTTCAAAAACAGTTCGTAAAATATCGATGGTTGCGTTGTCTGTGTGACATGTGGCCCCATCTTGTTGAAACCAAATATCGTCCATGTCATTCTCTTAAAATTTTGAAAAGAAATTCGTTGAGCATGACGTTGTAACGCTCACCGTTGACGGTAACTTCTGCTCATTGCTAATTTTCGAAGAAAAATGGCCCAAATGATGCCGCCAACCCCAATCCACACTAAACAGTGACTCGGTTGGGTGCATTGGGTTCTCTATATACCATATCGGCCAATTTTGCTTATTGACATAGCCACCAAGATGAAAATGAGCTTCATCTGAAAACACGATTTTGCGGTAAAATTCTTCAACCCTGCCTAACAATCTTCAGCCCATTAGGCGAAGCGAAACCGCATCGGTTGGTGTTCCATTACACAGTACATTTTTCAGGTGATTGGTTCTGGACTCAATTCTGATAATTGTTTGTGAAAGTAGCCCCAAAAAGAAGAACTTCTGCATAATTCGTTTGGTCAAGGTACATCAAATAATAATTTAATAATTAATTTGAAGTAAGTAAGTATTGTATAGGGGAATTTGTCACGTTTAGGCTCATTTGTTTTTCATAACTCGAGAACCACTAGTCCGAATAAGCTGAAACAAATTTAAAAAAATAAAAAATTTTAAAACAACGTTTCGCTACATAAGCAACAGTTTTACAGTTATAAATAAATTTATGAAGAAAAAAATATTTTTCGCTTTTATGCACAATTAAGTGAAGGTATTAAATTCAAAAATTTGCTCGAGATATGCACAAAGTTCTTTGGAAAAAACCTTGATGACTTTTTTATTGATTCTTTATTTTGCATGGAAATAAACATTCCGATTCATATTACAGCTATTCTTACACAGAAAATATGAGATTTTTATACGTAATCTATGGATACATGTTATCTATGGAATTTAGAACATTGGGACTCTTAAATTCTAACCTTGTCTGTTCTTGTTGAAGAACATAACATGTTCGCCACGTTACGTTACGTTACGCTGCGTTGTCATTTGTTTTTTTTTTTAAATTTATTTTGTAAAAAATTTATTCAATAAATAACCTGTTCCCTTATTTTATTTTGTCTATCACTATCGTGACCATAATTTTCCGTTCTTTACAGAACTTAATTCAAAATATGCACTTCATTTATCCGTTTAACAAAAACGAACAAAATTTTTTTTGCCATTAAGGACATAACAATTTTATATAATTTATTAATAAAACATAGAATATTTTAATATATAGAGTTTAAATTTATTAAATTTATTGTGCAAATGTTGCATTTTAAGAATGAAACTCGATTTCAGTCATATGACCACCACGAGCCCGTGTACAGCGATCTATTCTTTGGACCCAATTTTCCACCTCTCTTGCACACATTTCGACCGGAACGATGGAAATTTCGCGTTCAATTCTGTCTCTGAGTTGTTGGTTTGTTGGCATACTCTAATGACTGATTTGGCCCAATTAAAAGAAATCCAATGGCATTAAATCACATGAGCGAGGTGGCCATTCGACCGGACCATTTCTCGAGATAACACGTTCGCCGAGTTTGCCTTTCAGTAAATCGATTGTAACGCGTGTTGTGGGGCTAATGACACCGTCTTGTTGAAACCACATATCGGCGATGTCAGTCTCATCCAATTCTCGCCAAAAATAATTTTCGAACATGGGACTTTAGCGCTTTCCATTGACGGTAATATGACGATTCTTTTCATCGACGAAAAAATACGTCCCAATCACACCTTCGGCATGCAAATTACACCACACAGTATTTTTTTTCGGATGCACATGTGGGTTGGTTGCTGTCCAATAACGCATATTTTGTTTACACTCAGCCAGAAATGACCTTCATCGCTGAAGATAATTTTTCGAAATTCTGATTTTCGTTAAACTTTGCCAGAGCCATATTTGAACCATAGAATTTCTGTAGTAATTTTTAATGATTTCCAAACGTTGCTCGTAAAGACCCAGTAAACCAAATGTGCCGACAATGTCTGATATCAGACAATTCCGAACAATATCTAAACTCTAGCGAGAATTCTTACCGAAATCGTTACCAATTCTGTTCGATTTGGCTAAGGATTTTTATTTATTATGTATGTTCCGAAATATCTGAACGAATTCGGGCCGAATTCTGTTAGACTTGTCTGTGGGATTTTTATTTTTTTGATCAGACTTCAATTAATGAACTCGCAACGAATCTTAAATGATTGTTATTTGCTTTATATTTTACAGTTATTTGTATTGTGTTCAGACATGTCGGAACTAATTCTTAACGAATTCTAAACTGTTTGTCAAAGGTATTTTTATATTTCAAACCCTCCAATATGTTTGTCGTAACGAACTCTGTAAGAACTCTAATCCGAAATCGGAAAATTTTTACGATTGTCGTACAGAATTCTGAAGATTTGGTTAGCTGGGCTGTTATTTTGTTCCTAGGAAAACTCTACTGCCGGCAATTCTCGTTTAATGCAAAACTGGTTTCCCTTAAGTCTATGGCCACTAAACATAGTTACAGCACAATTATTGCTTGCGGTAATATTATAGTAAAGTGGCTCTCTCCGAAGCTGCAGACACCCTTGCTTGTAACTAAAAGTTTTTCCAAACGCTTTTTGAAAATGTTTTACAACTTTTTTTTGTAGAACAAAAATATTGTCTTCTTTTTGATTGTTAACATTCAGAATTTACCATGGCATAAGCTCAGAATTTGGTTCGAAATGTCGGTAAAAACGTCAGAATTTAATAAGACTTAATGCCAGAATTCTGACCGAAGTCGTTCCGAATTCGATACGAGAAATCGAAATTTCCTTTCGAATTTCCCAAAACTACAGTTCAAAATTCGGTCAGAAAACGGTTCGAAATATCGGCAAAAACATCAGAATTCCCTCAGAGAAGTAGGTCAGAGGTTCGCGTCAAACCTCTTATATGTTTTTCGTTACGAACTCGCTAAGAATTCTGATCCGAAATCGAAACATTTTGCCGTTTGTCGTACAGAATCCTGACCGAATTCTGAAGGTTTGGTTTGCTGGGGAACTTTACCATGATGAAAATATTAACTTCAACTAACGTCTTGACTCTGAAATATTATTAAAAATGTTTCAGGGTGCGTTGACATAGACTTAGAATTTCTGTAGTAATTTTTAATGATTTCCAAACGTTGCACGTTGATTTCAGCGTTTCCACTAATAAACTTGATAGCTTACTTAGCCCATCTTCACTTAGGTGGTTAATGCATGAGTAGGTTGAGTCCTCTAGAGAATTAACCGCAAGAATAGGGGGTTCCACGATTTAATTTATTGCAAATAGTCCAAGTTCTTTAGCTCGTTTTCATTACATTCATTTCGTAATACGTCTAGTTTTCTTCGATGATCTTACTTCTGCGTATTGTTTTGTCGCCTTCATTTTATTAAAGCTTAATACACGTAGCTTTTGTGTTTCGGCAGACGATATTTTTACAACTGGTTTCAAAATACCTGTTGACTCATTCAATTTTTGTCACCACCTTTGCAATGTTCTCACCGAGGGAAGTGAAAAGTGTTTCTTTTTCAACAAATTGTACGCCTTGGCACTTGTGGAATACAATGTGATTGACTGGGAAATATCTGCTTCTTCTGCTTTATTCTCTTGGCGCAATGCTTCCCACAAAATAGATTGTAAACAAGTATTTGAGCACTTTTTAAAAATCAGCATACATTTTCGTTTCCAAGGTCTTTATGTACACTTGTAGATTATCTTCGTTAGTGTTAGTCGTCTGTAGGATAGTGTTTTCCTCGTCATCTTTATTAACAATAGGATCTGTGCTTTCTTCCTTACAAGGATTGCTTTGTGCTCCACTATTGCTAAGTCCTATTCATAATTATTAACTTATGATCTGCAAAAACAAAACTACTTATAACTTACCCATTTCAAATTTAATATTTCTTTCAAAGTCATCCAGTTTAAAATGTAAAGAACAAATTTTCTCAGTTTGTCTATTTGTTGGACTTCTTCGATTGCAGAACTCTACCCAAAGCTTCATTTGTGCTGCATCCTTGGGAAAACTGTAAAAGTGTACAGGTTTTCCACTAGCTAAAACAAAAAATAATTATTTTTTCATTTATAAAAAGTATATTTTTTACTCGACTTTTTTGCTGTTAATTTGCTTGCAGTTGTTTACCGTACACCTCAAGTTTTTGTTTGTTTTATTACTTTGATTTTCCTGCAGCTTTGCAAACACACTTTTACATGAAATGTAACGCTTCAATTTAAGTTTATCGCCAAACTCGATGTAATGCTTCATGGAATGAAATAAAGAATACGACATCCCTCGCAGAAAATGTAACTGTTCTAAGCATGTCGGAAAATGAAGTCAAGTGCCTGGTATCAAGGTTTATGTATAGAAGGTTACGCCATCCCAGCCCCCTTCCCTTTTCTGTTTTTGACGTTTGTCACCAATGACGTCACGCAAACTTTGTTCCTATTGGCTAAAAATTTCGAGCTAACAGCTGATAATATTTGTGTATTCATAACAGTGGGACAATTGACTATTTTTGCCATCAATTTATTTATTAGCGAAAAACGAACAATTTTTTGTATATTAAGTTAAAGTTTTATTTAATTTTCTTTTTTTGGTATAAATATTTTTGGTAATGTCGGCATTTAATATTCTTAACCTAAAGTACATTCTGCACCGGAAAAACATTCTTTTTACATTTTCTTCAAGTTCAACACATTCAGCTTCTTCTATGTGTTTTTTTAAATATTGATTGATAAACACAAACTAAATGTTTCTAATCAAACAATAAAAATGTTACTTATACACATACTCACATATTTTTTACTGTTGGTTTTCATACATTTGCCCACTGCACACTTAATGTTTACGTTTCGATTTGTTGTTTTATTTCTTCACAAATCTGACAAAGTGATTTCAGCTGTAGGGTTGCCAACTCACTGCAATATGTACATTTTTCACATGAAATATTAGCTTTGTTAACTAAAAGTAGGCAGACATAGAGCTGGCAACTCACTTCTTTTTGATGTTTGTCACCAACTACGTCACCTAACGGCAATTTTTGCTGATGGCGTAACCTTGTATTTATAAACCTTGCCTGGTATGTTCCTATTGGCAAAAATTTAGTTCTGTCAAAATGGTTTTAATTGCAGGGCTGCCATGATAGTTCTTACGCTGTGTTTCAATCGAAAACTTTCAATTTGTTGTAGATACACATGGAGTTGGCAACCCTTGCAAGGGAAAACTACGTCATCTAACGGGAAATCATGTTTTATTGTACAATAAACGAGGTATAGTCACTAACAACCAACAACAAATAAACAGATCGCTAAACTGTCAAAGTCACTTAAAAGAAAATGCCAAAAATACATTTTTGCCAATGCTTGACGATTATTGTGAATGCTTAATTCAGAATTTTAGCCTTAAAAACTTCAAGAATGGCTTAAGTCAAATTTCAAATTTGACAGTTTAAATTTGTACTAGAAAAAATTGTAAATCAGCTGATAGCATAACTCTACCTTATTTATTGTATCATGCTTTGTTTCTATCATACTTGCTCAATGGAGGACTGCAAAAGTGGTTTAATTGCAGGTAATACATGCATTGCCTTGTGCGGAATACTAATTTTTACATATGAACTAACTGGTTATATATTTTTAAATTATCAGAGAAAAGATAAACATTGTACAATTATTAAGCAATGATTTTGCATGAAATTCAATTGATTTTTTTTATATAAAAATGGTTCAAACGCTGTGTTCCAATCGGAGACTTTGTACTTGTTGGAGATACACGAAGCGTTGGCTACCCTTAAAAGAGAAACTACATCATCTAATGGCTTCACCAAGGAAAAACAACTTTCATAAAGAGAATCTGTCAGGCTGTCATGAGCACGACATGGATGGGTTAATACTTCAACAGTCTTAAACGGACTGTTTTACGACTTTTTACACATTTATGTACCCCGAATGTATACGTTACAGAATAATCACACGTGGAACCTCTTAAAGACTATTGAGTATCTTTGGTTCGATGTTTCCTGGGAAAATGCGTCAATCTCCGTATAAAGAAAAAAAATAAATTAGCTGCCATGGTACAACAAACGAGGTATAGTCACTAGCCCAACAACAAACAAACTGTTCCGTACTGTCAAAGACACTCGAAAGAAAATGCTAAAATGAAAAGTTTTTGTGATTGATGATTATAGTGAATGTTTGATAAAAAAAATTTAGCTTTACAAACATCAACTATTGCCTTTGTCAAATTTGACAGTTTAAATTTCTACGAGAAAAAAAGTCTAATCAGCTGACTGCATAAATCTACCTGTATTGTACTATGCTCGCTGCAGAAAAGTTAAGAAAAAAAACAGTAATTATTACAACGTCATTGGAATTTTAAAAACTTGTGTCATTAAAACAGTTTACGCAAACAAACGAAACAATTGAAGTAAATAGTATACACAGTACGCGAGTAAAAACAAAACCACAACGATTTCAAAGCTAATCTACATAAACAAAACAATTGCAAAGTGGTTATGTTCGCGAACCAAACAGAATGAAACGATTTCTAATCGAAAAACTCTTTTTATATTTAAAGTATATATTAGCAGATCTGCGAAATAAGCTTATATCAACAAACTTTAAGCACATATTAGTAACAGGAGTCATAGGGATATTTAAATATGATAATTGAAAAGTTGATATTGTGTTAAAAGTTAATTAAATTTATTTTTTGTTACAAAAATTCTTCTTACAAAGCATTAGAACAGACGTTTATTTTTAAAAATAATCCGAAAAATGCATAATATTTAAATTGACTTTCATTACTGTTTTTCTTTTCTTGCACACAACTAATTAACAGCAAACGTTTTAAATAATTTTCATAAATGCACAGCCTAATATTAGTGCATACATAATCACAATCACAATGGAAGCTACATATAAGTACAATTAAAGGATTTATCACATCAAAATATATAATATGTTCTCAATGATGCCAACAGTGTCATAATACTTTCATGTAAATTGGCTCTAAAATGCAAAAAAAGAAAAATGGAATACTATTGCTATAGTCTTATTTTTTAGGCTTTAGGTCCAACTAGTCTTGACGGTTGATTCTGCAACCTACAGAAGTCTAAAGCGCCATGGCCACACATCAAACTCGCTCATCAAACTCGCATTTTTTTGATTGTGTTAGTGAAAAAAAACTCACACGGATAGGTTGATGTGAGTTTGACGAAAATCAAAACCATTTAGATATTTGCTTCGTCGCGACAGAGATTTGAAGTCAGTTTGAAGCCAGTTTGATGTGTGTGCGCGAAAATACTTCAATTCTCATTATTTTTTATTTTTCGAAGCGATAAGTGTTTTGTTTTGGTGACGCGAGTTTTGTACAAATGGAAGAAAAGAATTTTATTTTGGAGTTTATCGTAGTTTTCCAGCTTTATGGCATATAAAATCGAAAGAATATAGCAACAGAAATGAAAAAATGCGCAGTATATCATATTGTTGGAAAAATATAAAGAAAAATATAAAGAACATTTTTTTTCACCATCAACAATATATTTTGCGTCCAAAACAACACCGTCCTTACGTTTTTATAACAACTTTGAAATGAAGTTTGATGCTATGAGTTTGATGTGTGGCTGTGATAAGCCAAACAAAATATTACCAATACATACAAGAGTTTGATCAAACTGCAGTTTGACGTGTGGCCATGGCGCTTAACGTCGTCAACAGTCAAACTGTAGTTATCTCCCTCTAACAGATGTAAAATGCAACCTCAACTGAAATAGCTGATTGCCTACCGTCAACCGTCAAGACTAATTGGATCTTTAAGGTCCAATTAGTCTTGACGGTTGAGGTTTATTCTGCAACCAGCTGAAGTCTACCATCGTCAACCGTCAAACTGTAGTTATCTCACTCTAACACATGCAAAATGCAACCTCAACTGAAATAGCTGATTGCCTACCGTCAACCGTCAAGACTAATTGGACCTTTAACCAATAGCATCACTATTATTACATTTTACCACGGCTCAACTGACATAACGGGACTTCATGAAACCAATTTCAGCCTTTTAAAAGCCCAAGCACCCTGAATTTCGTTTTAAACACGCTTCAGCTTCATCACACTGTTTCTTATTAGATCCCGCACACCAACGCTTTTAAATGCCAACGCGAATTTGGTGGTGCAGCGTGTTAATTAAAAAAGCGGCATGCTGCATTTAATCTGATGCGTTTTTTAAGCTATTAATGGTTGAGTTTCATTTTCGAGTTGAAATTTAAATTCAAATATTCAAACAAATATTTAAAAAGTTGTGAACATTGATTAATATAAAATTCTCACATATTAATATACAAGATTGCAATTCATACATACATTTTTGCGATTAAATTGGATGGTGTGCGCCTGTTGGCATAATTTTCTGCGGCTTCACAGCAAAACAAACGCTTCAGTGTGCAGGCGACTTAAATCGGCGGTAACTAGGCTGAACAAAAGCATCGTCGACGGCGCGCCGGCAGTTTGAGCCGATTTGGCTTCAATCTCTGCACTGTTTACATTTTTCATAATGTATGTTTGAAATACAACACTATGGCACTTTTTTGTGTGAAATGATCGACTAACGGCACTTTGGTATTGATTTTCAGTACATCCATGTTGCATTTGTTGCAAAATAAAACGTAGAAGTTAAAACGAAATAAAATGTTTAATTAAATAAAAATTTTAGAAACGATGTATTTTGGAAACGATGGTTCGATGTATGTATATTCTTGTATACAAATGGTCGTGAGAGCCTCCTGGGAAAGAAATATCAAATGTAATGGCGTTGGCTGGAATTGCAGCACATTAAATTCCTGAATGACTGCAGCTCACAAGCAACTTGCTCAAATAGCACGGCATGTAATGGATGAATTATTTTTGGTGAGTTTTCATTTAGCAAAAATAGTTAGAAGTTGTTACAGTTGGCAATAAATGACAAAATATCGGTTTATCGGGGACCTCAGATTATAAAAAATGTGCCATGTTAGTGAAATCAACTCGATGTGATGAAAATCCTTATGAAAATCGGATCTGAGGCCAATGGGAGACATTTCCTTTTATATGATTTTATTTTAGGTTGGAGTATATGGGGCGTGACGGAAATTAAAAAATTAAATATGCAGTCGTCCTCAGAATGTCTGAAGTATTTCAGGAAATCGTGGTGTGTGGTCGCACGCCATGATGCGGCTTCAGGGGACGAAGACTTTTTATTTTACTTACATACATACTTACATATAGTAAGTATAATATGTATAACATTTTTTACATTAACGTCACCACGTGATTGAAAATAATACGGCTTGGTTACCCATCGATTTATCAACCTGGCTTGTAAGACAAATGTTCTCCGCCATTTTATATTAAAAACCAAAAACAAGGTCACTCGGTCCAGGGAGCCCTTGAAAATGAAACCACCCACTTCCATATAAGTTGGGCCACTCAAACAAAAGGAAATTGCTCAAGGATTCTACAAAATTTAAAAACATACATGGGCGTGCGATAGGATAACCGCAAGACCCGAAGTAGTGGAACGTAAAGACAAAAACAGACAAATACGTGAGGTGAAAGTGTTCAAGAATTGCAAGCATACGAAAATAAACTAGGTCAATTCTAACCGAATTAAAGAAATTTGCCTAAGTTCCGGTGACAGAAGGCATTAAACTCCCGATCCCCTAGATTACACCAGAAAGAAGTATAAATTAGAAAATCATTTTCAACCGCCCTTGTTTATTATTATTGCCGAATTTGGTTCTGAGGCCCATGTAAGACATTTCCTTTTATATGATTTAATATTGTCCAATTTTGTGGGTTTTCGATACTTTATATGTCAACATATGTGGACATTCGTTAGAAACAAAACGTTTAGCTGCAAACCGCATAAAATAAAAGGGATGAGCCCAATAATAGATTTAGCTTCGCAATAATGGGTTAGTTTTAGAGCATTTTCAATAACATATTTTAAAATGTCACTTGAATGACCCCCGTTTTTAGCTTCGCAATAATGGGCTCGTTTTAGAGCATTTTCAACAATATCTGTCAAAACTTGTGGCTGCAGCGTTCGAATTTCTGCAACAATGTTGGCCTTAAGTTGAAGGATTGTCTCGGACTTGTTCACATATACTCGCTCCTTCAAATGACCCCAAAGAAAATAGTCGGGTGCTGACAAATCTGGCTATCGCGCTGGCCAAAAAATTTCCGAATTTCTGGTAATTATTCGTTCTCCAAAATTTGACTTAAAAGTGCTCTTATGTCTCGAGCAGTGTGGGCAGTGGCTCCGTTCTGCTGAAACCACATATCAGGACTGTTTTCAAGAGCAGGACGTACAAAAATTTCTATTATTGATCGATACCGCTCTCCATTTACGGCTACAGGACTTCCATCTTCATTCTCAAAGAAGTAAGGCCCAATGATATTTGCAGATGTGATCCCACACCATACTGTACACCTAATGGAATGTAATTGGCGTTGATGAATGGCTCTTGGATTTTCAGAACCCCAGAACCTACAGTTCTGCTTATTAACAAAGCCATTTAAACGAAAATGAGCTTCATCAATTTGCGTTAAAATAATTAATCGCTGATATTCTGGTTTTTTGCTCAGTTGTGAATCTCTCCATTATTTATTCTCCAAGTGTTATTTATATAATCTTATAAAATTTATAGAAAAAATATATAAACTAAAAAGTTATTAAATTTGTTAACCCCATGGTAACTTTTGGCCCACCCAGTATATTTGTCAAAAGAAAAATAGGCTATATGTATGTTAACCTACAAAATATGAAAAGCTTTAGCTTTTTCGATAATTCCTTTTTGAATGGCAGGTCAATTCCTACAACTACCTCGCTTTTTTATTTGTTATTCTAAAATATATGTTTTATTAGATGATCTTTAAAATTTTAAAAACAATTGTTTATGTGTTCCTTTTTTAGGAACTTAAAATATATTCAATTGCATACAATTAAAAGGATAAAGGAATCAGAAAGTCAGTCAGAAGATGTTAATAGTGCGCATAAAATGTATATATGTGACGCGCAAAATAGAAAAGGGACCTAAGGTTAAAAACCAGTTTTTTTCAGGAGAGCCATTTTAAAGATTCGGTCCCTTTCTATTTGCGCTTAGAATCGTCGACGTCACTTTCAGAAAACGCGCATATCTCTGGGAGGGAACACTTTTGGGGCATGGGATTGATCGGTTTCATTCGATGCTCAGATGTTGTCCACATCAAAAAAAGAAAAAAAAAATAAAATTATTTTTTTTACCCTTAGGTCCCTTTCTCTATGCGCTGTCACATATATAAAAAAGTTATGGGTTTATATAGTACATGACAGAAAAATATAAACGACAACTATGCAACGTCCGCTACAGATAGAATTTATACAACAATTATATTTATTCAAAACAACCATTGTGAACTCAGTGGCAGTGTTACTGGAATGGGGAGTGGGGACACGAGTTACGGAGTTTTGGGCATACACAACTCTTTGCTGTCTTGATATTATGAGAATTAAATCAACATAATTTTAATGCAACTGACATGCATTGAAGATAGTCAGCAGGTCTTGCGATTGTAGTACATTATTTATTGATCAGAATCGTATCAAGGCGAACTCTATTTACCACAAATTTTCAGTACCATTGCCTGAATGAAAGATAATGATGAGTAGTTTATGTAGGAGGTACTAAAATGGGGCATGACCACCAAGATGAAATAAACAAAAAACATAATTATTTTCCACAATACACTCGATAGAATCATTTGTGTATGAGGTAGAAGAAAGGGCGTGGTTTTGGCCTCAATTTCTATTCAGCTAGTGTACTTTATAATAGATTTCTTATTTTTTTTTTAGCAAAGACCCATAAACGGTATTTAAAATATTGTGTGAATACTAAAATTGGAAGCAATGTTTCATTTGCACGGGGGGTACCAAAAAGGGGCGTGTCCACTACTCTTGTCGTATGCGAGTACAAAGATTTTATAAAAATATTTCGGAAAAAAGTAAGAAAATTATGCTGGTTCTAATCTACACTGGAATAGTCATTTGTTTGTGGGGGTACCAAAAGGGATGTGGCTAAAAATCCAGTTTTTGTCACCTCGTTAACCCTATTACTGAATTGTTGAATGAAGTCATTGAATTAAATGAGTATTGCTATTTTATTTACCTACACAAATAGGTAGAATTTAAAATATTTAGACGAACCAAGAAACTTTTGAACCTCATTAGAGGTAATATCGTTAAGTGCTCCTCTTTGTTCCATGTATTCCGTTTTTTTTTGGTTACTGGGCAAAAAAAACATATGCAAATATATATAGGTTGACCTTCAAAACTACTTTCGGTTTTTGCAACGAATATTGCTTTCCTCAAAAATAATTAAGTAAAAATCTAAATGTCATTTAAGAGTACTCTCGAAGAACTGGTGTTGCTGAAGGTTTCAGGAAAATATCGCATTCAGAACGGCAATAAGATTAATATTAGCAAAACAAATATGTGTAAGAATGTAATGTCCGAAACACAGGATTTACCCATAAGGGCGAGGGTATGGACTTGCAAATTTGAATTTGCAAGTGTAAATCAAATTAAAGATAATTTCACCACGAATCTAAGATTTGGGCAAGTTAGCAGAACCTTATGGGCCCAAAAAGGTAATAAATAGGGAATATTTGTTTTAAAGATTTGGCCAAGTTAGCAGGACCTTAGGGGAAAAAAAGGTAATAAATATTGACTAAAATACAATGGAATATGACTGTAGTTTTATGATCTGACTAAGATTGGAACTTGAACTTATGAAACTATGGTGCCCAAAATACGGCCTTAATATTCAAAATAAGTTCCCTATAGTAAATTTGAGCACTCTAAAGTAAGTTTAATTACTAATGCAAATATGGATTTATTTGGAAATGTTTTGCTAAAATATGACTTTGGCCTACGAGTCCATAAATATAATAACTGTTTCCTCCCTTTTTAATAGCGGATCCAAAAAATTAACAATCACGATGAACAGCTGGGCGTAGATAGCTAGTGAAAAGAACAAAAACTTCAAAAATTATTAAGGAAAAGCCAATTTGAAATGTTAAAAATTATTACAAACCATTGTTCGGGTATCTTAAACACCCACAAAAGTACCCTGGAACATTGGCACAGCATCCTCATCGATGATAGCATAGTAAAATGGATGATCCGCTCTGACATTCTGGTAAACAGGGGAACTGCGTAAGCCTGCGCCGATTCCTGTAAATACAAATGGCGAGTTTTTAAAAATATCTATATTTAAAAGAAAATAATAGTGGTGTTTTCTGTTAAGCCTTGTTAGCCCAAAAGTGTCACTTTGATCATATCGAGTGGAAAGGTTCTACTGTATTCTATTCTTAAAAGAAAGGTTTAGCTAAATAATTTGTTATAGCCGCTTTAGTACTCGTAGTTAGTCTGGATAGAAGCTGATACTTGTTAGTTATACAGGCTAAGTACTTAAGCGGCTACAGAAACATACATTTCTACATTTTGTTTAAAAAGTCTAGTACACGTGACATTTCTTTAGATACGAAATCGCACTTTTTTCACAATTTCGATAAAAACATTTTCGTAATTTCTATGAAATGTTTCATTATTTCTATGATACATTTCATGATTAAAACGTTTTATGATTTATACAAAAAAACATTCAAAATTTCTATTAAAATCAGTTTTTTTCCACCCTATCCATAACTTCGTTCAAAAATACCTGTTACAGCAGCAGCCTTAGTACCCTCCTCGCCGACTTCAATGATAGCCTTATGAATGACTTTGCCAACAACCAATGGTTCTGAAGATTTTAACATTTTACTCAAATTCGCATGGCCAAACATCTGTCCCATGCCCATCTAGATGCAAGGAAAAATTTTCATAATTAAAAACAGGCAATAAATCGTATATTCACACTAACCTTCTCGAGAACACTTTTCAATTTAAATTCGGATTTAGCTTTGAACTTCGGAAGACTTAAATGAACCTTTTTATTTGTCATTTTGTTTAAAATGGTTGGCAATGAGACTGTTTTTAGATTCTGCTGCAACATGGGCAAACCGTCGTTTTTCGTGGGTACCATTACCAACATAGACAAATTGGAATCTTTGTAGGGAAGTAGCACAACTTTAGTGTGCAATTCCTCGGAATAATAATGTTGAAGATCAGCTCTTAATTCCATCATCTGTACCTTAACAGTATTGGTGTCGTGGGTAAAGAAATCTTCTTCGTGGGTAGCTCCTTTCGGGAAAGCCGTTTCCCACTTGCCATTGAAGTATATAGCACTCAACAGGAACATACGAGTACTTGCATCAAAAGAATTTTCTGAAACAAGATTCGTAATCATTTTGTCAGTTACGGATTCAACCCAAGAATTGATAACACTGGCAGCCTCTCCGCTCTCAGCGAAATTCATATTTTCGGCCGATGAGAAGAATTTGTTAGACAATACATCTTTGTAATTCTCATTAAGTTCACTTTGCTCGGCGACATAGATTTTATTGGCAATCTTTAAGATGTCGCTATTCTGATATTTGGCCAAAAGCGAATGGTAGTTGTCGGCCACAACTTGAGCATTTTGGTTGCCGAATCTTAAGCCCTGATCTAATTCGGTAGCGGTCTGGCCATCAGCTCCCATACGTAGCATGGCTAAACAAGCCTGTATGGAAAAAGGCGAGTATATAATGCTTTTCTGATCATTTAATTGATATAAATGTTCGAAGAGATCTCCGCTGAAACTACCCAAACTGCTTTGGAATGTAGCATCAATATCACTTGTCGCTGGCGACAGGCAAACGAAGAAGAAAGCACAAATGCTAAAAAGCGTCGGCATATTAACTGTAAAGAATAAAAATTTATTTATTAAAAAAGAATAAAATATATTTAGCTTATAATAATAATCGATATGACTCAAGTTTAGTATCACCTTAGTTTATTTAGCTTTTTCGGTCTGTCTGTCTGTCATACGGTAGTAAAAATCTTAAATATCTGCTAATCTAAAAGAAACTTTACACAGCCTTACAGGACGAACACTATTACAAATTATTTACATCGGTCCATATTTTCCCATAGCCCTATGCAAAGGTTCTTCTAGATTTGAGACTTTATTGGCCTAGAAGACACAATATATCGGGCGTGATTAAATTTGGCAGTCTTGGCGAAAATAGATCATTTCGGCCTAGGTCCCATGTGAATGTTCGTTGTAGACCTGGCATTTTAGAAGACACAATTTAAATTAAATATTTGCTAATAGAATGTTATAAGCTACAAATTAAAAACTTCTGACCATATCGATCGAAGTTATTCTACAGCGATCTTTCAAAACGTCCCTCTCGATTTGAGGCCCAGTCGTTTTAGAAACCACATTTAATTTCCGAATCTTAAAAATTGTTAATCACCAATTGTCAAGTTTTTGTAACTGTGTAGTTTTGGGTATTGTACTGCCACCAAAGCATTCCGTTTGCAACACCTCGAAAATATTAATGGAAGACCGAATAAAGTTTATAGATATTCTTCGTCGTTGTAAAATTATATGACGATCATGTCTGTCCGTCCGTCTGTGTGCCTTTGGAACCCATAATACGTCTATAAAATGACAATATTTTGAGTACGTATATACTCGTATATAAATTTGGTATTGTTTGTAGAAACGCGCTTAGCCACCTGAAAAAGGCAAGGTTCACTTTAGATTCATCAAATTTTTTCTAGCTTTCTGTATGGCATTGTCAAAAATCTACAGAATTTCCCGCACTGGACTCTTATTAGCTCTTTTTTAATTTAAAAATAAAGATACTTACCTTGAAAACCCATGTTGTTAGTCTTTTTACTTTTACCACTTTTCTACTAACAACGTTCTAAAGCTACTCTACAATAGCTTTTACTGTTTAGATCCTCATGGGCGAGGGTATTTATAGAGGTTGTTATCAGTTGTTTGTTGAACTAATTGGTCAAAAATAATATTTGGATCGAAATGTGCGGTTTAGTTTAATTAAGGATTTTAGCTTTATCAATGCAAAATATTCAACATACGTGAGAAGACCGACTTCTGTCTCGTCATAATTAAAAATAAGCACTGGGTATCATAATAATCTTGATGTGTTCATGACCTCCAAACTCTCTAAAAACAATGTTATGCAATTGGACATAGCAATAAGTGAATGATATTAAAGAAAATAATTTAAATCGAAATTAATTTTCGTTTAGAAAAACACACGAATATATGTACAGGGTGGAGCGCGATAATTTGCTTATTTGAGAAGTAATAAAAAAATTATGAACCTTAGAGAAATTTAAATTATATTGAACAGTAAGGGAATATTTTAATTACATGGTTCTTAATAGTGTATCTGGCAAATGTCGACCTTCGCTATCCACACACTGCTGCATACGTTTTCTGAAGTTTTCATCAACTCTAACAAGCATGTCGACTGGTATTCTGCTAATTTCAGCCTCAATCTTGTTAATAAGGTCTTCCAAGGTGTTGGGACGGTTGATATACACCCTCGACTTCAGGTAACCTCAAAGTAAATAATTGCATGGTGAGCGTGCCGGCCAGTTAACATCACCCCTCCAAGAGATAAGCCGTCCAGGAAACATTTGCTTCAAACAATTCATGGTAACCCTCGCAGTGAGTGCAGTGGCACCATCCTGTGGGAACCATGTATCCTCTAATTGCATTGCCTCAAGAGCCGGCTGAAAACAATCCTGTATCATAGTCAAGTACCGTTCGCAGTTCACTGTTACTGCAAGACGGTTATCCTGGAAAAAGTTAGGAACAATGATGATATTTTCGTCGACGAAAAAATAAGGTCCAATCACGCCTTCGACATTGAAAGCCCATGTGGGTTTGTTGCTGTCCAATACCGCATATTTTGTTTACTGACAAAACCACTCAGCCAAGAAATGAGCTTCATCGCTGAAGATGATTTTTCGATGAAAATCTGGATTTTCGTGAAACTTTGCCAGAGCCAGGAGTAATTTTTAATGATTTCCAAACGTTGCTCGTATGTGAACTTTACCATGATGAAAATTTTGAATTTTAACACTAAAAGATCATTAAAAATGTATAAGGGTGCGTTTTTCGATGAAAATCTGGATTTTCGTGAAACTTTGCCAGAGCCAGGAGTAATTTTTAATGATTTCCAAACGTTGCTCGTATGTGAACTTTACCATGATGAAAATTTTGAATTTTAACACTAAAAGATCATTAAAAATGTATGAGGGTGCGTTGACATAAAGACACGAAATTGTTATGTCCCTATTGGAAAACCCGTTACCTCAATATATTAAGGAAACACTCCAATGTCGTAGCTATATCACTATTAGATAATAGTAAAGTCAGAAGGTTAAAAAAACATATTTTAGATCTCCCCTTTTTGAGGTAGAAGTATGTACCCAATATACATAAAAAACAGCGACTATATTTATAAATATAAATATTGGTACTTGTTATATTTGCCACTTGACTAGCGGATCCTCGATCAAGGGTTTTCATCCAGTTAGAACTTTACAATATGTTTAGTTGTTATTTCTTAGAATGGCAGTCATATAATTTTTCCCTATACTCGATATCCTTGACATGTTTGTAATGTTTGAATTGATTTGGAAAATGTGGCATCGGCATTGCATGAGTATTGGAGAGATTTTGTTTTTGCCTCGCCGTTTTTATACCCCCCATCGAAAGATGGAGTATACTTGATTTGTCATTCCGTTTGCAATGCCTAGCAAAACTGTTGATCGGAAGCCCTTTAATGTACAGTGCAAGCCAAAAGTTACCATGGGGTTTAAAAATTTAATAACTTTTTCGTTTACATATTTTGTTTTCAGATTATAATGGGTGATCCATCTAGAAGTATTTTTTCAGAACAAAACAAAATATTAAAATTCAAATCAAGTGTGGAATCTTTATTCGTAATTTGAAAGGGCATTTTATGTCATTTTTTTTTTGAAAATAATTACCTTCAAATGTTGGCAGCTGTATTATGGAAATGAGGGTTCGGTGAAAAACGGGAAGATTCGCTGTTTTCGACCAAAATTCTGTTCAGTGATGAGGCCCATTTCTGGCTCAACGGCAAAGTCAATATACAAAATTGCCACATTTGGGCTGAAGAGCAACAAGAAGAGGTTCAAGAGGTGCCATTATACCCAGAGAAAACCATAGTTGAGTCATCGGTGCATATTTTTTCAAAAATGATAATGGCCGGAACTTAACCGTGAATGGTGCTCGCTATCGCGCCATGATATCGATCTGTATGCCAGAAATTGAAGCCCGTCTTCTTGACGACACTTGGTTTTAACAGGACGGTGCCACTTTCCATATAGCTGATCAAACAATGGATCTATTGCGAGATCATTTCGAAAAGCAGCTAATTTAACGTTTTGGAGGGTGAGTTGGCCGCCTGGATCGAGTGATATCACATCTTTAGACTTTTTTCTTTGGGGTTAAGTAAAGCCCAAAGTCCATGCTGACAAACCAGCTACGATTCAGGTTTTGGAAGCCAACATTACCGGTGTCATTAAAGCCATACCGGTCGAAATGCTTGAACGAGTCATCCAAAATTAGACCCTCAGAATGGAATTTCCTTTAAATGTTGGGTTAAAGGAAATTATATTCAAAAAAAATTTCATAAATGTTTTTTCAAATTACCAATGAAGATTCCACACTTAATTTGAAATTTTCTATTTTTTTTGTTCTGAAAATATACCTCTATATGAATCACCCGATAAAACTGTAAATGGAGAGCGGTATCGGTTAATGATAGAAAATATTTTACGTCCTGCTCTTGAAAACAGACCTGAGATGTGATTTCAACAGCCCGAGACACAATGACACTTTTAAGTCAAACTTTTGGAGATCGAATAACTTCCAGAAATTCGAAAATTATTTGGTCAGCGCGATCGCCAGATTTATCAGCACCCGACAAGTTTCTTTGGGGTCATTTGCAGGAGCGAGTATATGTAAACAAGCCCGATACAATCCTTCAGCTCAAGGCCAACAGAAATTCGAACGCTGCAGCCACAAATTTTGAAATACGTTATGGAAAATGCTCTAAGACGAGCCCATCATTGCGAAGCTGAAAACCGTGGTCATTTAATTGACATTATTTTTCATACTTTTTCATTTTCGATAATAAACGATTACGGGTAGTGATGCATTGCTTTCCGCAAAGGAAGAAGTTCCTGAAAACCATTCAGCCAATAGGTCTGAATTATCCACTGGGCAAGGAATTTGGTTATTTAATTAATAATAAATGTCTGGAATTTGACATCAACGTCGTCATTCCATATTACCAAAATTTCAAATTCCTATTTTAAAGATATACTGCCGATTCTGATTCACTATTATTCCCCGGGAATTTTTTCCCTTTACCCTTATTCTATACGAACTTCGAAAAAGGGAAGAAATTCTCCGGGAAAAAAGTAGCTATTATGAATTTTAAAAAAGGGAGCATGTGACACAATTTTTGGAAAAATGCAAGGGAGTTGTGCCAAAAAATGTGTAAGTATTTAATATTATTTTCGTTCACCAATTAAAACGCACGATGTTAATAGCAAATAAAAAGCTTTCAAAGAATTATCTATATATTTTTGATTATAATAGGAGGATCTGTGAAAATTATGTGTGAAACAAAATAATGGCCAAAACGCCTCTATCCGATGGTACATACGAGTTTTCAATGACTTTAAGACATTCTTTAGCTCTTTTTTTCTAAATATCTACAATGAAAGAAGTCCAACGGTGTCAATTCACATGATCGTGGCGGAAAATTAACATCGCCATTGTTTCGTTGGCGGTGTGTCACATATAGTCCAGGTCCATATTTTCAATTTCTGGTCACACGAAGTCCGTTATCATCTCGCGATAGCGAACACTATTCACGGTAATTGCTTGGCCGGCCCAATGACTCCGCCAGCCCATAAACCGCACCAAACAGTCACTCTTTGTGGATGCATCGGCTTATCAACAATCACTGTTGGAATCTCATTTGCCCAAATGCGGCAGTTCCGCTTGTTAACGAATCCACTGTGGACACATTTGGTCGATTTTGCTGACCAAAAAATAACGAAGTGCATTTTGATTTGAACGCCTATTTTCGTAAAAGGCTGCAATAATCTTAACGCGCTGCTCAATTAAGTAACTTTTCATGGTTGAATTTGACAAACGCTAAAACAAAGAACTGTTAAATTAAGTTGGACAAAAAAACTTGACGTTAAGTGTGACACACAATTAATGGTTGGATCACCCTTTACAATGCCTTTTTCAGGTACGGGCGATCAAAAGAAGTATGTACGACGGCACAAAACCTCAAATTCTCCAGAGGTGCAGGCCCCAATAAGGAGCAGAAGTTTTCTGCATTCATCACAAACGCAACACAAAACATTTTTTATTTGGTTTTTTATACTTTTTTATGTTTATATTCAATTTTTTCATTTGCAATTTCATAAAAATAATTTGCAAAATGTAAGCAAAACAAAACAGCTGAGTTCGAACAATCGAAATTTTCTCTCCCTATTACTCTTCTCCCCGTTTGTTTAAAATTGGAGGAATTTATTCCCGTGAAAAATAAATTCCCCGGGGATTATCTCCCGGGGACTTTTTAGAATCGGGCTGATACGGGGGTTCCTATTTATATTTCGGGTCCAGACAATGCTAGTGTTCCCAGATGAAAACTGGAACTTCCATTAAAAACTTTGACATTTTTTAGCATAATTTCACTTGAACGTTTTGTCATTTGAGGGCGAATTGTTTTTTTTTTTACAGTGTGTTGAAAAAATGCATCTCAACCAAACAATGGAATTATCCCGTGAACATTTTTGTGTGATGACGTGTACGATTTTCGGCGTGGGTTATCGAGACAACAGTGTTTAAATTAACTTTTTTCGGCTTTGGGCGATGAAGCACCATCAAAAACCACTGCTAATTGCTGGTACCAAGAGTTCAGTCTCGGACGCCGTTCGCTCCAGGATGAATTTTGAGAAGGACGTCCAACTTACGTCACTTTGCCAGAAACCATCGATGCTGTGCGTGAACTGATAAGGCAAGACCGACATGTGACATACCGTAAGATTGAGGCATCCTTGTGCGTTAGTATGACAAGCATCAATAAGATATTGCATGTTCATTTGGCCGTGGAAAAAATTTGTTCTCTTTGGATCCCACTTAA
The DNA here is from genome assembly GCA_963513945.1 of Hydrotaea diabolus. NCBI lineage: Eukaryota > Metazoa > Arthropoda > Insecta > Diptera > Muscidae > Hydrotaea > Hydrotaea diabolus. Next base: position 27,238,248 of record OY740720.1, on the reverse strand, counting down.
TTTGACGAATGCTCAAAAAAGGGTCGTACGGATTGGCGCGGGTGACGAATCATGGATCTATGCATATAAACCCGAAACAAAACAGCAATCGACCGTATGGATCTTTCAAGACGAGCCAAATCCAGTGAAAGTTGTTCGTGGAAGAAGTACATCGAAGCAAATGATTGCCTTTAGTGGAATGTAGGACGGTCAATTCTGAGTGGTATACAACTATCTGTTTGCCAACAGTGTTCGAAGAAATGAGAAAAGATATTAAAAGAAGACGGATCATTTTGCAACACGTCAATGCGAGCTCTCACACATCAGCTGAAACGATGAGCTATTTGATGAGCTATTTCTTTTTACGTGACCTAAAGCCGTAAATAATAATAAAAGATATAAAAACATTCAACAAAACGACCTATGCTCCCTTGGTATTCCAGATTTTAAAACCATTCCGCCTACTTTAAGTGTTATGACTTCTAGTTTCTATTTGTGTACCCAATGCTGCCCTTCTTAAAGTTCGAGTTTTCAAAAACTCAGTCTTATCAAAAGTCGGAAATGCGTTTCATTGCTACAGCTTAAGCCGTTTAGCCAGGGAAGTAGGCAGTTCATCACGATATCGAACCACCGCTGAACCTTTTCTGATGTTATCTAGACTAAATAAGAGAAAACAATTTTTTTTTGCTAAGCAATTCTTAAATTGCAATTTTTTATAAATGATTACAAAATTTACAATAAAAGATAACTTTACATTATATTTAAACGAGATTTTTTTTAGTTATTTTCCAGAACTTCACGCTTTATTCAGAGAACACGAGAGAGTTATAAGTAAAGAAAAATAAATGTGAACATGTAAAACTCACCGTTTTAATCACTACTAAAATCCAACAAAAGTGCCTTCGAACAATGGCACACCATCCTCATTGATGATGACATAATAAAACGGATGATCCGCATCGTAGAGATATGGGTTGGCTGTACGTAGATTTGCCGAAACACCTGCAAGTATTAATGGAAAACATATATATAATTAATAAATCATCTTTCGATCCGAAAGGAAGTTTTTTCTCTGGCAAATTCTAATAATATTCTTTTCATTGCAGTCGAAAATTCTACGTAAGATAATGAGCATATTCAGAGGTAACTGCAGATAAATATCGTGATGGTTAAAATACAAATCAAAAAGTCAATAGTAAGTAGAAGATTTAAGTTTTTGCAAATTATTATTTATTCTGACCAGAATTGCTGTGCCAATCTTTGTAGCAGATTTGCCTTAATATTGTCGTAGAATTCTGTATGTATATCGGAGAGATCCAAATAAGTCGACCTGGTTGCCTTTATCTTACCCTCCAATTATGTCCTTCCGTTGGTAACACCACGAAGTATTGGCAACACTACTCTTAACGGTTGCAGTTAAACATTGTGAAAGATAAAATACAAATCACCCCTGCAAAAAGTCTCACTATTAACTTACTCATTAACTCACTATTAACTATAATACAAATCACCTCTGCCAAAAGTCTCACTACATATTAACTTACTCACTCATTAACTCACTATTAACTTAAGTATGTGTACAAAATCAAAGTGTTTGAAAAGCACTTTTTGCCCAATAATAGCAATGGGCTGTAAGTGCCAATCTTAGTAGCAGATCTGCATGAATTTTGTCGTAGTCCTCAGTATATCGATAAGGTCCAAAATGGATATTATAAGTCGACGAGGCCGCCTTAATATTTTAATTTCTTTTTATCAGCGTCAAATTTGTCATTGATTCTTAATAGTCGTAAAACTCTAATCGGTTGCTTCACTTATAAATAAATACCTGTTGCAGCAGCAGCCTTGGTACCCTCCTCACTGACTTCAATTACAGCCTTATGAATGACATTGGCAATAGCCAACGGTTCCGGGGTTTTCAACATTTTACTTAAATCGGCATTGGAAAACATTTGCTCCATACCCATCTACGAAAAGCGAAAGAAATTTACAAACTAAAAATATAATTATTGACATTTGATCGCATTTACACTGACCTTCTGAAGGGCACCACTCAATTCAAATTTGGATTCAGCCTTGAATTTTGGCAGACGCAAACGCATTTGAACATTTTTCATATTATTCAAAACCTTCGGCAAGGAGAATGTCTTCAGATTCTGTCGCAAAGTGGCTAAACCGTCGATTCTGCTGGGCACCATTACCAACATAGATATATTGGAATCTTTGTAGGGTAGTCGCACAATAGCAGCATCCAATGGCTTCGAATAGTGATGTTGGAATTTACTTTTCACCTCCATCATCTGTACCTGAATGGTATTGGTGTCGTCGGTAAAGAAATCGCCTTCGCGGGTCTGTTCTTTCGGGAAACCTGTTTCCCACTTGCCATCGAAGTATATGGCGCTAAGCAAGAACACCCGAGTATTCTCGCTGAAGGTATCTGCCGTAACAAGATTCGTAATCATTTTGTCAGTTTTCTCTTCAACCCAAGAGTTGACAGCGTTGGCAGTCTCTTCACTCTGGGAGAAGTCAATATTTTCGGCCGATGAGAAGAACTTATTGGCCAAGATCTCTTTGTAGTCGTCGTTTAGTTCACGACTCTGCGCGACAAAGACTTTATTGGCGATCTTGAGGATGTTGCTATTCTCATACTTGGCCAAAAGCGAATGATAGTTGTCGGCCAAAGTTTGGGGATTTTGGTCGCCGAAACTTAAGCCCTGATCTAATTCTGCAGCAGTTTGGCCATCAGCACCCATGCGTACCATGGCTAGACAAGCCTGTATGGAAAAGGGTGAGTAGATTAGGCTCTTTTCTCCATTGGACTGAAACAATTCGCTGAACATATTTCGGCTGAAACTGGTAACACTGCTTGTAAGTTGAGAGTCCGCATCAGCTGTTGTCTGCGAGACAACAAGGCAAAGTATAGCAAAAATGCTAGGAAGTTTTGACATTTTTACTGAAAAAGGAAACGAAAGAAAAATAAAGTCAAGAACTGTAGAAATGTGTTACACAAAAAAATATTTTTGACATTTTCTATTTATTTTCAATTTATTTACCTTAGCCGTGCGTGGTTTATACCTTTAACAAAATTGAGAATAATATAAAAACAATGTTTCTCTTGGTATACAACAAAGAGAATTGAACAGCAAGAGGGTTTGTCGGCGATTTCGTTAAGAGCAGGTAAATTGTAACAGAATATCAATATTATATATTGAATTACACTTTTGCTTGGTAAAAAAGTTTTCGAACTGTCAGTTTGAGTTGAATTGTATTTTCACTTATATCATCTCATGCAAATTCGCCGATGAGACCTGTTGTTGCTAGGTAATGATAGGTATTAAGTTACAAACTATTTTATTTGGATATGGTATGGTTGCCAGAACCCCTGTAGTGTCTGTTAGTCTGGTTCAGCTCGCACACCCATTTTTAAGAAGGAGGCAAACTGCATATGTGATGTATATAAGACTGATGATGTGACTGTATATAAGACTGATGTTTTTGTGGAGTTTTAATTACTCTGGACCACTGATTTCTTAAACCATCGCAGCCACATGCTTTGTAACATTCTCCACAAACAAATGAAACGTGTTTGGTGTGTCAAGTTTTTTAGCATCTTTAAGATTTTCAAAATTGTTATTTTTTGTTCACTTAGTTCAGTTTTATATATTTAAACGACTTTTTCGAACTTTTTTTCAGTGTAGGCTATTTTCTGATTTTTAATATTTTCCCTTAATTATTCTTAAAAATTGAAAAATAAAATTAAATATATCAAGTCGCTTTCGAGATATAAAATTTTAAATAATTCAGAAAAATAAAAAAATTCTGAAATTTTTAATTTTGAAATTGCAACAACAACATCTGGAATTTTACTTTTATTTTTTACAGTTTTATATATTGACATACCCTTGCGATATTTGAACCAAAGGTCAAAATCCCTGACCCTCTATGTTACACTTCTCGTGGCCTGACCCACCTTATGTAAAATGTGTAAAATTTTCTCATTAAGACCATTTCATTGAAGGACAAGCCCTTACTTTTGAATTTTATATTGAATTCTTGACACTTTCTCACTTTTAAGAGTGGGCGGTTTTCACTGTGACCCACTGTCCCAATATGCAGCAGGTTCAAAACAGATATCTTTTCATTACGAACTTGGCGTGTTAAAATCCGCACCCATCAAGTAATTGAACATGGTGATTTGTTTGATGTAGTAATAGCAAATAAAAATATTTGTTATGTTATTTATATTTTCGGTTTCCTACAAATGCTGTGATAACTCCATTAAATCCGACACCAGATCGGTAATCTGCGGCTGTGGAATTACTAACGTTGACTACCCAAATAAATTATTGCCCAAAAATATTTTTTTAATTTTTTGAGTTTTCGAGGTGTACAATTACTGTAATGTTTATTTCGCAACCACCTCTCAATACATATATATATATATATATATATATATATATATATATATATATATATATATATATATATATATATATATATATATATATATATATATATATATATATATATATATATATATATATATATATATATATATATATATATATATATATATATATATATATATATATATATATATATATATATATATATATATATATATATATATATATATATATATATATATATATATATATATGATTCAGAGATCTAGGTTTTTTAAAAACCATAAACTAAATTAATTCAACAATTTTATTTTATTTCCTAATCTGATCAGTTTGCAAAAGCCAAAAATACCTGCGCACACTCTAATTAGATCAACAGCAGAAGCTCAATAATTATTCATTTCAGAACAAAAATTTCGCTATCCGTCAACATGTGTCTTCTGTATATTTCTTGTGGAATTACCAGTTTTGAAAATGAAACCGAATAGAGTTTGGCATTTAAAAAACCCCGTCTATTCACAATACAAAAACACTTGTACCAACAACACAACTGAAGACGTTTATACTGAAAATAAACATTTGATTCATCGTGGCTTTGGTAAATAAAAATAATAACAGAATACGTTTTTAACAAAACAAGAACACCATTGAACGAGGGGGAATTTCGGTGAGGGTCACAGTTATTAGATCTTTAAACAAATGCCAAATGCGATAGGATAACGGTAGCTGTTCTAAAAAAAGATAAAATAATGACCGCCGTTTAATGAAGTGTAAACTAAGTCTGTCATTCCGTTTCAAAAACCTTGAAGATCTAAAATTAAGTTTATTAATTTTCGTAAAATTCTAAGACGATTTCATTTAATGTCCGTACGTCCATGTGTCTGTTGAAAATACGATAGCGGTCCAACGAATAAAGCTACTACGCTGACATTTTACACCATGATGGTTTAATTACCTAAGTTGTTTAGAATTATACTTAGTAGGGACATAAATACTGTTACACACGTTTTATGCTGTAAAATAAAATGTACTGAATGTTTTTGGACCGAATTTTTTTTAATGTATATTGTATCCAAAAAGAATCAACTTATTTGAAATGTCCGCCTTTTGCCTTTAGACACGGGTTAAGTCGCATTGGCCAATCGTCAATAGCTGCACAAACCTCGTCCATTGAAAAATTGGCCACTTCTCGAACCAAAGCAGTCTTTAGAAATCCAATGTTGGGGTATCTTTTGTGACAAACCTTGTCCTCTAAAACCGTCCACAATTTGTAATCCAATGGGTTCAAAATTGGACTGCCTGAGGGCCATTCTTCAGAGGAAATGAACGCTGGCAAATTGTTTCGAAGCCAGGCCTGGGACGTTTAAGCCTTATGGGCCGGCGCAGAATCCTGCTGGAAAGTCCATGGCTGGTTTTGGAACAGGAAATTGTTAAGAGGCTTCACAACAGCTTCCAAAACAGTTTCTTGGTAATCTTTGGCCGATGTTTCTACTCCTTGTTCGCAGAAATGCAGGTCAGTGACCCCATCGTAAGAGACACCCCACCAAACTATGACTAAAGCTGGGTGATGACCCTTTTCCACCCTTGGGATCAGTTCAGATGCTTCCTTAGATGACCGCGCATACACTATAATTTGCTTGTTAAATTTTTCCTGAACGGTAAAATTTTTTTCATTGGTAAACAAAATTGTTCTGTGCAAGTTATCAGCGTGCTTCACCAAAAGACGTTTACATTCTTCAATCATATTTTTTTAAAGCTGCAGTCAATAAATGTCCGCTACGTCATTTGAAAGCCCCAAGTCCCAAGTCTTTTTAAATGATTCGACTCATGGACTTTTGCATGATATTCATCTCTCGGGCCATGATTTTTTGTTTTCGGAGCGGATTTCTGTGAATTTTTGATTTAACGGCTTTGATGACATGCGGTGTTCGAACAGATCGTGGGCGGCCGGAGCAGTGGTGGTCTTTTACATCTCCAGTCTCCTCAAACAGTTTTATGCATCGGTATAGGAACATGCGGCTAATCCCTTGTGGGCGGAGCGTTTACGCTCTCATATGTTGTATAAAGTTGAGAAAAATTCAAGAAATTGAAACGAGGGCCTCGAAAAGATTTTTTTTGATATGTCGCAGTGAAACTCTTTTCATCATGCCAAAAGCTATCGAAAAATCGATGGCACAATTTTGACAAATTTTTGTCCTTACAAATCGATCTACCCTAATGTTCAACACTATACTTATATATTCATAAAGGTACACAAAATTAATTTTTGGGCCTAAGGGCCCAAAAAAGGGACCAAACTAATAGCTTAGCAACGGTATAACAAACATAACGATCATGTTACGTTTCTTTGTGGAACAAATTGTAATATGTTAGTTCCATGGCAAACATTTAAAACTAACATAAATATTTGAGCTTGACCAACTTCTTAGTTAAGTGATCGACCAAGAATCACCAGCTGATTTGATTTAATAATGTCTGTCCGTGGACCATATAAAGATTTTTATCAAACTAAATTTCACATTTGGTGTTCGATTGTAGTGAATTTTGCAAAAAGTTCTTTGGACCAAGGACGGATGCTATTGAAGTTAAATAAAATCGGTTTCGATTAAGATATGTACCCCCGATTTACGGTCTAACCGCTCTAGAAGCCATATATGAAATTTGAAAAATTTCGAGCTCATGAGTAGGTTATTAGGGTAGCCCCAATACTGGCTTCATATATAGGACGATCCATCAAGAGGTATTTTTTCAGAACAAAAAACAATATATAAAAATTCAAATCAAGCGTGGAATCTTTATTGGTAATTTGAAAGGACATTTTATGGCATCTTTTGTGGAATCTTTATTGGTAATTTGAAAGGACATTTTATGGCATTTATTTTTGGAATATAATTTTATTCAAATGTTGACCGCAACTACGCCTTAGGGTTTCCATTCTGAGGGTCCAATTTTGGATGAGCATTTCGACTGGTATGGCTTTAATGACACGCGTAATGTTGGCTTCCAAACCCTGAATCGTACGTATACGTAACCCCAAAGAAAAATGTCTAAAGGTGTGATTTCACTCGATCTAGCCGGCCAATTCAAGCGTCCAAAACGTGAAATTAGCTGCTTTTCGAAATGACCTCTCAATAGATCCATTGTTTGAGCAGTGACACCGTCCTGTTGAAACCAAGTGTCATCAATATAACGGGCTTCAATTTCAGCTAGCAGATCGATATCATGACGCAATAGCGAGCACCAATCACGGTTACGTTCCGACCATCATCATTTTTGAAAAAATATGCACCGATGAATCCACCAGCTTAAAAACCGCACCAAACCGTGGTTTTATCTGGGTATAATATCACCTCTTGAGCCTCTTCTTGTCGAAAACAGCGGATCTTCCCGTTTCTCACCGAACGCACATTTCCATAATACAGTTGCCAACATTTGAAGGTAATTATTTCCAAAAAATAAATGCCATAAAATGTCCTTTCAAATTACCAATAAAGATTCCACACTTGATTTGAATTTTTATATTTTTTTGTTCCGAAAAATACCTCCAGATGGATCACCCTATATTAATTAGCATATGGGTACAATATATCAATGCAATTTCGTCACGTAAAAAAGGCATTATTTTTTAAATCTTGTGAAGAAATAACCTGACTAATCCCACTGCTAATCGGAAAAACAATGAATTTTCTAATATGACATAATTTTTAAGGCCTGGTGAAATTGAAGGGTGTCTTTTAAGCCGAAGCCCTTATTTTTATAAACATCTACACATGGGAACGTAAAAAACAATGACATTTACTCGCGAATTCAAATATGACATTATTTTTAAGATTTGCATAAATTAAGATTTCCGCCTGGGTATTAGAACAGAATATGGGTATAAAACAGCAGTGAAATTTTCTCAAAAATTTAAATATGTTACTACTTTTATGAAACTACGGAAGAAAGATTATGGTGTGAACGAAATCTTTTCCACGAGAATAATTGGGCTGAGATTGGAGATCCAACTCATGCCCCACTCTGGCCTAATAAACAGCATTTTAAGCAAGTGGCCCATTTTTAATGAGAACTTTATATTCTCAAATTAAAGAAAAGTTTTACAATTAAAACATATATTAATTTTTCTTTAAAAAAGTAACTGGTTTTTATGGACCCTAAGGCTCCAAGCAACAAATTGTAAATATGATCGACTGGGTACTTTTTTCGTTTTTTTGTTATTTATTCGGTCTTTTATCATTATTATGACTTGAGCAGTTTTTTATTCTGGTTCGAGACCTTTATGTTGTTTCTTTTTCTTAAAAAGAAGAAATTGGTGAAATGTATTTGCTACGGTTGCCAGGCAGACTGTACAGCTGTTTCTGTTTGGAAGAAATTAAGACACGGCCATAAATTTGAAATTTGTTATTTCTCTTTGTTTTAAAAAAAAGTGTGTGTCTTCTATTTGAAATTTGTTATTTTTATTTATTTTAAAAAAAGTGTCTTCTATTAATATATGGATGCAAGAGGTCTCGGGACTGCATCAGTTACCAACTACATTTATTATTTTCTTTATTTGAATAAAGAATGGAAGATATTTTCTGAATTTCATGTCGAAAATTAATTATACTGTGTTAACGATTTATTAAACCGATTTTATTTGAATGTTGAAGATTTTTAATTTTTTCACCGATTTCTGTAGAAATACCCATTTTACTACTTATTTGATTTTTGAGAAAAATATTGCTTCTCTTCCTCAGAAAAATTCCAAACATTCATTAAGACTAGCTCTGCACCTATTTGGCCCACTCCAGAGCTTCCTGATAATTTCATATAAATAACTAAAATTGCCTAATTTCTAAACGGAAACAGGAAAAATATTCCATCAGATTATCTATGAAAATAACCTTTGCTGACACATATGCACACATAGTTCATCTCTCGTGGTTCTTATCGTTGCAATTTCAAATATAATTTAACACACACGGTATTAGATTTCAAAATTCTAAGAACTAACTCACAATTCCACTTACCGCCAAATCCCATCTTCAGTGCTTGGATGTTTAGCAAATATATATAAAATTTTAATCCGAATAATTTGAAACACGTCAGCTTCACTATACGTTTTAGAACATACAGACCAGTATTCGGATAAATGTCAACGACGACAGCTTTCGTTACTCGAGTTTTGCTAAATAGAAACGGAATTGAATTAGAACATGCACTCGAAGATAATTGAGCTAGCAGATACATTAATCACAAACATCCATATAGAACTAATTAACACATTGACATTTTGCTCATTTCGTGCAAGAATGTCGCAACTTAAAATCGATCAGTTTTATACATTTCATATAGCCTTCGATCAATATATCGATGTTAGAGGATGAAATGAAGGGTGGCACAAATAAGACTGATAGCGTTCACCAAAAATGTTACAAAGAGGTTTCATTCCATTCTACTTATATGTGGCTCTTGCTGAAAGCGCTGCGGCTCCATCTTGCTGGAACCATATGTTCTCAATTTGCGTACGCAAACAATTTTCAATAATAGTTCTATACAGAGCCCCGTAAATGGTTTCTGGTTGACCTTTTTATTTTTAAAATAATATGGATCGATAACTTGATCAACATAACACCGCACCAAACAGTTCATCTGGAGGGTACACCCCTTGACGCTGGTGTAATACCCTCGGATTCTGACACTGATCCCTGTTCCTCAAAATGGGAGACTAAGTTCCTAATCATGTTGTAACTGGGGGCTGTTCTGAACAAAAAACGACGACGATAATTTTGTTAAGATAATAGATTTGCCAGAAGAAGAATAAAATTCAACAATTTTGACGTGTTGCCGTACATCATATGTAGCCATCATATATCTTCATTAAAAACTATATCAACTGCAAAAGAGGTAAAAATTATAAACATAAAAGTTATGGATATGTTTAACCCTTCAGTTTTATTGGGCAACCTTGTACGTAGTAGTGTACTATTTAATTTGTGTAATGATTCAATATGCCGATTTTATTTAAAGGGCGTGTCACCGACCTCTTTGCTCCTAAATTTGCCCTTGACCATGCCTTAATTTGATTTTACATGATCTATCACATTTTTATTTTTATGCTGTTTAAATTTAATGACCGGTCCATTTTTTGGCCAAATACAGGGTGGCCAAATACATTTTAAATATGAATTGACCTCAAAACAAGTACGGACAATTGTTTCAAATTTCTGGTTTTATTGGAAAGGTTGAACTTTGTCATTTAAAATGGAACACAATTTCGTTTATATGACTACCACAACTGGCTCAGCAGTACCTCATCCGATCAACCCAATTTTTCAGTACATTTTCGATTGCTTTGGGTCGAATCTTATTAATGGCAACTTCGATTTCACGTTTCTATTGTCTCTGCATACTTTGCGGTACATTTATCCTAATGGAACATTTATTCAAAGGGCTCATATCAGAGTTTCGAGGCGTCTAATTTACATCATTATTAAAACCAAATGATTCTCCCTATCATTCTCTTGAATTTTTGAAAACAAAAATTTTAGCTTTGTACGGTAACGCTCACCGTGAACGGTAACGGCGACTCCTTGCTCATTTTCGAAGAAAAATGGCCAATGATGCCGCCAGCCCAAAATCCACACCAAACAGCGATTCGTTGTGGATGCAGTGGCATCTCAATAGTCACGTGTAGGTTCTCCGAACCCCATATGCGGCTTATAGACACTGCAACAGAGATGAAAATGAGCTTCATCTAAAAACACCTGCCAAACAAGCTTCAGAGCATTGGGCGAAGCAAAAAAGCATTGGATGGTGTTCCATTATTCAATGACAAAGTTCAACTATTCCAATAAAACAGAAATTTAAAGAAATTATCAGTATTTTTTTTACAGCCGATTCAAATTTAAAATTTTAAATGGCCCACCCTATATTTAATCGTGGCAACCTCTTTTTCCGTATGCCAAAGCTGAAATAAACATATTCGGAATACCAAATTCAAGCGAAACTTATTCATTAGGGAACAAGTTTTGTGGGTTATTTGGGGGTAGTTTGTATATTAATCCATCCATCTAACCTTGTATAAAGCCGTTATAAAAATATCGGGTGATCAATCTAGAGGTGTTTTTTTCAAATTAAAAAAATACAAAAAATCAAATAAAGCGTGAAATCATTATTGTTCTTGTTCGAATATAAATTTTATGTCATTTATTTTTTGAATAAAATTTCCTTCAAAGTATGGCCACAACAACGGCCAGGGTGTCCATTCTGAGGGCCCAATTTTGAATGAATCATTTGAGCATTTCGACCGGTATGGCATTAATGACACGCGTAATGGTGGCTTCCAAAACCTGAATCGTAGCTGGTTTGTCTGCATAGACTTTGGACATACATACATAGCCCCAAAGAAAGAAGTCTAAAGGTGTCATATCACACGATCTAGGCGGCCATCTCACCGGTCCAAAACGAGAGATTAGCTAGTCTTCAAAATTACCTCTCAATATATACATTGTTTGAGCAGCTGTATGGCATGTGGCACTCTCATGTTGAAATCAAATTTCATCAAGATTACGGGCTTTAATTTAAGGTAGCAATGAGGCCGATATAATGGCGCGAGAGCGAGCACCATTCACGGTTACGTTACGGCCATCATCTTTTTGGAAAAATATGGACCGATGATTCTACTAGGCCATAAACTGCACCAAACCGTGGCTTTCTCTGGGTATAATGTCACCTCTTGGACCTCTTCTGGTTGCTCTTCAGTCCAAATGTAGACATTTTATTTATTGACGTTGATGTTGAGCCAGAAATGGGCCTCATCACTGAACAAAATTTTGGCCGAACCGGTTTCTTACCGATCGCTCATTTCCATTATACAGTTGCACAATTACACAGTACAACATTTTTCAGGAGATTGATTCGGGACTCAATTCTGATAATTGTTTGTGAAAGTAGCCCCAAAAAGAAGAATTTCTGCATCATTCGTTTGGTCAAGGTACATCAAATAATAATTTAATAATTAATTTGTAGTTAGTAGGTATCGTATAGAGGAATTTGTCACGTTTTAGGCTCTTTTGTTTGGCATAACTCGAGAACCACTAGTCCGAATAAGCCGAAACAAATTTATAAATATAAAAATTACAACAGTTTCGCAGTTATAAATAAATGTATGAAGAAAAAAAATATTTTTTGCCTTAAAAATTAAAGTTTTTTTAATTCATAAAAAATACAAAGCGGTAAAAAGTGTCAAGTCCTTTAACTTTCACGTAAACCTATGAACAAAATGAGACATACATCATGAAAATCGATTTACGCTTTTCGCTTTTATGCACAATTAAGTGAAGGTATGAATTTCAAAAATTTGCTCGAGATATGCACAAAATTCTTTGAAAAAAACATTGATGACTTCTTTATGATTCTACGAATTTAAAAAAAAAATAGCTGGGAAATTCGTCGAATGGTAGTCAAAGATATTGATGACGCCTATGACTGTTTGAAATCCATCTTTCCAAAACTCAGTGAAGCTTAAATTAGAAAAGGTACGTATCGTTGTCAGTAACTTAATATTGTCATATCTAAATTTGTTCACTGACTTTACGTGAAAGTAATAGGACTTGAAACTTTTTACCGTTTTGTATTTTTTATGAATTAAAAACAAATATTTTTTAGGCAAAAAATATTTTTTTTCTTCATACATTTTTTATAACTGTGAAACTGTTGCTTATGAAGCGAAACGTTGTATGAACAGATTGAAGGAATTGTAATTTTTAAATTTGTTTCAGCTTATTCGGACTGGTGGTGCTCGAGTTATGACAAACAAAATAGCCTAAAACGTGATAAATTCCCCTATACGATACTTACTAACTTAAAATTAATTTTTAATTATTATTTGATGTACCTTGGCCAAACGAATGATGCAGAAGTTCTTCTTTTTGGGGGCTATTTTAACAAACAATTATCAGAATTGAGTCCCGAAATCATGTGTTGTACTGTGTTAGGAGACGTTGTTGCGGTGTAAGTCTTTCAGTATGAAATGTCAAACAGTACTAAAAACAAATAAAAAATAATGTTTAATACAACTCACGCGTAATCTGTGAAAAAAAACCCTATTGAAAAAATACCTCTAGATGGATCACCCAATGCTATGAAGTTGGCAGTTTAAGCGAATTTCATGCACTATGGGAAAAGTTATATGGGTTCTAATCTGTACTGAAACAGGAGTATTTGTATGGGAGGTACCAGAAGGGAAGTGTCTAGAAATCCAAATATTTGCCGCCGAGTAATCCTTATAACTGTGTGCTTAAGTTTAGATTTTGAGCTATATCGTATTAATAACATTAGATACTCGTAATACAAGAATACCAAAAGTGGGCGGAAGCTTTAAAAAAATATAATAACATGAAAATTTAAAACCGATTGGTAGCTCCTTCCAAGAGCTATCGTGTAAACCATACGCATAGAAGGACATGGCTTAAATGATTTAAACAGTCATGAAAAGGACTTCGTCAAAACATATGTAGTGTCTAAAAAGATTTTTTTGGTGCGTTACACTTTTTGTCCGAACCAAATGCTATATACCCTCTTTCCCAGTAGGTTGAGGGTATAAACAACACGATTGTATGTAGTAGGTGTGTCAAAAAACTGACCTTAACATGAAAGTTTGCTTGAAATAGAAACTGTGACACTTTTGTCTCAAAAATCATACCGATTTTTATTTGTAAAAATTCCCCTTTTGTCACATGATGCTAAACTTACACCTTCAATATTTGACTAATGGGTACTTAAATTTAGGACTTTTCTAAATATTAAGGTCATGACTTACGTACCTCAGAGGCTGAGGAACATCTTTAATACAAGACTCTTGAGTTATAAAGGGTGTTTTTTAGACGTGTGGTTCTCAATCGGGCCACACATTTTTCGTAGTTGATCTTTTTGATAGCTCTCACTTGATTTATGCTCCGTTGGGCCATTTCATAATGAATAGACTTACTCCGGAACAACGTTTGCAAATCGTGGTTAATGGGCCCAAAACGAGGTGGCCACCGATCCTTATTTTTACAAGACCATTTTGTTGAGTGATAAAGCTCCCTTTAGGTTGAATGGATACTCGTACTTTAAATAAAATTGTCGCATTCGGAGTAATGTAAATCCACAAGCCTTTGTTGAGTCGCCGTTACATCCTTTAAAAGCCACTGTTTGCTGTGCTTTATGGGCAGAGGGAATCATTGGTCCATATTTCTTCAAAAATGAAGCCAGCCATAATGTAAAAGTCAATGGGGAACGCTATAGAGCCATGACTAATGACTTTTTCATGCCGGTTTGAACAAGACGGCGCTACATGCCAAACAACCAATGAAGCAATAAATTTATGGAAGGAATCTTTTGGTGAGCGCATTATCTTGCATCGTGGGCCTGTGGCATGGCCTCCGAGATCATGCGATTTAACACCGCTGGACTAATTTTGTGGAGTTATGTAAAGCCACTTGTCTACGCAGATAAGCCCGACAGAGAATATAAGCCCAAAAAGAGAATATTCGGCGCGTTATTGCTGACATACGGCCCCAAAAGCTGCCAAAAGAGGCCCGAAAATTGGGTCTTTCGGCTGCAATTTATTTGAGCCAGCTGCGGTAGCCACTTGCCCGAAATCATTTTTAAAACATAATGGCAAAGCCTTATCTTTATGATAAAGCTAACTTCTTGGCCATAACATTAACTTATATACGTTTTATTTCTACTTGAAAACCACACGTCTAAAAAACACCCTTTAAAATGTAGCAGTTCTCTAAATAATTAGGTCTTGATTCATAGACCCAAGCGGCAAAAGAACAGATCCCCTGAAAAATGAACAAAATTGGACAAAAGGACCTCATTTTTCGATTCGGCTAAAATTAAAACTCAGAACTAAGGTTTCGTTCCTGGGCAGAATAATGTACCTTTCAATATAGACACGAATCCAAATATGCGCTTACTATGAACAAATGACTACGATTCGCTTTCCTTTACTACCCTGCTGGAAATGTCGATATTGACACCGTACTGATTTATTATTGACTTTGTCACCAGTACTACTGACCAATTATACCCCAGCCAATGCTCTCTGCAGTACCCTTGGAACTATTGGTTAGATGTTCTTGTGGAACCACTTGGAGACATTGGAACTAGTGACGACTCACTACTACATTTAAATAATTGTTGTCAACACTTTTGCAACTTTTTATTTGACTTTTACAGTATTGCCTATGTGTCATATGGAGACATTGGGCGATAGAATCAGAAGTAGATTTTAATAGTTGTAGATTAATAGTTGTAGATTTTTCACAAGTAGATTTTAATAGTTGTAGCAGTCATGGATCATTTTACTAGATTTCTACGCCAGTAATATAAGAAGGGGTATACGATGAAACAATTGCAATTATTTTGAAAAAATTAAGTTTTGTTGATGAACAAATAATTAGATTACTTTCATAAAAAAACATTGTGCGTTACTGCAATTAATTTTTTCTATTAATTAAATTAGCGTTTGTCTTTAAACAACTTTAATTTAAGAAACAAATTAAGTAGCAGTACATCTATGCAGTTATAAGATATTTCTGTGCACATCAAAGGCTAAAGTTGTAGATGCTTCGGTGACAATGTCAACAAAAAGTTAACCAAAATAGTAGAGAATAGTGCTGATTTGGAGACACTTGACCCAGGATTCCTACAGGGTGTTATAATTAGTAGGGACATAAATACTGTTAACACATTGAACACACCCATTTCAATTGTAGAACGGACATACCCCGTTTATGTCATATGGGTTTTGCAAGCTAACCTCAATAGCGTTAGTCTGTATCGGGATTTTAAAATTGTTTCAACATTCATCATGGAGTGGTCGGATAAAGAGAACCGTATCGCTGTAATAGCGCTTTTCAAGTGTGAAATGAAAAAGCGATATTTTCAAAACGCCCCGGCCACTAGGGATTAGCCGCATGTTCGTCTACCGATGCATAAAACTGTTTGAGGATACGAGATGTAAAAGACCGCCATCGGTCGGGCCGCCCACGCTCTGTTCGAACACCGCATGTCATCAAAGCCGTTAAATCAAGAATTCACAGAAATCCGCTCCGAAAATATTTTTAAAACATGGCCCGTGAAATGAATATCATGCAAAAGGCCTAGAGTCGAAACATTAAAAAAGACTTGGGACTTGGGGCTTTCAAACGACATACCGGACATTTATTGGCTGCAGCTTAACAAAAAATAGGATTGAAAAATGCACACGTCTTTTGGTGAAGCACGCTAATAACTTGCACAGAACAATTTTGTTCACCAATGAAAAATTTTTTATCGTTCAGGAAAAATTTAACAAGCTAAATGATAGAGTGTATGCGCGGTCATCTAAACAAGCATCTGAACTGATCCCAAGGGTGGAAAAGGGTCTTCACCCAGCTTCAGTCATGGTTTGGAGGGGTGTCTCTTACGATGGAGTCACTGACCTGTATTTCTGCGAACAAAGTTCGGCCAAAGTTTACCAAGAAACCGTTTTGGAAGCTGTTGTGAAGCCTCTTAACAATTCTCTGTTCCAAAACCTGCCATGGACTTTCCAGCAGGATTTTGCGCCGGCCCATAAGGCTAAAACGTCCCAGAGCTGGCTTCATTTCCTCTAAAGAATGGCTTTCAGGCAGTCCAGATTTGAAGCCATTGGATTACAAATTGTGGACGGTTTTAGAGGACAAGGTTTGTCACAAAAGATACCCCAGCATTGGAAGGTTTGTCACAAAAGATACCCCAACATTGGAACTCTTAAGACTGCTTCGGTTCGAACTGAGGCCAATTTTCCAATGGACGAGGTTCGTGCAGCTATTGACGATGGCCAGTGCGACTTAAGGCGTGTGTAAAGGCAAAAGGCGGACATTTCGAATAAGTAGATTCTTTTTAGATACAATATACATCAATAAATATATTAAAAAATAGTTGGTCCAAGAACATTTAGTACTTTTTATTTTACAGTTTAAAACGTGTGTAACAGTATTTATGTCCCTACCAGGTATACTTGACTTTACTTCAAAAATGCTTAGCACAAATTTATTTTAATTAGAACCACCACACTAACAACCATATCCTGAAATATTGGCAATGCCACGTTCGAACGCAATCCGTGGCGGAGAGAAAAAAGCTACAGCAGCCGCATTTTCCAGGAAACACCACAGATGAGGATGGTAACCGCAAGCATTGTCCACTAACAAGTAAGCCTGGCTTTGTTTTATTCAAATTTTTTCTCTTACTAAGCACACAGCTTAAAACATATTCCACTTTTAGAATATGGTTAAAATATTTTCCAACGTTGCTTCATAAAGCCTCTCATTTTATTTCGCGGGCTGTGAACCTAACTTATAGGTACGAATATTACTTAATGTCTGGTCAATAAACACAGCAAAAAATTGACTTTTAGTTGTATGGATTTTTTTAAACATATTAAGTTTATTGTCAGTGATAATTTTCGTAATTGTGCTAAAAATGTTACAAGAAAAACCTATGATTCGTGCGCTCCAGATTTAAAGTAGAGCTGAAAAAAAATTTAATATAAAACAGAGTAACCATTTATATAAAATAGTATTATATTTACCTCTACAACTTGACAACTGTACCCTGGAAAAGTGGAATGAAGTCATTGTTTGCAATTACATAATAGAACGGGCGGTCTACATGGAAGTCGCAACGTGGTGGGGAACCCATGCGGGCAAATCCAAACATGGCTAGAATAAAGGATATTTAAGTATGTTAATTTGCACGTGTTAACAATTATAACGACAATAAAGTAAACCAAGAGAAAAATAAAATTAAATGGTTTATAGAACATTAATAAGCAAATGCTGTTCAATAAATTACTGCACTGCCTGTCCAGTAAGAAAAACTCTTCTTAAAAAGAACACAGACACGTAAAAAGCTCTGACAATGCCTGAGGCCTTAACGGTTGACCAACGGTTCAAGAACAAATGCTTTGCAGATTTATTTTTGCATTTTTGCAAAACACATTTACCACAGGTGATTTCCTGGCTTAGTGTGGATTGTTTTTAATTGGAATATCGAAAGAATTTTTTACCTTATGCCTTTCATAAGCGCTATACAATATGTTGCTCTTTTGACATTTCCACATTTAACGTCCTATAAATGGATGGGCTCTAGGAGTTTAAAAACCGTTTCCTAAAGTTCGAAGTGTGTACAAATATTTATTATTGATCACGAATTCCAATATAACACTAATTTACAGTTGAACTAAATTCAACAGTTTTCCCGCTAACATTTAAAATTTGTCAACATTTCGGTTCCGGATCTACGAGCCGGGCCCTAGGGGCCTACTAATCGGCCCCTTCGACTATGAACATATGGGGTTTTAGCAACATTGACATTTTCTTAGGAATCTCATTATGACATTCATTAGAAGCTACCACCGGTATCGCTATCCCTGCGAAACTGAAAGCTATCCGTTATGGAGAGTACAAAAGCTTATGAATTTTTCCACTTGTTTTTTTATTAGATAGTATTCTGTTAAGTTTTAAAACAATACCTGTTGTAGCGGAAGCTACGGTTCCTGCCTCATCCACCTCTATGAAGGCCTTGTGAATAACATTTGATATGGACATATGTTCAGGCGATTGCAACATTTTACTAAAATCAGCATTACCAAACATGCTGGACATGTCCATCTGAAAATAAAAAAAATAAGAGAACATTTAAGTGCATGTGTTGCTAGTTGCGCCACCGCAAGTCAGTCTTACTTTTTTGAGTGCTTCACTTAAGTCCATGGCGAATTCAACCTTAAATTTAGGTAAATATACATAAACTAAATGGGTCTTCATTTGTTTAGCCACTGACTCCAACGGAACGTTCACCAAATTATTTTCCAAACTGGACAAACCATTGTACGAATTTGGCATAAATATCCACATTGCGAGATCCGAATTCTTATAGTGCATACGAATTACTCTGGCGTCTAGTTCTGGAATAGATCCGTATTGCATTAACTCCATCTTATACATCATTTGAACCTTGACCGTGTTGGTTTCATCGGTGTGGAAATCTTGTTCACGGCATCTAACAAACTCCTGCTCCCATTCGCCTTTGAAATAAATGGCGCTTAATAAACAGAAACGTGTATCAGCATTTAATAGTTGCGAGCCTATCATATTTTTTATAGTATTATGGGTTTTTGTTTCAACCCAAGAATTGATGGCCTCAGCGGCTTTTTCACTCTGGGCGAAATCGATGTTCTCGACCGACGAGAAGAACTTCGTAGATAACACTTCCCGGTAATTGTCATCCAGTTCGTGATCCTGCATTACATAGATTTTGTTGGCAGTCTGCACAATGTCACTCTCTTCATATTTGCTCAAAAGGGTAAAGTAATTGTCCGCCACACTTTGCGGTGCTTGTCCGGTAAAACCTAGACCACGATCCAATTCATCAGCAGTTTGACCACCAGCACCCATGCGCACCATGGCGAGGCATGTCTGAATAGAGAATGGCGAATAGATTATATTCTTGCCTTCATTTGTTTGTACCAATTCGTTGAACATGTCGTGGCTAAAACTTTCCAAGCTAGCGTGGAAGGCGGGAGCTGTCATACTTGCGCCTTTGGAAATGGTGAGTAAGAGTATAGCACATAGGCTAACAATTTTCGGAAAGTTAGCTAAAAAGAAAATATTCAAAAAATGTTAATACAATTAAAATCCTTTAGTAGGATATCGTTAAGATACCGAGCACTACACACATTAGACAAATACACAAACATGATTTTAGCTAGTGTTTAAATCTTAACCTTATAACAGCGGTGTTCTAAGAACAAAATTGCGATCAACACAGAAATGTGCAACAATTCCAACCTTGTGATTGTAGGTACTTTATTCCCCCGTATAAAAGCCCACAAGGCAAATTGGGTATCATCGGACAGATCGACAGAAAACAAAAACGGCCACGTTACCATCAGCCGAACTTGGCGTAGCAGCCTCTTGCATGTAGGAACTAAAAAGGGTGGTGTCTGCTACTCCGATAATCACATTTTAGTCTCCACATTTGCCTGAGGCCATTTGAAGACCAGACTCGGCTCCAAGGAGATATGATGTGCAAGCTATGAAGAAAACGGGAAAGCGCAATAATACCATCGAGGAACTGAAGAGAGGCCTAAATATCAAACTTGCTCATTCTACTTCCGAATGGTTTACCATAAAAACTCTTTTAAACGATGCTGCCATAGAACAGAATATCGAGCAAAAAGCATTGAATTTCCAACAACACAAGGCAACTATTTACTTATAATATCGAGGAAGGAACTCAAATCTAAACTGTATGCATCCAGGACTCGATATGAGAAAGTTTTTTTACAAGAACGGTACGGTTGCTTTTGCCTCTAATTGAAAATTGGGTTACCAACGAACCTGAACCCCAACTCAAAGAAGGCGCAACAATTACCGTACCCATAAAAGTTGATCTTACTCCATGCTGGAATGGGAGAGGCAACATCATTCTCAGTGCAGTAAACAATATCATAGCACATATAAGTAATAAAAAGCAGGATATCAAAAGCGGTTATGCCAGATCATCGTCAAGGGAAATCTGGACTTAGACCGCATAAAAAGATTGCGGGTGAACGTAAGGTATCATACGAAATTTTGATTTTCCTTAATTGGGAAGGACCTTTGCCTAGGGCATATATGAAAACATGGATCAATATGGTCTAAAATTACCAGGCTAGAATTTAAATTTCCCATAACGCACTATTATCAGATTGGCATTAAAAAGATTACGAAGTAAAATGTGGCTCTTGGAGAGGCAAGACTTCAAATCGGTAAGGTCCTTTTCATTTGGGGCCACAGGAAATCATTAACTGATATTTTCCTCAAAACAAACGATCAGTTGTTTAAATAGGCCTATAGATCCTCAAATTACAGCAAATTTCACTGCGAATTTAAAAATGTTAAGAAAAGCGACAGATTGTAAATATGGATACAAAAATAGAATACATTTAGCTACAGGGTCAGGATATTTAATCCGTGCCTTAACAAAATGTTTATGTTCGTAAAATTTATAAGACTTCTTTAAAATCGTATAAATGGCTGCTTTAATTTTATTGGCCACTTTAAAATGGCCAAAAATGCATTTTGGGCTTAACTACGAGGGCGACCGCAAGACTAACTGGCCTGGCACATTTTCTGTTTTACTAGCAACCTTTTTTTGTTTTTGAAAAGCAATCTTTTATAAGCCATCTGTCAAAATTTCCGAAATATTTAATGATTATTTTCTTTGTTACGGGTGATTGAAGTAAACAAGTTTTATAATTTTTGAAAAATGGAAAATAAAGAGTTTCGTGCGGTAATTAAGCACTTTTATATGAATGGTTATACGCCACAATTAATCAAAGATGAATTGGATTCTGTTCACGGTGATAATGCACCATCATACTCCACCGTGAAATCCTGGGTTCAACAATTTAAAATGGGTCGTTCAAGTATGGAAGATGAACAACGCTCTGGAAGACCGAAAACTGCTACTACTATTGAAAACATTAGAAAAATATTCAATGAAGTGACTAAAGATAGACGAATAAAGCTCAGAGAACTTGCTGAAATTGTTAAAATACACGAAAAACAAGTTTGGAGTATTTTACATGATGAACTCCACATGAAAAAGCTATCCGCAAGAACGCTGCCGCGTTTGTTGACTTTGCCCCAAAAAATCGTCCGTTGGACCAATTCCGAGGAGCTTTTAGCGATTTATCAGCGTAATCCAATATAGTTCTTGCGCCGATTCATAACTGTTGATGAAACATGGATCCATCACTACATCCCAGAATGCAAAGAACAGTCAATACAATGGATAGAAGCTGGTAAAAGTGGTCCCAAGAAGGCGAAAACTGTTAAGTCAGCAGGAAAAGTAATGGCCACAGTATTTTGGGATGCAAGGGGTATAATATTTATTGATTATCTTGAGAAAGGAAAAACTATAAATAGTGAATATTATTGTGCATTAATGGATCGGTTGAGTGATGAAATCAAGATAAAACGACCGCATTTAGAAAAAAAAGTTCTTTTTCATCAAGATAATGCTCCTTCACACACTGCATTTTTAACTCAACAAAAACTGGCCGAATTACGATTTGAAATTGCTCCGCATCCACCATATAGTCCAGATTTAGCTCCTTCTGATTATTTCTTGTTTCCAAATTTAAAAAAAAATTCTCGGTGGCAAAAAATTTTCGTCCAATAGCGAGGTTATTGCTGAAGCTGAGGCATATTTTGAAGGTCTTGAAAAATCTTATTTTTCGGATGGAATTAAAAAAATTGAAAAACGTTTGATGAAGTGTATTGAGTCGGAAGGAGATTATGTTGAAAAATAAATAATAATAATTCCAAAAAACGGTTCTTTTTATGTTAGGCCAGTTACTTTTGCGGTCGCCCTCGTAGATCCTTAAATTACAGCAAATTTCACTGCGAATTCAAATATGTTAAGAAAAGCGACACCGTGAAATCCTGGGTTCAACAATTTAAAATGGGTCGTTCAAGTATGGAAGATGAACAACGCTCTGGAAGACCGAAAACTGCTACTACTATTGAAAACATTAGAAAAATATTCAATGAAGTGACTAAAGATAGACGAATAAAGCTCAGAGAACTTGCTGAAATTGTTAAAATACACGAAAAACAAGTTTGGAGTATTTTACATGATGAACTCCACATGAAAAAGCTATCCGCAAGAACGCTGCCGCGTTTGTTGACTTTGCCCCAAAAAATCGTCCGTTGGACCAATTCCGAGGAGCTTTTAGCGATTTATCAGCGTAATCCAATATAGTTCTTGCGCCGATTCATAACTGTTGATGAAACATGGATCCATCACTACATCCCAGAATGCGAAGAACAGTCAAAACAATGGATAGAAGCTGGTAAAAGTGGTCCCAAGAAGGCGAAAACTGTTAAGTCAGCAGGAAAAGTAATGGCCACAGTATTTTGGGATGCAAGGGGTATAATATTTATTGATTATCTTGAGAAAGGAAAAACTATAAATAGTGAATATTATTGTGCATTATTGGATCGGTTGAGTGAATAAATCAAGATAAAACGACCGCATTTAGAAAAAAAAGTTCTTTTTCATCAAGATAATGCTCCTTCACACACTGCATTTTTAACTCAACAAAAACTGGCAGAATTACGATTTGAAATTGCTCCGCATCCACCATATAGTACAGATTTAGCTCCTTCTGATTATTTCTTGTTTCCAAATTAAAAAAAAAAATTCTCGGTGGCAAAAAATGTTCGTCCAATAGCGAGGTTATTGCCGAAACTGAGGCATATTTTGAAGGTCTTGAAAAATCTCATTTTTCGGATGGAATTAAAAACTTGAAAAACGTTTGATGAAGTGTATTGAGTCGGAAGCAGATTATGTTGAAAAATAAATAATAATAATTCCAAAAAAACGGTTCTATTTATGTTAGGCCAGTTACTTTTGCGGTCGCCCTCGTAGATCCTCAAATTACAGCAGATTTCACTGCGAATTCAAATATGTTAAGAAAAGCGACAGATTGTAAATATGAACCTATGGATACAAAAATGGAATACATTTAGCTACAGGGTCAGGATATTTAATCCGTGCCTTAACAAATGTTTATATTCGTAGAGTTTATAAGATTTCTTTAAAATCGTTTAAATGGCTGCTTTAGTTTTTTTTGGCCACTTTAAAATGACCAAATGCATTTCTGTTTTAGGTATGACTTGAACAGTTTTTATTCTGGCTGGAGACCTTTGTGTTGTTTATTTTTTAGAATCAACGTAAAAAGAAATTGGTGAAATGTTTTTGATACGGATGAAAGGCAGACTGTACAGCTGTGTCTAAACCCGCCAAGGTTTTTTTTCAGCAGTCATTGGCAACGATTACTTCGGGAACTAATCAAATGACTTATACGGAAGACTGATTTTTTTTAAGCTAACAGCAAATCAGCCCCGAGGCATGTTTGGGCGTAAATGAGTAAATACTGAATATCCGGATTAAAGCTTATTGATCTGTTTCGTTTTGGCGCAACGAAGATCGCACATGTCTCTCAGTAAAGTTTATACTTTGAACCTTTTTGTTACATGCGTTTCGTAGGTGATGATAGGTGACTTTACAGTACTTAATATGTTGCCGCTATTATTTTAAAAGACAGTATAGCGGTATTATCACTTGTGCATTTGTTTGTCCCATCAAAAAGAAAATGTGTTACCAACTTATTTCAACTTTACCGATCGACTTAAAGTCTTAACCTATCCGCCATTCATTCTTTAAAGTGAGGGTTGCAAATATAAACTAATTTCGATAAAACTTTGGCACAATATTTGCGTTCTGGCTAAGCCCAAATACTATTAAGAGAACTATAAATGTGCCCGCTTTTTGGGGTCTTAGCCAATTACTGGGCCAATTACATCCTATTTTAATGAAATTTGGTTTGTGGCGTTAGTTTAACCGTAACGTAGCTCGCAATCGATATAACTTAATACTGAAACTATCGCTGTAAACTAATGGGTCATAAAAAGTCATAGATAAATATTTTGAAAATTTTGTTTAGATAGCAGTCTCATCGTACATAACAAATTCTAATATTTCACTATAATAAAAAACTAATACAATTTCCTTGAAATGTATCTCTGAACGCGACTTTGACTATCAACGATAATCCATCGTTTAAATACGTCACTTCTAAACCACACTTTTGCCAAAGCAGTGGACCTGTTATCAGTAGATTTTTTGTACTATTAAATCCCATCCAAATATTTATTTTGAAATATTAAAACTCACCATCAAATACCATTTTCATCTACTGAATTTTATATATAATTTTAAATTAATAACAAAATATAAGAACTACTAGACTTTGCTCTGTATCGTTTACTGAGGATCTTAACGGTGAGGGTTCCGTATTTATAAAGTCGAATTTCGAAAAGAAATGTAGCTCTTATCAGTTTGATGCTAAAAAGAAACGATCTTGAATTAGAACAAGTGCCATTTGGTGTTTTTTAAATAATGCACTTCAATAAAAAAGTTGAGTTTGGAAATTTCCCATTGTTTTTATATGCGGGAAATTGGGACTCGAAATAAATCCCAATTCTCCGAAACTTTAGAGAGTGGACTTTTTTTATTAAATTGGGTAAAGAATGACTATACTTGGAAATAAGTAAGGAATGGATTACTCTAAGTGAATACATTTGTTGCCACAGCCGAATATTTTTGCCAGCGGGACCCTTTCAGATTCGCCCAAAACATTTTGTAATCCACGTTTCTATATTTCTATATGCAGATGATGTTTTACTTCTTTTCAATGGTAGTCGTGATAGCTGTAATGATCTAGGAGAATGAATTAACTCCTGTCTAAATCAGACTTTACGATGGATTTCTCGTAATTCTTTGTTGATTAATCGAATCGAAAGCAATTATGTTCGGTACTCTTGGTTTTAACATGGACATATTTGTGGGGCAAGTCAACGTTCATTTTGTTGATCGTCATAAATGTTTAGGTCTTATAATTGACAGAAAACTTATTTTGGACATCATATTGACGCTGTCCATTGCAGAATTCATGGTTTTTTGCGCAGGCTGTATTCGACTTGCCCATGCACTTTTAACGCCACAAATTTTGTATGGCCTAGAGGTTGTATCGGGTACAGTCAAATATAACCTGCTTAAACTTAAGCGTATTATGAACACTGTAACTCGGTGTGTATATAATGTTCATAGGCGTGAGTATGTATCTGCGTTTGTCTAAAGTTTTTTTGAGAGTATCATTTACTAAATATGTCAGATTTTATTCAAATAATGATATACAGGGAGGCGCAAAATAATCACCCTTTCGAAAGTTGTTCCAAATTTTATAATTCGCAAAAAGAGAAGCTATTTCATGTTTTATATGGTTTATATAAATCTGGACTATATTTCCATTTCTTTTTTAAGTTCTTTTAATTGTGACTTCTTGATGAAACACTTAAATGAATTTTAAAAAATTTTCTTTTGATTAGTTTTCAATATAGAATTTTTAGAATTTTTTTACGATTTTGTTATGAGATGTGTTAGCTTTTAGGACCATAACTCCCAAGCGTCATTACCGATTTGATGTAGGGTGGTCTCAAATGAAAGAAAACTTTAGGCTCAATTTACTTAAAAAATTTTAAAACTCACTTTCGTGTTTAGGAGGCCAAATAGGAAAAAATTATTTAGAACTCTGAAAATAATAATTTGTGTTATTAATATTTTAAGTTTATTAATGTTTATTTTAGTTTTTAAATTTATTTTATCCTACTATTGCTAAGTAATACGTTTTTTTTTTGACCTATGGGCTTTTGTAGATTTATTTTGAAGATTTGGCTGAAATTTAGGTCGGACTCATGGCCCTAAACATGTCATTTTATAGGTCAACAAAAGCGACTACTGGAAAACATGGGAATATAAATTTAACTTTTACCTAGAGCCTAGGACCCAAAAATGTGGTCATTTGGACAAAACAAGTGACTATGAGGACTGTATGTACCATGATATTTGTTATTCTGTCATTTCACTAGTGGAGGGTATACTCGTATACTTATACAATTTGGTCTGGTCGTACTTTACGATTATTTGACTTATTTTTCTTCTTCGTTAAGAGTTGCAATCAAATCTCCATTGTTGAGGGTAACATTTTTAAAATGTTGCACCATTAGATGTACCATTAATGTAACAAACCACACCACTATGTTGTAACACCCACCTACCACCATGTTGTGCTGGTCATAAAAACCTCATAGATATTTGGCCATTTGTCGTATGTCAATATTGGGTGTGGCTAGCGCAACTACTGCGGATACCGCAGCCATTGCGTGTCGTAAATAGTTTCTATCAACAAGCTCGTAATATATTTTTGTAAAAAATATTTAAAAAACCTTGCAGCTTAAACGAGTTTCAACTAAATTATATTTGCATTAAGCTAATTTCAAGAGGAAATACTGTTTGATATCACTTAAAAACGATTTCACTTGTCGCCATACCTCGTGGACTTATAAATAAGCCGTGAATATGGAGAAAATGATTAGTACAAGTAGCACTGCACAGCATTTGTGTAGTCTAGTGTTTAAATTTTGTTACAATATCGGATAAAAATGGGATTTATGGGGGGTAAGTAAAACCAAATCATCTTTAAATGATTAGACGTCTTTTTATACACAATAGATAAACCTACACAATAGATAAACCTACACTATCTTGGGCGTATCGGCAGAACGAAAACAATCACTCCAGCCAAAATGGTATTACACAATTACCGTCACGAATTGTGCAGACAATGAAGACCAAGCGTCCTGTTAAGGGCCTCAGTGGAGGAAAATGTGGGAATCCTTGCTATCATTAAGGCCAGGATCAACAAGAGTTAGCGGAGCCATCTTAACTAACTAGAGTCAGGGGAGGTTGTCAAGATTTAGTTTGAAGACCAGACGAATTTGTTTTTTGAAGCAGGTCTTAAAATAAGACGAAATAATGAACATTCTATTGACACAAGGTTACATTGGCAAAAATTATTAGGACACATATTTATTAAAATCAAAAAGAGCAGATTCTTTAACCGATTCTAGATATTTCCCTTTTTTGTTCGTTAATGGGCTGTTCTGGGGATAACACTGTTTTGCAACAAAATCCCTCTTTGGACAAAAAAAACTGCTCCTTATGTAAAATGATCTCCTAAATCCGAATTTAATGTCAGTTTTGCCACATCACGTATAGTTTTCGAAATATCGAAAATTGTCTGCAACTTCGGTAGTCTTTTCCGATTCACTTAAAAATGGACAATTTGAATTGGTAGGAGATGCATCTTTAATACTGGTGTCCGCCAGGAAGGTATACTACTTTGTTTTGCCGCCATTTTGGTAAAAATTAGTCTTGGCAGTTCATATGTGACAGTCGTGAAGTATAGACGTGGGATTGTTGTTGTTGCCTTACTGCTGTTGCTGTATTTGTTGTTGTGAATGGCTGGGGTCGTTACGAATTCTTCAGATTCGAAATCTTCCTTTTTTCTTTCTTTTCTTCTCGGATTCTTCCTTCTTTTCTTCTTTCTTATGGTAAAATATTCGATTAAACGTTAAACATTTTATCAAAATCAATCATAGATTATTGTGACGATGAGAAAGTTACGTGAAAAACAAACGTGGTCTGGCAAAATTCCAAGCGAATCAGGAAGCCCGCTGCATTCAGTTTGTTGACCATTTGAATTTTATATGGAAATAAGTCCAAATCTTTGTGCAAAATTGACTGCAATGTCTGTCTGCGTCGAAACTCTTTGTTTTGTATGGCAGCAGCTACAGTAGCTATTGTTTCCTCCGCCAGAACTGAAGGATTTCGATGCTCAGCAAAATTTTAACAAGTCGCATTATAGTTTATCTGCTCGGAGGATTGCCGCCAAACGTGCGACCGAAACTACGGACTCCAGTGCGTGAATGCGGCGGACAATCCAAATTCTCGTTTCAGTGTCCTAGTTATCCATTTTTTTTAAAATAAATAGCTATCTCGGGAAACATTTTGCTACGAACAATAGGTAATAAGTTAGAAAAACACCAAAATGTCAAAATTCGATCCCTTCTCGCCGACAGATCTCTCTCAAAGTTTATCGTGCAGTGAATGATATCGAAGAAATAGGGCCTGTATCTGATAGGCCCAAGTAAGGACCACAACGTACTGCAAGATCGGCTGAAAACATTACTGCTGCTCAAGAAAGTGTTCAAAACAATCCATCAATCCAATTCGACGCCGTTCTGAATGTAATGAAAAATGTGCTCAAAAGCGCTCGCATTTGTGAGGCTAACAGAGGCGGACATTTATTGCATTCGATACCTAATTGCCGACATTAAATAAAACATTTATCAATATAAGATCCATTCTCTTTCATTTAATCAAAAATTATAAACAAACAAAGTAGTATGCCTTCCCGGCGGACACCCTGTGTAAATCGTAACTTATACAAATTGTAGAAGTAACAGCCAAAAGATGTCAAAATTTTATCTATTTTTGTTAAAACAATTTATTTCAACTGCCAACTGTACCCCAATTCTCGAGCTTTCCCATTCGTTTTTGCGCAAAATCATAAAATATACCACGTTTTTGATAATCCGACGAAAAATTCCTGAGTTATAGCAGTTCTTGTAAAAAACATTTTTTCAAAAGACGTTTTTAACAATTTTATGCTTAAATTTAAATATCGTTCTTACTATGGACTTAATATACTCGACTAAGCTTGACTTAAGATCTTCGCAATTCTAATCGCTTGAATAGATTTTCATACACTTCATGCATTTTTAGTTTCATCTCCATACCATTAAATTATTTTTCTTTTTACATTTTAGTTAAATTGGCTAAAATTCTTAGTCTAAGCGCTGTAATTCTCATCTCCATTTCCAATGTGTCAAGCATGACCGTGCCTGCCTTCAAGTCCGGCTTGGAAAATTTCAGTCACAATATATTCAACAAATTGGTACATTCACATGGCGGCGACAACATTATAATTTCGCCCTACTCAATTCAGACTTGCCTTGCCATGGTCCGCCAAGGTGCTGGAGGCGAAACAGCTGCCGAATTGGATCGCGAGTTAGGTTTCATCGGACAAACACCACAAAGTCTGGCAGAGAATTACTTTGACCTTTTAAGCAAATACGAGCATAGTAACATTGTGCAGACAGCCAACAAAATTTTTGTAAGACAGGGCCATGAACTACAAGACCAGTACCGGGAAGTAATATCCAATAAGTTCTTATCATCGGTTGAAAACATCGATTTCGCCCAGAGCGAAAAAGCTGCCCAGGATATAAATTCATGGGTTGCCACCAAGACCCATAATGTTATTAAGGATTTGGTTAAACCCGACACCTTGAGTGCTGATACTCGTTTATATTTGCTGAGTGCCATTTATTTCAGAGGTGAATGGAAGCAGCCTTTCGAAGTGCACGAGACCATGCAATGGGATTTCCACACCGACGCTAACAACAAAGTCAAGGTGCCACTAATGAACAAGCGTGAAGAAGTTCCCTTTGGATCGATCCCTGAATTGGACGCTGAAGTAGTACGTATGTCCTACAAGAACTCTGATCTTTCAATGTGGATCTTTTTGCCAAATTCCATTAATGGTTTGTCCGAAATGAAAAAGAAATTGACGAGTGTCCAATTGGAGTCGTTGGCCAGGAGAATTGCTTCTCCTCAGTTTGTTCAAATACGTATTCCCAAATTCAAGGCTGAAATGTCTTTGGACTTAACCAAAACTCTTAAGGAGGTAGGAGATCGATATGTTATATAAATATTAATTGTCTATGTCTTTTTTATCTAGATGGGCATTAGCAACATGTTTGAAGATGCCGATTTTAGTAATATGGTTAAATCGACTGAGCCTTTGCAAGTTTCCAGTGTTATTCATAAGGCCTTCATTGAGGTGGATGAGATTGGAACAACAGCGGCTGCAGCTTCAGGTAAGAGAAGTTAGATACGGCTTGTAATGGTTATAAGAACAAATCTTATACGAGGGTTGCTATTAGTATTTGGGGTCCGACAATAAGAACACAATAATTTATCATTGGAAATGGTTTTATTTCAAAATATTTCTTTAAGATCAATACACTGTTGCATGCGCACAAATTAATTTACGAAACACTTTTTCCACTCCGATTGAGACAATTTTTTTCACGGCCAAATGAACATGCAATATCTTATTGATGCTTGTCATACTAATGCCCCAAGGATGCCTCAATATCACGGTATGTCACATGTCGGTCTTGCTTAATCAGTTTACGCACAGCATTGACGGTTTCTGGCAAATTGGCCGAAGTTGAATGTCCTTCACGAAATTTATCCTATAGCGAACGGCGTCCGAGTCTGAACTTTTGGTACCAGCGATTAACAGTGGTTTTTGATGGTGCTTCATCGCCAAAAGTCGAAACAAGTTGATTTAAAGACTCTTACCTCGATAACCCAAGCCGAAAATCATAAAAAATCATCGCACGAAAATGTTCACGGGATAATTCCATTCTTTGGCTGAGATGAATTTTTCAACACACTGTAAACAAAACAATTCGCCCTTAAATAACATAACGTTCTGAATGAAGTTATGCTAAAATGTCAAAGTTTCCAATGGAAGTTCCAGTTACAACTGGGAACACTAGCATTGCCAGGACCCAATATTTAAATAGCAACCCTCGTAAGAAAAAACCAAAAATTCAAGGTCCTTTTACTGAGGAAAAAAAATATTTTATATAAAAAAAACCCGAATAAAAAGATTGTTTGTCAAGCAACACAAATGGCAAATGCATTTGGAATAATATTTTCTATAAGATAATTTATTAATTGAAGCAAAGTACGTTTTACTTTAGCGAAAAAAATTTAACCTCAAAGTATTACTTTTACGTTTCTTGCTAATGATTTATTCAAAATCCACACATAGCTTATTGCTAGGGAGAATCTATTGCAACTTGTATGGAAATAGACAACCGAAATCAATGATAATGAAATCCAACTTATTTCGTTCTTATATGCAAATGACGATAAAAACAATTGTTTGGTCTAATCTACATATATAACATTTGTATGTGATTATTGTCATTAATTAATTTTTAATATAGGAACAAGTTTAGTTCAGCGCGTGGTGACTGATGTGCCACAGTTTACGGCCGATCATCCATTTTACTACGTCATTGCCAACGAAGATTACGTACCCTTATTCCAGGGAACAGTTGTTAAATTCTAAAGTTAAACAGGTATTTACATTGTTTATTATTCGTAAATAATTTGATTAATAAATGCTTTATTTTCTCTTCCATCAAGGTCGGACTATAAGAAAAATAATAACCAATCATCTGGACCATAAATATGTATTTTTAATTCAATTATTTAAAATCATTTTATTAGCAAATATTTTTACCAAAATCATGGAGTTCGGACTACTGCTTAAAGCCGGGTTCGTGTGGTTAATGCATCTTATAGAGCTGCATTTACATGACCTAAAGAATTGTCTCTAGCACTTAAGTCGTCGTTATTTATGTGATGAAAAACTTATTTAGACTGGCTCCACAACCACTCGTTGGTCCAGGCCTGTTTAATTAATGATATAAAAGGAGGCCCAAAATTAATCACCCTTTTGAAAAATGTTTCAAATTCTACAAATGGCATTGTACGTCAATAATAATTGATATTTCTGAACTAGATAGCTACAAATGACACGCTATTGCACGCTACGAGGGTTGCCTTTCATATTTCGGGCCCGACAATAAAAACACAATAATTTATCATTGGAAATGGTTTTATTGTTTTTCAAAATATTCTCCTTTAAGATCCATACAATTTCGCATGCCCACTTACCAATTTTCGAAGCACTTTTTCAACTCCGATTGAGACACCTTCAAAACATGATTTTTGAACGCTTAATCAGCTGCTTCGGGCGATGAAAAACGTTGACCACGCATTTTTTTCTTGATGCTAGGGAATAAGAAGTCATTGGGTGCCAGATCAGGGCTGAACGGTGGATCGCCCATTAATTCGACATCTTGAGTGGTCAAATAGCTCATCGTTTCAGATGATGTGTGAGAGCTCGTATTGTCGTGTTGCAAAATGATCCGTCTTCTCTTATTATCTTTCCTCATTTCTTCAAACACTGTTGGCAAACAGATAGTTGTATACCACTCAGAATTGACCAACGTTCCACTAAAGGCACTGTGGCAACATGGCCGGTTATACCGAAAAAATCGCAATCATTTGCTTCGATGTACTTCTTCCACGAACAACTTTTGTTGGATTTGGCTCGTCTTTAAAGACCCATACGGTCGATTGCTGTTTTGTTTCGGGATCATATGCATAGATCCATGATTCGTCACCTGTGACAACGTTATACACTGCCTTTGAGCTACCGGAGTTATACTTTTTCAACATCTCTTTGCACCAATTCATACGAGCCTTTTTTTGAGCATTAGTCAAATTATGTGGGATCCAACGATCTTGAATCCCATGATCTTGGATTCCAATGGAAGTTCCAGTTTGCATCTGGGAACACTAGTAGTGTCAGGACCCGAAATATAAATAGCAACCCTCATATACTTCGCAAAAG
This sequence comes from Hydrotaea diabolus, assembly GCA_963513945.1. NCBI lineage: Eukaryota > Metazoa > Arthropoda > Insecta > Diptera > Muscidae > Hydrotaea > Hydrotaea diabolus. The sequence continues at coordinate 27,204,789 of OY740720.1, read as the reverse complement.
CGTGGAATAATTGTGTCGATTTTTGGCGTAAGTTTTGACGTCGATTTCCTAAACGTGTTGAGCCAACTGGGCAAATATTCCAGCGCTGAGCTGCTCGACTTGAACAGACTAGAACCACACCTGACCTTGTAGGGAGTGGCCGACTAGTCGTTCGGGAAAGAATATCGCGTTTGTGGCAGCCGATGTCGCTAAGAACATCGCGCAATTTACCGTTTTGGCGATTTGACATGGCAGTAGGATCGCTCGATTTAACCATGCCATTTACTTAAAGTCACGGGTCTTTGCCAACAAGCCTCAGACAATTGCAAACCCTAAGAAGAATATTCGAGGGAAATGCGAACAGTTATCAATGAAAATCTAGAGGAATTTCATGGAAAATGGGATGTAACGGGCACAAATGTGTATCAACACTTGCGGCAGCGACTTGACAGATGTTATCTTTTCTACCAAACAGAAAAAATGGTAAAGGTCCACATAAAAATGTTCATCACTCAAAATAGTTTTTTTTTATTAAGTAAAAAAGTTATTTAAAAACAAAATTGGATGATTGTTTTTGCGCTACCCTGTATAAGTATATACTTTAATAGGTGAAAAATTTATTTATGAGTATTTTCTATTTTATTCATTTTTTATTTAATTGTAAAAAGCTCCTTAGATTTCGGACGTAAACATAAATTTGAACACTGTTTTAATGCAAAGTTTATATACTAAAACCGTTTTTCTTTTGATCTATAATTTTTTTTGACCAAAAGTATAAAATCAACTATGTTATTGCAGGGAAATTAAATGTACCATGTTTTAAAACTAGTCATGCTTACGAAAGTAGCGTTAAGTTCACACAGGACGAATCTTATTTACCTTCCACCGTGAATTTGATATCCAAAGCAGGGAAAAACAATTGTCCGATTTGTGGGCCTCTTTGGGTCTATAAAATCAGCTATTTGGATATATATTAAATTCTTCTTTATTTTAATATCTATAAGTCTGTACTTCTTATTGATCGCTTGATTTTACCAGACGGATCGTGTTATGGCCTCTAGAGTCCAGGTGTCTTTGCCTCAGCCTCAGCCAAACCTTAAACTAAATTATTTGGATTCGCTGTGAAGGTTGCTGTAATTGGAGTACACATATGTTCATAATTACTATTGGTTTCTTGCTATGATCAAACTGTCCGTTTATTATGGGCATATACGTCCGAACTCAAGGGTCAGAACAAAAAATTATTTACAAACACTTTTATTCAATTGAAATAAAATTTGCTTTACTTGGAATAACCATGCGTCCATGTTAATTAGTAAACGTTTATTAGACCACAACTGGCTTTTTGTGGGCCAAAGGAATCAAAAGGTTAAAAAACCATGCACCTTTTTGTGGTGCGTCGTAACAAACAGTCTATTTTTTTTTAATACTTTCATCGTATAATGTTTAAATTCAATGGTTCGCCCACAAAAAATTCTGATATAATAAGCAAATATCTAAAGCACATTTAAGGAAAATGTTCCCCATGGGCCGACAATTCCAAATAGATTGTGATCGTAGGCCATTATCATGCAAAGTTTGAGGGTCCTAGCTTTATTCGTTTGTTCTGCCATGACCAATAAGAAATTGAGACGCAAAAGAGAACATCAAATATAAAATCTTTGATTGATAACAATATCTTTATAGTACAAAAAAATGTTTGAAATCCTGATATTTATTGTGACTTTGTTATTTTTGTTAAAATTCTTAAGGTTGTTCGATTTCAATAGCTAACAAGTTAAAAGATGACAGCTACGATAACTACAATCGGTTGAAAATAATATCCCCGTTTACTCCCTTATAGGCACGGACGTTGTATGAAATTCATATTTCCTACTAAAGCCGATAAGATTTTCCGACTGACGTCGTTGGAATACCTAGAATATCCCTGTGAACAGTCATTGAAAAATACCAAAGTATGATTTCCGAAAATACACACCTAAAACCCCGCACATTCGTACCCTTAGACAAATTCTAATTTGATTGCAAGTCAGTTCAGCAAATTTCAAGTGAAAGCTTTATTTGATATCGCTTCAAGTGTTTTCTTAAAATGTTTGTTTGATTTAAACCATGACTATATATAAATAGACCATGAATATTAATCCAATGATCAGTACAAGTCGAGCTGCACAATCAACGTGTATTTCAGTGAGACAGTTAAATATTATTTTTCTAAATTTCGACAAAATACCTTGTGAAAATGGGTTTGGAAGGTAAGTGAAATCTTAAGTACAATTATATCCTTCAACATATCCCTAAGAGATAAGATAGAGGGAATTTCTTTTAAATCAGTGTGTGTACTCTTAGATTAGGAAGTGCCGTTTAATTTCGACTTCAAAGGGCTTATGATTACTTCGAAGAATCTGAGTTTAAACTTGGCTTTTGGGGAATAATCGCTGGCACACCTATCAATCCACGGCCGGCCACAAGTGAAAAATAAAAACATTAGGTAGGACCCTAAAATGTTGCACAATAATGGCTTATAGTTATTATTTGTTTGACATTTTATATGGCCAAAATCGGAACAGAGGAGAAAAAATTCCCCCTTAAAGGGACTTGAAGCTCCTTTACATTTATTTTATTTATTTTTTTGTTTAACATTTCTCCATTATTTGTGGTTGATGCATAACTGGCCATCTTTAGACGCTCTTAATACATTAAAAATGGGCATGTTTGTTGGACCTATTGGACCTTGTGATCTAAAAAATGCACCCTATTGCCCTAAGAAATTACACCGTTCAACACGCTTTTGCACACATGAAGAAGACCTATATATTCGGAATCTAGGTCGAAAAATAAACTACCCGTGTGTCCCAGTTTTTCTAGATCAATTCGTATTTTCGCGAAAAATGTGAATATATATTTGGTTAAAAACCACTTTTATAGACATATTTTGTATTAACATACAAGTCCATATCCATAAATTTTTTGCAAATATACGAATTGATGCAGAAAAAGTGGGATACACGTGTATTTTATTTTTTCCTCTTTCCTTTTTTTCATGTGTGCAACCAAAAGCTTAAATTTGTCATACAGTGTTATAGGAGAACCTATGAAGCATACTTATATGTACGATATAGTCATGTCCGTCCGTCTGCGTTTCTTCTAATAGATAGGCCGTGAAGTTTAGCACGGAGGTGGGCGACATCGACTAAAGCTACATCTGGAAAAAGTAAATTTTTTGCTCAACCATTTTAAAAGGTGCACTTTAAACCCAAAAAAAGGTCATAGTTGCAAGACGTTTCGGGTCTTGTGGCCCAAAAAACGGACCTTTGTAAAATGTGTCCTTTTTTAGATCCATTATTTGTGTATAAAATATTGCATAAATATTGCAAAACAAATTCAGTGTGGGAAAAGTTTTTGAAAGTATTATTTCCCTTAAAATGTCCACGTGGCGCTGGGGCAAACATTTTTTTAAATTGGAAATATAATTAAATATAAGTAAGAAATAAATGAATTACAAAAAAATAGTAGCCCAAAAATAAACGGACACTATGGTCCTAACAATCGTTTACTGGTGGACATGGACACATGGTGATCCAAACGTAATAGAATTTCATTATTATTCGAAATAATAATCTAGACCTGTTAAAAATTTGGATAGGTGGACCTTCGCACAAGACTCATCAAGAGACTAGTAAGAAATGTGGACATATGGGTACTCAAACTAAAGCAAATAACAGCAAATAACGGATGTAATTATAGACATATGGGTACACAAAAAAATGTAAATTTCTCTGTGAATCCATTTGTTTGTAAGCTTCGAGCTCCGATTTATTGACTTTAGGGCCCCAAAAAACAGTCCTTATGGGCAAAACAAGCTACCAGTAGTAAATATGTACTTATGAGTACACGAGTCAAAACATGAATTAATTTCGATGATTTGGTAGAGATCGAGGCTGAGCCTCGTGGTCCGTCCTTAAGGGTACAAAACAAGGAATTAACGATTACTAGTAAATATGGCCTTATGGGTACTCAAATCAAAATAAATTTAACTACCCGTCTGCAATTGGGGCTCAGACAAAGAAAGGTGTTTTTGGACACAACAAGCGATATAAGACCAATATGGATACATTTGAATTCAAGTTGAGGCTAGCTTCACAACGAATAAAGATTAGGATTTGTTAAAAGATTACCATGCAAATAAGGCTAAGACTTAGAAGCTTAAAAAACGTCCCTTATGCGCACAATAAGCGATGCAAATTTAGTAAAGGTACAAAAATTAAATCAAATTTCACTACGAATTGAAATTTTAATGTAATTTAAAGATTTGGTTGTGATTAGGACTCGCATCGTAATTAGGACTTGTGATATTTTTTCCTTTTAATTTAGGAATCCATAATGAGGGTTTTATTTAATATGGCCAGGCTGAATTAAACGCCAACATATTTAAGCAGTCATATGTTGCTTTCCGGATTGAAGCTAATCACTTTTTGTGTTATAATCGCTGACACGGCTTATCATACCAAGGCCGGCCTTCACGAAAATATGATAAGAGAGGTCCACATTTTTTTAATTTTTTTGCTTTAAACAAAAACAATCAGTTTTTGAATCGAATGATTAGAGAACTTCAATGACCTTGAATTATGTCATCGTGTTAGGGTGCAATTTTTAGAAGTGTCTAGAAACAACAAATAAAATTGGACGTTAATAAAGATATCCTATTAAAACGCTGTACGTTTAAGAAATCCGTGAGTGAATATTTTAAAGTTATTGTGCAAAGGGTGGCTAAGAAAAAGTGCACTTTTTCGATTATTAAAAATAGAGCGCTTTATCAAAAATCAAAGCAAAATTTTACTGAGACCGCTTGAAAAAATCGAAGAATTTTCGGTCGATAAACTGCAACTAATGTTTGAACCATTTGAAAAGTGTTCAATAATTTTGAAGAAACTGAATCGTTTATGGATAGTAAGACTCCTGTGCGACAATGCACCGGTTGGTCTCTTGGAACGATTATTGCTGCAAATGAGTGTCGCTGAAAACCTGAAAACATCAATTCGGCATCGTTCGAAACAATTTCAACTTTTGCGAAGAACTACGCAGCTAATTTTGACAATAGACCATTACTTCTTTCATGCAATCGGAAAAATCGGAAACAATTCCTGAGCTGAATTACCATCCAAAGCGTGATTCCATGACTTTTTACAGAGGAGTGGAAAAGTCACGCATTGGAATTTAATTCAGCTCAGGAATTGTTTCCGATTTTTCCGATTGCATGAAAGAAGTAATGGTCTGTAATCATATTCGTAGGGGAGTATATTTTGTTTCATACTTAATCGAAACATGCCTTCTTGCAAGCCAATAAAAAGTATAAAAAACGTGTTCTTATTTAGTATTATTTAAAATTTAAGTAATAATTGTGGAACTGACGAATATATTCCTTCACTATCCAAATTTTTCCACGAACAAAAAAAGTTTTCAATTCAAAACATCTGTTCGCTGCTATTCTGTGAAATAGATCTAAATCGGTCGTAAATTTGTCCCAATTTTTCTTTCTATTCTCTTTTTTTCCAATAACTATCAAATGGTTTTCGTTTTAAAACATTCCTGTTCGTCGTTTTTCAGGCCAATTAATTTAAATTCGTCTAGATTTGTATTATAATTCAAATATTAATCAGTCCACCAATTTAAATTGTAAAGTAATTTCTCGTGAAGACATTTGCAGATTCTTACCGTTTTTGATCAAAATTCCAAATATGATCAGCGCTTAAAGCGAACCCATATTTGGGTTTTTAAAATTTTGGGAAATTTCCAAGACGAGGCCGTATGAACATTTTAGTGACGCTGTTTGTTTCGACTGCGTTTACCAATCAACTCAGAAATTCGTATTTAAATTTTTCAGTACGAAATGTTGTTGCATAAGATAAATAAACAAGTTGAATTTTATTTTTTTTTTATAATTTTGAATATTAAAAAATTTAATATAATTTTTATTTGATTTATTTTATAAAAGAGTAGCTTTATTTATTTTTTAATTTTTTTTAAGATAGCTTACACTGTTATTTTTAACTATACATACTGGTAAGTTTCAAAATAGAGTCTTGTTTACTTCTTGGGAATCAAATAAGAAGTAAAATAGTTTCGTAAAAAACATATATTTTTAATTAAAAAAAATCACACAAGGAAAATATTTCTCTTTAACTATAAAATTAAATTACACGCTCGGAATAAGCTTTAAACAGTATATTCTGGTCGGTGAGTATTAGAATTATATAGTGTCCAGGCTAAGGATTTAAGAGAAGTTTCGCCTTCGCTTCTTAATGGAATGTAAACTATTTACCCTTTTTTACTATATTATGCAATTCTTTAATATTTCTGTCTTAATTTTTTCAGTAAATATGCCTACAATTCTTAGCCTTTGCGCTTTCCTCTTTCTCTCCATTTCCAATGGAGCTGGCATGACTGCCCCTGCCTTCGAGTCCAGCTTGGAAAGTTTCAGCCACGACATCTTTAACCAGTTGGAACATACCGATAAGAACGTAATCTTTTCGCCATTCTCCATTCAAACATGCCTTGCCATGGTTCGCCTGGGCGCCGGAGGCGAAACTGCCGCCGAATTGGATCGCGAGTTGGGCTTCACCGGACAAACACCCCAAAGTTTGGCGGACAACTACTTTGCCCTGTTGAGCAAATACGAACATAGCGACATTGTGCAGACTGCCAACAAAGTTTACGTTATGCAGGGCTACGAGCTGCAAGACCAGTACAAGGAAGTGATATCCAAAAAGTTCTTGTCTTCGGTTGAGAACATCAACTTCGCCCTGAATATTAAAGCTGCTGAGGCCATGAATGCTTGGGTTGAGACTAAAACCCATAATATTATTAAGAATTTAATTACTCCTGATGCTCTGAGTGCTGATACTCGCTTGTTTTTGCTGAGCGCCATTTACTTCAAAGGTCAATGGAAGCAGGCCTTTGATGTGTACTCGACCATGCAGTGGGATTTCCACACCGATGCTAACAATAAAGTCAAGGTTCCCCTGATGACCAAGCGTGAAGATATGCCCTATGGCTCATTCCCGGAATTGGATGCTCAGGTAGTACGTATGTCCTACAAAGACTCCGATCTTTCGATGTGGATATTTTTGCCAAATTCTATCAATGGTTTGTCCGCTTTGGAAAAGAAATTGACAAATGTACAGTTGGAGTCATTGGACCAAAAAATGGGTGCGCCTCAATCAGTTCAAGTACGTCTGCCCAAATTCAAGGCTGAGTTCCAGTTGCAATTAAAAGATACTCTTATTGAGGTATGAGAGATAAACTACATATACAGGTGGCCTAAGTAATATTAATTGTTCATATTTTTCTTTTAGATGGGCATGGCCCGCATGTTCGGCAATGCTGATTTGAGCAACATGCTTAAGTCACCTGAGCCTTTGCAAGTGACCGATGTCATTCATAAAGCCTTCATCGAGGTTGATGAGGCTGGTACCACAGCGGCGGCAGTAACAGGTAAGACCTTATTTATAGAAGTTTACTCTTTTATTCGGCTAAAACATGGTACGGTAGTTTGTCGGTCTTTAAGAACTTGAAAATTAAAATTGGCAAAATGTTTTTTGTCTCTACTAAAAATTTGAAATTTTTGTGTCAAAACCCTTCTATTGACAAGTACGACATGTATTTTTTGTATAAGTAACAACCATGAAACATTAATGAAGGTATAGCCACTGGCCAAACAACAAATAAACAGTTCGCTATACTGTCGAAGTCACTTGAATGAAAATTACAAAAATAATTTTTTGTAAATGCTTGATGATTATTGTAAATGTTTGATATAGAAATTTAGCTTCAAAGTTTAAATTTCTACGAGAAAAAATTGTAAATCAGCTAAATGCATAACACTACCTTCTTTATTGTACCATGAATATCTACCATTATTTGTTTTACCATCAGAGTTAATACATTTATATATTGTTTTTTTCAGGCGTCAATGCAAATTCACACATGGCATTTGCAATTAAGTCTGTTGAATTCGTTGCCGACCATCCGTTTTACTATGTCATAGCAAACGAAGATTTCGTTCCTTTGTTCCAAGGCACAGTAGAAAAATTCTAAATTCCAGTTAAACAGGTAGTGAAACTTCTTAATTGCTTTTATTATTAATTAAACATTTTCTATTTCTTTTCATACGACACAGATCTAACTATTGAACGAAATGCAAACAGCCTTCTGCAAATATGAAGCTCGTGATTTTTGACAACATTTTCAACGTAATTAGTTTTTTTAAATAAATAATAATAGACTAAATAAATAATAATAAACTAAATAAATAATAACAAACTAAATAAATAATTGTTAATAATTTATTTATTTATTGAAATAAATAATAATAAAAGAAAAATAAAAAATAATAAATAAAAATAATAATAAATTAACTGTATTGATATAAAGGCAACAAAATTAATATACTATACAAACGTATTCTCTTCACTTACCAGGAACCATTGGTACACGTCAAAGGTACTAAGCTTATAAAAGGGTCAGCGCAGCATGAGTTTAGATATTAATCTTTTTTTAACCTGTATGTAAGATCTGTGTCTAGCAGAGATAATTTACCAACGTGACCATAGAAGAACGATAGGAAAACAAATATTCGTAAAAATTAAACAAAAATTTTGTAAAATATGAAATTGATTTTTGCTCACTTTGAAGCAAACATTTTTGCCATTTGTACAGAATATCACATGATTCCAAATAATTAAACTTTTTTCCAAGGAATCGCTTTTTACCTATGGGTACATTAAAATGTACGATTAGATTTTGATAACATCCAAACTCATAATTAATGCTACTTTACAGAAGTCATTTTATCCACATCGTTAAAGGATCTATTTAGGATAAGTTATAGGGCAAAACTATCGATAGTAATTTTTGCGATAGCGATATTATCGACAAGTACTGGCAAACAGTCCGATTCCTAAAAATTTTGTACATATTGGCAAAGGGCTCAAAAGGATAACGTCGACAACATTATTCTGCAACCAAATCCTCCTTTGGACGGAACCAACTGATCCTTATACAAAATGATCTTCTGAATCCGAATTGAGGTTCGGTTTTGCCATCACTTATAGTTTTCGAGACATCAGAAAAATAAACTTATTCTGACTTTTTTCATTAATTTGCCTAAAACTGCATAATTCTTATCCGATTAACTTAAAAATATTAATAGGTAAGAAATGCATAGTTCATATAAATAACAATTTTTAAACATCGAATAAAAATTGTGGAAGTTACATCCAAAAGAAATTAAAATTTTGTTTTTTTTTTTGAAATATTTTGTTTTAAACTGCCAGTTGTACCCCAATTCTTGAATTAAATTTGAACAAAATCATAAAGAAGGTACTGTTACGTTTCCAACGTTTTGATAATCCGATGAAAATTGGCCAATTAATGAAAAAATAACGATATCTCGAAAACTATGATAGGATAAACGGACACTCAATTGGGATTCAGGAGATCATTTTACATAAGAATCAATTGGGTTTTTCTAAAAGAGGGCTCAAAAGTTAATTTAGTAGAACAGTGTAATATATGTTGTGGTTGTGGGCCAGCGATCAAATAAAATATACATTCACACTTAGCAGGGAAATCATCGCTTTTGGCGTAAATGGTTTGAATTTATTTATTTCATTTGATGGACCTTTTGACCACCTCAACCAAAGTCATCACACTTACCAAAATATGCTGAAGATTTAAGTGCAATTGACACTTTTTTTTAACACAAATCTATAGGAAATATAGGATAGAATGCTTTTGTTTAATAAAAAACTAAATTTAAACAGATACTATCCGATGATATGTATAGTTTTATCAGAAACTATCGAAAATTTCGAATGGGGAGACAAACGAGTTTTGCAGCTCTAAAACGCCAATGCTTTCAACTCAGAAGATCTCGAGTTCAAGTTTAATTTATATATTTTGAATTGTTTCGAATTTGCTTTTATACCCTACACCACACTGTGACACAGGGTAGAGCTGATGTTTGTAACACCTTAACGGAAGTGAGATCGCACAAACTTTCGCGATGTACAAGTTCTGTTAGTAACTCTGGTGAAATTGATCGATCCATATTTTTGAATAGCCCGATTTAAGATACTTTTGCTCTATAAGTCACGTATTAAATTCGATCGAGCGTAAAATTTTGCTTGGTACGTTTTGTCCGAACAACAATTAACTTTGGTATAAACCGTTCCCTTCGAATTTCAGGTCCCCTTTAAAAGTCAAATTTTAACTCCAACCGTGCTGAAATGTTTAATGGTATGTTTAAAACGACCAATACTGAACTCTGACAATTTTTACAAATATTCGTAAAAATTAAACAAAAATTTCGTAAAATATGAAATTGATTCTTGCTCACTTTGAAGCAACATTTGTGACATTTGTACGGAATATCACATGATTCCAAATAATTAAACTTCTATCTAAGGAATCGCTTCTTACCTTTACCATTTGTGACATTTGTACGGAATATCACATGATTCCAAATAATTAAACTTCTATCTAAGGAATCGCTTCTTACCTATGGGTACATTAAAATGTACGATTAGATTTTGATAACATCCAAACTCATAATTAATGCTACTTTACAGAAGTCATTTTATCCACATCGTTAAAGGATCTATTTAGGATAAGTTATAGGGCTGCAAAACTATCGATAGCAAACAGTCCGATTTCTAAAAACTTTGTACATATTGGCAAAGTGCTCAAAAGGATAACGTCGACAACATTGTTCTGCAACTAAATCCTCCTTTGGACGGAACCAGCTGATGCTTATACAAAATGATCTTCTGAATCCAAATTGAGGATCGGTTTTGCCATCACTTATAGTTTTCCATATAGGCCTATGCTTACGCATAGCCTTCCCTTCCGATTTGAGGTCCATTCGCTGTACCTGTCACATATCAGATCTAAAATTTCGTTTGTTACGTTAAGAGCTTTGAGCACAAGAGCTTATGAATGAAATTTTTTCAAAGGATGGATCATATTGATCCATCTTTTGAAATAGCCCTCATATAAATGACCATTCCGATTTGAAATCCTATTCAAATATCCCAATGTCATATAATCCTCTCGTATTGGGGTGCCACAAATTAAATCAGATTGTGTTAAATTTTGCGTAGTGCGTTATGACTCAAAACCGTACCTACTAAATCTTGACCATATTGGTTGTATTAAAATAGCCCCTACACAATTGACTTTTTCGATTTAAAATCCCGCCGCTATAAAGAAATTATTTTAAGTTGCTTGACAGTAGCGTTATAAAGAAAGCATTTTAAATTTAATCTAACATAACAGAAGCATAGAGCGTTTAGTCCGATCTAAAACTTTTCCTGGTAAAATTGGACCATATCGGTATGTTTTTTCTAAAGACCCAACGAATTATGCCCCTCCCACTCTATAAGTCACATATTAAATCTGACCTTGCCTAAACTGCAGACAGAGGCGTAGAATCTTCGAAAAATTCCCTGCACCACCCAACAGTAACCCTATGTTTAACTACCAAAAATATTTGAGCTAGACCGACCATTAGGTATACCGATTGACGTATAATCATCTGCTAGGTCCATTTAGTGATGTTCATCCATCTATTCATCTAATCAAATTCAAATAATTCATGTAATCAAATTAAAAGTCGCAAATCTTGCCCTTTTTCATGGAATTGTTCAGAAGTTTCTGTTTTGGACCAAGGACGGACGCTTTGGAAATTGAAGAAAATCGGTTTAGATTTAGATGTGGCTCCCATACACATATGTTCATCCGACATCTTACATCCCATTTTGGCACACGTTAGTTTTTCGACCAAGGAAAAACGTTATTAAAATTAAAGCCAATCGGTTCAGATTTAGATGTGGCTCCCGTTTACATATGTTCATTCAAATTAAGAGCCATATATTCCATCTTATCTTGATGGAATTTGGCACAGTTAAGTTTTTTTGGACCAAGGGGGAACGCTGTTGAATTTGGAAAAACTCGGTTGAGATTTTTATGTACTCGTAGCTCGCACGCATATCTTTTTTTTAGCTCTAGAAGCTACATATTATGCCCATCTCGATGAAGTTTGGAATAAGTAAGTTCCTTGCGCCAAGGACGGACGCTGTTAAAATTTGAGAAAATCGGTGCGGATTAAGATATACCTTCCACATATATGTTCCACCCATTTTACCGAAAAAGGAAAAATAAGTTTTATTAGATTTAGTTTTCAAATCTAGGTACATTTTTAACCTGTCCAATTGGGTTAAAACCCCATTGTCAGAGATGCAGGGTATCATACAGCGTCCGAGTGTTTAACATGATTCTCGCTGTGATAGCTTTAACCATTACCAAGCGACGGCCAGCGGCCCTTAAGGCCAATCCCGCCGGTACCAATTCGAAGCGTGCGACCACGCTCGACTTTAGCTTTTTTACTGTTTCTTCTTTTAAGGGTCAGACACACTGAAGTTTTTTTTCTTACGCTGAGTATTTTTCAACTTCTGAGAGTCGAAAAACCACTAAAATAAAAGCCCAAGCACTACAAAAAATTGATTACAGGTCTTTTCTATGACAATAATGCTATATCATAAACTTTGATAAATTTTTAACATATATAGGGTGATCCATCTAGAGGTATTTTTTCAGAACAAAAAAATATATAAAAAAAGTGTGGAATCTTTATTGGTAATTTAAAAGGACATTTTTTGGCATTTATTTTCTGAAAATAATTACCTTCAAATGTTGGCAACTGTATTATGGAAATGAGCGTTCGGTGAGAAACGGGAAGATCCGCTGTTTTTGACCTAAATTTTGTTCAGTGATAAGGCCCATTTCTGGCTCAACGGCAAAGTCAATAAACAAAATTGCCGCATTTGGACTGAAGAGCAAAAAGAAGAGTTTCAAGGGGTTCCCAAAGAAAACTACGGTTTGGTGCGGTTTATAAGCTGGTGGAGTAATCGGTCCATATTTTTTCACAAATGATGGCCGAAACGTAACCGTGCTCTCTTTCGCGCCATGATATCGATCTTTATGCTACCATTATGAATCCCGTAATCTTGGCTTCAACAGGACGGTGTCACTTGCCATACAGCTGCTCAAGCAATGAATCTATTAAGAGGTAATTTTCAAGAGCAGCCAATTTCACGTTTTGGACCGATGAGTTGACCGCCTAGATCGTGTAATATCACACCTTTAGACAATTTTCTTTGGTAAAGTCCAAAGTCTATGCTGACAAACTAGCTACGATTTAGGTTTTAGAACCCAACATTACGCGTGTCATTAAAGCCATACCGGTCGAAATGCTGGAACGAGACATCGAGAATTGGACCCTCAGAATGGAAACCCTAAGGCGAAGTCGCGGCCAACATTTAAAGGAAATTATATTAAAAAAATTAATGCCATAAAATATCTTTTCAAATTAATAATACCTCTAGATGGATCACCCTATATTTCAGTGGTTTTCAGACAGTCGGAAGTTAAAAAAATACACAGCGTAACAAAAAATGCTTAAGTGTGCCCTGGCCTTATTGGGCAGGCAATGCGAAGTTGGCTTTGAGAACGAAATTGGTTGTAGTGGTTACAAATTGTTGATACCATCAAACAATTCTATGCAAAACTAGCGGCTCTGATAACACTACTTAACAAAATGAAAAAAATTTCATGTACTCCGGATGCGATAATTTTTTCTGTGTAGATAACCTTGACATGAGCTCGAAAAACGCAATAAAAATTTTTTTTTTCGTTTGGTTTTTGTTTTATTTTTTTTTTTTTTAAATTTTAAAAATTTTTTTTTGGTTAATTTGTTTCGTCCGGCATAACTCGGGAACCACTAGCCCGATTTAATTGAATTAAATTTTAAAAAATTTAAAATTACAATTCCCTTAATCTGTTCATATATTGTTTTCCTATACAAGCAACAGTTTCCAAGTTAAAAATGAATATATAAAGGAAAAAACTTATTTTTTGCCTAAAGATTTAAATTTTTTTTTTTTAAAAAATCCATAAAAAATCCAATATGAAAAAAAAATGTCAAATCTTATTACTTTTACGTAAAGTCACATAACCTATGAGCAAAATGAGACAAAGATCATGAAAATCGATGCACGCGTTTCGCTTTTATTCGCAATTGAGTAAAGGTATGTTATGCCGGACGAAACAAATTAACCAAAAAAAATTTTTTAAAATTTAAAAAAAAAAAATAAAACAAAAACCAAACGAAAAAAAAATTTTTTATTGCGTTTTTCGAGCTCATGTCAAGGTTATCTACACAGAAAAAATTATCGCATCCCGAGTACATTTTGACTGTTGACTAGTGTAATCCATTATTTTCACTTCATTATATTAGTTATCTTAGTTGGCTATCTCTGCCATGATATTGCCAAAGCTTTTATATCTTCGTTTTTTGAATCGAACTTTCTACAAGATTATTAATATTTTGTAATTGCAACAGAAAGTCTTCTCAGCCAATGTAATTTGTGTAGTCCAAATCGATCTCAAAATATTCCAATAGACCAGCTTTAAAAAGGTCACAAAATGTATGTTTAGTTTTGGTTTTATTAAACAAAAAATCGAATGTTTCCAAAGAAATCTAGAAATAATTAAATCTTAATTCTGCTGATGATGACAAACTATGCTGCAGCAAACTAAAAGAAATTTCATAAATTATTATAATGGTTAATATATAATTAATATATCTGATTTACCTTAATTCATTTTAGAATTTGACAACAGTGCCTTCGAACAACTTGACATTGTCGGCGTTCACAATTGCATAGTAAAAGGGATGATCGCAATTGAAAGGAAGGGAGCTCACCATCATACGGGTTGCGGCTTTAACGGCTGGAAATTGAAAGAGGTATTTGATCAGTGAATTGTGTAAGTAGAAACGTCGAATTGTTGATGTATTTTAATATACTTATAATGTAAACTGATATTTTTTACAATTTCTAGTGAAGAAGAAGGCAGAACATGTTATACATACCTGTAACAGCAGCCGCTTCAGTGCCGGTCTCGGTGACATCAATGAAAGCCTTGTGCAAGACATTGGAAATTTGCAATGACTCATCCGATTTGAACATTTTACCCAAATCAGCATGGACAAACAAGTTTTGCATACCCAACTGAAAACAAGATGAAAACCATAAATGTTTATGCATAAATTCCTTCATCAAAATAAATTCAATCTTACGTTCTTAAGATCCGTCTTCAATTCAGCTTCAAATGTGGCCGTGAATTTGGGCAGATGTAATGAAACCATTGTTGTTCTGGTCATTTTCTTGGCCAGCGTATCAAATTCGATATCCTTCATTTGCTCCAGCATATGGGTCAGGCCAGTGCGGGTATTTGGCAAGAAGATAATCATGGAAATATCCGAATCCTTGTAGAACAAACGCACGGCGGTGGCATCCAATTGAGGGAATCGATCATATGTATAAACGGCTCTGTTGAACATAATTGGCACTTTAGTGGACTTGTCTTCTGAATAGAAGAAGTCCGCTTCCTTGGTGTGTTTCGATTGGAATGGTGTTTTCCATTCGCCCTTAAAGTAAATGGCACTCAACAAGAGCACACGGGTGTTCGAGCTCAATAAGTCGGGAGAGATCAGCGATTCAATAGCACCATTAGTTTTCGATTCAACCCAAGCGTTAATGGCTTTGGATGATTTCTCATTTTGTCCGAAATCGATGCTCTCGGCTGAAGAAAAGAACTTCTGCGATAACACTTGATTGTATGTGTCTTGTAGTACGGCATTGTCGGCAACATAGATTTTGTTGGCAATCTTTACAATGCTGCTGTTCTCGTACTTGGCCAAGAGGGAATAATAATTCTCGGCTACATTTGCGGGCGTTTGTCCTGACATACCAAGAACACGATCCATTTCGGTGGCAGTTTGGCCACTAGCACCCATGCGAACCATGGCTAGAGATGTCTGAACGGAGAGGGGTGAGTAGATGATGTTCTTATCACCCTTCGATTGCCACAGTTTGCCAAAGATGCTGTGGCTGAAATTTTCCAAACTAGATTTGAAAGTGGCGTCATTGGCACTGGTTGTTGAGATGAAAAGTATAGCAAGAATGCTAATGGCTGTTGTAAATTTAACTGAAATAATAACAAAAAATAACGTATTAGATTTGAATGATCTAAAAGAACTTGCTAACAGGCGTTTAGACTAACTTTTCTTGAAAGTTCGGTTCATAGATATTTTAAATCTTCATGGATTTTATGTATAAAATCGAGATTTTAGTTCACTTTCACTTCATTGAAGCCTACAATGGAATCGAGCTTAAGGTTTACTTTTACTCAATGATTTAGCAATTTCTTAAAAAAGTCGATATTTTTATACTCGCCCCCGATTGATCGGAGACCCTATTAAGTATATACCTTATATTACTGATCATTGAAAATTCTTAGACAATCTAGCCATGTCCATCCTTCCGTGCATCTGTTGAAATCAATCGAATCAACCTAGCATGCGGAAGTTTTGCATGATGATGTCTTATGGTCGTAAGCTTTTTGGGATTGTCAATGGGAAAAATCGGCGGCGAATAAAGGTATCTCGGCAAGAAGTAGACTTTTTGAGTATTTGCTGAAGAAATCATAATTTTTTGAGGACGAACGATGGTTAATACGAGTATGGGTGCTGTTAGTTGGGAAGCACTAAACACCCAAAAAGGGCCATAATTGCTGGACTTTTTAATAGTCAAAATGGTCGATCGGTTACACAAAATAAATGATAATTTTTCTACCAATCCAAATATAGGGTAATTTTGAAATTTTGACTGGGATTAGGGACGCATTGGCCAAAACAAAGCTAAAAATGTACCACTTTTTAAAAAAAAAACATGAATCGATAGGTCCAATTTTATCAGAGATTGCTGTCCATCACTTAAGAAGCTTAATGCGAAATTTGATTGTAGTGGGATGTAATATGTATCTTCTTCTGAAGCCCTGGGTTTTGAAATCTAAATGATCTGTGTATTAGGACCTATACGAAAATATGGATCTATATGGACCAGTTTTAACAGTGACGCATTGGCCAAAACAAAGCTAAAAATGTACCACTTTTTAAAAAAAACATGAATCGATTAGGTCCAATTTTAACAGAGATTGCTGTCCATCACTTGTAGTGGGATGTAATATGTGTGTTCTTCTGAAGCCCTTTGTTTTGAAATCTAAATGATCTGTGTATTAGGACCTATACGAAAATATGGATCTATATGGACCAGTTTCAACAGTGTTATTAATTATTATTCGCAAATAGCGTACCTTTAATTGCATTCACTTAATTTGTTTGACCGCTACCGGCAGCCGTCCATGGCCAGATCGCCTTGAAACATACTAAATTTATAATATATATACTTTATATACGTATCTCCGATAAATATTTCGAGGTGTTATAAACGGTATGACAAATGAAGTATGCAGTATCTTTTTCACTACAAATATTTTAAGAATTCTAGTCGATACGTTCGGAGAGGTCAATTTTTTTTAACTGCAACGTGGTGTTCTTTCCGAACAGTAAGCCATGTCCAAATACGAGTATGTCAGCGTGGTGGGTGGGGATAGGAATGAAGTATGCAGTTTCTTTTTCACTACAAATACTTTAAGAATTCAAGTCGATAAGTTCGGACAGTTAAATTTTTATTTTAACTGCAACGCGGTGTTCTTTCCGAACGGTAAGCCATGCCCAATTATGTCTACATGGTGGGTGGGGATAGGAAATCTATGCCTCAGATCAGGACATAATTACACACACAGAGAATTTGTTACCACAGCCGAATAATTGATTTTTGTTTAGACCAAAACTCGGCATATTATCCTTTTTATGCAGAACATCGTGTCGATTTCATGAAGAAATGGGTTAGGATTTGGACATTTGACTTCAATCTGTTCATATCCTCATACCTGTTTCACCTCTACAGGACGTATGAACGTTCACATGTAGGTGACGTATACGTTAAGGAGGACCGAAGAGCAAGAGAAAGAACACCTCCTCCAAGTCTTCAAAAATGAGGTTGTTCCACTTTCTCTGAATGTCTAGAATATATGTAGCAATGCATAGTTTATTCCAGCTCATTTCAAAACTATTTAATTTTCGGTATTTCAGAATTTCTAGATCATTTTTTGGGTAGACAATCTGTGTGAAACTATTGTTAGAAAGTAAAAACAAAAACAAAACACTGATAACATACAAAGCGGAATATTTCGATTAACAACCTCTCCCAGATCATAAGCGTGGAACATTAAAACTTCTTTTTAAGTGATAACAGCCGCTGGCATATGTGTCCGCGGGTCGAAAAACAACAACATTGTTCCGCATGCAAAATTTGCCAAAAATTTCCATCGGTTTTATTTTAATTCCACTAAATTTTATATTTCACTAATTTTTCACATACCTTTAAATGTCATGGTTTTTCCTTATTAGCTTAATGGATTTCTTAAATGAACTACGCAAAGCAACGCGTTGTCGTAGACTGCCCAAATTCGCACAGAATCTGAGAATTTATAAGCCTGGATGGATGATAAGACTTTAAGAAATAAAGACCATTTCTTTCTTTATCAATTATTTGCTGAATTTGAAGCAACAACATAAGCATTAGAATAATTACAAGTAAAGAGTGTCCCAAAATGTACGCACGATTTTAATCAAATAGAAATATTTTTTGTTTAAATTTTTATACAAGGAATACTTTAATCGGCTGTATCTGCTAAACTAAGCCTCTAGCCGACTATATTTCCTAAGCTAAGTTTCTAATCGACAAAAGAGCGATAATTGTGGATCACTTGTTTTGTGGGTAAAAAATAGGGCAAACTGAATTCCGCAGTAATTATGTGTCTAAGGCCAAAGTTTGTGGTTCGATTCAAAACACAGTACAACAGCAAATCTGGGGGGTGAGAAATTCCAATTCAGGGTGATGGTACTAGGTCAGTATATTAAAACCCTCAAAGGGTTTTGCGTTCGTTCGTAATGTTGGCAAAAACGTAGTTTGACATAACTCGAGAACGACTAGTTCGATTTTGCTGAAATAAATTAAGAAAAATTAATAATTACATTTTCTTTAATCCATTAATATACTGTTTCTCTACCAAATCGACATTTTTGCAATTAGAAATAAATTTATGAAGAAAATTTTGCTTTCACCCCCCAGACAATAACCCCAAAAATGTTCCACAGTGAAATCAAAACTCATAATATTGTTAAATTAAAAAATATATCAAACATAAAAAAAGAATTGTTAAAGAAATTAAATTTATTGTCGAATTTTTGAACACAGCTTAGGAGATATAGTTCATTATGTGGTCAGAATATTAAATACGTAACTAAAATTTTTTTTCTCGAAAAATGTATAAGCCTTCTTTTGTAATTGTATAAATATGGCTGCTATTATTTTTTTATTTTTTTTTTTTTGCTTTTTTTGCGAGGTTGAAAAGTTTGAAATATTAACTTTTGGGTTTTGCTAAAATTTTTGCGGTTTTGGGACGGATTTACGATTTGTACAAAATTAAAGTCATATGAAGGATAAGACTAATGTCTATATTATGTATCAAATTTTAATTTATAAAAACTGGTCTTCACCGACCCGAAATCGCGATAAATGCAGTGTGCAGCCATGAAAATAATCAATGCCACTGCCATTTTGTAACAAAACTTGTCTTATATTAAAATGTAGATGTAAGAGGTCTCGACCCGGTTAATACCTGTTCAATGGGTTAAAAGCAAAAGATCAAAATAAACAAAGGAGCTAAAATTTTTATTTAAAATAATTTTTTTCTAAAAATGTTTATATTTTCTTTTAAAAAAAAATATATTTCTTTTTTTAAAATTTTAATATATTTTTTTAAAATTTTAATATATTTTTATAAAATTTTAATATATTTTTTTAAAATAAAATATAGTACATTTTTTTTAAAATTTTAATATATTTTTTAAAAAAAATATATATTTTTTTTAAAACTTTAAATTTTTTAATATTTATAATTCTTGATTTTTTTTATAATTGTAGCGAATTTTTGCAGTCCAGACAGTAAACAGCAATTTGTGGCCCCCATAATTGTTAAAGTTATAGACAAAAAAGGCACAAGTTGGCATTTTCTTTTTTAAAAAAATTTATATTTATTTTTTTAAATTTTAAATTTTTTTAGTGCTTTTGCAGTCGCCGATTTTTTTTTTTAAATTTGCATAAAAGTTCAACAAATCTAAAACAGTAGTTAGATCTTTGGAACCGCCATAATCGTCTATTTATGGGCAAAACACTGGCGTAGTACGGCACCCGATGCACATTTTTCCATACATTTTCTTTAATGCTTCCTCCGAAAGCACACATGCAAAACGCGGAGTAACAAATTAATAAAAATGTTAATTTTTTTACTCGATTCGCCAATTAAATGTTTTGATCGGGGATTAACCGGCCTGATACCTTTTGTATCAATTTTTAAATAGAAGACAAGTTCTTAACAAAATGGCAAAGTGCTTTTATTGCGATTTCGGGTCCGTGACGATCTTCTTCTTCTTCTTCTTCGCAGCAATTGTTGAAAAAAAACCCAACTCTTAAGACCAGGCTCTCACCAAACGAAGGAGAACTACTGTTGTAAATCTCACTTTTCAAGTTTTCTTCACACAATTGCCCACAAAAATACAACTCACTGTTACCTCCTCTACAGAGATTCCACATTGAGAGCCATCAAGAGATTTTATTAGCGACGTGTGCGTTTTTCAAAAAAAAAATACAATTTTATAAAAAAAAATGCCGACTTAAAATTGGTTAGGTACGTATTAAATATTCTGACCCTATACTATGTATAAATCCACCCAAAAGTGTCCACATTCCAGTATAATCAGATATTGCGTTTTTTATGCAATTATTTCGTAGGATTAAATTCTATCTTAAGCTGTTAAAAAAATGGATGGCTCCGTCAAATTCAATTTGTTGCCTGTGACAAAAATTTAGCATACCATAACAGGGCATTGAAAAATTAAAATACACTTTTCCTCTAAATTGTAAAAAAATAATAAAATTATTCCATAAAATTCCTGTAAAACACAAAGAAAAAATCCTTAAAAGTGCGTTTTAAGGATTAAAAAAAAACGTAAGTACACGCATACAAAGACAGCGAAGCGAAGACCAACAAAAACACGAACACAAAATCGAGAGTCAATCCATTAACAAAAACCAAAAGCGAACATAAACGACGACAGGCCGACCGACCGCCAATGACAGGAAGTGAGGTGAGTCGAGTTGAGTGACATGACAGCAGCTCAGCTGCTCGGCGGTGTATTTAAAAGTGGCTGCCGCCGCCACCGCTGCCGTCACCGCCAAGTCAAAAGTGGAGGAAATCTTACAAAGTAAATCAATTGATGAAGATGACGATGATAAAAACGCAGACAGACTATGTCATCCCGACATAAGCTCAGACGATGATGCTATCTATGCGAACAAGGCGACAGTGGGTCGAAACGTCATAAAACTCGTTTAGTTTGAAAACCTTTATGTTGTTGCGTGAGATGAGATCTTTAATAACTACGTTAATGCTGAATATATTTTTAGTAAACTATTAAATATTCTCTTTCCAAAAACAGAATTTCTTGCATCACGAGAATGCGAACTATCACACATCAGCTGAAACAATGGGCTATTTGAGCACTGACGATGTCGAATTGTTGTTTAATGTGCCGTACAGTCCTGATTTGAAACTCAATGACTTCTTCTTACTCCTTCACAACAAGAAAAAACTGCGTGGACAACGATTTTTGGCGCCCGAAACTACTGTTGGAGCGTTCAAAAAGCATGTTTTTAGTTTCTTAATCGGTGTGGAACAATTCTTTGAAAATTAGTTTCCTATGATAAATGATTTTTGACACGAAATATAAATAACAACTCCCATAATACGACTGCAAATTTCTTTTCCTATTTCAGAGATGGCCAACGACGAGCCCTTTTAAAGTTAGTCTATATCGGCCCATGTGTTGATAGAACCTGCAGATCTAGAAGCCACAATTACACCAGGTTTGAAAGAAGGTCAAACCCTATTGAAATTAAGCCGTATATGCTCATTATTCTTTCCTTTTCCTTAGATCCGATCCTGAACAAATTTCAGCTAACAACCAATACCGGTGATATTGGACACCACAAAGAGGTACCTTCCTGTCGTTTCAAAAGACACATTTTGAAATTTTGATTGGTAAATTATAAGCGATTAATAATTATATCTACATACGATAAATTGGATCCTTTCGGTTCTTGTCTTCGCAAAGCCCCCCACAATTGCATTGACCAGGTTTGAAACAAGGACTAACCAAGTGAAATTAAGCCACATCCTCCTATGATTCAGTATTTTCCGATTTCAGAGCCAGCTTTAGAAATCAAATATTAGATTTGATTCTGAACAAATTTCTCACAAATAGTTAGTAACACCTAAAAACTAACACCGGTGATATTGGACCTTGAATGGTCACCTTACAAAGAGTTACCTTCCGATTTGGAGCCCTGTCGCTTTCAATGTCACATAATAACACCGATTGGGCTCAAATTTTTCATGGTAGTTAGCACAATAGTATTTTCATGCTTTTCGAATATTGTTACCTCAACCGTATTTTTTTTTCTTCGTGCAAGTCTTACATTTGAGATTTTTAATGAAATTTGCTTAAATTTAAGTACACTTATGTTCAAACTTACTATTAATCACTCCTTCTGATTAATCACTCCGTCTGTTTTTGGGCCCATAAAGTCCATGATTCAAAACCCTATTACCTGTTCCATTGTACCAATGCATAGCATATATCATGGGTACCCAGAACTGAACTCTATCGAGAATTCTTACCGAAATCGTTACGAATTCTGTTCGATTTGTCTGAGGATTTTTTATATATTATGTTCCGAAATATCTGAACGAATTCGGCCCGAATTCTGTTAGACTTGTCTGTGGGATTTTTATTCATTTTTTGTTCAGACTTCTCTTATCGAACTCGCAACGAATTCTGAACTATTTATCTGAGGTAGTCTATTCGTTTAAAATTTTTGTTATTTGCTTCAATTAATTTATTTTAAAAGAGGAATAAGTTCAGAGGTGTCGGAAATAATTCTGAACGGATTCTTAACTGTGTGGCTGAGGTAATATTATATTCCAAATTCTTGTTTTTTGTTTGTTTACATTTCAAATTTACCAAGGCATTAGCCCAGAACTCGTTCAGAAATCGGTTCGAAATGTCGACAAAAACTGTTCCCTCAGAGAAGTAGTTCAGAATTCATGTAAACCCTCTAATATGTTCGTCGTAACGAACTCGGTAAGAATTCTAATCCGAAGTCGGAAAATTTTTCCGATTGTCGTACCGAATTCTGACTGAATTCTGAACGTTTGGTTAGCTGGTCTGTGCGAGGGATTTTTATTGTGTTCGGAGGAAAACTCTACTGCCGGCAGTTCTCGTTAAATGCAAAACTGGTTGCCCTTAAGTGTATAGCCACTAAACATAGTTGCAGCACAATTATTTTTTGCGATATTAATATAGTAAAGAGGCGCTCTACGAAACTGCAGACACCCCTGCTTGTAACTAAAAGTCTTTGGAAATGTTTTACAACTAAGTTTTGTAGAACAAAAATATTTTCTTCTTTTTGATTGTTAACATTCAGAATTTACCATGACATAAGCTCAGAATTCGGTTCGAAATGTCGGTAAAAACATCAGAATTGAATAAGACTTAATGCCAGAATTCTGTCCGAAGTTGTTCAGAATTTGTTCAGAATTCGATACGAGAAATCGAAATTTTCTTTCGAATTTCCCAATAATACAGTTCAGAATTCGGTCAGAAATCGGTTCGAAAACATTAGAATTCCCTTCGAGAAGTAGGTTAGAATTCGTGTTAACCCCCCCATATGTTTTTCGTTACGAACTCGCTAAGAATTCTGATCGGAAATCGGAACATTTTGCCGATTGTCGTACAGAATTCTGACCGAATTCTGATGGTTTGGTTTGCTGGGTAATAACAAAATTGTGTTAATGTGAGTACTTAATTATATATCTAAATTTACTATGAGACGTTTGTTTAAAAGTTTTCTTTGATTTAAGTACTCATTTGTCCATATTTCCATTTGGTCAATTGTTTTGAACATTAAATGCTACACACAATCTCATCCGAATCTTGAATTCTTTTTGGATTCGTAGCGCAATTTTCATTAATTTAAGTATCCATACGTTTACTTTGACTATTGATCGATTGTTTTAACTATAGCAGATTTAGCCCATTTACAACCCAAGCCATTCAAGTCGTCATCGGGGTCCAACCCCATTTCGTTTAACTGTTATGGTACTTTCAATAGACACAATGATTGACGTTAGATCGTTGTTGTTTTAGCGGCAACTGTGCGCCGGTTGACAGCCCTTGGTCGAAGAATTGTTCTTCGGGTCAATCCGGTCCATTGAACCGACTGTCGTGGGATTGCGTCTTAGAGTTTTACGACGATCAAGAATATATATATATACTTTGCAGGGTCTTTTATCAATATTTCGAGGTATTAAGGTAGAGTATTAAAAAAGAATTATTCTTCTCTCCTCCACGGTTTCGTGCCACTGTGTAAGCAAGCGAGTATGTTGACGCTAATGTTAAAAATAAGAACTAAGATGTTGCCAGTGAGTAAGAATTAACTTGTGATTTCAACTGTGACAGTTCACATCGTAATAACAAAGACACTACTTAAGACGAGGCAACCGAGGAGATGATGATGCTGATGATTTCCGTGCCGTTGGTGATGCTGTAACATCAGCCATTGTCCTGCGTGTTTTCTTGGACTGCTTAGCATTGGTAATACCGCTAATTATCCTAACGATGTTGAATGGGCCGCTGTCAAAGCTTTTTCAAAAATCAATTCAGTCCTTCCTTCTGCTCCCCTGCCTCCGCGAAGCGTTCTTAACGCCTTGGCCCCGCTTCATTAAAATGTTTTGCGTTCGGCATTTTCTGTTCTACTTTCAATTTTTTTTTGTGAACGTTTATTTGGGTTGGAAAAATCCTTAGAAAACCACGATATTTTGCCTCATTATTCATGAAAAGGCATTAAGGAGGCAAAAGTATTAATGCGTAACCAAAGTGAAGCGCTATGAAATCCCCATGAATATGCCGATCATGGAAGGGGGTGGTTTTTTCTCACTGATTTTCTTATAATGAAGGTGAAATATTGAAAGCAACAATAGTTTTAACAAACGATTTACGTTGGCAAACCATATTTTAACTTTGTATCCCTCCTTGGAATGTGCGCTATGGCTGTTCCGGAATGGGAGTGGTTTGCTTGGTTAGAGACAGAGCTAAAAAATTGGTTAGGGCTGGGGGGTGGTTAACAATGTATTTAAGCTCTTCTCATTTTTTTTGATCTCATAGCTTTTTAGTTGGTTTCTTTTGGAGGGGGTTTTTTATGGCTGCCTTATCAATGGCATTTTCAACATCCGTTCTGTGAGTGAATCTGTCTGTTAACTATTCCAGCTGTTGACAACCATATCCGTATTTTTGTTGTTGTTATCACATTTTCAAGAATTCCGTGGAGTGCGGAGTGTTGTCAACAAGGTTAAATGACATTTGTGATTTCAAAATTTTTTGTGAAAAAAACAAAATTGGATAAGAATTGACCGCAATTTAAGCTAACTGCACCCGGAGCGAGACGACATTTAAACAGAGTGTTATGAGAGTTATTATGAGGCTGTCCAAAAACTGGAACACTGTCTGTTTTTTAACTAAGAAACCCGCATTAACCGACATTCCGGGTTAAGGCTTTTGCCTAAGAATGTAAATAATTTTCCGAATCAGAAATAAAGTAATAGTGCCCTGGAACAGCTCTAAATTTAGCCAGATTTTAAAAATAAGGTTATATTTGAATGAGTCTTTTGTACCCATATGTCTATGTTGAAATTGGTCATAGGGACCGTAACCTTACGGAAAATTATCTCCTGAATATGAATCCACTATTAATTAGTTAGAAATGCATATTTAAGGTAAATTTTAATTTATTAAAATCGAATACAATTTTTGGAAGTTCTAGCTAAAAGAAATCAAAATTTTGGTGTTTTTTGTAGAAATATTTTGTATTCAAATGCCAATTGTACACGAAATCTGCAGCTCCTCCACTAGTTTTTGCACCAAATCAAAAAGAATGCACCGTAACGTTTCCAATGTAGTATACTTTTTGATAATCCGAGAAAATTGCCTGAGTTTTTGCAGTTTTTGAAAAAAATCAAAGGATTATTCAAAGTCAGAACATTTAATGTTCACGATATCTCAAAAACTATACGTGAAAGATCAAACGGACACGAGGATCATTTGGTTCTGTCTAAAGGAGGGATCGAAAGTTAATTTTTGCAAAACATCATCGTCCATGACTTCAGTATTGATACTGAATAAATTAAGAATAATAAAGTTATTAAAAAATTGCATAGCGTACTTTTGATATTTTGAAATCTGTCGATAGATTTTTTTCCTTTTGAACAGGATTTAAAAATTGGATTGGCAATTTTTCCTTATTCGATACTGATTTCTCTGGTATCGAGTTTTTTTAAGAAAATTTTCGTTGTAGTCGTTCAATGAGTAACCAATACTTCTCATTACATACCAAAACGCAGTATATGTCAGTTGGAACTTTAGATTCTGTTGAAAATCAAAAATATTCCGTTGGCATTACCGAATCTTTTCAATCCTAATTAATGTTCGGTTCGATATACCACTAGATTATAAATATGGCCAAAGTATTGTGCACACAATAATAGATCGGTCATACTAATGAAATGCGGAAAGATTTTAGGTTGTCACAATTGGTGGAATTTTTGTATAAGTAGTTCCAACCGATTTCCAACTGATTTCTTCACTGTGTGTAAACATATTATTTCGCCTACCAAAAGGCTGGAAACTTGACATTTTTGCAGGTAAACTATAGGATCCCTTAGCACGCCGCCTTCAATGCAATAAAGGCGGCCAAGATTATACGAAATCCCACAAAATCATTTATGCATGAGATTCTAATAATATTAACAGGCCGAAATTTTCATTAAGTACGCCTATATACACTTGTATTGGGGGTTTGCCACGCTACATTTTTATATTTCCCCAACAAATCTACCATTCCTCCCCCTTTTGGTATTCGTGTGATATCTTCAATGCGCTTCCAGAAGATGCTCTGAAAATCAAAGGTTCCCAAACATAGCATTATGTTAACTAGACGAAAGGGAGTTTTAGCTTTAGGCCCTTCTGGAACTTATTTTATTTCCTCAGTTTTTCAATTAGGAACTTTTTCCAAGTCATTAAACTGTTTAATATTTATACAAATTTTGTACCTACTTATCGAGACCTAATGTTTAAATCCGGTTCCTAACGGCAAAGACATTTTTTTATTGACCAACTTTTACAAGGCTTAAAGTTTAATCTTGAACTCATTGCGAGGTAGAGAACCCGGCGTTGAAAATATTAGATATATATTAGAAAAATCTTTGTGCAGAATGAGTGCCGCGCTTAGGACAATGCATCATTTTACACTTCCGCTAGTGCAAAAGCCAAAATCTATTATTTCAGTTTGAAATTGCACCTTTACATCCCTTTAATTATAAGAATAAGCCCCCTTTGTTTATTTTCTTTATCTAAACTTTAGAAAAAATATATGATTTTCCAACTATGATGAGGTGGATTGTAAGGTTGATGGCTTTTTTCAACAGTGAGAGAGTTGGAGCTATTTAATCTTTCTGGAAACCTTTATGGAGATAAAAGATCAATAGAAAGAATATTTGAGGAATCCTCCAATTGCAATTAATTATTTGGGGGTGGTTATAAAAAGCGCTAAAATGACATTACTTAGAATTTCCCCCACCACCTCCGCCATCATCACTTCCACCTTAAACAATATTTTGAGCACAGAAGATAACTAATGTCAATTTGAAGTTTTGTTTTTGAGCATTAACCTTTTGGCCTGTGGAACATTTACATCAGTATGTCCTTGGCTGTCAATGACTCGTAAGTGTCTGCTGTCGCGTATCCTTAAAGTGTAAACCTTGTAGAGCGAAAGTTGACAAGATGCTCAGATGTGTGCCTGTACGTGCGCTTGTCATTTGTAATTCGCATACGCTTCATTAAAATGAAACATCTCGAATGATGCTGTTGGTTTTCTTTATTCTTTCCCTGTGACTGTATCTTGTCAACACCTCTGCCATCGTTGTCGGTGGCTGTTTAGTGTAACTGCGCTTCTTTTTTCTGTACGATATCCGGCGCTGTGGCCGGGTTTGTATGTTTCCGGTTGCGGGCTTTTTTTCTGGCTTGCATAGGAAGTCTTCATTCGCTGTATATTTCTTCTTGGGATGTTTCTGTGATTTCGTCTATTAGTTTGGTGGTTTTGGTAATTTTTAATACCTTATCAGCTGTTGAGTTTCTTGTCGTTTATTTTTTCCCTTTTTTTTATTCTGGTACTGTCGTTTTTTATTAGAAGTCTTTGTGTGTTCGTTTGCAAGGATTTATTCACTTCCATGCATCGAATGCATTTTCGTAAGAAACGTGTGTGAGTATTTAATACTGTTTACAAAGGTAATATTGGCTAATGTTCGAAGACAGTTGAGTTAATGGTCTTGAACAAATATTTTAAAATGTTTGGATCTTGGAGTTTTTTTTTTTAAATATCGCATTTAAAATCGACATTGTTGTGGTTTATTTGCCATCGATATTTACCGTTCAAGATAAGGGGTCCATATATTCTTCAAAGCATCGTTTCTTTGTGTACTCCTTTCAGAGCTTTATCTGCTGATACCCATATTTAGGCGGCATATATAGGGTGGGCCATTTATAATGTACTGATAATGTTTCGAAATTGCTGGTCTTATTGGAAACGTTGAACTTTGTCATTTAACAATACAACACCATCCGATGCGTTTTCGCTTCGCCCAATGGGCTCAAGGTTGCTTTTTTACTAAAAAATTGTGCTTTTAAGAGAATGACATGGAATGACATGACATGGACGACATTTGGTTTTAACAAACCGGGACCACATGTCACCATCGATGTTTTATGCACTGTTTTTGAAAATCGAATAATCAGACGAAGTTGTGATGTCACATGGCCGCTTCGGAGCTGTGATTTGAGTCCTTAGGAAAAGTGGGGATCCATTAAGGACAAATGTTACGCAAAGCATCAGCGACAATTGAAGCGTTACATTGGTATTCGCACGCATGGACCATAGTGGCCCATAAAAAGGTCATATGTTCGAATCAAAATTCAGTACGAATCATTATTTAAATCGGAGTTTTTTTTAAGGTAAATGCGCTGTACGTGTTAATTCGCTATTTAAACGAGTGTTAGGAAGTTGTAACAAAGCTGATACCAGAACTACTCCCTTAGTTCCGCGTCCACTTGAGATGAGGGGCAACCATGATATGTACTGGAATTTGCCATGGTAAAACCAATTACGCCGTAATTAAAGGCGGGTTTTGTCTTTGAAACCAGACGCTTTGTTTCATGACCAGCGTTGCCGTATTAGGCTTTCTGACCAAATTTGGTCGGATGGGTTTTACATTTTTAGGATATCGTTGGATTGTCGGTCTAATTTGATTTTGGTGGGTTTTGGACGTAACCATCACATTTTTATTTGTATTACTTGTCAAATTCTCATTGTACAGGGTGGAGCGCTGTAATTTGCTTATTTGGGAATGAAATAAAAAAATTATGAACCTTAGAAAAATTTAATTATATTTTAATTATTTTCAACATTAAAGAAATTTTTAAATTTTTAATTACATGGTGTATCTGGTAAATGTCGAACTTCGCTATCCACATACTGCTGCATACGGTTTCTGAAGTTTTCATAAACTCTTACAAGCATGTTGACTAGTATTCTGCCAATTTGAGCCTCAATATTGTTAATTAGGTATTCCAAGGTGTTGGGACGATTGATATACACCTTCGACTTCAGGTAAACCCAAAGGAAAAAAACGCATGGGGCTAAGTCTGGTGAACGTGCCGGCCAGTTCACATCACCCCTCAAAGAGATAAGCCGCCCAGAATACATTTGCCTCAAACAAATCATGGTATCCCTCGCTGTGTGTACAGTGGCACCATCCTGTTGGAACCATGTATCCTCTAATTGTATTGCCTCAAGAGCCGGCTGAAAAAAATCCAGGAAATTCCAAAAGCAAGGGATTGCTTCCGAGCTGAGCGTTTCGGGGATTGTAGTACTGCTGCTCTAACTCTCTCGATGTTTAGTGGTGTTGTAATCCTTCTCTAAGGTTCCCTTCGTACACATGGCACATTCCCTGCTGTTCTCAATGAAGTTATCCAATTTACAATTGTTTGCCGTCGAGGAACACGTCCGTGTGGGGACCAGCGAATCGTAAACAAAAAGCACGCTCCACTGCAATGATCGAGTGCGCATATATAGTTATAGTTTTTGAAATTGTAAATAGGGAAATCAGCCAAGAAGGGGAAACGGTTTCATGATGATATATGTATGGTGCCCATAATAGGTCGTTATATGGAGCATAACTTTGATAATCGGGTTTTTCCATTTCAAAATCGAATCCATGGTTGATAGTATCTTAATATCGGACAGTCCGAAATTAATGTCTTCTATCTTTTTACAAGGACATTGAATTTCATCATTGATTATTTTACAATTTATGTCGGCAACTAGGGGTTTTGGTCGGTTTTTTTTTTGAAAAAGTTCATTAACCAATGAACCAATGAACAGTTCATTATGTATGTGTGTTATTGTTACTCCATTCAAGTATGGTTGCATTCAGTTTTCCCTGTCCTCCCTAAACATGCTCTCTTACAAATGGTCTTTGTTTAATACATTGTACATTGCCAATTAAATGGGAATATTTTAAATCCAATTCATATTTCAATTAAAACGAATATCAATTTTAATACACAAAGAATGCCATAACTTGTTTTAAGAGCAAATTTAAAATATTTCTGATCCCAAGTAACACGCGATAAAGTTTAGCCAGTGGCAAAAGTCATAAATGCCATAAATATCAGGCATTTCAATTTGAAAATTATTTTAAATTAACTCTCGACATTCTGTTAAAAAACTTTGTGGCCTACAAAACTCGCACACGAATAAACTGTGAAAATGAACATTTAATTCAATTCATTTTCATAACAAAAACCAAATAAAATCACAACTTGAACAATTTATGCCCGGAATTCCAAAATACAAGCAAACCGACACTGGGCTACGCAAAGATTTAATGGTTCAACGTAATTTACGATGATAATTATGTAACACGAAATTACCCCCTGGAGAGATTGTGGATGCTACTATGCCAGACCTTCACTAGCAGCAGCAACAATGGGACTACAATCTAAGACCGAAAGCAAGAAAAAAAAACTTTTTTCACCGCTTCTAAAGTTCCTGCAACGGAGGAAGGAAGCAAGGACTAAATAAGTAGGATGGCAAATGTCTTAAATGATTTAAATAGGTATCGCTCTATGTCTCAACTACATAATGTAAAAATGATAATCCCGGTGTCAAGCGATAATTCATTCATGCATTCTTTTGTGCTGCTATTGTGAGATGTTGGCGAAATGAGCTCCACAAATGAAGTCAAATGGCCATAGCGGTAATAAATATTTGGACCATCTCATCGTAACCACTACCACCTGGTGAGACATTTCATGAGTATGCCCAACTGTTGGCAATTCGGCGTGGGTTGAAATGGAAATTAAAATGATAACAAATATTGAACTTTTTCCTTACACGATATTTATGACATAAAGGAAATTCCTTAGGGGCTTTGGTTTATCATGTGTGTCAATAAGCGGGATTTCTACTACAAAAAAGAAGCAAAATTATATGTTTGCTTTTTCCTTAAGGAAAAACGGTGGACTTCTCTTAAATCAGTAAACAGCGCACAATATACTCACTAACCTGGACCTACAGTTAAAAGTCCAGTCTGAACCTCTAATGTTTTTTATAAAAAGAAGCTTTTCTATTTAATAGTTGGAAGAAACGTACGATGTTTTTTTGGCAGCTTTGTACCTAATTTACTTGTTAAATAGTCGCGTATATGTACTAACTATTACACCACTGTGTCTCACATTTAAAACTCAGTATCGGGATTATTTTAAATGTGTTGTAGAAATTATAGTATTTTGTGATTTTAACAATGAAATGCAGCCAGAAGTGTAAATGTAAAAGAATTCTTATGGGTTTTATATCTAAAAAACGGTCCAAAATATTGGTTCAGATCGGGCAAAGTCCATTTTACAACAACCAAAAAACCGGTTTTCGGTTTTTTGGTTGTTGTCTGTAAAAGCAAAAAAAAATATATAATTTAAAAATATATAAAAATAATATATAATTTAAAAAATATATATTTGTCTCTAGTTCCCGGTCCGTTTGCTGTCTTAATAAAGCTTGTTTTTCAACTACAGGGCGAAGTTGTTGTGCGATCCTCATGTCATTTGGCAAAAGTAAGTTTTTTTTGTATAAAAACGGAGACTGTTGACTTTAAGAAATTTGATAACAATTTAGATATACTCGTAGCTCCCACACATAAATTTAGATCTGTCTGTAACTCTGAAAGCAACATATTATATTCAGTCTTGATGAAGTTTGGCACAGTTCATTACGGTCAGTAATCAGTTTAGATAAAAATGGGTTATACTAATCCACTTTTTAGTATAGCCCCGTTATAAAGATCCCTCCCGATATTACATACAACCTCTCTATAACAGCCATGTCAATACGATTTCGATTAAAATTGGTTTACGAATAGTATATTACGATTGACAAAAAACCAATCTTTGATTGATTTAGATCATTTGGCTCGTTTTTTTATATAGTCACTTTTCGATATAGTATGGGTCTAAAAATAAATATATATAAAAATGCATACACATGGACATACAGGGTGGGCGATATAAAATTTTAAATTTGAATCGGCTGTTAAACAAAAGTACTAATAATTGTTTCAAATTTCTGGTTCTATTCGTAAGGTTGAACTTTGCCATTTAATAACGGAACACATATGACATTTTTTTTGTTGAAAAATTATCTATATTGATCACCCAATTGATCGTTGTTAAATTATAGGACCATCTTGTTCGTCCGTCCATCTGTGTGACTGTTGAAAGCGGGGTATCGTCCTTGAAGTTGTAAATGGGCGAAATCGACCCAATTGGGACAAAGGTTCCAGGAGGATAAATGTATAAGGCCCATAATACGGTCAGCTGTTAAACAAAAGTATTTTTTTCAAATTTTTGGTTCTTCAAAAGGTTGAACTTTGTCATTTAATAATGGAACACAATATCATTTATATGACTACCACAACTGGCTTGGCACTACCTCAACCGATCAACCAAATTTTTCCGAGCATTTTCGATTCAATGGGAACTTTGATTTTATGTTTCAAGGCTTCAATTGTCTCTGGATGCTTTGCGTAACATTTATCCTTAATGGCTCCCTACAGAAAATAATTTAAAGGGCTCAAATCACAGCTCCGGATTTCGGTTTGAACGCCCATTTTCGTAAAAGGCTTCAACAAACTCCATAGTTGAATTTGTCAAACACTGAAAAAAAAAATATCAAATTTAATAAGCCAATTAACAAAAACAATCGTGCATTATGGTTGGACCACCCTTTATATATTTTTTGTAACCTCCGCAACCAAGACTTTAATCATATTTTGTATTACATTAACCCTTAAATAGCCGGAAATATTAAGGTTAAAATTTTCACTTAACTTCACTTCAAAAATATACTAAAATCAGCTTTATCTTTACTTTACCAATAATCTATAAAACAACCAATACAAGTACAAATTAAGTTCAAACAATCATCTTAATAAGTTTGGTTAACCGACCAATACTTTGTCCTTTTAACCGATACTGGCAGTTCCTACTACTAAAAATTGCCGTGTACCCAATCAACATTTGTTTGTAGCGATGGTATACATGCAACCACCAACATTGGGTTGGCAAAAATTTCGCTTGTGGCAACAAATCTATTCTCTGTGTGTATCAAAAAACTTATCTGTTCCGGTTTTCTGTCCAGCCTTAATGCTACCACAATTGTTCATTATTTGTAAGACTACTTTATCTCATTTCGGACACTCTAAAATCAATTTGATAATTTCTCAACAGAACAATTCACCTTCAAACAGACTTCATTTAAAAATGTTATCACAATTTCTTTTATTTTCTTACGAATATTTCTCGCCTTTTCGGAGTATATATACATATATGCCCTCCCCTTTTCGCAGTTAAATACAGGCTCTACAGGCGATAAATAAAATCCACACTCCACTTTAAACTTTAAGTAAAATTATGATGCATTTTCTCTAAAGATTTATTAAGATTTAAATGAAGAGACCGCAGACCGACCGAGAAAGCCACAAACATTTTTTTGGCTTCTCCTCCAAAAACCTAAACCTAAAGAAGAACAACCAAAAAACGAAAGGAAAGGCGAAGGAAAGAAAAACAATATTTATGAATATGAATGAGTTTTACAGTATTTAAGAGTACCAATAAATTATGTTTACGGCTTATAAGTATGCTGTACGAAAGGATATTAAACAATGATAATGCAGTCGCATAATTTTGGCGTGGCGTAGATCCAAAATGAAAACTATTAAATAGCTGAGGGCCTCTTTATTCACGACGTGTTAAATATGGAAAGCAACTGTTGTACGATATAAGATTTAGTATTTGGTTTCCGTTGTTGTATACTACGATTAAACATTATTGCAACAGATACGACGGCGGTTCGGAAAGTTCTTAGCCTATCAATGAAAGAGAATAGTTAGTTTTATATATATTTTTTTATATATATTTTTATTTTTCAATATAATCTCCTGAAACTTCAATACACTTAGTCCAACGCTTATCTAGCAATTCTATCCCTTGATTAAAATAGTTTTCCTCAAGGTCTTCAAAGTAGTGGTTTACAACTGTAATTGCATCTTCATTTGAGGTAAAACGCTTGCCAACAAGGATTTTTTTAGATTTGGGAACAGGTAAAAGTCACTGGGATCTAAATCAGGAGAATAAGGTGGGTGGTCAAGTAACTCGTACTTTAATTCATTGATTTTAGCCATTGTTAAAACACTCTTGTGCGCTGGTGCGTTGTCATGATGAAAAATTATTTTTTTGTGTTGTAAGCCAGGACGTTTTTCTCGAATTTGTACATTTAATTGATCTAAAAGGTTGCAATAGTACTCTGAATTTATTTTTTTACCCTTTTGCAGATAGTCAATCAATAAATACCTTTGAAATCCCAAAAAACCGTTGCCATAACCTTACCAGCCGATTGAATTGTTTTTGCCTTCTTTGGGGCACTTCCTTCAGCTTCAGTCCATTGTTTGGATTGTTCTTTTGTCTCTGGATAGTGGTGGATCCATGTCTCATCAACAGTTATGAAACGACGCTTAAAATCCATTTTATATCGCTGAAAACGATCCAAACAAGCTTGAGATATGTTCATTCTTATGCGTTTTTGGTCGACTGTTAACAAGTCCGGCACCCATCTTGCAGAAAGCTTTTTCATCTGTAGTTCTTTAAATGGACTCAATCATTTGAGATGCCCATGATATTAGCTATTTCACGCACTTTTATTCGTCGATCATTTAATACCATATCATGAACTTTGGCTACAATTTCTGTTGTTGTTGCTGTTTTTGGACGTCCACTAGGTGGTTCATCTCCAATGCTTGTACGACCACGTTTAAATCCAGCAACCCAATTTTTTACTGTTGCATATGAAGGAGCACTTTCACCTAACACATTTACCATATCATTATGAATTTTTTTGTCCCGATAAACCTTTTTTATGTAAATATTTAATGACACCACGCATTTCTAATTTTTCCATTGTAAAAAAATCGCGGATGAGTCTTTTGTGAACACCTGTTTCTATATAAAGGAGTTGCCAGATCGAAACAAAATTTAACATCTGTTCATAGCAGAGATGGAAGTTTCCAAAACACTTAACTTTTTCTGTTTATACCGCGCTTTTTGTGCTAGGCTAAGAAGTTTCCGAACCGCCCTCGTATAGGGTGGGTCATTTAAAATTTTAAATTTGAATCAGCTAAAAAAAAAACACTGAAACTTTTTTGTTCCAAATTTCTGTTTTAATTGAAAAGGTTAAACTTTGTCATTTAATAATGGAAAACCATCCAGTGCGTTTTCGCTTCGCCCAATGGGCTGAAGTTTGTTTCGCACGGGATGAAGAATTTTACCGAAAAATCGTGTTTTCAGTTGAAGCTCATTATAAACAATAAGAAAAATTTCCGCATTTGTGGATCAGAGAATACACACGTGGCTATTGAAAAGCCAATGCATCCACAACGAGTCGCTGTTTTTTAGGCTGGAGGCATAATTGGGCCATTTTTCTTTTAAAAACGAGCAAGGAGCCGCCGTGTCCGTCTTCGGTGTGCGTTACCGCTACATGCTTAACGAATTTTTTCCCCAAAAATTCAAGAGAATGATATGGACGACATTTGGGTTTGCAAGACAGGGACATATGTCACACATCCAACGCAACCATCGATATTTAACGCACTGTTTTTGAAAACCAAATAATCAGCCGAAATTGTGATGTCAATTGGCCGTCAAGAAGCTGTGATTTGAGCCCTTTGGATTATTTTCTATGGGGCCTTTTGGATTATTTTCTATGAGGGGCCATTAAAACTAAATCTTACGCAAATCACCCAGAGACTATTAAAGCGTTGAATAATGAAATCGAAGTTTCCTTTGAAGAGATTCGATACGAAACAATCGAAAATTTACTAAAAAATTGGGTTGATCAGATAAGGTACTGCCAAGCCAATTGTGTTCTCATTGCTCGGCAGTACCTTAGTATTCGAGTCTATTTTGCACGCTGACGGACTCATCGCGGTACGGATAAAGTCGATCCGCATTCGTATCACTTCCTAAGGAAAATGGTATTATGCAAACCGTCAGATGATCTCTATTATCGACATGCAGGCGTTGCATGCAGTATACGTCAAATTACCATTTTGGCTGGCATTTTGCAAAACAAAACAAACAAAAGACAATTCAATTGGCTCTTTTCATTATGGAAGAAAATCGTTGTACACGACAAGAAGTTCGAAAGACGGCCGTTATTGTTTTCAAATTAGCCGATGCAATGTGAGTAGCAAGAAACATTTTTATTCAAATAATAAATTGAAATAAATTGTAACTATTGCCACTGGTTTCTCGTTCTACCTTTTAGCTTCCACAGCAAGATACAAAAAATGTTTGTCTTCGCAAAAAAAAGTCGTCCACTCGCAAACAAATTCAGCAAATAACTTGATGCGCAGCTGATCCGCAACAATTTTCTGTCGGATTTTTATCAGATCCATTTGTAAGAGAAGTGAATATCACGCGGTATAAAGGGCTGCTATATATATTTCTGGCCTAATAATGAAAATTCGAATATTTATTATCAAAAATGATTTTATTGTTTTTTAAAGTATTCTCCAGCATGATTCATACACTTTTGCGTGCGCTCAAACCAATTGTCGAAGCACTTTTACCACTTCGATTGAGACACCTTCAAAACATGGTATTTGAACGCTTCAACAGCATCTTCTGGCGACGAAAATCGTTGACCACGCATTTTTTGTATGAGAAATGAATCACACGCGGTATAAAGGGCTGCTATATATATTTCTGACCTAATAATGAAAATGCGAATATTAATCATCAAAAATGGTTTTATTGTTTTTCAAAGTATTCTCGAACATGATTTATACACTTTTACATGCGCTTAAACCAATTGTCGAAGCATTTATACCACTCCGATTGAGACACCTCCAAAACATGGCTTTGGAACGCTTCAGCAGCATCTTCTGGCGACGAAAATCGTTGACCA
Source organism: Hydrotaea diabolus (assembly GCA_963513945.1). Lineage (NCBI taxonomy): Eukaryota > Metazoa > Arthropoda > Insecta > Diptera > Muscidae > Hydrotaea > Hydrotaea diabolus. Next base: position 27,166,978 of record OY740720.1, on the reverse strand, counting down.
CGCATTTGTTTCTTGATGTGCGGGAATAAAACGACCATTTCCTTCGAAGTGCTTCTTCCACGAACAACTTTCGTCGGATTTGGCCCGTCTTCAAAGTCCCACAAGGTCGATTGCTGTTTTGTTTCGGGCTCATACACATAGATCCATGATTCGTCACCTGTGACGATCTTATAAACATCTTTAGAAGCACCGCTATCGTATTTTTTTCAAAATTTCTTTGCACCAATCGACACGAGCCTTTTTTTTGAGCGATTGTCAAATTGTGCGGGATCCAACGAGAATAAACCTCTTTTACGGCCAGGTGTTCATGCAATATTGAATGTATGCTGGTGGAAGAAATGCCTAAGGATGCATTATCAGTTCACGCACGGCATCAAAGTTCTCTGGCACAACGGCCATTTTTGGATGACCTTCACGACCTTTGTCTTTAAGCGAGCGTTGGCCAAGATTGAATTATTTAAACCAGTTTTTTACAGTGCTATAGGATGGTGCTTCATCGCCATACAAAGATTTAGGTTCATCGATGCACTCTTGTCGGTATAATCCACGTCGAAAGTTGTTAAAAACGATCGAACGAAAATGTTCACGAGTTAATTCCATTTTTTTCCAAATTTATTTTTTCAAGTCACTGTAAACAACACAAAAGATGATCGTACGTTCTGAGTACGTTTATGCTAAAAAATGTCAAACTTTCTAATGGAAATGCCAGATGGCTCTGCCAGAAATATATCTAACAGCCCTCGTACATATCGTAATACGCATTTTCCAAATGCGACGGTTTACATAATACCAAAATAGTCAACTACTGAAAAATCCGAAACGCAGCCATCCGCCGGTGTTCATTATAGACACGATTGTGTTCCATTATAAAAAAACGATAAGTACTTTTATTTTTACTCCCGATTCATATTTAAAATTCTAAATCCCCCACCCTGTTTATATCTTCCATAAAAATGTATTTCCGCATTTTGTGCCTAACTAACCAATGGTGCCAAATATCATCAGATATCCGTAAATCTTGACTCTGTAATTTATTTTCACACATATCAAAACCAGTTGAGACTCTACCGGTTTGCGCTACGTTTCGACGTACAAATGTACCTCCCAATTTGAAAACTACGTTTCGACGAACAACTGTTCCTCCCGATTTGGGAACTAACCGAACTTTTATTGGGGATATTCATTAGTTTACAATAATATTTGGCAAACTAAAGTAATTTGTAAACCTGTTATATGGAATTAAAGACTTATATAACTCCCATATTAAGGTTCTTTCTCCCTTTTCGCAAACTTATGGGCCAAACGAAGCAAAATTCAATTACAATTCGATGACAATTTGTACTTGTATATGTAGGAATATTTTTGTTTGTTCTCTGTAAAAAAATAAAGCGGCTCGGTCATACAAGTGTACCATCCGCATTAGATCTTAAACCAGCTAAAAACGTAAAATTTCGTAAGATCTTAATAAAATTTAGCTTGTGACACCTAAAAGTGGTTATGGTCCTGTGTTATACTGCCTTTACAACCTTATATGCCTTTTGGATTTAGTAGACGTAAAATATCGGTTATCTGCTGTGTTGTAAACTCAGGTTCAAATTCGGGTAGGAACATCTAACATTTTTTAGCGGCAGGATTTCCACCTCGTAAATGCCAGCGACTATACCAGTAATAGATAAATCTCTAAGCCATTCTCTTAAAAATTCATTTGCCGTATAGAGCCGACATAAAACTGTAGGTTTCGAAAAGTGAATATCAAAATTAATTATTTTTTGAGAAGTTCCCCACTTGTTCCTTAATAGGATGTTGAGGGACTTAAGTAAGTAAAGGCCCTTAAACATCCTTCCTGCATCTTTTTGAGCTACATGCGCACCTGTTGTGACATTTCCAAACATAACTTAAGGCTTTACCAAACACTTGATATTGTCATTGGGGGTAAGACAGAAGAACAAAAAAAATCTGCAAAAGTTTCCTGAAGATTTTATGTGTACTTTCCTTCGATACGTTGAATTTTTTTTCTTTCGACGAGTAAGAAAATGTTCTTTGCTATGACCGTACAGAGTATAAACGATAAGACATCGGAAAACATTGAACGCAAAGTATGAACGTAAGTGTGGAGTGGGAAAAGTAAAAAGCCAAAGATTTTCTCATTAGACTTATTAAAATGTTCTCTTTAGCAAGTGTGGGTGGGGGTTGGAGCTTGAAGCATGGAGAAATGTAATGTCGTAGGAACAGCCTAAAAGTAGACACCAATTTCTTACGTTTAAAGAACGTTTAGCTATCTTAAGCAATACGAACCAGCGCGGCATACCTGTGTGCAGGCAGGAGACGACAGCCAGCCAGCAGGAGCGAGAGCATCTAGCAGGAGCGAGAACACCCAGCAGCCAAGCGTTCGCAGGACACGTATCTAACACGTTTGAATATCAAAGCGTTATGCTTAGTCGCCGCAGGAATAAATTTTATAAAACTAATACGAATTGATTTATTACCCTTTTTTAAGCTTTCGCTTATGACTTTAATGGTAACACTAACACACTCACTCACATACACACAGGCACCCACACACACACACAAACACTTACAAAGTCAAAATTAAGATGTATCTGCTTCTATCTTTCTGCGGTAGGTTTTGCTGCGGCTGATGATTGTGCATACCAGGCCAGTCCAGGCATTGCCGATGCCAAGGGGGCAAGTAAGAACGTCTGTATCTCAACTACGATGCCTCACATACCTCGTTTTTAGAGAATTCATAATTTCTCAAACATTTCGTTGCGTTTTTTATAATCTCCGACAAAAAAAACATCTTACAAGTTGGTTAAAGGCGTGAGATGTGGAGTGTTGCACTGTGGGAGATTTGCTCGAAAAATTAGAACAAAAAAAACAACAATGTTGGAGGTAAATGTTAATTTAATTTTCCAATGGAATTCTCAATGAAAAATGCTTGTTTATACCCTTCACCATAAGAGGATAAAAAAGCATATGTTTGCCACACCTCGAAATATTGATCGGAAAAGTACAGGGAGTCGCAAATGAGACCAACTGATATGGAACATAAATAACTCTAATTTTCATACATAATTTATGCTTCTTTTAGCAAATTATGACTGAACTCTTGGAAATTTAATATGAATACGAGCAATACAAAACAACTCTTTGAAATTAACAAATTTACGACCAATTGTTTCGACGCTGTGAAATTCACGCCTTTATTATAACCCAATCTTCCATGATTATAAGTTTAGTCCGCTGTTTTTAAAGATGTGCGTAAAGATACCGACTATCATGGCGGATGTGCTCATCGAAATATTCGCACTGATGCCAACGTCGAAATACGTAGTATGGCAGAGTGTCCATACACAATTTAAATTGTACAATAATTGCTTCCACTAGACCCCTGTGAGAAAACGCGATGTCTCACTTTGGCACTTTGGCGATGTCTCACTTTGGCACCAAACATTTGTCGACATTCTGCCATGGACTATTAGATAGCTTCGCTTTTGGCTACTGGTCGTATGGGCCGGGGGGAACGACGCATAGTGGAATTTTGCCGGCAATAATATCGTTTTTTAAGTTAAAATATCTAAAATTTAATGATGCAGTTTTGTAGAGAATATTTTAATTAAGAAAAATACATAATTATTTCTTTTTAAAAATATTTTTTTGTTCAAAATTCGCACAAAGTTGTCGAAATGCAAATCTGCAGTAACTGTCTCAGATTTTCATGCTTTTTATGGGCTTTATTTTTATCGTATCAATTTAATGTACGTATATTTCCAAAATAAAGTATTTCAACATTAATTTTGAAAAATAAAATAATTGGATAACAGTGAGGTCAGGTTTTTATGATGGAACTCATAAAGTCAGTGTTTCTTAATTTTGTAGGACAAAAAAAGGTAAGCTCGGTCGAACTTTGAGTGTATACTTTTGATTAAATAAATAATTTTTTGCTAATGCTGAACAGTTTTCAATTCTATACAAAAATTCCGAGAAATTTCATTTCAGTAATTCAAAAAAATTCTATATAAATTGGTGTATAGTTTTAGACGCATGTGTTTTATTGCTACCAATAATATCAAACATATGTTTAAGATTATTTTACAGCTATTTAAAAGAAATGCATTAGTAAAAAACAAAACAAAAGCAAATCAGAACAAAAAGTAAAAAAAAACACAACATTATGAATTTTCAAGTGTTAAGATATTGTTGATAAAAATATCCCTAAAAGTATGCACTGCCGATCAATCGATACTTTTATTGTAAAAATTTGATATTTAATAGAATTTATTGGTTAATTAAAAAGAAATGGTAAGCCATGGCTCCCTAATTTTGTGCAAACGTTCAGCTTACTTTTAAGAATTTCGGTATTTATTCATGTAAATGCTGCTTGACTTCGCCCACAAACTACTAAAGGGTTTAGATTTTGAAAATTGTATAAAATTAAAATTGTTATATGCACGTTGGGAGAGGCACTTAACATTTTTATATAATTTAGGACTCAAAAGCAAACACTGGTAGCATTTTTTTATTAACGATGATATGAAAATTAGGGAAATAAAACAAGTTTTTTATTTTCAGAATTTTGGTCAGATCGATTTTTTTTAAATTAATTATTTTACTTTATATAAGAGGTAGACGTGGTTGTGGGCGGATTTAAACCAAAAAAAAAATTAAAATAATTTGGGAATATGAGAAATTTGTGCAAAATTTCAAAGCCATAGCGCGATTCCTTTTAATTTTTGCCGCAGCTTGAATAAAAGAATTCCATTGTGCGACGTTTCATTTTAAAGCACGAAAGGTATATCTCGGGAAAAAAGTACGTTGAGCGCTGAGGTAAAACAGGACACAGCTCTGTCTTTGGTTAACATTGTATTCCAAACCGATCTTGCCACGACATTATCCTGGGTGACTTATGATAGTCATAGTCTACCGGTTGGTCCACATCAAAGTTTATTTTTAACAATTCCAAAAAACTTGGCTTATAATAGGTTTATTCTAAAGCGTCAACAATCGTTTTATTTATGGTGCAATGTTTTATTAATGTGGCTTCCGAGGCTGGCTTTGCAACCCCATCTTCCAAGAACTTGGGAGGCTTCTGGCTCTATCTCACGAATGGCTTCTGCTTGTTTGTGCGTACAAACTCAGCCCTAGAGAGTATCCGACAAAAAGTCTAACTGCGCAAAACGGCAGGTCCTAGCAATGGACATAACCGAGACGACTTATAACACTTCAACCAAACTTGTCCTGCTAAGGAGTGATTGATTGCCATCCTGCTGAAACCTTAAAACTTCTAAGTTTATGTTTTTATTTACCAAGCACAAAAAAATTTCCCAAACTTCAACTTATATCCATATTTTCCATTTGGTTTTTCCAAACTTCCCTCCCACTGTGAACTGGTGGTTGTATCTGTATGTGGGCTTATTAGATTCCGCTAATGTCTGCTAACTTGTTCCAGCATTTTTCTTGTTTGTGATTTTCTAATACACTTTGACAACACAAGTAAATGGTAATCGAAAGACAAAGGACGATTGGAAGCAATGTAGAATGCTACACAACTCTTTGGTATTGGTTTTAAATGCGATGGTGGCTGTAACTGTGGCAGTGGCGGCATTACGAGCATTTTAAGGCATGTCAAAAATTCTTAAGTATGGTATTTAATATATCAGGAGGGTAATTGCTGCGAACCACTACTGCAGACAGAGCCAAAAAGGGGTGCCCGCTTTTGACACCCCTATTTACTGTGAACATGCCAGCGCGATTATAATTCATGAGGCATTTGCGAAACGAAAATCGAAATTTATTGCTATTTAAGATATTTCAAATATACGTAATCAGGAATGAACATTTTCTCCGCAAGCCACCAAGAGCCAAACAACAAATGAAAAAAAACAAAGACCGTAAAAGATAAAAAGCATTGTCAAAATGTCCAAAGTGCCTTATGCGAAATTGTTTGAATTTTCCTTTAAAAGCAAATCACCACCCTAAAATAATATTAGAATTGATTTAAGAAACTAGTTTGCTCTTGTTTTCGTATTGGTGGGCTTGGTAACGCTGACTCAAATATTTGCAGTGATAAGAAACAAGTTGTTCTCTCAATTGTTTGGACTGCTGATATTGTGGCGGATGTTACAATTTAATAAATCCTTGAAATTTAATCTAGAAGCGAGGATCCGAAAATTGCACGTTAGTGGCTTGTGACCATAACCAGTTTGGGATTGTATACGAGTATAAGCAAGAACGACCCAGCGGGTACTAAAGGTACCTGGGAAGAAAGTACGCTGTTTTGAGAATTCGCCTAATATATCTCTTTTATTATAACCGAATGTTAGTTAATAGACTGATTGAAATGATATTTAAATTTCAGTTTTAAATAATGTTATAAGGATTTAAAGCTTCAATTAACAATTCGAAAGTCCAATTAAAAAAAATAGTCAAAGCAAATACAAATTGTATTCCGAATTCGAGACACATTAACATACTTTTTCGGGTCCACAAGGTTTTCTAAAGCATTCTTAGAGACAAACTAAAGAAGATTATATTCAATAAATGGGGAGAAATAATAATTGGGAAAAATGTGCGCCCGATAGAGAGGATAATAACGAAATTGTGTAAAAGATATTCCAACGAATATTAAGCAAAATAAGAATCTTTTCGTTTTAATCCAAATATGAGCAAAAACGCTTTTTTGTAAAATGTTTTTTTCTTCTATTATTTCGAAATGTTTACATAACAATTGGCTATCTTTATGTTAACGCATCCTCAAAAACATTTTTAATGATCTTTCAGTGCTAAAACGTTAGTCGAAATAAAAATTTTCATCATGGTAAAGTTCACTTACGAGCAACGTTTGCAAATCATTAAAAATTCCTACTGAAATTCTGAGTCGATAATCGCAACTTTAAGAGCGTTTCCTCCAATTTTCGGCCGTAATCCGTCACAACTGTGCAAGCTGCAGGTGGCATTCAGCTTTGTTTCTTGGATCGCAGCGACCAGGATGTTTCTCCGACTAATAAATTCTATAACCTCACTGATTTTGTTGCGTAGGCCATTGCAATTACATTACAAAATTGATGCACTTTCAGGAGTGGCAGCAGCAATCTGTGGTGTAAGATGCTGTATATGTTGATACTGTTGCGAGGGTGACTGCGGGGGAGTCTCGTAGTTGGATGATGATGACGACGGCCAAAATGTAGACGGCGATGATAACACCAAATCCAGAGGCCCACTGCTAAATTCGTTGATACAGCATAAGGCAACAAAGTTCGCTTCTCTATACTCCCTGATGTGGTTCAGATCTGAACAGCTCCTGAAGTGGACCTACTCCAAGCAACGATTATACCTTACAGACATAGCACGATGGTGTAAACGGTTCTGACAAAGTCCGGGGTTTTGTTCGATCCCAGCTGGGGCCAGTAGTATTCGGAGAAGGCATTCCGGAAAGTGTTGCTCCCACGACGAACAAAAAACACATATTGTCGAGGTGACTGCCCCTGGCCGAAGAGTGTTTGTTTCGCGTCAATCCGGTACATAGAACCGGCAGTCGCGGGATTGTTCGGCCGTAATAATCGTCCTACCCGACAGGATAACCGATTAAGCTCATTTCTAGCTGAGAAGTTTTGTCAATGAACAAAATATGCGTTATTGGACAGCAACAAATCCACATGTGCTTCAAGAGACAAAATTACATCCGCAAAAAATTACTGTGTGGTGTAGTTTTCATGCCGGAGGTGTCATTGGGCCGTATTTTTTCGTCGCTGGAAACAATCGACATGTTACCGTTAATGGAGAGCGCTATCGTGCCATGTTAGAAAATTATTTTTGCCCAGAATTGGATAAGCTTGACATCGCCGATATGTGGTTTCACGAAGACGTTGCCACTAGCCACACAACATGCGTTACAATCGCCTAAAAGGCAAATTCGGTGAACGTGTAATCTCAAGAAATGGTCTAGTCGAATGGCCCCCTCGTGCATGCGATTTAACGACATTGGATTTCTTTTTATGGAGCCACATCAAGTCGTTGGTCTATGCCAACAAGCTATCAACTCTAGGCGAGCTTAGAGCATGTGCATGTTTGCAAGAGTGGTGAAAAATTGGGTTCAAAGAATATATCGCTGTACACGGGCTCATGATGGTTATATAACCGAAATTGAAAGTGTTACATTTGCACTACACCTGAAATAAATTTGAACTCTATATCTTAAATTTGTTGTGTTTAATTAATATATAGGTTGCTTTTGTGAAACTACAATATACCATTGACTTCAATGTAATTTAAATAACGATTTTAAGTAATGTAATGAACAAACCGATTTGCCTCAATTTTAATAACGTCCGCTCTTGGTCCAAAAAAATCAAACGTGTGCCGAATTTCAATATGATTGGATGTAACATGAGTCTTCTAGATCTAAAGGTATAAAATCGGATGAACATATATGTATTGGAGCTAAATCTGATAACGTTGTTCGTTGGCTTATAAAACTTACTTACATCCAATCTTGATGAAACTTAGCCATCAAGATTGCATGTAAGATGTGGCTTCTAGAGCTAAAAACATAAAAATAAAAGCCTTTTTAAACAGATTTCGCGTGAGTTGTGTTAAATTTTTTCTATTTCGGTATTGTTTGCCATTTCATCATGGAAAGACTTACACCGAAACAACGTCTCAAAATTGTGTAACTGTATAATGGAAAGGAGCGTTCGTTGAGAAACTGTTTTCGACCACAATTTTGTTCAGTGATGAGGCACATTTCTGGCTCAACGACAACGTCAATAAACATAATTGCCGCATTTTGGCTGAAGAGCAACCATAAGAGGTTCAAGGCGTGCCATTTTACCCAGAGAAAACCACGGTCTGGTGCGGTTTATGGGTGGTGGAATATTCGGTCCATATTTTTTCTAAAATGATGATAGTCGGAACGTAACCGTGAATGGAGCTCACTGTCGCGCCTTGATATCAGACTTTTTGCTTCCTGAAATTGAAGCCGTATTAGATTTAACAGGACATTTGGATTTAACAGGACGGCTCCACTTGCCATACAGCTACTCAAACAATGAATCTATTAAGATGTCGTTACGACGAGCAGTCAATTTCACGTTTTGGACCGATGAGTTGGCCGCCTAGATCGTGTAATATCAGAGCTATATACTTTTTCTTTGTGGCTACGCAAAGTCCACAATCTTTGCTGTCAAACCAGCTACGATTCAGGTTTTACCGGTCGAAATGCTCAAACAAGTCATCCAAAATTGGACCCCCAGAATGGGCAGCCTGAGGCGTTGTTGCGGCCAACATTTAAAGGAATTATATTCAAAAAATAAATGGCACAAAATGTCCTTTCGAAAAAACCACAAATATTCCACATTTTATTTGATTTTTTGAATTTTTTATTTTTATTTTGAAATACCTTTAGATTGATCAATAGTTATATCTAAATCTTAAGCGAATTCCCTCACCTTTAATAGCGTACGTCCTTGGTCCAAAGAACTTCCTTCTGCCAAATTTCATGAAAATTGGAGAACAATTGCAACCTGTAGTTTGATTACACGCCTTAAACACATTTTGGGAATAACAATTTGCTTCCCAATATAAAGGATAATGGCGAAATTATTATAAGGATACATCAACGAATATTAAGGGAAATGAAAACTATACCTACAATCATTTAGTTTAAATCCAAATACGAGCACGTTTCTTTCTTCTATTATTTCTAAATTTTCCCAACAGAAACCTTTCCACCATACTTAACAAAACGCGATTAAAAACAAAAAGGGTCCGTTTGTGAAACCACAAAATACCATTGACTTAAATGCTATTAAAATTACAATTTTAATTAATGTGATGATCAAAATTGCAATGGGCGAAAAAAGTGAAAGACTTCTTGCCATTATGTTCATTAAATGCCAACAATACTAAAGCACATTAACTAATTTATCTGGGAAAGCAGCAGGCAGCAGACTGGCAACGAACGGAACAACCCAAATGCATAAAACTAAACATCTCATATAACAGATATTGCCAGCAGCAGTAGCAACACCAACAACAGCCAAGTTAAATATTACCACTCGCAAAATATAAATGTTAAGGTCTACAAAACGCATGTAACGATGTATATGCTGCGTGTATGTATGTGTGTGTGTGTGTGTGTGTGAGTGGGGCTATGTTTAGATGGCAAATGAACCACACTGTTATGTGCAGCCACAAATCAAAGCGGAATTATTATTACTTATGACCATTTAATTGGACTTTTAATACATTTTATGTATTACCAACACTGCCAACTACTAACGACTACGACCAGAAGTAGTACCACCGCCCTTTCAACACCGTCCCTGGCCATTGGCACAGCCGACATCAATGGTAACATCATCATCACTCACCAACAGCGCTACCACAAAAGCAACGGCAACAACAACAACGGCAGCGATAGCAACAACTAATAAGAGTTGTTGAACAACTTCGAAGTCAATTTGCCAAATTACACAAAACAAACAAACCATTACCCCCACTTTTCCAGCCCCACAAAAAAACCCAATGAAAAAATTGTGCACCAAAACTAAACATGAATAGAATTTTCCCACCAATATTTCTACACACAACAAACAAACCAAAATATACACACACACATACGCAGCAATCGTTCTCGCACAGTTGTTGTTGAATCCAATAAGGCACACATACACACACACCGATGTTATTTGTTATTTGTATTTGTTACACGCTCATTAGTTTTATTGCCATTAGGACAATAACACACACACACTAACATGCACCCACAGCCATACTCAGCCATTTAGAGACTCGTGCAACCCACATTCATGCAGTGGTTGTTTGCTTATGGTTGGTTCTTCTCATATACACGCACACATTCACTGTTCTTCACTTCCGGGCATAACTACATATCAGTCAAAAGCCACAAAACTATTTATACGTATGTGTGGGCTAAGGGGTTGTGGGTGTATAGATATTGGAATTCGACTGGCAAATTTTGGGTTTTTGCGAGAAAACTGCTGTTTGTCTTTTTCGGTTACGCTTCCATTTGTAGATGTTGTCGTTGTTGTTTTTGCACTCTTCTCCTTGAAGTTCCTTCAATAGTTTTTCGTTTTTCAAAGCCTGTTTCTCTGTTGGCTTTGTCTCAATAGTTAGTATTGAAATTTTTGTTTTGCTAATTGGCCAAAAATCATGGCGAACAGCAGCAGCTATACCCTAAACCAGTGCAGGGATTACAAATAAAGAATGTGAGCTTGTACTTTGTCCAAGTTGCAAGTTGTTGTTACAACCGAATTGTATTGCCGACCTAATGTTTGTGGATGGGAGTACTTCAAGTATTATATTAGTAGAATCGATCGTTAGTCCGTGATCGACAATTTTCAGTACAGTAGACGATCACAAATTATAACTCTCAGAAATTATAACTTCCGGAAATTAGAACCAGCACTTTGATGCTATTTCGGTCATATGACCACCACGAGCCCGTGCACAGCGATCTATTCTGTGGACCCAATTTCCACCACTCTTGCACACATTTCGACTAGAACATTGGCAATTTCTCGTTGGATGTTGTCTCTGGCAACGTCTAAAGTTGTTGGCTTGTTGGCATAGACCAATAGCTTGTTGTGGCCCCATAAAAAGAAATCCAATACCTTTAAATTGCATGAACGAGGTGGCCATTTGACCGGACCATTTTTCGAGATAACACGTTCACCGAATTTGACTTTCAGTAAATTGGTTGTAAGGTGTGCTGTGTATCTACTGGCACCATCCTGTTGAAACCGGCGATGTCAAGTTCATCCAATTCTGGCCAAAAATTTTCATTCATGGCACGATGGCGCTCTTTATTGACGGTAACATGACGATTGTTTTCATCGACGCAAAAATACGGCCTAATCACACCTTCGGCATTAACCAGGCAGTAACTTTTTTCCTGATGCAATTGTGTATCTTGAAGCACATGTGGGTTTGCGACAGTCCAATAACGCATATTTTGTTTATTGACAAAACCATTCAGCCAGAATTGAGTTCATTGCTGAGGATGATTTTTCGATGAAATTCTGGTTTTTCGTGAAACTTTGCTAAAGCCCAATAGGAAAAGTTTCGGCGTTTCAAATGATCAATGATCAAGTGATCAAGTCTAGTTCTTGAGTCAGTTTGATCTTATAAGGATGAAGGCCAATATCTTTTTGCAAAATTCGCCACAGTGTGGTTTGAGAGATGCCCAATTCCTGAGAACGACGTGAACTCGACTGATTTTGCTTATTTTGAACGGATACACTAACGACTGCGATATTTTCTTTGCTTCGAGCGAACACCCAAAAGTGTAAATTTGCATCCAAATTTATCCACCATAGCACGCACAGCCTTTCGGCTGGGACGATTATTACGGCCGAAAGTCGCTTCGAGCGGTACGGCGTCTTTTTGGTGCCGGAACATCCAAAAGTGAAAATTTGGATCCAAATTTATCCACTATAGCCCGCACAGTCTGTCGGGTGGTACAATTGTTACGGCCGAAAATTGGAGTAAGCGCTCTTAAAGTTGCGACCACCGTCGCATTGGAGCGGTATGGCGTCTCTTTTGTTTATCCACCATAGCCGCACTGCCTGTCGGGTGGGACGATTATTACGGCCGAAAATTGGAGTAAGCGCTCTGAATGTTGCGACCACCGTCGCTTCGAGCGGTACGACGTCTCTTTGGTGCCGGAACATCCAAAAACGAAAATTTTGATCCAAATATATCCACCGCACAGCCTATCGGGTGGGACGATTATTACTGCCGAAAATTGGAGTAAGTGCTCTTAAAGTTGCGACCACCGTCGCTTCGAGCGGTACGTCGTCTCTTTGGTTTATCCACCATAGCCGCACAGCCTGTCGGGTGGGACGATTATTACGGCCGAAAATTGGAGTAAGCGCTATTAAAGTTGCGACCACCGTCGCTTCGAAGGGTACGGCGTCTCTTTGGTGCCGGAACATCCAAAAGTGGGTCGGGTGGTACTATTATTAAGGCCAACAATTGGAGTAAGCGCTCTTAAAGTTGCGACCACCGACTTAGAATTTCGGTTGTAATGAAAATGTTGACTTCGACTAACGTGTTGATAAAGATACATAAAGATACGAAATTGTTATGTCCCTATTGGAAAACCCTTTATCAGTTGTTGTAGCAGCTGCGCGGTTATGTCTGTCTGTTGATGCCGTCCTGTCCGTCTTGTGCTGTTGGCCCTGCAAGGCTCTTCGTCAGGCTCAGGAAAGTGGCGACTTGGACCGGGTGTGTCCACAGGGATCTTGGAACCAGCATAGCTGTCTTGGCTGGGCATCTTAATACAAGGTAGCGCAAAATTGATTACCCTATCGAAATATGCTATAAAGTTTGCATATGACGTCGTTCATCAATCATTGAGTGCTATACTTCACAAGAGCGTGAAATAACTGTTACGATTTTTTTTGAGTAATTTTCACTTAATGTCTTTCTTTTGTGGCTCTAAAAATTCACGTGTGATGCACGAAGCGCCATTACATTCTCTTTAAGCCACCGCTTACACAGCACGAGTCACAATAGATATTCTTTAGAAAGCGTTCCCTAGTCGAGTAATCTGCCGTTTTGGCGATTTTGCATGGCCAGCATTTCATCCCATGCTTTTTTCTTTGGGGTAAATTATAGTCGCGGGTTTTTGCCAACATGGCTTAGACGATCGCAAACCTAAAGGAGACTATTCTAAACTGGCGGAAGCAACTTGATGGTTCTGCTTCGACCTTATATGCTGGAACCAAAGGTAGATAAAAAACAGTGCCGGAAATAACATTCCTCCCTGGGAAGTCCTCTGTATAACTTAATGTGGCTTTTTAAACCGGTTAACATGGTTCTATACCTTGGACCATTAAGGTTATGAAGCTTCTGAAATATAAACATTGCAAAAAATAGCATTACTTTCTGATCGGCCTGATCTAATAAATAATTGTTAACAACATGTTTTCACTATATTGACAATGCGACAAAATGTGGAAAGAACCATGTAGTATTCAAACATCACCCAAAACATAAGCTCTTTTTTAGGAAGAAAACCGCTGTGTTCGAATTTTTGACTCATACCAGCAGTTATTCTTTGTTTATTTTTGTTTATAGAAAAACTAAATTTTAAAAAAATACAACTGTTTGCTACTATCGATTACAGTATCAAACCTTAACAGCGCAAATCCTAAACGCGCAAACCCTCCAAATTATTCGATTTCATTATTATAACAACTTTTATATTTAAAAACCCTCCACCACCATCACCACCACCCGGACCATCACAGCTAAATGTCACAGAACCCAATCTATACGACAAATCACATAAAAAATGCAAATGTGAAGAGAAATCACTTTCGTTGCCATTCAGATAAGCTAAATTTGAGTTTCATTCCAAATTTTTCATTTCATTGTCCAACCAAAACACATTCTCTTATTCCCATACATACGTTCGGGGCTGTACATATTTTAAATATTTATTGCCTACTTTTGGGCTGTGGTGGTTTCTTAATATTCACACATAAATAATTTCCCCGAGATTTTTCAAATGTGAAAACGAAATATGAAATGAAATGATTATTACAAGGAGTGATAAAGATAATCACTTCTTGTATGTGGCGGTTTTTTTTTGCTTCTCATCTTAATGTGAGTTTTTCTTTTCTATCTTTATGACATCTGCAAAACGTTTTATTGTCACATTTGAACGTTTTTTTTATGACATCTCTGGCGGCAGAAAGGAAACAAAAAACGGAAGTCGAATATTTATGTAAGCAACTAAAAAAAACGATTCAAAAGGGCAAACCGACTCATATACCCTGAACCAACGAGGGTAACTTTGTGAAGCTTGAGCGGCGCAATGTTTGTTTTGATTAGGCCCATTAACTAATAGAAGGTTCTTTTTTCTTTCTGTCGATGCGTTATAGTTTGTTAGTTGCGTTGAGAACATTACATGAATTCAAAAAGTGAGCTTTATGACCCAATTGTTTGAAAGGCGGACAGGAAAGGTTTGTATTCGTACTATGCCTCTGCGATTTAATGTTATTAGTTTGAATTTAAAACACCTGTACAACAAAGGTTTTTTATTAAGAGAACCTCACTCATGAAAACCTATTTATTTGCTGTGTTCAAGATGGTGTTCATATGACTTGTCATTATCCATTAAGAACAAGTAAAAGAGCCAAAGTCGGACAGAGCCGACTATATTTTAATCTGCTCCAATTGGATACGCAGAAAAGGCTGCTCTTAAGTGTTATAGTGTTTGAGTTAAGTGTGTTGTTGTAAAGTGTTTGTGTTAATATCAAATAAAGACTATGTTTAAATGAGCCAGTTTTCAGTCCTTGGAACTTTGAGCCTATCGATTTATATCGAGCTTTCTCAGAGATCGCACTATACGAGTTGTTGTAGATGGGTTCTCATCCAATAAACCGCAGGTGTACCACATTGCTCTGTCCTTCCGCCCTTTTTATCATTTGGGTCAGACCGTGAATCCAATCTACGGATTCACGGATGGTCATTACCGAATGCGTGTAAGACACAGTGCTGCTTGTTGTCTCACAAGCGATTCACTGACCCAACGATGGTATGGATATCAAACAATATAATTGATGTTCTGAGCAAGAAAATACAATGTGACGCTTGTTGAGCTAGCCATGTATTCGAGGTCTCGAAAGAAGCCCTCAAGTGTATAGGCTTCCTAAAGCGGTGCAAGAAATTTTTCACTCCTTCTAATCTTTTCGATAACTATACAACCTACATCAGACCAAAGATGGAATGCAACTCCCATATATGGGCAGGTGTTCCAAAATCATCCTTGTAGCTTCTGGATCGTGTTCAAAGGAGAGCGATTATGCTGATAGGTGACAGTAGGGTATTCAACTCTATTGTTTCCCTGAAGCATCGTCGAAATGTGGGTTGTGTGTCGCTATTCTTCGCTACTTTCCTCGTGTGTGTTCTTCAGACATTCGTGGTCTTACTCCTGACGTGAGAATGTTCGGCAGGGATACACGACTTTCCAGAAATTCACACCCATTTGTTATCGATTGGCCGGTCGACCGCACTATACACTACAGATCGTATTCGTTTTTCGGCCGTACTGCCCGTATGTGGAATCGACTTTCGGCAACTGTATTTTCCACCAATTACGACATTCAAAAGTTCAAGACGAATGTCAATAAACATTACACCCTCTTTCCCCCCTTCGATACCTCTTTTCGCCCTCCTTCCCCCTTCGATCCATTGCATGTAGATGGGTTAAAACTCCTCAGTGTAGGTAAATTGAAAAAACTTTTCGTTTTTAACAGTTAATATCGTGCATTTTAGTTGGACCGGGCAACCCATTTTTATGTTTTTATTTCGGAATATAATATGAATTTATTAACGATTAATAGCAAAGTGTAGTTTTACAAATCAGCAGTAGGACTTTTCCACTACACATATCTCACGAATTCAATTCCGAACAATTCCGAACGATGTATTTTCATTAATGAACGAGTAAAGAAGATGTTTACAGTGGGTAGATACGAGGGCTGCTATATATATTTCTAACCTAATAATGAAAATGCGAATATTTATCATCAAAAATGGTTTTATGGTTTTTCAAAATATTCTCCAGCATGATTTATACACTTTTGCATGCGCTCAAACCAATTGTCGAAGCACTTTTTTCACTCCAAAACATGGTTTTTGAAAGCTTCAACAGCATCTTCAGGCGACAAAAATCGTTGACCACGCATTTTTTCTTGATGTTCGGGAATAAAAAGAAGTAATTGGGTGCCAAGTCAGGGCTTTACGGCGGATGACCCATCAACTCGACGTTTTGGTCGGTCAAAGAGGCGCTGGTTTGAGCCGATGTGTGAGAGCTCCCATTGTCATGGTGCACAACGATTCGTCTTCTCTTGTTCTTTTTCGAATTTCTCCAAAGACTTCAGGCAAACAAATTGTGGTGGACCACTCAGAATTGACCGTCCTACGTTGCTTAAGCGGAACAGTCGCCACATGACCAGTTTTGCCGAAGAAACAGGCGACCATTTGCTTCAAAGTGCATCTTCCACGAACAACTTTCGTTGGATTTGGCTCGTCTTCAAAGACCCACACGATCGATTGCTATTTTATTTCGGGCTTATTCGCATAGATCCATGATTCGTCACCTGTGACGATCTTATAAACGTATTTTGAAGCACCGCGATCGTGTTTTTTTTTTAATTTCTTTGCGCCAATCGACACGAGCCTTTTTTTGAGCGATTGTCAAGTTGTGCGGGATCCAACGTGAACAAAACTTTTTTACGGCCAGGTATACATGCAATATAGAATATATGCTGGTGAAAGAAATGCCCAAGGATGCCTCTATCTCACGGTATGTCACATGACGATCTTGCATTATCAGTTCACACACGGCATCAATGTTCTCTGGCACAACGGCTGTTTTTGGACGACCTTCGTCTGTGATCGAGTGCTATAGGATGGTGCTTCATCGCCAAACAAAGGTTTTAGTTCATCGATGCACTCTCGTCGTGATAGTCCACGTCGAAAGTTGTGAAAAATGATCGCACGAAAATGTTCACGAGTTAACTCCATTTTTTTTGTCAAATTGATTTTTTCAAGTCACTGTAAACAACACAAATGATGCTAAAAAATGTCAAACATTCCAATGGAAATGTCAGATGGTGCCAGGCAACACTTAGTGTTGCCAAGAATCTGTTTCACCTCTTTTCACGGTGCAGGGTACTTTAGGTTTGGATTGACCAAACTCTTTTTCTTTTTAAATTAAAAAGAAATTTAGATGTGGGCCATGCTCTACATTGACAAGGCTTTATCAATGCTCAGAAAAGTATCTACCTCTTTCTTTCGATGTTTTTTGTCAACGTGAGAAAACCTACCATCGGTAATTGTTGTTCAATCAACCACTCCAAGATTACCAATGCGGCTGTTAAGGAATGCATGAAAAGCCAAATGAAAACCCTAAAGTGACTTGTAGTGTGCAAGGGTCAAAATATTTCAAAGAAGTTTAGGCCAGCATTTCAGAACAACAGCATGCAATTACTCCAGCCTTATTGCTCGTCGGACGGGGGGTTCTAGTTCCTAAGCTGCCATATTCGACACTACACTCTGAATTTGCATGAACGGAGAAATAGAAAAGAAGGATAGAGGAATACCATATTCGGCGTATGCTGGAATGAGTCTCAAGCTGTACCTGAGGTGTTAAAGTACCAGCTGTTTTGCCCACCCAACCTGATCATAAAGTTGCGGCAGCAACTAGAATCCAGCAACATAACTTTTACTTTATGATCCCACATGCTGTCTTTTGCAGCTGAGTCCCAAAATCTATAGCATTATTGCAACCATCGCAATTAACCCGCTGAGATTCGCCAGAATTGCCGGGATTCGCATTATGCCGACCAGAAGCCATAGCCACATTTAAGCAAAGAGCCACAACAGTAAACACAAAAAAAATTATTCAAAGCAGAAATAAATTGCCAATCAAAACAAAAAACCAATGCAAATAAAAAAAACTAATAATAAAAAAATAGCAAATGAGAAGAAAAATTTCTTTAATTCCTAACGTTCAATTTTGTTATTCACTTTCGACTATACCTGTTACAAATACTATGTCGAAATTAGAAACTATTTGAGAAATAGTTTAGAAAGTTTTTCAGAAAAAAAAACAAAATTATTTATATTACTTACAAAAACAAATGAAAATATATATGCGGTTACTGAAATCAATAATTTCATAAAACCCTGTTTGAATCCAACTGTGTCCAAATAAAAACTCGCAAGGAATATAAAAAAAATGACTCAATCCAACTCAATCCGAAATATGGTGGAAAAGATAGTTTAAGGAAAAGCGGAAATAGATAAGGTATAGGAAAGATTACTATAAAGGATAGCTGACATAACATGCCCACTATAATTCCGTTCAAAGTATAATAGGGTAGTCACCATCAAAAATCTTCACATCTTGGTTAGCTTTAGCTCAGTTGTCCAAAGTCTAAATTCCATCAGACGATCTGACTTAATGAAGGCACCACAGAAGAGAAAAGAAGTGTATACGAGGAGAAAACTATCACCTTGGGTTGTTGCTGAAACCTCAACGTTTTTATCTGCAGCAAATTCCACCAGGTGTACGAATTCATTTGAAGGGAAAAAAATAATTAAAATGAAAAAACTTGAAAACTAAAGAGACAGTAACAGAAGTTAAATAAGAAAAAATAATAGGAGCCGAACATTGTCTTAAAGATTACCATTGAGGTAAACCAAGTTGGTGTAGTTTCCTGGAAGATTCCCAAAGTTTCGGGCCCCACGCCATTAAATGTAGTGTGCAAGGGTCAAAATATTTCAAAGAAGTTTAGGCCAGCATTTCAGAACCCCCCCCCCCCCCCCCCCGTCCGACGAGCAATAAGGTTGGAGTAAATGCGTGCTGTTGTTCTGAAATGCTGGCCTAAACTTCTTTGAAATATTTTGACCCTTGCACACTACAGACTTGAAAGCACCCCAGGCCTTAGGAAGAAGTGACAAGTAAACTGAATAATCCTTGCGTGCAATGGAATTCACTTCAGTGACTGTAATTTGAAACAACGCCTATGTAGTCCAAGTCCCTGATGCCATTGTAAACGAGGCAGTCGCAAAGGACATGCACCCAGTCCTCGACTTATGGGCCTCAACTGCATGCCTGACAATCGCTCGGAGCTCTTTTATGCACAACTGCAATAATAGGCCCAAACAAAAGCTTAAACTAAAATCTGGAAAACTTAAAAAAAACTAACATCACAAATAAAACGGTGTGTCTTTCAAACAGTCGGACTGGACATAGACACCGAGGTGAAAATGATCTTGATCTGAAAACACGATTTTTCGCTAAACTCTTCATCTCAAGCCAAACAATCTTCACCCCACTGGACGAATAATTTTGTGTTCCATTATTAAATGACAAAGTTTAACCTTTCCGATAAACCCATAAATTTAAAAAAACTATCAGTACTTTTCTTTAACAGCCAATTTGAATTTAAAATTGCATATGGCCCACGGGTGCAATCATACGTTTTATTCAAAATAAGAGACTTTTTAGAAATGTCATCGCCTATTAAAAAAATTTCGGGTTATATCTTCCGTGAAACCTGGGAGTAAAAACCTTTTTGTCTAACGTGAGGTAATTATCCTTTTACAGAAAAAGGGCTAAAGGTGAAGGTATTTTACTAGTGCCTTTAAATTGTTGCTACAGATTTGTTTCATCCCGAAAATAAAATTTAATCCTTCTTAAAGTATCTATCAATGCAGAATGATCGTGACTTGTTCCAACTGCCTTTCTGTTCTAACAAAATATTTATAATTGCTTATTTGTAAAAATGCCTAATTCATAAATGCTCTAAGAGGGTCCTTTTTGAGAGGCGTGCCTAATAAGGCCACTTTTATCAACGACCAATTTCGGTCTTATCAAAATGAATGAATGCCAAAGGATTGCCAAATATGATTTAAGCCTTTTTGCATGTTAATACCCGAACTTAAAATTAACCAAATGTGTCGTTATGATAAACACAACAAATCAACGAAACGAAAGGAGTCCTAACAACAGCCTTTTCTTCTCAGCTGGAGCAGCTCACACCACTTCTAATCCCACTGCCCTCATATGGCCACTTCCGAAAGTATAATGTTACATAAGATGCTGCCAGAACATGTACCCAAAATCTAACTTACGGCTAAGGCAAAGGAGCAGGAAGAAGGCTATTTATGAATGTAGGTATGCGAGTGAGTGTGTGTTTGTGTGTGGGTGTATCTGCTAAGGAATGAACGGAGAAAGGACTTAATGAACGGCTGACATTTAACGATTATAATTTATTTTCTTTAATTATGACTTAAACTGTTTTGGGCAAAAGAAGTAAGCAGCATCAGCGGGGAAAGTAAATATTCACTCAGATGCACAGAGAGCCTTAGTAAACACACACACACATATATAGACAGACACCCACACTCATACTCCTGTTCACGCGGACACTTTGGGGCACACTCACATGCTAGCCTGTTTCGGTAATAACAACACAGGACTTTATCATGTTTTCCCTGCGCTTGTTGTGTGCTACGCATTAATCCTTTTTCATAATATACGAGTATTTGTTTTTGTGCAGATACAAACGCACACACACGCCTCGACTACAGCGAATTTCCCTTCGCACACACACACATACACAGGCTCGTGTGTGTTGTTTGGAAAATCTTGGCTGGCATCATAATAGAAATGCACACATGGTTCCCAGCAAAATTCCTTGGCAGTTTTCTTAAGCTTTTTTTGCCAGGGCCAAACGAAAAATTGTAATGCGTAGAGCAATCGTTTCGCTTTTTTCGCTTTTGGTGGCTGTCTCTTCATCTTAAGTCCATGTTGCGTTAAATACTTTTCCACTAAACATGGGACCTGTTATGATGTGCAGTCTCACATCCGTTGAGATAGAGCAGGAGGCAGGGTAGGTAGTAAGTAGGACAAGAATGCTAAAGACTTCCTTAATGAAATGTCTTAAGCTTAAGCTTTTTCGTGTATAATTATTATTTATGACGCCTTTCCTCTACTCCATCTCGGCGAAATATACAAAATTTGCAACTATGTAATATTGTGTAGCCATTATTGGTGGGTTCTTACTTACGATAAGAACTTTACGGGAGGCTGCTTTTAAAATTTTAATAAAAGAGAGCGAGAGGGAGAAAAAATGAAAGTTGCATTAAGCTAGGAGTTTTGTAATTTATGAATATTCCAACACAGTTTGTGTCGAATGGTGTTAATAAAAATTTAAACTATGTCTTTATGAGCAATTTGGTAATAATTTTATTGAGTTGCTATATATTTTCTGGCCTAGGCAACACTTAGTGTTGCCTGGCGCCATCTGACATTTCCTTTGGAAAGTTTACATTTTTTAGCATAAACGAACTCAGAACGTTTTGACGTACGACCATCATTTGTGTAGTTTTCAAGTGACTTGAAAAAATCAATTTGGCAAAAAATAGAATAACCTCTTGAACATTGTTGTGCGATCATTTTTTACAAATTTCGACATGGATTATCACAACAAGAGTGCATTGATGAACTTAAATCTTTGTATGACGATGAAACTGGTTTAATGAATTCAATCATTGCCAACGCCCGCTCAAAGACGAAAGTCGTGAAGGTCGTTCAAAAACGGCCGTTGTGCCAGAGAACATTGATGCCGTACGTAAACTGATAATGAAAGATCGTCATGTGACCATGAGATAGAGGCGTTCTTGGAATTTTTTTTTGAAAAAATACGATCGATGTGATTCAAAAGACGTTAATTAGATCGTCACAGGTGACGAATCATGGATCTATGCGTATGAGCCTGAAAAAAAAACAGCAATCGACCGTGTGGGTCTTCGAAGACGAGCCAAATCCAACGAATGTTGTTTGTGGAAGAAGCACTTCGAAGCAAATGGTCGCCTGTTTCGTCGGCAAAACTGGTCATGTGGCGACAGTTCCGCTTGAGCTACGTAGGACGGTAAATTCTTAGTAGTACACCACAATTTGTTTGCCTGAAGTCTTCGGAGAAATTCGAAGAATGAGCCAAATCCAACGAAAGTTGTTCGTGGAAGAAGCGCTTCGTAGCAAATAAATTGTCTTCTGTTTCTTCGGCAAAGCTGGTCATGTGGGGACTGTTCCTCTTAAGCAACGTAGGACGGTCAGTTCTGAGTGGTACACCACAATTTGTTTTTCGGAAGTCTTCGGAAAACGAACAAGAGAAGACGAATTCGAAAAACGAACAAGAGAAGACGAATCATTGTGCAACATGACAATGCGAGCTCTCACACATCGGCTCAAACCAGCGCCTTTTTGACCGGCCAAAACGTCGAATTGGTGGGTCATCCGCCGTACAGCCCTGACTTGGCACCCAAAGACTTCTTTTTATTCCCGCACATCAAGAAAAAAAGCATGGCCAACGCTAGAAGATGTTGAAGCGTTCAAAAGCGTGTCTCAATCGGAGAGGTAATACTGCTTCGACGATTGGTTTGAGCGCATGCAAAAGTGTATAAATCATGCCGAAGAATACTTCGAAAAACAATAAAACCATTTTTGATGATAAATATTCGCATTTTCATTATTAGGTCAGAAATATATATAGCAGCCCTCGTACTTACTCCTGAAGACGGAGATCTATTTATCTATCTACCGACAGATTAGAGACCATAGTTAATAGTTTTTGCCAACCGAATGATTAAGAAGGATGTATTGGCAGAACTTTAAAGGTCCCAGCATCCACGAAACTTGTAAAAAGTAAAATGGTCTAGATTTTTCTTGGGTTTTTCGTCAGATAGAGTTTCGAACTTTCCACGCTTTAAGAGTACGAGGGTATATCGCTAATTCCGTGACTTTTCCAACATCCCTTGTAGTTAAATGAAATGCAACACTGCTCCTATCAAGTGCCATCAGTTAATAGACTACTGTCAAATTTTGAGAGAGTTCCGTCATTTAGTTGGTGGTTAACAGCTGTTCAAAATATACAACCTCGTGGATTTTGTTAATCGGCCCAATTGCGGTTGTCGCCGTCGTCGCGAATTGAAGCGAGGCGACAACATTCGTATTATGGTTATGGTTGTCGATAGCGACGAATGGTCTGGATTATCGTTGTCGATAAAATAGTCGAAGTGAAGTCGATGTTTTAGCATATCTGTCGCCTTGTATTTTTGAGGCGACGTTAAATTTTTTTGAGGCGACGTTGATTTTTTGCACATTTTGCAATTTGGTACTTCCCGTTTAGGTACATAAACAAAAAATATATTACAAAAATAAAAATAACAAGCACGAAACAATTTGAAATTTTAGTTGTCGAACTGAAAAAAATTCTCGTTTGACAAAACGGTTTTCCAAAGGCCACGTTCCGGCTAATTTCACACCGGATTTGGAGGCCATTGCAACAAAATTAAATGCAAGCGGGCCTCCGGTAAGAGACACGGTTTTGTTTTAACATTTTTTTTATAGTTTTAGTTATAAAATGTTTATGAAATCTTTGTAGGTTTGGAAGGATTTAAAATTCAAAATCTGAACTTTGTAAAAAAATGATTTGCCTCATTCATACTCTTTTTCCCTCATAGACGCTTAAACCCACTTACGGCAGATTGTTGCTTCACAAGCATCTAAAACATCCTTCAATACTATGCTAACAGTGGATTGAGCTAGTGAAATATTGAAGTCGTTTCCGACACTGGTCTTGTAAGAGCCTTGCGCAGTGCAGTGGCCAACTTTACTTCAGGTGTAAGAGCCAATGACCGTCGTCCAGTGTGTAATTTTGGCAAAATTTAATGCAGCACATGTCGAAAGCAATTCTTTTTGAGCCTGAAGTAGTTCAAAAATCTAAAGAAACGATATAATTTTTGTTTTTCTTTAATCAAATTAATTAAAATACTTTCTTGGGGTCAGGCAATTCAAATATGTTTCTTTGTTGCTGCACTACTAATTCTTTGTACTCTTCATCCTCGCTTAAAGTAAGTTGTAATAGCGCACTAATCGCGTTGTTTATCATAAATTTAACAATTTTTACCGTTTTCTTAAAAAAGACTGTTGTTTGTTTTGCGCGGACTTTAAAATAAAACACATTTTCTGACATTTATAAGACAATAATAAAAGAGTGTTGCCAACTTATTTTTTAAACCGTCGATGTCGCTTTTTTATACCTCACCGTAATACCATTTTAGAAGCCAGGCGACGACTACGGCGTCATACTATCGACATCGACTATTGAAGAAACAACCGTAATCGGGCCGAATAATTGGAAAAAGTGAAATTCTAGTGCTCATTAATCATTTTTTTTTGCGGAGAAACCCCGTCAATCAAATCAAGGAAAAGCTTAATAAATTCTATGGGGACTCTGATCCAACGATTACAATGGCAATCAAGGAAAAGCTTAATAAATTCTATGGGGACTCTGATCCATCGATTACAATGGTAAAAAAAGAGGTTTACTGACTTTCGTTGTGGTCACTCAAGTACAAATGACGCTGAACGTTTTGGACGTCCAATTGAGGTCAATACACCCGAAAATGTCGAAAAACTTCACGATATTGTGTTAGCCGACCGAAGGGAAAAAGTGCGTGAGATTGTTGACATATACGCATTTTATATCAGTGTGGTTCAGATTTTTGATGATCAGTTGGGTTTAAGAAAGCTGTCTGCAAGGTTGGTGCCGCGTTTGCTCTCAATTGACCATAAACGTAATCGTGTGACAACTTTAAAGGATTGTTTAAAGTTGTTTAACCGCAATTCGAGTGCGTTTGTGAGGCGTTTTGTTACTGTGGATAAAACATGGATCCATTACAACACGCCGGAGACCAAGCAGCATTCAAAACAATGGGTTCCTCCGGGTGAACCGGCTCCGAAGAAGGCCAAGATGACTTTGTCGGCCAACAAGGTGATGACAATAGTTTTTTGGGATGCACGTGGTATAATCCACATTGATATCATTCAAAAGGGAAAAACAACAATAAACGGCGAATATAATGCCAACTTATTGAACCGATTTAACAAGGCCAAAAAAAGTTATTTTTCATTAAGATAATACACGAGTGCACATGTACAGTCTCAATGGAAAAATGGCATGAATTGTGTTTTAAATTGTCACCTCATCCGCCATATTCTCCAGATTTAACCCTCAATGACTATTTCCAATATCCAAACAAAATTAATAGCTCCGTGGAAAGAGATTCAGCTCCAATGATGATATTATTGACCACACAAATGCCTATTTTATAGACCTAGAAAAATCCTATTTTTTGGAAGGGATACAGAATTTGGAGAAACGTTGGACTTAGTGTGTTGAGCGAAAAGGAGATTACGTTAAAAAATATTGTTTTTTCCAAAAGAAAACTGCGTTTTATTCGAAAGGCCTAGCACTATGCGATGATCCATATTTTTAATCACTCTGAGTTATAATGGAGGTTCAATGTTCAATGAGCGGAATTATCTCACTTATATGTATTTATTTTTAAATAAAAACCAAACCTCTATTCGTAGAAATTTTATTGCATTCATATACTCGTAGTCTAGAAATATATAGGGTGATCCATCTAGAGGTATTTTTTCAGAACAAACAAAAAAATATAAAAATTCAAATCAAGTGTGAAATCTTTATTGGTAATTTGAGAGGACATTTTATGGCATTTATTTTTCAAAAATAATTACCTTCAAATGTTGGCAACTGTATTATGGAAATGAGCATTCGGTGAGAAACGGGAAGATCCGTTGTTTTCGACCAAAATTTGGTTCAGTGATGAGGCCCATTTCTGGCTCAACCGCAAAGTCAATAAACAAAATTGCCGCATTTGGGTAGAAGAGCAACAAGAAGAGGTGCCATCATACCCAGAGAAAACCGCGTTTGGTTCGGTTTATAAGCTGGTGGAATCGTCGGTACATATTTTTTTAAAAATGTTGATGGCCGGAACGTAACCATGAATGGTGCTCGCTATCGCCCCATGATATCGATCTTTATACTACCTGCAATTGAAGCCCGTAATCTTGGCGACACTAGGTTTCACCAAAATTTTGTTCAATGATGAGGCCCATTTCTGGTTCAACGGCAAAGTCAATAAACAAAATTGCCGCATTTGGGCTGAAGAGCAACAAGAAGAGGTTCAAAAGGTGCCATCATACCCAGAGAAAACCACTGTTTGGTTCGGGTTATAAGCTGGTGGAATCATTGGTATATATTTTTTTCCAAAAATGATGATGGTCGGAACGTAACCATGAATGGTGCTCGCTATCGCCCCATGATATCGATCTTTCTACTATCTGAAATTGAAGCCCGTAATCTTGACGACACTTGTTTTCAACAGGACGGTGCCAATTGCCATACAGCTGCTCAAACAATGGATCTATTGAGAGGTCAGTTCGAAAAGCAGCTAATTTCACGTTTTGGACAGGTGAGTTGGCCGTTTAGATTGAGTGCTGTCGCGCCTTTAGACATTTTTTTTGGGGTTACGTAAAATCCAAAGTCTATGATGACAAACCAGCTACGTTTCGGGTTTTGGAACCACCACAACCGTATTATGATCCTTACAACCATAGTATGTTTCAGACTTAACCTTATTAAGATCACACACGGGTTCATATACGGGTTGCTATATATATTTCTGGCCTAGGCAACACTTAGCGTTGTCTGGCGCCATGTGACATTTCCATTGGAAAGTTTACATTTTTTAGCATAAACGTACTCAGAAGCCAACATTTCGCGTGTCATCAAAGCTATACCGGTCGAAATGCTCGAACGAGTCATCCAAAATTGGACCCTCAGAATGGAAACCCTGAGAAGTAGTTGCGGCCAACATTTGAAGGAAATTATATTCATAAAATAAATGACATAAAATGTCCTTTCAAATTACCAATAAAGATTCCGCACTTGATTTGAATTTTTATATTTTTTTATTCTGAAAAATACCTCTAAATGGATCACCCTTTTCGAAAAATATATTTCATTCAAGGTAAAAGCTAAAACCGGATTTTTGGTTAATGCTGGTTGTTTTCCTTTAATTTTTCATTTAAGGCAAAAGGCTTATGAATTCCGGTTTTCTGAGAACTTTGGTTTTTTGGACAGTCTAGTTTAAACAGTTTTTTTATGAATGACAATACACGAGGCAGAAAACACTTCAGAAGATATTTTCAGTTTCATGACCCTCCCCTTACAGTGCACTAATTCATATAAATGGTTTAGGTCAATTTTTAGAAAAAAATCAGCTGTTTGAGCTTTAAACTGTGGATAAAAAAACCTTGCCAGTAATAAAAGTATACGTTGACGGATCACATTTTAAAATAAAATCCCTGTTTCGCTATTTAAGCAAATATTTTAGAAGTGCATGTGTTTGGCTTCTGCTAAAAAAACTCTTCATATACTATTCAAGATATCCACTAAGATATTTCCCCCGGAATCTCATGCCATTTATCTCCTTATACCTTGAGTTATGAAATGTGCTATGGTCGCTGTAAGGAATGAATCTTTTAAAATAAAATCTAAATGCCAAAAAGCACCATTTACCAACTTGCACACCAAACACACACACACAGACAAAACATTTATTAACTTTCCCAATGAACTTTTGCTCATATCGCAAATGAAAAATGTACTCTTCCCGGGCATAGCAAAAAAATACAGAACAGAACAGAAAATATTCATATGCAAAAGTCTCATGAGTTATTGTTGTTCATATAAAAAACAAGAAATAGAAAAAGAAAAAAAAAACAACTCAAACATACAGCAAGGCAGCGAAGAAAGTAATAAGCAAAGCACAAATTCATAACAAAGTACGGGAAAAATATGGCAAAAAGGAAACAAAAACGGAACCGGAACCAGAGATGCACCCCTATGGTAATTTAAATGTGTTCTCCCAGCAAAAAAGAAAAGAATACACCCATCCACATGAATGTACAGATATCTGGCATTAATGTATACAAATGTTGTATGTAAATGTGGGTGTACAAATGCGTGTGTGGTGGTGCTTGTTTTAGCGCTTTCGGTTCGTACAATTGATAAGAAATTATGATTGTACATAAATATTCGTAAGCGAGAAGAAATTTGAAATGAGTTTTTCTTTTTCCTCGAGAAACAAACAAACTCGTGTGCTGTTACATGATTTTACTTTTGATTAACTCATACTAGATATACCAATATTAAAGTTGTTCTTAACAAAACAACAAGAATTTCTAAAAATATTAATCAGCGCTGTCATAGAAACCAATGTTGTCACTATTGGTTTTGAAAACGATAAGAAACAATGCTTTGGAGTCATGAAAACCAATGTTATCGGTTTTATCAGCAACAGATGATTCGAACATTGGTTTTATTTACATTTGAAATGGACAAAACCAACTTGGTTTCATGACACCAAATGAAACCAACATTGGTTTGCAAAAACAGCAGTTAGCAAAACCGAGTTGATTTCTATGACAGTCCTGAATATAACGTCTCAATATTAAAAGAAAAGAATTTCTTATAAATAATAATCTGAGTACAAGACACTTTTTACAGCGACAGTTTTGCCGTAAAGTAAAATTAATAGTACCTTAGGAGTCACACCTTTCAATCAATACAATTCTATGCACCGATGTCCAAAAATTTTCCAGGACACGGTTTTTGCCCAAAACTCAAAATTCACATTTATAAATACGAGGCCTGTTCAAAAGAAAACATAAATTTTGAAAATTTTCAGGTTAAGTGCATTTGACTTTCACTTGTCCCAGCAATTATTCTTCTTAGTTGTATTTATTTGTGTAAAGTTTAGTTTGTTTGTGAGAGGCAGTTGGTTGTAAAACAAAACACCTCTAATTTGCATCAAATTTTGTGTAAGAAATGGAATGAAGTTCTCAGAAACTCTTGACATTTGAAGAGTGACATAGAGGAACAAGCTTTTTAAAGAAGGTTGAGATGATGTGAATGACAAGACGCTCGCACTGGAAGATCCATCTCAATAAAAACCATTAAATATTTTGAGAAAGTGAAGATAATTATTATAGAGAATCGTCGAATGAATATTAGAGAAGTTGCAGATGATGTCGGCATATCGATTGGCTCATGCTATAGGATTTTTTCTTATTTTTTTTGAACAAAAAAAAAACCGTAGCATGGGATTTTTACTCAAGAAATGTTGAATGTTGTTAGCGACTTACCAGATATGCTTAAAAGGTTCACAAGTAGTGACGAATCATAGGTACTCGTATATGAAACGTGTTTTTTCAGACGTGTGCTTTTCAAAAAGAAAAAAAAAACGCATATAATACGCATTAATGTTATGGTCAAGAATTTACACGTAAAAGAAAGTATTTTATTGTTGGGTATATGGTTGTGGCACAACAATATTATGATCCTCACAACAATAGTATGATTCTAATACAACCATACTATGATCCTCACAATCATACTATGATCATCACAACAAAAGTATGATTCTCACTTAACCACCACAACCATATTATGATCCTTACAACCATAGTAAGTTTCACACTTAACCATAGTAAGATCACACACGGGTTCATATACGGGTTGCTTTATATATTTCTGGCCTAGGCAACACTTAGCGTTGCCTGACGTTTCCATTGGAAAGTTTGACATTTTTTAGCATAAACGTACCCCAACGTTTTGACGTACGACCATCATTTGTGTTGTTTACAGTGACTTGAAAAAATCAATTTTGCAAAAAATGGAATTGACTCGTGCGATCATTTTTCACAACTTTCGACGTGGATTATCACGACAAGAGTGCAACGATGGACTTAAATCTTTGTATGGCGATGAAGCACCATTCTAAAGCACTGTGAAAAACTGGTTGAATGAATTCAATCGTGGCCGACGCTCACTCAAAGACAAAGATCCTGAAGGTCGTCCAAAAACGGCCGTTGTGCCAGAGAACATTGATGCCGTACGTGAACTGTTAATGCAAGATCGTCATGTGACATACCGTGAGATAGAGACATCCTTGGGCATTTCTTCCACCAGCATACATTCGATATTGCATGAACACCTGGCCGCAACAAAGGTTTGTTCTCGTTGGATCCCGCACAATTTGACAATCGCTCAAAAAAGGCTCGTGTCAATTGGTACAAAGAAATTTCGAAAAAATACGATTTGTCACAGGTGACGAACCATGGATCTATGCGTATGAGCCCGAAACAAAAAAATAGATCCTGTGGGTCTTCGAAGACGAGCCAAATCCAACGAAAGTTGTTCGTGAAAGAAGCACTTCGAAGCAAATGGTCACCTGTTTCTTGGGCAAAACTAGGCATGTGATGACTATTCCGCATGAGCAACGTAGGACGGTCAATTCTGAGTGGGACACCATAATTTGTTTGCCTAAAGTCTTGGAAGAAATTCAAAAACGAACAAGAGAATACCATTGTGCACCATGGCAATGCGAGCTCTTACACATCGGCTCAAAACCAGCGCCTTTTTGACCGGCCAAAACGTCGGGTTGATGCGTCATCCGCCCTGCAGCCCTGACTTGGCACCCAATGACTTCTTTTTATTCCCGCACATCAAAGATTTTCGTCGCCAGAAGATGCTGCTGAAGCGTTTAAAAACTATGTTTTGGAGGTTCCTCAATCGGAGTGGAAAAATTGCTTCGACAATTGGTTTGAGCGCATGCAAAAGTGTATAAATCATGCTGGAGAATACTTTGAAAAACAATAAAACCATTTTTGATGATAAATACGAGTAATCGAATTTTCATTATTAGGCCAGAAATATATATCAGCCGTTATTGCACCCGTTACTATGTTATCGATCGAGTTTAATCAATCATACGGTCTAAGGAACTAAAATCTGCATTTTTTTAAAATAATATTGCATACTTTTAGGCATCGATCGAGTTCAATCAATCATACGCTCGGGAGTACTCAACAGTAGTAAAAAAAACAGAGTAAAATTGAATATACTTAAGAAAAGGAAAATAGCCGCAATAAACGCTAAGAAAAAAAGAAAGAAAGGGAGATTTTTAAAAATCTTTTCAAAAACCACAGCGTTTGAAAAGCACATTTTCTGTACAAACTATGCGCAGAAATGCTTAACAAATTTTAATTAATGTCGAAAGTTGTTGAAAATTCCACTTCAGTTTTGCTTTGGCTTTGTGTAGTTCGTTCTCATGTTTGTTTTATGGCCAAAATTGTGTAATATTTATGGCAAATAATTCCAAAAGTTGAAAAAAGCAGAAGAAAAAAATACACCGTTTAGCAAACATGGCCATTACCACCAACATCCAGCGGCATCATTATCGTCCATTGCCTTGGAGCAGAGTTGGAAAAATTTACGCGAGTTTGTTTATGTACTAAACAGTGGCAGGCACATTCCCGCACAGCCTTGTATACGTGGAGCTACCTTTGTATAAGAGTGTTGTGGTATAACTGTCTGTATGTGTGTGTGTGTGTTTGACTTTGTATAGCGAAAATTGTAAAAGATAAATATGCAACTTTCATATTTATTATTTTTGTTTTGTGGTGGTTTTTCCATGGTGCTGTTGTTGTTGTTGCTACTATAATTCTTAGGTTTTAGTGCTGGAATGGAGGGGGGATTGTTTCGGTAAACTCTCCTTTGGTTGGTGGATTGCCGAGTTCCCGTAGGGATACATTTTGTGTGGCTGTATGCGTGTGCTTGCCTGTTTATTTCCATTTTATATGTATTTGTGGTGGGTGGGATTTAGCTTTATATATACATACATACAACAGTGTATATATTTCTATGTATTTATATAGTAGTGAGTTTTGTGTATTTGTTTTAGCCCGATTCTATAAGTAATACGAGTACATAAGCGGAATTATGTTGAATTTGATAAACAAGTATTTGCTTAGTATGTATGAAGCTGTTGTTTTTATATGCCTTATTCAAACCAAGTCATAATTTCTGAAAATCTAGAATATACGTAGATTACCAGAGTCACTGGTATGATTCTTTTAGATATCAAAGCCGCTTTTGATTGCGTTTGGCACGATGGCCTAATTTATAAAATGTTAAATTTCAACTTTCCGACTGAACTTGTAAGAATAATACCAAACTTTTTATCCTCGTTCAAGATCCACATGGGTTCTCACAGTTCTGGCTCCTATTCAATTACTGCTGGATGTCCGCAAGGTTCCTGTCTGTCACCAGTGCTATACAATTTATATACCTCCGATATTCCTCAATTTAGCTATTGTAAAATGTCTGTTTTCGCAGACGATACCGCAATTTTGTGTTCAGATGTGTTGCCATCTGATATAACTTCTTAATTAGAGTCAGCAGTACGTGTTTTATTAGTCTATTTCAGGAAATGGAAAATTATGACTAATTGTGAGAAAATACAGGCAATATATTTCTCTCCAAGGAGAAAAGCTTCTCTCGAAAGAGAAAAGTTTGCCACAGGACAGAATAACTATTGGGAACGTTCGGATCCACTGGGAACAGAAAGTTAAGTGTTTAGGTATTATATTAGATCCCAAACTAAGTTTTAAAGACCACATCCCTTATATTACCAATAAGGTAAACATATTGACACGCACACTGTATCCATTTTAAAATCGAAGATCTTCCTTATCTATTGCGAATAAAAAACTAATATTGCAATCAATATTACTTTCTGTTATATTTTACGCTGCTTCTGTATGGGCCAACAGTGCCAGGTCCCACATAAGAAGACTGCAAGTCGCTCAGAACAAGTTATTAAAACTTATTTATAATCTACCATGGTTCTATTCAACCCACAGACTTCATACTCTCGCAAATGTAGAGTTAGTTGCGGACAGATTAAGTAGGCTAACACTTAATTTCCACACCAGATGTATAGACTCTGAGTACGTACATATCAATGAGCTGGTCTCATCCTAGTAGTCATCATTAGGGTTAATATAGGTTAAGAGTAAGCTAGTTAGAATTAAAAAAATTTCAAATACTTTTTTTTTGAAAATTTTTACCTCCATATGTAAATAATTAAAACTTTAATTTTATATTCATATTATTATTAATAACTAAGAAGAAAAAGGAATATTCTTAAACTCTTTACATTGTATATTAGTATTAAGCAGCTCTAGTAATATTATATAAAATAAATTGAATTGAATTAAAATTACCAGAGTTTTTAGTGTTATTTTTGTTAGAAATTTGTCAGTGTTATTTACGTTCTGAATTTTATACATAGACAGTCTAATGTCGATTGTATCAGAGCTTACAGGAGCGGCGTGGATAATCTTTAAAGTACCATGGATCAATGGTTCGGCTGAATATTTAAAACCGTCAGTTCTCGGAATTTTTTTCAATTGTTTTTTAAAGCCATATAGTTACGGATAAATCGATTTTCTTTATAAAAACTAGTGGAAACAGATTAAAAATCAAAATTCTGAAATTTTCAAAGACGAGTCTTTAGATCTGATCTTATTATGCTTAGTAGGGACATAAATACTGTTACACACTTTTTATGCTGTAATACAAAAAGTACTGAATGTTTTTGGACCAAATATTTTTTAATATATTTATTAATGTATATTGTATCCAAAAAGAATCTACTTATTCGAAATGTCGCACTGGCCAATCGTCAATAGCTGCACGAACCTCGTCCATTGGAAAATAGGCCACAGCTCGAACCAAAGCAGTCTTAAGAGATCCAATGTTGGGGCATCTTTTGTGACAAACCTTGTCCTCTAAAACCGTCCACAATTTGTTATCCAATGGGTTCAAATCTGGACTGCCTGAGGGCCACTCTTCAAAGGAAATGAACGCTGGCGAATTGTTTCGAAGCCAGGCCTGGGACGTTTTAGCTTTATGGGCCGGCGCAGAATCCTGCTGGAAAGTCCATGTCTGGTTTTGAAACAGGGAATTGTTAAGAGGCTTCACAACAGCTTCCAAAACGGTTTCTTGGTAAACTTTGGCCGATGTTTTGACTCCTTGTTCGCAGAAATGCAGGACAGTGACCCAATCGCCAGAGACACCCCAGAAAACTATGACTTAAGCTGGGTGATGACCCTTTTCCACCTTCGGGATCAGTTCAGTTGCTTCCTTAGATGACCGCGCATACCATTTTGCTTGTTAAATTTTTCCTGAACGGTAAAATTTTTTTCATCGGTGAACAAAATTTTTCTGTGCAAGTTATCGGCGTGCTTCACCAAAAGACGTTTGCATTTTTCAATCCTATTTTATTTAAAGCTGCAGTCAATAAATGTCCGGTACAGCGTTAGAAAGCCCCAAGTCCCAAGTCTTTTTTAATGATTCGACTCATGGACTTTTGCGTGATATTCATCTCACGGGCCATGATTTTCTGTTTTCGGAGCGGATTTCTGTAAATTCTTGATTTAACGGCTTTGATGACCTGTGGCGGTCTTGAGCAGTCTTTTACATCTCCAGTCTCCTCAAACAGTTTTATGCATCGGTAGACGAACATGCGGCTAATCCCTAGTGGCCGGAGCATTTCAAAAATATCTTTTTTTCATTTCACACTTGAAAAGCGCTATTACAGCGATACGGTTCTCAGTATCTGACCACTCCATGATGAAAGTTGAAACATTTTTAAAATTCCGTTACAGATTAACGCTATTGAGGTTAGCTTTCAAACCCCATATGACATTAACGGGGTATGTTAAATTCTACTATTGAAATGGGTGTGTTCACTGCTGTAACAGTATTTATGTCCCTACTAAGTAGGTGGTCCAACTAAAAGTTTTCAGAGAATTATCTTAATATTCTTTATTGTTAAAGAAGCAGGTAGGATAATTATGTGTGACACATAATAACAGGTTTTCCATGAAGGACATAACAGTTTTATATATTAATAAAGTACAGAATATTAACGATATAGAGTTCAAATTTATTCCAAGTGTAGTGCAAATGTTACATTTAAAGAAAACAAAACAAATTCGTGTATATGACCACCACGAGTCCGTGTACAGCGATCTATCCTTTGGACCCAATTTTCTATCACTCTTGCACACATTTCGACCAGAACGTTGGCTACCTCGCGTTGGATGTTGTCTCTGAGCTCGCCTATAGTTGTTGGCTTGGTGGCATCGACCAATGACTTGATGTGGCCCCGTAAAAAGAAATTCGATGGCGTTAAATGGCATGAACGAGGTGGTCATTCGACCGGACCATTTCTCGAGGTAACACGTTTACCGAATTTGCAAATATACGGCCCAATCACACCTCCAGCATAAAAACCACACAGTAAGTTTTTGCGGATGCAATTGTGTCTTGAGGCACATGTGTGTTTGGTGCTGTCCAATAACGCATGTTTTGTTTAACTCAACTCAGCCAGAAATGAGCTTCATCGCTCAAGATGATTTTTAGATGAAATTCTGGATTTTCGTAAAACTTTGCCAGAGATTTCCAAACGTTGCTCGTAAGTGAACTTTACCGCGATTAAAATGTTGACTTCGACTAATGTTTTGACACATAAAGACCATTAAAAATGTTTGAGGATGCGTTGAAATAAAGATAGCAAACTGTAATGTCCCTTTTGTAAAACCCGTTATTAGCCCAATGCTCGCCACGGCTTCAAGGGCATATCTCTTTCCGATGGTCTATATTTTCAATGATTCTGAGATTTTAAGGATGTTCAATGTCGTTAATGTGCCAAATTATTTCATCTTTTAGCTCTTAAATTGTTCTTGGCTTATTGACGTACACTTTTTTTAATATCACCAAAGCAAGAAATCAAACGGTGTCAAATCACAGGATCGTGGCGTCCAGTTTACTAAACGTGAGATAACACGGCCATTGCATTTCTTGTGCACAAGAGCCATTGTTTAGTTGGCTGTTTGGCAACATCCTGTAAGAAGCACATATCGTCCAGGTCCATATCCTCAATTTCTGGCCACAAGAAGTCCGTTATTATATCACTAAAGTGAACACCAACTGCTTAGTCAAACTCTTTTTTGAAAAAGTACTGACCGATGACGCGGCAATGATGAGCAGTCTAAGTACTTTCTATTTCCTGGGATGTACCCTTATAATCCTGCCCGTCATTGATATGTGCGGCGAATTTATTTTGAAAACTTGCTGTTGATAAAATATGATTTCCTCCTGCCTGTACCAATTAAGTTAGGCAATCAGTGTAAGGATTGTCTTAGGCGGATTGTAGATTTTGAATAAAATTCTGTAACCTAGCGGTGAGGGTAGTGCGTAGATCTCCCTTTGATATGTACCGCTTCTTACCTCTAGACTATGGCCAGAAGAGCCAGGGGCGCAGCTTTTCTTATACGGGCCACAAAAAAATGATGCCTGAAGTAACAATTGCAGTGTAAACCCAGTATTCTATTTTTGGGGATACCTCAAAGCTTTTAAGGCATATTTTACACACATAAAGTGCCAGGGTGGTTTTGGTAATCATGTCCTTTATGCTGAATTAAACTATTAGTTTAGTATCAAGAATTACACCTAGCATAGCCTAACATTGTCTTTGGAAAAAGTGCCAGTGTAGGCCAATTTCCAGTTTGCATTAATTCTTTGTAGGGATTACGAGTTCGGTTTTATCCGGATTCTCCCCAGACCCCCTTTTGATGCCCATGTGGAGATCGGGAGTACATTAAAGCAGATCGATGAATATTTTTCATGTACCGCCATATTCACGTCATCTGCGGACCTAAGGGTAAAAAAATGTGGACAACATCTAAGCATCGAATGAAACCGATCCCATGCCCCAAAAGTGTTCCCTCCCAGAGATAAGCGCGTTTTATGAAAGCGAAGTCGACGATTCTAAGCGCAAATAGAAAGGGACCTAATCTTTAAAATGGCCCTCCTGAACAAAACTGGCTTTTACCTTTAGTCCCTTTCTATTTTGCGCGTCACATATGCTACGATTTTGCAGCCGGTCTTTGGAGTACTCGAGAAATATTGCTTATGGCTAGGTTGCCGAGAAGGTGTGAGATAACACCAGTGGAGGGTTTCCCCTGTACACTCTTTTTGTGGAAACCCTAGAGTGGAGGTTCTTTATCTTTGCGAAAAACGATTTATAACCAGGTAATAAGCTTGACGAGAATTATGTCGACTACGAGTCGAGTGGTGTCAAACTTAATCCCGAGTAGGTCGATAACACAATTACCAACCAAACTTGGAGCGCAAACATGAATTGTGTTTAACCTTTTGAAACGAAAGACCCTTCAAGTCCACGTCTTCAATCATCGGACGCCAAAAATGGTTTATCATGTTAAGGAGGCATTGGGTTTTTTCATTCCCAAATGCAATTTTGCTCGTTAAGCTGATTTAAAAGTTTCTTATGAACTTGAATTTTCGAGCAAAATCAAGCAAACTATGAAGCTGTAGCGAATCGTCGAGTGCCTTTAATTATTTTCTGAGTCAATTTTGTCTTGCCCGTGTGCTGAGGACATCATGTATTCGATCTCACCCGACTTATGATTTTTTTTTACATTTTATGCCCTCCATCAAAGGATAGAGGGTATATTCATGAGGTCATTCCATTTGCAACACCTCGAAATACTGGTCGGAGACCCCATTTAGTATAGTATTCTATATATGTGACAGCGCATAGAGAAAGGGATCTAAGGGCAAAAAATCAATTTTCATTTTTTTTCTTTTTTTGATGTGGGCAACATCTGAGCATCGAATGAGACCGATCCCAAGCCCCAAAAGTGTTCCCTCCCACAGATAAGCGCGTTTTATGAAAGTGAAGTCGACGAATTTCATCGCAAATAGAAAGGGACCTAATCTTTAAAATGGCTCTCCTGAACAAAACTGGTTTTTAACCTTAGGTCCCTTTCTATTTTGCGCGTCACATATTCTGAATTGTCGCAAAATTCTAAGATGATCTAGCCATGTCCATCCAGCCTTTCTGTCTGTGGAAATGGAACTACAGGTCATATTATTGACACCTGAAATTTTGCAGAAATATGTGTTGATAGAATGAAACGGTTGGTATTGAAAATGGACCAGATCGGTCAAGTAGTAAAGATTTTCCCCTCAAAAGAACTGTGGCCAACTTGAAAAGATCAACAAATTTAAAATGTGTTTTTTAAGTACGGAAGATGAACAACGCTCTGGAAGACCGAAAACTGCTACTACTATTGAAAACATTAGAAAAATATTTAATGAAGTGACTAAAGATAGACGAATAAAGCTCAGAGAACTTGCTGATATTGTTAAAATACACGAAAGACAAGTTTGGAGTATTTTACATGATGAACTCCACATGAAAAAGCTATCCGCAAGATTGGTGCCGCGTTTGTTGACTTTGCCCCAAAAAATCGTCCGTTGGACCAATTCCGAGGAGCTTTTAGCGATTTATCAGCGTAATCCCATAGAGTTCTTGCGCCGATTCATAACTGTTGATGAAACATGGATCCATCACTACATCCCAGAATGCAAAGAACAGTCAAAACAATGGATAGAAGCTGGTAAAAGTGGTCCCAAGAAGGCGAAAACTGTTAAGTCAGCAGGAAAAGTAATGGCCACAGTATTTTGGGATGCAAGGGGTATAATATTTATTGATTATCTTGAGAAAGGAAAAAAAATAGTGAATATTATTGTGCATTATTGGATCGGTTGAGTGAAGATATCAAGAAAAAACGACCGCATTTAGAAAAAAAAGTTATTTTTCATCAAGATAATGCTCCTTCACACACTGCATTTTTAACTCAACAAAAACTGACCGAATTACGATTTAAAATTGCTCCGCATCCACCACATAGTCCAGATTTAGCTCCTTCTGATTATTTCTTGTTTCCAAATTTAAAAAAAAATTCTCGGTGGAAAAAAATTTTCGTCCAATAGCGAGGTTATTGCTGAAACTGAGGCATATTTAGAAGGTCTTGAAAAATCTTATTTTTCGGATGGAATTAAAAAACTTGAAAAACGTTTGATGAAGTGTATTGAGTTGGAAGGAGATTATGTTAAAAAATAAATAATAATAATCCCAAAAACGGTTCTTTTTATGTTAGGCCAGTTACTTTTGCGGTCGCCCTCGTATGATAATCGGAAAAACATCCCGGGGAAATGTAGGTGGTGCCACGCCTGCCAAAATCGCATTTATGGCCAAATTAATGGACCGATCGCGATAAAATGTTAACAGGACGAAACCAAGGACTAGGCAATTATTTCAGACTATGTTTTGGCAAAACTTGATGAGGGGGCGTGGCACCACCCACCCACACACTACTACATCTAATGAACTACACCGATGATATTTAAACAAATGATGTTGGCATGGATCGAAACACATCCTGGAGGAAAGGCGGGTAGTGCCACGGAATCTTTAAAAATGGCTTTCTGGCCAAAGGGGTGAACCGCATTTTATACTCCAGAATTAATTCAATGATTTGCACATTATTATAGATTATATTGTCTCGAAATTGGGCAAGGGGCCTGGCCCCGCCCCTACCACTAAGAACTTTGCAAAACAATATCTTGCGAACTAATACCGATATATCAAGCCCCAACCCTGAAAAAGACGTAAGCGTCATAAAGAAAATTATACAGGAGAAGGTTTTTTTGGTTATTTTTTGTGTAATTTATCTGAATGATTCGATGCTATATCTTTGTTAATATTTATATTTAATTTTTAATATTTAATCTTCAGAGCCTTGTCCAATTTTCTATCGAATTTTTATTAAAAAGCTAGTGGCGCTTACGTCTTTTTTGTGGTATGGCCTCGATATGATGTTGGTATGGAAAGAAACACACCCTGATAGAAAAGAGGCCGGTGCCATGCCCCTAGGCCAAAGTTTCATATTGTACCGTAATCCAAGATGGAGCTTCGGCTCGGCCATTTCAGTGCATTTTGCACTGCACCAGTTTTTATTCGGTTGTACTGATGGAATACCTCTAGAATATGTTACAACTTATTGAATACTTGAAGAGGAACGTGGACAACTTTGATCCGAATTGATAGAAGGCTTACTATCCGGAGAAGTTGTTTTATTAAAAAGCTCTGGCTGTTTTTGTAGCGTCAACTGTGTGCCGGGGTGACAGTCCTTGGCCGAAGAATTGCTTCTTAAGTCAATCCGGTACAAGGAACCGGCTGTCGTAGGATCTTAAAAAGCTCTGGTGTTATTGTGTGGTGTTTGACGGCAAAAACTTTTTTTCCTTTAACAGCCAATTGCTATTTAGAGCTTTTGTGTCATACCCCACACCATATCGTCAAAGACTTTTTATGTGTGTTTTACATCTCACATATGCTTTTACAAATTATGAGTTTTTATATCATTCGAGCCATACCCGTCTGTGCAATTGGTAAGCACAATAGCTTTCGAAGCGCTAAATTTTGTTAAGCCTCATCCCTCCTATATTCATGGTTCAATGGTCAATACTACTTATATTCATACGATTAGTTAATATCAATATTTTTATAACATGTCAATAAATTCAATTCCTAAAAAAGTCACTCCTCCACATAAAACAGACGATCGTAAATTGGAAATCTATCCATGTCCTTTTTGGTAGCTCTTACACACATTCCCTGTTAATGTGTAAGAGAATATGTGACAGCGCATAGAGAAAGGGACCTAAGGGTAAAAAAAATCAATTTTCACTTTTTTTTGATGTGGACAACATCTGAGCATCGAATGAGACCGATCACATGCCCCAAAAGTGTTCCCTCCCAGAGATATGCGCGTTTTATGAAAGTGATGGTACACCAAAGATACACGTATTTAAATCTTTAAAATGGCTCTCCTGAACAAAACTGGTTTTTACCCGTAGGTGCCTTTCTATTTTGCGCGTCACATATGTATGTCGGCTCAACTGGCTCACTTGTTTTCAACTCAATAAGTATTTTGCCAATCCTGAGTGCTTAAGAATTATTCTGTGAACCTTTGATCACTACATTTGGTTGACCTGTGAAATAAAACTCGAGTTCCATTTAAATTTGACATTAATTTGTTTTTTATTATAATTATTATTTATAATCAGATTTAATAAAATTAATTGATTTATAATTCTTATCATTAATTAATTAATTATTATTACTTTTTTGTTTATCATATTTATTGGTTGTTTTTCTTTTATGCTGATACTCGTATTATTGTAGTAGTATTTTGAATGTGTGATAAACTTTTTTTATTTTTGTTTTGTAGTTTTTTCGCTTCAATTGAAATTTTTATAGTAGAGCGCTGAGGGGAAAAACAGAAAAACTGATGGTAATTGTAGTAAAACATTATCTCACGTAATACTTATTAACTACTTAATGGGATAATTGCGATGCATTAAAAATCTATGTATATCTATGTACTATTTTTATATTTTTATGTATAAGTATGAATGTGTCGATTAATATGTATGTAATACAGATTACAAATTATGTATAGCATCATTTAGTTTGTAAAGGTTTATACAAAAAAAAAGGATATTTGAAAAAAAACGGGGAAAACAGGCTGATGGAAAAAAAGGAAAAAACTTAATGGGCAATGACAAGGGATCCTAAACATAATAGGGGCATTAAATACCAAAACATAGCGAAAGAAAGTATATTTTTAGAAAATTTAATTTTTAAATTAGGAGCGATCATCCTCTAATTGAATGTGTTTTATTCTTATCTATAACAAACTTAAAAACAAATAAGGCAAATGTTTCAATTAACGCTTAACTTAAAATCATAAAATACGTTATGATATAAAACTAATGAATTGTTTGTTGTTTTTCATTTTGTGAATTTGTAACAAAATTAGAAAGCCTAAAATAAAAAAGAAATACTTGGTAAGAGTGAAATGAAATGCCGTCTTTGGTAACTTAATTCAATTATTTGCTACTTGATTTCATTTAAAATTTATTTCTACACTAAATTTAAATTAACGAATTGCCGCAGCATTGCTGCCGCTTCGTTTAACTGGGGCTTCTGCGTATAGTCGTGTCTCTGGGGGGAGGGATTTATTACAAATCTTGTTTTTTTTTCTTTTAAATTATTTTTTTAAGATTTCTTTTATGCGAAATTATTTGTCATTTTTTTAATTGTTTGTTTGTTTGTTTGGTTTTATATCTAAAAATTGCAAAAAGTGTTTTTGTCTCAACATTTCTAAATTATTAAACTTTTATAATTAATTTATATTCAAATTTATTACTACAGAAATTGGCTGGAGTTTGTTGGTTTGTTTTTTTCGTTTTTAAGAAAAGGAATACTTCTATAAATTACAGAAAAAAATTGTTTTTCTTGATATGATTTCTGTTTTGTTTTTTAATTCATTTTCTTGTTTATCAATTATTTGTGTTTGTTTTTTTTTGTTTTTTCATTTAAACAATATTGCAATTCATAAATCATTTAATGTTTTTGTTGTTGTTATTTAATCACGTTCATCGTATTTATGTACAAAAGAATTCAAACCCGTCAACTGGGAACATTGATTGGTATCGTAGAGAGACATCTTGAGGCGTTTACATTTGGCCCGGCGATTTTTGAACCAGAACTGCACATTTTTACTTTCCAGGCGGGGGAACTTTTGTCTAAAAAGAGAGAGAGGGGGAAACAAGAAAAACAAATTAGGACCAAAGAATTTTGCAAATTTCTATAGAAAAATGGCTTCTAGCTCTATATATAATAAAAACTTTTAAAATTAGTCCAAGTAAACTTCAATGAACACATTGCCCTTACGACGTTAGACAATATACCTAGTAGGTTCATAAACACGGTTACAACATTGAACACACCCATTTCAAAAGTAGAACTGAACATACCC
Organism: Hydrotaea diabolus; assembly: GCA_963513945.1. Taxonomy (NCBI): domain Eukaryota; kingdom Metazoa; phylum Arthropoda; class Insecta; order Diptera; family Muscidae; genus Hydrotaea; species Hydrotaea diabolus. Next base: position 27,123,888 of record OY740720.1, on the reverse strand, counting down.
CGTTAATGTCCTATGGGGTTTGAAAGCTAACCTCTGTAACGGGATTTTAAAATTGTTTCAACTTTCATCATGGAGTGGTCAGATAATGAGAACCGTATAGCTATAATAGCGCATTTCAAGTGTGAAATGAAAAAAAACGATATTTGCAAAACGCTCCGGCCACTAGGGATTAGCCGCATGTTCCTCTACCGATGCATAAAACTGTTTGAGGAGACTGGAGATGTAAAAGACCGCCACCGGTAGGGCCGCCCATGCTCTGTTCGAAGACCGCATGTTATCAAAGCCGTTAAATCAAGAATTCACAGAAATCCGCTCCGAAAACAGAAAATCATGGCCCGTGATATGAATATCACACAAAAGTCCATGAGTCGAATCATTAAAAATGACTTGGGACTCGGGGCTTTGAAACGACTAACCGGACATTTATTGACTGCAGCTTAACAAAAAAAATAGGAGTGAAAATGCAAACGTCTTTTGGTGAAGCACGCTGATAACTTGCACAGAAAAATTTTGTTCACCGATAAAAAAATGTTTACCGTTGAGGAAAAACTTAACAAGCAAAAAGATAGTGTATGCGCGGTCATCTAAGGAAGCATCTAAAGTGATCCCAATGGTGGAAAAGGGTCATCACCCAGCTGACCTGCATTTCTGCGAACAAGGAGTCAAAATATAGGCCAAAGTTTAGCAAGAAACCGTTTTGCAAGCTGTTGTGAACCCTCTTAACAATTCCCTGTTCCAAAACCAGCCATGGACTTTCCAGCAGGATTCTGCGCCGGCCCATAAGGCTAAAACGTCCCAGGCCTGGCTTCGAAGCAATTTGCCAGCGTTCATTTCCTCTGAAGAATGGCCCTCAGGCAATCCAGATTTGAACCCATTGGATTACAAATTGTGCACGGTTTTAGAGGACAAGGCTTGTCACAAAAGATACCCCAACATTGGATCTCTTAAGACTGCTTTGGTTAGAGCTGTGGCCAATTTTCCAATGGACGAGGTTCGTGCAGCTATTGACGATTGACCAGTGCGACTTAAGGCGCGTGTAAAGGCAAAAGGCGGAGATTTCGAATAAGTAGAACCTTTATGGATACATTACATGAAATAAGTAAGAAAAAACCGCTATTAGCGAACAGAGTTTCCGACGATATAGAAAGAGCAGTGATTGGTATAGCAACAGAATTTCCAGCATATGGGCAAGAAAGAGCTGCAAATGAACTGAGAAAAAATACTTTTATTTTACTTTTTATTCAGTACTTTTTATTTTACAGCATAAAACGTGTGTAACAGTTTTTATGTCCCTACCAAGTACTTATAAACATCGTTGGGAAGATAAAGTGTGCTGGGCAGCTGCAGTAGGTGCCGGTCTGTGAGTATAAGAATTAATTCTTACAAAGCACGAGAGAAGTTTCTCCTTGTTCCTTAACGGAATGCCGTGGAAACTAAGTAAGGGTATTAAGGTTTCGGTGTCGCTGGACTTACTACTCTTCCTAATGGTTTATAATAATGGGTGTCCTTTGTACCAAAAAGTGCTTTAAACTAAATTTCGTGAATACGATAGCAAATCAATAATTCCGTGACCTTTCAAATAAAACAGTTTTTTGTTTTTGAAAAAAAAAATTTTTTTTCAACATAATCTCCTTTAAGCTCCATACCCTTAGTCCAACGTTTCTCCAATTTTTGTATCCCCTCCAGAAAATGGGATTTTTCGAGGTCCTAAAATAGGCATTTGTTTGATCAATAATTTCATGCATGGAGCTGAATAACTTTCCACCAAGCCATTTCTTTAATTTTGGAAAAAGGAAATGTTCACAGGGGACTAAGTCCGGAGAATATGGCGGATGAGGTACTAATTCATGCAATTTCGACACTAAGACTGCACACGTGTGCATTATCTTGATGAGATGTAACTTTTTTCCTGGCCATTTGGGGTCGTTTTTTAAAATGCTCGTTAAATCGTCCAATAAGTTGGCATAATATTTGCCGTTTATTGGTTTTCCCTTTTGAAGGTAATCGATGTGGATTATCCCGCGTGCATCCCAAAAAACTGTTGTCATCACCTTATTGGCCGACAAAGCTACCTTGGCCTTCTTGGGAGTCGGCTCACCCGGAGAAACCCATTGTTTAGACAGCTGTATCCATGTTTCATCCACAATTACAAAATGCCACAAAAACTCATTCGAATTGCGGTTAAACAACTCCAAACAATCCTTTGAAGTTGTCACACGATTACGTTTATGATCGATTGAGAGCAAACGCGGCACCAATCTTGCAGACAGCTTTCTTAAGCCCAACTGATCATGTAAAATTGAAACCTCACTGTTCTATGAAATAAGTATGGCATATAAAATCCCACTCACTATTAGTCTTCGATCGGCTAACACCATATCGTGGAGTTTTTCGACATTTTCGGATGTACGAGTATATGTAGCACCCATATGTAGGTCACTCCCGATTACTGACATTACAGCTCTGTAAGCCAGATATAAAGCATAAAACGTTATTTCAGGCCCTGCAGCTTTAGAAGCCTAATATGATGTCAGATCTATCCCAATTTAAAATTGTAAGTGATAATCTAGTTGACCACATAACATGTGAAATTAGACCATGATTCTAGGATATAGCCCCTATTCAAACTTTCTTTCCGATTTCAGTCCCTGCCACTCAAGTACGTTATATAACATCCGTAAACAACACTTTTGAAATTGAACCGCATTGGTAGATCATTTTCTATTAACCTCGTACAAAGATCCTTCCCGGAATTATGTCCGGTTGCTTTAGATACATATATATCATATGCCCTGTTGTATATATATATCCTATATTATATCCGATCTTACTCAAATGAATACAGAGGTGACGAATCGTCAGCATACCACCCGCACTGGCCAGGCCCTACAATATTTTCCACCACTTTATATTTAATTGCAACAAGAAGACAAATATGCCAAAAGCAATGCTCTAAATTATTTCAGTTTTTTTGACTCACCTATAGGGCATAGTATTCAAATCTTCGGTATATTTCAGGATCAAACTGTGCGATGGATGTGTATTCATGGCAAACCATTGCTCCAATTTTGGCACCTCCGTAACGGGATCAATAAATGTCCGATTCCTTTTACGCCTTTCCTCACTCGAAATATTCGACAAGTTGAGACCACCGCCGGTCATCAGGGGGCTCGATTGCATGCCGGCAGCAGCGGCCGCAGCAGCCGCATGATGTGCGGCCGCAGCATGGGGATGAGCAGCGGCGGCCGCCGCCTGGCCAAAGCCGGGCATGTAGTGGCTCATGTACATGAACGATTGCGAGAACATATTATTTGGCACCATGGGAAATGGTAAATCTTTGCGCTGTGCCGCCACCATGGCATTGTTCATGTCGGGTGATGGCGAACGGAAATCGTCCAAGTGACTCACATCGTTGTCGTCGTCATCGTCGTCCATATCGAGATCTTCATCGTCGTCTTTGGACGGTGAGTGCTTGGGCGTTGAGGGACGTGACGCGTTGTGGGAATTTTCCAGCGACTGGTTGTTGTTGTTGTTCAGCGAATTGGAAGAATTGTTGTTGGTTTCGTTTTCATGATGGTGCTCATCGGCATTATTGGCCGTCTCCGTGGGATTAACACTTTCGTTGTCCTTCTCTTTGTTATTGACATCGAATTTTTCCCTTTCCTCGTAAGAGCGGGACTGGGAACGTTCATTCTGTGACTCGTTTAGATTTTGCGGCTTCTCATCCGTATTGGTGTCATCCAAAGTGGAATTTCGATTGCCTTCATGCAAATCCTTGTTATCGCTTTCCGGTGTGGTCTGATGGCGTTCGTGTATGGTCAAAGAGAGCGGCAACTGTGGAGAGTTGGGTCGACTCTGATCATCGTCCATATCGTCGGAGTGCTGGGACATTGCATCGATATCTTCCGATTTCAAACTGAGGGGACTTTTCATAAAGTCATTGGACAGCGACAAGTTACCCATGCTGGAACCTATCATCTGCTGCTGACTACTCATGCTGCCAGTGCTGCTGCCGCCCGATGTCTGGCCCAATTGACTGTGCTGACCGAGGTAACCGTTCATAGCTGCCTGCATGGCCCCAAAACCGCCACGCATTTCGGCTCTCTTCTGAGCTGCCCGCGCATTTTTAAACCAATACACCACATTGTTGACATCGAGGGGTTTGCGTCCTCTTCTCGATTCCAAAGCATTCAGCTGAACCACATAGGCTTGTATCTGTTGACGCGACGGATGAGGATTCTCTTGAAACCATTTCTGCAGGCGTGGCAATTCCATTTCGGGATCAAAGCTTGTGCGCATACGTGTCTTCTGGTTGGAGAACTGCGAATGGGCCAAATTGGCATGATGATGCATGCTGGCGTGCATGGCCGGATGCACCATCATATTGGCATGATGCGATGTAGGCGTGCCGGGCAACATATTAGCCGCATGATGGCTATTGGAATCATTCATTAGCAAAGATTCGCGTGAAGCACTTATGCTAGCCGGCACATTGCTGGCCACCGACGAGGCGGCATGAAGGCCGGCCTGTGCCGCTGCGGCGGCGGCTGCAGCAGCTGCCAGCGCTGCTGTGCCCATATTGTGCTCCATTTCATTTTTAACGCCCGCCGGCGGAGCGGCCATGAAGGGCAGAAGTTTCGGGGTCATTGTGGCTTGCGGTGAGAGTTGATTGGACCACCATTGATCGAATTTGCGGCGCAGATCTTCGGGTATATCGCCGCCGGGAAACGCAAAAGGATTCTGATATGAACTGCGACAGATTTGTGAAAGGGTGACCTAAAACGAAAAATGGTAAAAAAAACGGGTGAAAATGTGTTTAATGGAAGAAATGTGCTAAGTACCAATTTGGAAATGGTGTAGTGGACTGATAAAGGTATTGAAAATTTTTAGTTTTTTACAATATAGGAGATTTTAAAAGGACAAATTTGAAATTTTCTTAACCTTCCATTAAGAAGAAAATGTAGGTCTTCTCTTGAATCTGCAAGATATTTTTTGAAATATTATTTTTATTATTATTATTTTTATATTCTTATTATACCGATAGATTTAGACTCCCTATCCGATTTTATTAAGCGATGTCCATCCTTCCCTTCTTTTGGTAATTTTTTGGTAATCAATGCACGGATCGCGACACTAAACCGATTTGGATGAAACTTGGTGTAAGCCAAGGCCGATCCTAATTACAAGTGTTCCATATCACTTTATGTTTCGATTGTAGAACCTGCAGTCCTAAAGGCCACATATACCAGTTTATTCTGACCAACTTTAGCAGAGAGTGTTACGAGCACTAATAGCCAGAACAGGCACCGCACTACTTTAGCCTTTTTTTAGCAGGCCCTGGTAAGTTAGACCCTGGCAAGGTTTTTTTTATTATACTGACTGATTCAGAATTTCTTTCTGATTCCGAAGTGCGAAGTTCGCTTGTCTCTTTCTTTGTCTATTTTTGTAATAAATGTACGGATGGCGACACTGAAGCGATTGGGATGAATCTTAGTACATTGGTTAGGTTTTGGCCAAGGATGACCCCAATTAAATTTGATACATATCACTATATGTTTCGATTTTAGAACGTGAAGCTCTAGAGGTCACATATAACATTTTATTCTGACCAACTTTCACAGAGAGCGTTATTCGCGACCAATACCTAGTCCAGCCGAAATTGGAATTATGGGATTTTACATAGTTGGCACCGGCCTACTTGAGCTTTTTTAACTGGCCCTGTTAAGTTTCATACAATAATTTCTGGCTTTAAACAACTCGAATACTGTTTAATGTTATCGCCTTTTCCTTTAGAGCCATTTTTACAATATCATTTTGTTTTAATGCTTAAATCCCTTTAATAATATTTTTTTTCCACATAAGTATGCATTGATTGATTACTCTTTGCCTAGATTTGTAGTCTACATTTTTGTTTTATTTTTTTTATTGATATCTTGAGCGACGTAATGCCATTGTAACATTTTTATGGTCGCCACTTTTCGTAATCATCATCATCATATGACGCCATATACAAATGATAATTCTATAATATGATGGACAGTTGTAAATCACCGCCAACAAGTTCGTTGTCAAATGAAATTTCCATACCCCGCCGCCCCAAAAATATATTTCAAAGTGTGAAAATACTCGAATAGAGAGGCGAGTCAAGTTTGATTTGATTTCACAATGTCCGATTATTATTGTAAATTTTGATGGTTGTTTTTTTGCTGTTCACGTCTTAAAAGCTAATACAGTCATTAAGTAGGAAAAACAAAGACACACACACACACGTACAGTAATTATTCAACAAGGTAGTGTTGGTGGTGATCATGCACGTATGTTAACCTAATCGTAGTCATATTGCATACGTATGACACCCATTCACAACAAAATAATTTGGTTTATTGTCATTGTCAGTGGGGGTTTAAGTGATTTTTCAAAACCCCCCAAAAGCTCTTGATATGCGAGTGCCTTCTGGTGTGTACTCGTATTTGGAACTAGCCCATGATAACAGTGTTATCTGCAAAAGTGATTACAAATATTTCTAGTATAAATTCGTTTCGAAAATCACATTGCCATTACCACCATAAAATTGAATCGTTAATCTCTATATCTTCTATTTTCCAAATCACAATAAAAATCAGCATAAACTCCAGCCCGGTATCGCCTTCTTATCGATATTTATGACCGGTGCGGAATGCATTTTGGAAATGCTCCAATAGTGAATGGGTTATAAATCACTGGGGAAGTTGATTAAGCAACACCCTATGCTGGAAAACGCGTAAGGGATTTAAAATTGCAAAAATATCGCAATCATGCAGACTGAAATAAAAAAAAGGCTATAGTAGAGCGTGACCGACTATGGGATACCTAACACCACTCTAGTGTTCAGAAGACTCCGCGCCTCTTTTTGGAATTTGAGCAAGGTCCGACTTAATATGTGACTTCTAGAGCGGAAAGGACATATTCAAGAGGTCTAATTCAAAAAGTGTTTCTTCAAGGTTGCTTAATTTCTAATTTGAGCAACCTCGATTTAAAACTGTGGCAAGTAGAGCGACAGATCTTCAAACGGAAAAGACTTTTGTATAGGAAATTTCGGTCAGGAAAAATTCAAATATTCCAAAAAAAAAACAATTAGTAATCCTGTGATAAGAAACTTCACATATTAACTTAAATATTCGTACGTAGTTTACCGAAAATATTTTTTTTTATATTTTGCTGAATTGTCTGGTTCGAGGTCATGCTCAAAATAAAAAGGTGGTGGTTTTAATTTATTTTGTTTATTTTATTTATTATCCAACATTTCGATCGTCTTCGAAGATCATCCCCAGAGTATTAAAATTTTACTAACAAAAAGTGTACTAATACGCTTAAAGATTCGACTGATCTCGCAGCTATTTTGTTAGTTAAATTTGTATACGCATAGATCCATGATTCGTCACCTGTGACGATCTTATAAACGTCTTTTGAAGCACGGTGATCGTATTTTTTCGAAATTTCTTTGCACCAATCGACACGAGCCTTATTTTGAGCGATTGTCAAACTTTGCGTGAACCAACGAGAACAAACGTTTTTTTTCAGGCCAGGTGTTCATGCAATATCGAATGTATGCTGGTGGAAGAAATTCCCAAGGATTCCTCTATCTCACGGTATGTCACATGACGATCTTGCATTATCAGTTCACGCACGGCATTAATGTTCTCTGGCAATACGGCCGTTTTTGGACGACATTCGTCTTTGAGCCAGCGTCGGCCATGATTGAATTCATTAAACCAGTTTTTCACTGAGCTATAGGATGGTGCTTCATACAAAGATTTAAGTTCATCGATGCACTCTTGCCGTGATAGTCCACGTCGAAAGTTGTGAAAAATGATCGCACGAAAATGTTCACGAGTTAATTCCATTTTTTTTTTGCCAAATTGATTTTTCAAGTCACTGTAAACAACACAAATAATGGCCGTACGTCAAAACGTTCTGAGTACGTTTATGCTAAAAAATGCCAAACTTTCCACTGGAAATGTCAGATGGCGTCAGGCCAGAAATATATATAGGGGCTCTATGAAAACATAAAACGATAAGATAAAATTTTGCCAGGGTTCGTTATAGTTCTCTTGTAACGTAGTATACTTAATTTGAACACGATCGAATATAAAATATAGCTTGAAGAGTACAAGGCCTCAAATGGGGAAGGACCTTTGTAGGGGTGCCTAAAAGTTCCTAGTTGCCGATTTTTTTAAAATTATACCAAATTTGCATAAGTCCAAATCCAAAACGGTTATTGGCTTTTTAGGGCCGACACAATTGTTTAGCTCGTTTGTTTTATTTCGGTCTGTTGCTTTTACACATTGAACAGGAATTAAACCGGCTCAAGACCTCTTGCTTCTTTATTTAAAAAGAAGACAAGTTTTTAACAAAATGGCAAAGTGACATTGATTTTCGTGGCTGCACCCTACTTTTATCATGATTTCGGGTCCGTGACAACCTTCTTCAGAAAGCCTTGCTGCAATTGTTGAAAGTAAAACCGAACTGTATAAGGCCAGGCTCTTCCCAAACGAATGAGAACTACTGTTGTAAACCTTACTTTTCAAGTTTTCTTCACACAATTGCCCACGAAAATAATTGTTAAAGTAAATACTGGCGTTGATTGGTATCCGAAGAACAATTTCATGAAAATGTTGCTTAAGACGAGGGTAATCGCATAGGTACTCTGCAAAGTGTATCCTGTAGGTCTAAATCGAGTACATTGTAGCGCACCAAACGTCCAGCATTTATCATTCGTACTTGTGGCATTTCAACAATGATTTAATGTTCATGCTCCTAGGTTATATTTTCCAGCTAACACGCGTACTCGTACTACTGTACAACATTAGTTCTGTTTTTATGGCTTATTGAATCCCAGCCACTTGAGAATTTTATTAGGGTAAGGCGTACATACTTTGAGCAAACAAAACATTTCAATATGAGCGAATCAATTGAATGAATGAGCGGGCTGGTTAACTGTGATTTTTATGGCGTCAATATAAGTTACTGAGGTGTCAATGGGTTTACTCGTTATTATTGATAGTATTACAATTATTGTTATTGCTAGTAACTGGAGTAGTTGTCATTGTTGTCGAGGTTATTTCTGCAGTTACAATAGGATCCACTCACATGTTTGGCCAACGGATTTGGGAATTTCGCACTAACAACAAAGAATACCATGGACTCGTGTGGTTTGTTGGATATCTCTGGACACATTGACGCCGAGGCGGGGTATTACATGTTATCGCCTATCTCGGTAGCGTCACTTTATCGTATCATGTGGTCTTATTAGTGGAGGGATTAAATGTGGCTGAGGGATTTACCTAAAGGTTTTGTGGGCGATTTTTTGTGCCGTCTCTTTGGCCGTCATAAACGCTGAAGCTTTGTCAACCGTTATTAGCGCGAAGGCAATAGATTGTAAAGCAACGTAAAGACCTATTTAAACCACACACAGTGTTGCTCTGATATTATATGAATTATTATAAATATCAAAAAATTCCGGCTGGTATGAGTGACCTGGAAATGTGTCTTAATATGTACAGAACAACTACACCTTAATTATGAAATTGGCAGATTTAATTAGAAATCAAAACAAAACTTATTCAATGTGAGAACTTGTAAATTAAATTGCTGGTATAGTTATTAAGAATGTGTTTAGATTATAAACCTTTTGAAAATATTAAAAGCTTTAATTAAACTTCTAATCAAACCAGAGAACTATTGTCATAGAGAGAAATGCTATTAAAAAGCTCTGGTGGTATGGCCTTGGGTATGAAGACGAAAGCTCCAAAATATCTAATGGTTAGTTAAGAGAAAAAACGCATTTGCCTTCAAACGCCACGTCGTAACACCACACCTTTTAAATGGTACTTTTCTGCATGTTAGATCTTCTCTGCTCAAAACAATTAAATAAGTAGTGCATTTTTTTATAATCTATCCAGCCATGACAATCTGTCTGTACTCGTATGACAAAAGCAATTTATAGTCCAATTAAAGTCCGGTAGCTGAAGTTATGCAAAGGCCTGTACTGTTGCTCCAGAAAGGTTAGTCTTTAAAAAGGACCAGATCGATAATGAGGTAAGGTTTTCCTCCACAAGGATTGATTCGACCTCTAGATCAGTATATTTGTTTTATTTTTGAGCAGATTTCGCTATTACTCCGATCATCATAAAAAGTTCATATTCTTTTACGTTTGCATAGGAAATAATTGAAAGGTATATAAGGTCGTGTTTGAAGGGGAAGACATGGTATACGAATTAAAAAGATTATATCTCAAGACGATAGTACATAGAGGGCGGTTCGGAAAGTTCTTGGCCTATCAATGAAAGAGAATAGTTAGTTTTTCAAAAATATTTTTATTTTTCATTACAATCTCCTGAAACGTAAATACACTTAGTCCAACGCTTATCTAGCAATTCTATCCCTTGATTAAAATAGTTTTCCTCAAGGTCTTCAAAATAGTGGTTTACAACTGTAATTGCATCTTCATTTGAGGTAAAACGCTTGCCAGCAAGGATTTTTTTTAGATTTGGGAACAGGTAAAAGTCACTGGGAGCTAAATCAGGAGAATAAGGTGGGTGGTCAAGCAACTCGTACTTTAATTCGTTGATTTTAGCCATTGTTTTTGGTCGACTCCGGCACCCATCTTGAAGAAAGCTTTTTCATCTGTAGTTCTTCATGCAAAATTAAATGGACTCGATCATTTGAGATGCCCATGATATTAGCTATTTCACGCACTTTTATTCGTCGATCATTTAATACCATATCATGCACTTTGGCTACAATTTCTGTTGTTGTTGCTGTTTTGGACGTCCACTACGTGGTTCATCTTCAATGCTTGTACGACCACGTTTAAATGCAGCAACCCAATTTTTTACTGTTGCATATGAAGGAGCACTTTCACCTAACACATTCACCTTATCATTATGAATTTCTTGTCCCGATAAACCTTTTTTATGTAAATATTTCATGACACCACGCATTTCTAATTTTTCCATTGTAAAAAGATCTCGGATGCGTCTTTTGTGAACACCTGTTGCTATATGAAGAAGTTGCCAGATCGAAACAATTTAACATGTGTTCATAGCAGAGATGGAAGTTTCCAAAACACTTAACTTTTTTCCTTTTATACCGCGTTTTTTGTGCAAGGCTAAGAAGTTTCCGAACCGCCCGTATGGTATATATGATTTTGTTGTAGAAATAATTTCGTTCCAGTGACATTTCGTTCAGTTGTGCTAACCTTCTCATGTAACGTTACATGCGACCGTTAATTATCAACGGTAAAATTTTAACCTTTTGGTTTATTATTTTCTATAGCCCCCATTCAAAGGACCCTAACGATTTGAAGTCTTTCCTCTCAACAATCGACATTTTAATGTAGAATTTTTTATTTGTTTAGAATTGAAAAATGTCAACTATAGCTAAAAACTTTTTTCTTTTGTCTACCAACAGACGTTTTCAAAGTATCAAACTTTCTCCCCTCCCTTTTTTCCATAAAACAAAAGGACATTTCTCTATGTCACCCTGCCTGCCTATTTATCCCTTTATTAGCATCTATAATGAAAAACACATCATATAAACTCTTATGGCTGGCTGGCTGTGTCGTGACACAAGACAACGTGTGCTCCGGGTTAAAAGTTTGCAGCAAAGAAGATTGCAAAATACCAACGGCAACACAAGCCTGCAAAAATTAGCATGGATAGTTTCGTAATATGGGAAAAAATCTCTTAAATAAATTAGTTTTGGACGCTATAATATGCTTACTAATTGGAGGAAACCAATCGTTTGAAGACAGCTTCAACAGATAATTCAAGTGCAAGTGCTAGCGAATCATTCAAAATTTTACCACTTTAATCGACGAGAAGGCAATTTTATTATTTGATGATCAATGACGATTTTCCATTTTTCACCCTCTTTATACAAAATCGTCATTCTATTTGCAACACCACGCAATATTAATCGGAGACCCTATAAAGTATATATATTATTGATCGTCGTTAGATTCTAAGACGCCAAGTCCTTCCGTCTGTGTCTGTTGTTAAAGGCACAATAGCGGCGAAACGAATCAGCAGAGGACCCTAACATTTTGCATGATGACGGCTTGTGCTCATAAGCTTTTTTAAATTGTTAATTGGTGAAATCGGCCCAGGGGAAAAAGTTTCCCTTTAAGAGACTCAAGGTACCTCGGTACAAAGTACACTTTTTTTGAGGATTTTAAAAACGTCTCGCATGGTCACTACAGTTGATCAATAGTCAATATAGACATATTAAATAAAATTAAAGCAAATTTTGCTTTGCGAATTCAATATGGAGCAATTTTAAAGTTTTGGTTGAGATTTAATTTGTTTCACTTTAAAAATTGTATCCATTCTAATGTACTGGCATATATACCAAAAAAATCTATAACTTGTTTAGGTCTATTGGTTCGTACTTCGCTTTTTAGTCTTTAAATGCCTACATAACCTCATCAGATTTGTTTGGAAGATATTACATAGCACCCTTGTATGTCATTCTCTTTAACCAGTACTTCAGGCAATCCAAAAATTAGGTCTTCTATTTACAGAGAGTCCCTTCAGAGAAAATCTATGAAATCTATAGAAATTTAAGGCCTGTAAGATAAGAAAAAACTGTCAAACCATAAATTTTCTTAGCTCCACAAGGTCTAATCTATACTTATCGCTTACAAAGTATATGCCGTTTTAATGAACTTTAAAATCCTTGAAAGCTATTTAATCTTGAAATCCTTCAAGGCATTATCAAGTGCAAAGGCTTTGATGTCACTTAAAATATTCCAAAATGGTTGAAATGTTTTAAACCTCTTCTGTTCTTAAAGACATTAAAATCCTAGGTCTTAGAAATTGTTGTACTAGTTGATCTCTTTGAAATAGGTTTCTGTGTCATAACACGTTAAAATATCTTAAGTCGACTTTAGTAGGTTAAGTTTTATTATTATTCCTGAAGCTCAGAAGCACGCCAAGTCTATCTTAAAAAGTATCTTTAGCCCCTTTAATATCACAAATTAATGATTTCAGATTTATAATAATTAAATAAATTGACACAGTTACTAAAAACTCATAACGACATATTCAAAAAAAACAGGTCGTTTCCCCAAAGAATTACTTCAAATGGTTGGCAAACTCATTTTTTTTATAATGGAAAAACAAGCTAGTGATCTTCTGATTTAACAGTCTAAAATAGCTGTAACGTCTATAATAAAATTTCAAAATTTGTGAAACTTCCAAATCGTTGCCTTAATAGAGGCTATTAAACCTTTAATATCTGTGGAGGCTTTTATTACATTTATAATTGTGAAATATAAATGGAAATCGTGAAAGTTGTTACTACCCTTTCAGACTGACAAAACTAATAGTTTTTCTTGCAAACAAAAAATGTGTCTAGTTTGTATCGGAACTGTCTAGAAATCTTAAAGTTTTCGTCAGTCTGAAATAATCCATACAATATTTAAAATAATTGAATTAATATTTAAAAAACCTGAAGTCTTTTGAAACTTTCGTACATATATAGATCATTTAAATGGTTGAATTCATTAAAGAAATTATAAAGACAACAAAATCCCTAGAAACTTTAATGGCGTTTCTGCAATATTGAAAATGTTGCCATCATTAGAACTAAATTTGAGATGCCTTTAAAATTTGTTCGTTCTTCATTTCAAAATCTGCTTAAATATATAAAACCTTTTTAACATATCCTAATAAGCTTAACAAACTATAAAAGCTTTAAAGAGCTTTGCAATCACTAAAGCTTTAAAGAGCTTTGCAATCATAGGGAGAAGTCCCATTAAAAAGCTCTGATGTTTTGGCCTTTTCCATAAAAAAACCGCATTGTTATAATATTTAAAATAATTGAATTAATATTTTAAATACCTGAAGTCTTTTGAAACTTTCGTACATCCATAAGATCATTTAAATGGTTGAATTCATTAAAGAAATTTTGAAGACAATAACATCCCTAGAAACTTTAATGGCGTTTCTGCAATATTGAAAATGTTGCCATCCTTAGAACTAAATTTGGGAATTTGAGACTAATATATAAAACCTTTTTAACATATCCTAATAAGCTTAACAAACTATAAAAGCTTTAAAGAGCTTTGCAATCACTAAAATCACTATAGTTATATCATAGGGAGAAGTCCCATTAAAAAGTTCTGATGTTTTAGCCTTTTCCATAAAAAAACCGCATTGTTATTTATGAGCTTTTTTCTTCATACGCCTCGCCATAAACCTAGAGCTTTTATATAGCACTCCTCTCTGGCATATAATTTCTCTGCTAAAATCCCTGGAACATTTTTAAAACGAATATTATCCCTGCAGCCCTGTGTAGTTTACGGATTATAAACGTATGAATATTTGCAACAGTACCCATAGATTCTTAAAGCAATGCAACACGGCCTGTGCTTGGTTTTGCCTGTAGTATTTACGGTCTGCCTTGGATGACTTGGTTTAATTTAAGAGGTTTATCGTATAAATGAACTTTTTGTTAGTTTTAACCCCCGCCCCTGCTACCTATTTTCACCACCAAATGGATTATTTAAACAAAAAGCATAATTTAAAAGATTTTAATTAGAAGGATAGAAGGGCATGAGTGTGTGTGTGTGTCTGTCTCGTACGAATTTTAATCCTCTCTTTTGTGTGAATGTGAGTGCATGCACATGAGTTTCTTATTCAAAAACTTACCTCATCCAGAGGACAGCCGGTCGATCGCAGGACGGCATGTGACTGTAAGACTAACAGCTTCAGAAGTTTATCTTTGATTTCACCAAACGGTGAAGGTTTGCAGCGTAAAATGACAATGCGGAGCGTAACCACGGACGTTAGTTCGCCAATGATGTCACACACAGGAACTACAGGATTATCGGATATATGCTCCAAAGGTATGGGCTTCCAATTTTTAATAATTAAGGAACCTAAAAGTTCGCAAGGAAAAAAGAAGGAAAGGAAAAGGATAAATAAGTAAAAATTTTAATTACTTTATATGTTTTTGATTTTTAAGATTTATAAAAAGAGTACAACAAAATCTCAGCAAAATGACTAAGAACTGTCTAACGCGTTAGAGTTTTGTCGCCTGAAATACAAAAGGGCCATCCTCACACTTCTTTTTTATTTTACGGGCGTTTTTTCCAAGATGACGGCCCTTTTGCCTTTTAATTGATATAATCCATTTTGTTCCCCTCACTTACCTCTTGCCGTGGACGCCGTCTCTTGCGAGTAACCCAATCTCTGCAAGGCCGTTTGTACTATTTCCGACCATGGTGTGGCCGCTGCTATGATCACATAACTATCCGTTTCCACATTGGGTCTTCGCTTCCATGGACTTCGTTGGTCTATGGTCAGCGATGCCTGCAGCGAGTGCACCGATTCCACGACACAATGTAATGGTAAAGATTTTGCTGTAAGTAGAATAAAAATAAAAAAAGGATTAGTTGATATTTTCGTGTTTAGCAGTGCTTAATAAATTAAAACAAAATCAAACAAAAATTACAAATAATATTCCAAAATTCCATGTTTTCGATATGACAGTCTTCAGCCGTATGATATTGATGTAAAATGCGGGGTTTCAGTAAAGAATTTTATTATTTTTTGAATATTTTCGGCCAAATTAAAGACGCAGCCATAATACTCGTACTTCAAAGAAGGTAGTGTTATGCAGTCAGCTGATTATTTTTTTTTCGTAGAAGTATAAACTCTCAGATTTAAAATTTGACAATGACATTTGTTGAAGTTTGTAAAGGAATAATTCTGTATCCAGAATTATTCCTTTTTGTTGGACTAGTACTTTACCTTATTCCTGTTTGTTGGACTAGTACTTTGCCTTGTGTACTGTACCATTGTTTAAAATTTGAAACTTGACAACGACAATTCTTGAAGTTTGGAAAGCTTAATTTCTATTTCATTCACATTCACAATAATCATCAAACATTTACAAAAATTTATTTTTGGCACTTTCTTTTAAGTGACTTTGACAGTACAGCGAACTGTATATTTGTTGCTGGGCAAGTGACTATTCCTTGTGAATCAGAATTTTTATAAATTGTGTTTTTTACTTGTCTAACTAAATAGGAGCAGTAAGTCGGGTGACTTATCTTAGAGATAAGCTCAACTTCGTTTTAATTACGAGATATTAGATGTCGTGTCTTAGTATCTGCGACAATTTTGTGTTTCACAAAAGAAAGCAGCCTTAGCGACGCAAAATCGTAAGTATGTGGAATGCCTAAAAATGTATAGAAATTAAATTATCGATAGGATTATCACAGACCAACGTTTGCTGCGATAGTCGTGGTATTTCAAAGGTTCTTATGCACTTTGTTGTGTGAAAGAAACACAGTGCTGTGAGCAGTTTTAAATAAAAGCAATCTAAGCTTGTACACCGAATGCAGGAAGTCGAAGTTATTGTAATGCCGTCTCTTTTGTCCACACATGAACCTATTAAACATACGAACCTATTAAACAGCACGACAGTTGCTTCTGATGTCACACAAAATCACGAATATTTTTCACTGTTCACTTGTCTCTTTCATAAGAAGCACAAAAATCGTTGCAATATAGGATTTCTCTAAGTTTGCGCAAAATCCAAAAAGCACGAAAGATTTTAAGTTCACGTCTTCATTTAAATTTAAATTGTTTAAAATTTTTGATATTGAAAAATTAACACGACAACTGATAGTTCAAAAGTACATTTTTGAAAACCCCATATAAATAGGACGCATGGCCTTTAGGCAACACTGTTAATCAACTCCAACGCCATCTACATTTGAGATACTTAGAATTAAATCTGACACCTCTTTTGATATTTCCATTTAAGGAAAGTGAACACTTTTAAATCACATCGTCGTGATGAGAAAGTAACAAACGTGATGCATAATATGGCCCTTAGTAACATGGGGATAATTAAGAATGAAACACTCGATATCGATATTAATGATAACGCCATCTAGATGTTCCAGGCGTACTAACACTTTTGCAACTTAGGAAGTCAGCAGAAGTGCTACAGCTTTTTCAGACGGACAAAACAAGTATGTAGTTTTTGTGCTCGTTTTTCTCTATAGATTAAATTTAAGGGCCAACCATTTATAAGATTTGTATGGGAAAACAACCTGAAAAACTACTAAATTTCATCAGCCTGTATAGTTTTTTATAACATTCGCCAACTCTAGATGTCAGTATCGAACTTCACTCTCTTGCATACTCAATCACACATAACATTGTAGATCCAGGATCTGAATTATAAAGTCTGTATTTTTCGTGCTGGTTTTTTTTCCCTATATAAGATTTCATGGCCAACCATTTATTAGATTTGTATGGGGAAACAACCTGTAAAACTACTAAATTTCATCAGTCTGTAAAGTTTTTTTTATAACATTTGCCTTTATAGCGAACTTCACTCTCTTGCATTTCCAATCACACACAACACGTTGTAGATCCAGGATCTGAATTATAAAGACCAACATATGTAACATGGTTTGGCAAAACCCTATAGAACCTTTTCAGACGGATAAAAACTAGCAGCTTTCCCAAAAAAAATCGACAAATTATTGGCAGTTTTTGTGTATGGTAAAATAGCAGCTAAACTTATAGTTTTGTCAGTCTGCAAAAGGCATTAGAAAAATTTAAAATGTTTTCAGAAACCTTTCTGGTGGACCCCCGTGATACAAGTAAACTCAGTTTCAAAGCAGGATAAGAATATATACGAATAAATACGGCTTTAGAAACGAGTTTGTCTACCTTGTTGATTCCGGCAGTTGTATGAGTAAGAGAATTTATAGAGAAGCTTGTTCTAGTCCTTTTAATTTGTAATTTCCTTCTCGTAACTTTGCCGATACTTTAGAATTACAAAAACTGGACGCTGAAAAATGTTCTGTTTTGGAATTGATACGGTTATGTCAGAGTCGCTTTTACGTACATCACGGCGAACCATTAAGTATAATTGCATGTTTAGCTTACGATTATCTGGCCCAATTCAGAAAGACGAAAACTAGAATATTTTTCCCAGAGTAGTTATATCATAGAGAAGATCACTTTTAAAAAGCTCTGGTGTTATGACGTGTCGTTTAAAGGTAATTGCTGTATTCCAACCATGGCAACCAAAAAGCTTTTTTTAAGCTCTTGTCTTTATGAGTCACGCCATAGAACCAGATAATGTAACTTCGTTTACAAATAGTTGGCAGTTCTTACCTTATGTGTAAAGGCAAAAGCTCAAAAATAAAAATTGGATAACTATTCAAAATAAAATGCTTTTGCCTTTAAACGCTACGCCATAACTCCAGATCTTTTCCATAATACTTTTCTCTATAATACGAGTATAACTACTCTGAGAGAAATATATGTGCTGTCATCTAGCGTTTGAAAAAAGCAGATTTAATTAGTTTCGATTACAATTTTAATTGATTTAAAAAAATTCTATACTCTAGAGTGAAAACAATCCACAGTTGGTCGATTTCAGAGTTTTCACCTCTTTAATGTCGGCGACTTTACAAGTAGCAGCAATTTTTTGAAAAAGCTTTTTAACAAATGACATTTAACCATTCGAATATGTCTTTAAACAGTAGGGCCGATCAATTAAATTAACAAATAATTGAAGCTTTTGAATTTTTTTCAGAAGATCCTAATTATTGAAATGTCAAAGAAAATACTTTCTCTATAGTTGTTCTTCTGCTATAATTTTGACCACGACTGTGCCTTTGTGCAGCAGTTATTGATGTTTTCACTCAGAACATATGCATAGTTGTGTGCTAATAAGCTTAACTCAGGTAATAATATTATTAATTATTCCAATTATAAATCGCTTTTAAGCAATATTGTTATAAATTTTTTTCTCCCTCTTTATCACACACATACATAGTATTTTATTTACGCACACATACATACATACAAGAGCACATTGAGCCATTTGTGCAAATGGTTTTAAAACGAAAAAAAAACAACAACATTGTCGGCGGGGGAAAAAGGCGCCAAAATGCGAAACACATTTCAAAATGCTTTCTTCTTAACATAAATTCCATAAATGGTTTAACACTTTGGCTGGTCAGTCAGCCAGACTGACTGGTTGGCGAACATACCGATCTTCCGACCCCTGCGTAGCCGGCTAACTAAAACCCCTCGTGCATTTGCGTTTTGCGCCCCGCCACAAAATTTCGGCCCATTAAAAGTGCATTATTGTTATAAGGCTATGGTCAGCTGGCTGCACTGAGGCAAAAGCTGATTATTTTAAACAATCACTGGCACATTTGCGGCAAAGGGGAGTTCATCAGCTTGGCCATGGGCCCCAGCGATTGTGCACCTCTGGGTGGGAGAAAAATATGATGTCGATGCATTTTAGTTTTAATCTCTAAACATTTTTTTTTCAATGTTTTCGCTTGGCGTCGTGGTTTAGTTGGCTAGCGAGAGGCAGCAGCGCCAAAATCAAATCATATGTTGGGTATTTAAGTATTGACGTGCCGGTTGTTGTTTTAAGGATTTTTTGGTTGATATTTTTCCAGCTGAAGTTGAGCCTTTTTGGCTGTTTGAGTGGCCCTGGGCTGGTGGTAGTAGGAGCGAACGCTAAATGCGAAAATCCGCTTTTGTTTTAACCTCAAATCATGTTGATGATGCTTTTGCCATGGATGATGACGAAGGTGATGCTGCTGATGATAATGGCGATGAAGTTGATGGCGCGGTCGGTTGGCGGTTTGGCATAATTGTTTTAATGAGTTTTATTACGCTCGGTCAAAATATGGCCTAAAGCAATGGTTGGCGCGCGGCGGGCTTAACAAGAGATTTTAAGGTGTAGTGAATGAAGTGAAAAATCTACTACAATTTTAATAGAAACTAATGCCTCTCACTCGCATATACATTTGAAATCGAGTTTTACTATTTTTACAATTTATAACAGTTTGTAGGGAAATCGTCAGGCGAAATCCAATGAAAGGGAAATCCAGAGGAGATTTTAAGGTGAACATAGGATTTGTATGTGTAGCGAAAGAGGTAAAAATATCTTCAAGAATTTTCAAGGAAAGTAATGCCTCATTCGCATATCTGACAGCGCATAGAGAAAGGGGCCTAAGGGCAAAAAAATCAATTTTCATTTTCTTTTTTTTCTTTTTTTGATGTGGACAACATCTGAGCATCGAATGAGACCGATCCCATGCCCTAAAAATGTTCCCTCCCAGAGATATGCGCGTTTTAATAAAGTGAAGTCGACGATCTAAGCGCAAATAGAAAGGGACATAATCTTTAAAATGGCTCTCCTGAAAAAAACTTTTCATCAACTTTTCACTTTTTTTTTGATGTGGACCACATCTGAGCATCGAATGAGACCGATCCCATGCCCCAAAAGTGTTCCCTCTCAGAGGTATGCGCGTTTTATGAAAGTGAAGTCGACGATTCTAAGCGCAAATAGAAAGAGACCTAATCTTTAAAATGGCTCTCCTGAACCTTAGGTTCCTTTCTATTTTGCGCGTCACATATACATTTGAAATCCATTTTCACAGCATTTCGATTTAAATCTTTTACAATTTCTATGGTCATCCAATGAAATCCAATGAAAGGAAAATCCAAAGGAATCGTTCGTTTATGCGACAACAATATAAAGCCTTTTTCGAATATCCAGTGGAAATCCTAGATGCCTGTATTTCTTTTAGAAATCTTTTACAATTTGTATGGAGATTGATAGCCGAAATCCACAGGATTTTGAAATTAAATGCGAATGCCTTATAAAGTACGAAATAAGTAACATTTGAAATTGACTTTGAAGTTGTTATGTGACATAAATCTATTTTTTATTTATTAAGAAATAATTTTACTGTATTTAATACGTCATTTCAATTAAATTCTCAGAAAAAACATGCCTCGTTTGTGGTTTTCCATCAAATTTCAACACATTTCAGTTTTGAAAGAAAAAAAAATCACAACCCACCCATTCACAATATTAATGGGATCTCCGTTTACATTTTATCATAATTTAATTACATAACAATTATTATTGCGAAAAATTATTGTTATTTTAAATACACTTTACCTGGTACATCGCACATAAATACCAAATATAATTCGTAAAAAAGCCCAACATCATCATTCCATAAATATTTGATGCATAATACCGACAGACACATAATCCGTATGCCATCGTCATCACCATTTGCCATCAGCCTCATTATCTCCATTTCCACGTCACATTTCCCGTGTCACGCTATCGTTTGCTCAAACATACGCAACCCTTCCTATAGGCGACCGAAGGACTACAATTTTCATGCGTGATTTTTAATTCGTTCGCACAATCCTTGGATTGGGTTTTCAGTTGCTTTTTGTGAATATAAAATATGTGTTTTCTCTGCAACAGATTTTTCATATAGTTTTTTTTTTGATAAAAAGAATCTAAAGTGATTATTGCAATCGTTTTAAATACTTCTTTTTTTCGGTGTGTTTGCAATAATTTTAATAAAATTAAATTTAAATTACAAAATTGTTTAATGAAAATAAAAAAGTGGTCTGTCGGAATTGAAAAATTGCATCAGAAGAATTGAAAAATTGCGGTTCCGACTAACAAAACGCGAAGATTTCGGGATTGTTTTCCCTATGAGAAAAAAATAGTTGCCTACCTTTTCCTATTTTGTAATAGGAAATTAGCTATTAATTTCTAGCTCCCGCCTGTCTAAAAAGGCTATAAAGCTTATCAAAATCGTGCCAAAGGTGAACTGGACAACACTTAAAAGTATTTAAAAAATACTTTAGATTCCTTATAGCTAGGCTGCTAATATATTTCTGGCCTAATACTGAACATGCAAATATTTATCATTAAAAATGGTTTTATTGTTATTCAAAGTATTCTCCAGCATGATAAATACACTTTTGCATGCGCTCAAACCAATTGTCGAAGCACTTTTTCCACTCCGATTGAGACACCTCCAAAACATTTTTTTGAACGCTTCGTTCAACAGCATTTTCTGGCGACGAAAATCGATGACCACACGTTTTTTCTTGATGTGAGGGAATAAAAAGAAGTCATTGGGTGCCAAGTCAGGACGGATGACCCATCAGTTCGACGTTTTGGCTGGTCAAAAAGGCGCTGGTTTAAGCCGATGTGTGAGGGCTCGCATTGTCATGGTGCACTATGATTCGTCTTCTCTTGTTCGTTTTTCGAATTTCTCCGTAGACTTCAGGCAAACAAATTGTGGTGTACCACTCAGAATTGACCGTCCTACGTTGCTTAAGCGGAACAGTCGCCACATTACTAGTGTTGCCGAAGATACAGGCGACCATTTGCTTCGAAGTGCTTCTTCCACGAACAACTTTCGTTGGATTTGGCCCGTCTTTGAAGACCCACACGGTCGATTGATGTTTTTTTTTTGGGCTCATACGCATAGATCCATGATTCGTCACCTGTGACGATCTTATAAACGTCTTTTAAAGCACTGCGATCGTATTTTGTTCAAAATGTTTTTGCACCAATCGACCCGAGCCTTTTTTTTTACCGATTGTCAACTTGTGCGGGATCCAACGAGAATAAACCTTTTTTCATTAAACCAGTTTTTCACAGTGCTATGGGATGGTGCTTCATCGCCATACAAAGATTTAGTTCATCGATGCACTCTTGTCGTTGTTGTTGTTGTAGCGGCACACGTGGTGCCAGGGTGACAGCCCTTGGCCGAAGAATTACTGCTTCAGGTCTATCCGGTGCATAGAACCGGCTGTCGTGGGATTTCACTCTTGTCGTGTTAATCCACGTCGAATGTTGTGGAAAAAGGAAAATGTAGACGAGTTAATTCCATTTTTTTGCCAAATTGATTTTTTCAAGTCAGACACAGTTAGGCTATTTTAAGGCAATTATTTTGAAATGATATTTTTGAAAAAACTTTTAATTTATTTCCCACAAAAAAAAAACTATTTTACTATTTTTTTTATTTTTAATTAAATAAGCTTCCTTCGTTTTCTGATTGTCCCGCCTAAAATTAGGTCAATGTGTTTCCTTAATATTGCAGACAGTGTTGGCAGAACTTAATGACGGCAAAAACTAAACCTTTATTTTATTTTCTGCAATAAAAATATTAAAAATATTTTGCGTTCCTACCAACCTTCACACACAATATTTAACATTTCGGGAAATAAATTCTATAGTTTTGCTGTCGAATAAACTAACCAAGGAACGGCCTTCACACACAATATTTGACATTTCGGGAAATAAATTCTATAATTTTGCTGTCGAATAAACCATCTATCAATAACTGTGAAATTTTACTCTTTGATTATTTATTATATCAATACTTTGGGTTGTGTAGTATAGTATAAATTATTAAAAGATGTTACATTAAGAGTTCCTTAATGTATACATTTCTCCTGAAGATGCTGGGAAAAGGCTGTCTAAACTTTGAGAAACAAAAATGAAATAGATTAGATTTATTTACATCAAGCTCATACTGACCATAATTAGGCCAACAGCACAAACAAATGATATAATAATTACTATCATTATATTTTAATTACTGTCATTATATTTTTGGCCCTTTTGAAATTCATTCTTTTTTTGGCTTGTCCTATGAACCATAATTCTTTTTTCTTCAAATTGAATTCTAATATTTGCCTTAAAATAGATTTTGAAATTTGACGGGCATGTTTAGATCCCTTACGCATTTCAAAAAATCTACCTCGTCACTTAAAACGAAAAACAACAGAATCTTCTATAAGTACACGCACTACAAATAATAATACGAAAAAAAGAAAATCCAAAAGCTGTTCAAGTATTTATTTTAAATATTTAATAGAGTATTTAGCAAGCATTTATTTATTCATATCTAAATTAAGCATATGTGGCAAGACTTGGGCTAAACAATTTCCAAAAAAAAAACGAAAAAAATTAATAAATTGTTTTTAATTTATTATTGATGTAAAACTTTTGCTAAAGCTTAAGGCAAACGTAGTTTGTCTTTATATTTTTTTCTTCATCTTTCATTTCCCTATGAGCTACCTGCTGTCATCTTTAGAAGCAACAAAGAAAAAAACACAAGAAGCTGTAGGTAAAACCCAAGAAATTACCATAACTTAAGTAAAGCCGGAGTACACAAGGAAATGGAAAAAATCCCTCCTCAGGTGGATGGCGGTGGTAAGCGGAGGGAGAAGAAAACCATGAAACTATGTATTGTAATATCCTTAAAATTTTCTTTTAAGCTTCTCAAGCATGAAATACCTTAATAACACTGATTGTAAGTTTCTTAAGCATATACTCGTACACAGTAAAACAATGCACCTGTCTACATACATACTTACATACATAGATCGGTATGTATGTCTAAGATGTTTTTACCAAAAACATCCTGCTAAGACTTCGGTGCCAAGTCCCCATGAAATCTCCACCTTCTTGGGCACTCAAAGCCAAAGCAAAATGACCAATGGCCAGCCAATGGTAGATGAAACCCGAAAAACCCCTGCAGTGCTGGTGGCAGGAGATTTTTTTTGTATGGTCAGGCTATTTTTGCCCTAATCTTATGCTCCAATTAAAAAGGTTATAGTTTTCTTAACATCCCTTCGCCACTCCTCCCCCTGCCAGAAAATATCTTCAGTTATTATTGTTTATGGTACTTTGCTGCCGTTGCTGTGTAGTTGGCCCATAACATTTAAAATCCTTAAGTAAAAATCCTTAAGTTTTTAAAACAACAATAAACTTCTTAAGATATTCTCATTTGAGTTTTTTTTCTTCGCCTCTCTTTTTTGGTTTGAAGAATGTGGCTGTTGTTGTTGTTTCTCATATGAAAAAAACAAAAAGACTTAAGGTTTTCCTGTTTGCAAACAAATACACTGGCCTAAACACCGATCGACATGTATGTAAGGACATTAGAGTGGGTCAGAAAATAACAAATTTTAGGTATCCTCTAAGGTAGGAAAGAAGTGAAGATAGTCTTTGGTAATCTATTTAAAGCATAATTCAAAAGTTAAAAAAACGCCAAACTAAATATATAGGCCAATAATTATAGACGGGCCCTAAAATATACGCTGAAAACATTAATGCAGGAATCATTAATATGTTTGTTGCAATGTTCCTCAACATTTCTTTGCTTGTGTTCTAAAAAATATTTTTGTATGCACCCAAACATTAATATGTTTGCGGCAATGCTCCCAAACATTCATATATTTGCGGCAATGTTTCCAAACATTCATAAGTTTGTGGCAATGTTTCCAAAAATGCATATGTTTGTGTGTAAACATTTATATTTTTGTAGCCTGTTCCAAGTTAGCCTGTATATATAAACATATTTTTAGTATATTTTTTCCGTGTAGGATACCTTGCCACAGCCATGTTCAAGAAAAACTGCTGCTCGCTTTTAACTAACGAGTGGAAATTTGATAATTTAGATAACTTTAAAGCAACAAAAACGCTAAGCTTGACTACGATAGTCTGATAAGTTCAATCGAATATAATTAAATTTAAACAAGAGCAAAGAAAATATTTAAAGCTACAGAGGTTAAGTTTTCAAGAACAACTGCTGCTCGCTTTTAACTAACGAGTGAAAATTTGACATATCTCAGGAATTTTAACATTGACTTCACCCGGTAATGAATGAATTTCACTGGTTTCGCAAACAACATTGAGTCAATTTTTGTATTTTATTTTAAAAAATTCGAAATTTTTTTTTGACCCAGTCTAATATACATACTCCTATACATCTGTATTATCACATATATGTTTATATTCTTATAAAAATACTTAAGGCTTTAATATTCAAATTTCCCTTTATCTCTATGTGTTGGTGTTAGTCATTGAAGACACGTGTGAGTGTGTGTGTGAGAGTCTAAGATTTTTCTACGTTTTTCTTAAGGTCTCCTGCTGCTGCGATGTGGCAAGGGAGGGTAATTATGAAATTTTATTTTAATATGATTTTAAATTGTTTATTGTTTATTCAATCATCTTAAAAACTATGGATGGACAAAATGCCGGGATGATTGACTGTCCGGTCATTTCGCCCCTTCATACATATTAAATGATATTTGTTGATAGTTCTTAAGTATTTTGTAGTTATTTTTCTTGCCCTCCGAAATAAAAGCAACAACAACCATAACAACTTAGGAAAGTATTTATTTGAATTTTATTATATGTGCGTGTGTATGTGTGAGCTTAAGCCTTAAAGGGGTAACTTAACCCTTAACGTCGAGTATATCTTTTTGTGGTCAAACAGCGTTATTGATATGCTAATTGGGCCGACCGACCGTTCGTTCGTTCAAACGACCAAGTGATTTGAATAGGGTTTATTACCTTATCAGCAAATGACCACTAATAGATTATTAAAAATCTTATTTTAAAAGAAATAAAAATCCTAAGAAGAAATAACGAGGGTGATTTTTGAAAGTTTACATGAGTAAAGACGAAAAAGTGGTAAAGGGAGCGATACCTTTGGGAAAATTTATTTATGAAAATCGGGAAAATGAAGTAAATCTGTGTTCTTCTTTTTAAAAACCAGGAATATTTGTGAAAATGAGGCCATATTTCTTACCAACAAGGCAAAGCTTATGGTGGGAAGCGAACACCGGATGCTGGCATGAGATCAAATGTTGCTGCAAAAGATTAAAGCCTCTGGCGAAAGTTAAACCGAGAACGCTTCCGCCGACTGGCAATCCTATTGATATGAATAATGAAAATGCGAATATTTATTATCAAAAATGGTTTTATTGTTTTTCAAAGTATTCTCCAGCTTGATTTATACACCTTTGCATGCGCTCAAACCAATTGTCGAAGCACTTTTTGCACTTCGATTGAGACACCTCCAAAACATGGGTTTTTAACGCTTCAACAGCATCTTCTTCGTTGACCACACATTTTTTTCTTCATGTGCGGGAATAAAAAGACGTCATTAGGTGCCAAGTCAGGGCTGTACGGCGGATGAGCTGGTAAAAAAACGCTGGTTTGAGCCGATGTGTGAGAGCTCGCATTGTCATGGTGCACAATGATTCGTCTTCTCTTGTTCGTTTTTCGAATTTCTCCGAAGACTTCCAAAGACTTAAAAAAAAACGCTGGTTTGAGCCGATGTGTGAGAGCTCGCATTGTCATGGTGCACAATGATTCGTCTTCTCTTGTTCGTTTTTCGAATTTCTCCGAAGACTTCAGGCAAACAAATTGTGGTGTAGCACTCAGAATTGACCGCCCTACGTTGCTCAAGCGGAACAGTCGCCACATGACCAGTTTTGCTTCGAAGAGCTTCGTCCACGAACAACTTTCGTTGGATTTGGCTCGTCTTTGAAAACCCACACGATCGATTGCTGTTTTGTTTCGGGCTCATACGCATAGATCCATGATTCGTCACCTGTGACGATCTTATAAACGTCTTTTGAAGCACCGCGATGGTATTTTTTGAAAATTTCTTTGCACCAATCGACACGAGCCATTTTTTGAGCGATTGTCAATTTGTGCGGGATCCAACGAGAACAAACCTTTTTTACAGCCAGGTTTTCATGCAATATCGATTGTATGCTGGTGGAAGAAATGCCTAACGATGCATTATCAGTTCACGCACGGCTGGCACAACGGCCCTTTTTTGGGCGACCTTCACGACCTTCGCCTTTCAGCAAGCGTCGGCCACGATTGAATTCATTAAATCAGTTTTCACAGTGCTATAGTATGGTGCTTCATCGCTATACAAAGATTTAAGTTCATCGATGCACTCTTGTCGTGATAATCCACGTCGAAAGCTGTGAAAAATGATCGCACGAAAATGTTTACGAGTTAATTCTATTTTTTTTGCCAAATTGATTTTTTCTAAAAAATGTGCTAAAAAATGTCAAACTTTATAATGGAAATGTCAGATGGCGCCAGGCAACACTTAGTGTTGCCTAGGCCAGAAAAATATATGGCAACCCTCGTAAATATTCTTTTAAAAATGCAAATCTATGTCTATAAAGAAGTTTGATTATAAAACGACAAATTTCCTTATTTTAATTGATAAAGACATTTTAGTATCGACTAAAATAATTGTAAGCCGCTCTATCATAATTAAACTTTTCTTTTTATACCCTCCGCCATGGGATGAAGCGTACATTGAGCTAGTCATTATTTTTCAGCACCTTGAAATATTAGCCATGTTCTTTTGAGGTAACTAGCTTAGTAACCTAGAAAGTTTGCAATATGGTAATCTGCCAACATTGAACAAAATT